>CM050203.1:12742500-12777500 GCA_027475355.1 Coilia nasus | reverse complement strand
CTTTTAATACAAATTCCCAGAGTTGATATGACTTACGTAAATCACAAAGGATTCCAGGTGAGGACAGTGACATAGAAGGATAATGCCATTTTAAATTTCTACTGATTATAGTGACAGGCAGTAAACAGGTGCGTAAACACGTATAGGCAGACAACATACAGCTGAACTCGATGAGGTTTTCTAGTCAGTTACTTGTGGATCACACAGTCTGTCCAGCGTGAAGAGTGAACTCTTCACCTCTTCACCTCCTCTTCAACTTTTCACCTCTTCTTCAACTCTTCACCTCTTCTTCAACTCTTCACCTCTTCTGCAACTCTGACCCCAGCATCGTCAATCCGTTCGTATTCGGACCGTGCCACACTAGTTTGTCTGTGACAATCTGTGCCCTGTCCACAGCCCTCCCCCACTGTGTCTTTTCTCGTCCTCCTCTGTCTGGGACAGTCAGAGGAAGTGTTGTTCTCTGTGTCTGCGTGTGGGTTTGTGGGGGGGTAGACATATAAAATAAAAAAACAGAGCACCCTTTTTACACTCACCTCACAATGAGCTCGCCATGAGGGCCTGGCTAACAGAAGAAGCCTCTGCACAAAAAAAAAGACAATGGAAAGTGCTGTCCAGAAGTCAGAGCAAACCTGGTGTGTGTTTACCCACTCAGTCCCACACACACACACACACACACACACACACACACACACACACACACACACACACACACACACACAAACAGTGGTATTATGGAAGCATGAGAACCAAAGTGTTTTTCAGTGCAGCATAATCAGCTTCCCCCGACAACAGCTCTCCTTGCTGACTTGCCAGAGCCGGTTCATATTATCTGTAAGCGTTTACCTCCAAGCGTACAAACCAGAGTGGTTTGGACACAGCCACGGGGGGAGAGGCAGTGGAGAGGAGCAGTGGAAAACCACGAGAGGACGGTTGACTCCAGAAAGGTCACCACGATCTCTCAGCTTCTCGGACGACTGGGCTGGATTGGTTTGGCCAAGAGTAATGCCGTACTATCGTTTGGTTTGCGACTGAAAGAAGGGTCTTGGCCACTGTCCTGGAAAACATGAATCAGAACGGACTAGCCCACGAGTATGAATCGGGTTTGCCGAAATACGACATGGTTGCTGATGTCAAATTAGGCGGAACCAATTGATTTCCATGTTATTGTTGTGCGTGAGCTGTTTTTTTTCTCAGATATGTAAGACGGCTGATCAAATCTGAGGTCTGCATTAGAAGCAGAAATACTTACATTTTGAGAAAAAAAAACAGTACAGTAGATCGAAATGCACAGCAGGAACAAATGACTGAAAAGAAAAGAATTCATTAGTGTTTGGAGAGACTTGAAAGAAAAGAGTTGGATTGTTCGAGACAACCAGGGATGTAGTGGCTGTACAGAACGTCATGAGAAAAGCACATTAGTAGGTTTTAAATTAATTAAATCTTAGTTTAGAGTTTAGATTGCTTGTTTGGCTTGAGGTTTGGGTAGAATAGTTTTGCAGATGTAGACTTGGCTTAATTTGGTCCATTGTTGAATTTGAATCTGCTCTACTTCACTTTCACTTCTACATTTCAAAGCTTCAGCTTAGTCTGCTTAGCACCTCCTGTTGCCGATCCAGGTCAATCAGACCAGCTGTCTTCTTAATCACCAGCGTACGGTCAGCCTAACCATGCATGTACAAAGACCTCAAAGCCCAGTAAAACCTTAAAGAATATACGTAGATGGTGGTAACACAAAACATGCTCTTTTTCCCCATCATCCTTTCTGTGATGGCCCTTCCACTTACCAACCACCCCACTGCTATTTTTAAACAAAGGCTCAAAACATACTCTTTTAGTCTTTTTTTTGTCTGTTTTCTCTTTTTTTCTTAATCCATTTATTGTGTTTTGTACAGCACTTTGGACAGTGTAAACAGGGATAAAATGTGCTTTATAAATAACTTTTACTTACTTACTTACTTACACACTTGCCACCATCAGTCTCCATGAAGAACTTACCTCGTTTTCTGTTTGAATGGGACCAATTGTTGTTGTGTCCCTTGGAAGACATTTTTGTCCGGAGAGAAGCAGCATCATACACTGATATACACCCGTCTAACACATAAAGAGTGTGTTTACATGAAAATGCAGAAAATCACAGTTCAGGTTTAATAGACATTAACCTACAAACTGCATATCTTCAACAAACGACCTCATCTGTAATCTGTAATTCAGACTATGGTCTAGTCTGGAGTATTTGCTGACATCCTTCCCCTATTTGCCTCTCAGACTATGCAGTTCCAGGGCAAGCTGAAGTTCCTACACGGCCAAAAGAAGAAGACGCCCTCGGGGGCCCCCTTACCCCCTCAACTGGCACTCTTCTGCCTGGCAGTGCCCCTCCTACTGCCCTCCATCACGGAGATGAAGATGAAGACGATGATGATGCGGGGCAAACAGAAGGGGGGCAACGGTGGGATTGCTGGCCCACTGGACCACAGGTACTTAAAGTTGATGATGATGATGATGATGTCTTTTTAGCAGGGTATGTGAACTCAAACTAACCTTACTAGCCCGGAAGGGTTTAATGTGATTGCCATAATTACGCCATATTAACACTGTCAACATTGTATGACAATATAGTCCATGACAGCCCTCGTCAGATACACGCCATCACAGCACACAATGTTTCAAGAGCTGTTGTGCTAGTTGTAAACAATGGTGTAGCTACATCACTGAGAATTGTGTCTTTAAAACTTATGACAATAAATGGCACATCATGCCATTACCTGTTGATGACACTGTTATGTTGTAGCCTACCATTGTTATGTTGTAGCCACAGGATTCTGAAGTGTTGTTGAAATTCTGGTCTGGAAAGTGAAAATCTATCCTATAATGATTGCAGGGCACATTTTGTGTAACCATGAACAACATTATTATGACAGCTGCGAGAGCTACTGTATGTATGCTCTGATTATTCAGCTGATTTGAATTGACCTACTCTAACATCAAAGCAAAACAGTCTGTTTATTCATTTCTGATTTTCTTGAATGCCTTCCAAGTCCTTGATCTAAAATAATTTTCTTTTGTGAAAGTTGTGTTTAGATGGTGTGCCTGTACTTGCCTTGCCTCTTGGTGTGTATGAGTGGTCTTGAGACTATAATCCATCAATGTGTTGTAAATAGATAGGCAACTGCAGCAGCAGCCCTCTTTTTAATGCATGTACCACTTGCTCTTATTCATTCACATGCAGTGACGAAGACTGAATGGCCATGCTATCAGGTTGGTCCAATGTCAACTCCAACCATTTCTATCTAGCCTCAGGGGTTTGTGGAGGAGGTTCAGGGGAGACACTTTTAGTACATTTGGCCAGAAAAGTATTCATGTAGTAAAGTGCAAATGAAGGCAGTTCAGCTGCAGTTCAGCAGCAGCAAAACATCCGGCCTGTACAAACTCAGACTGCTCAAAACAAGCGTGTGTGCAACATCTCTTGATGTTCTGAGCAGAGTGACACTCTGTGACGCTGTCACGCTAATGACCCACTCAAAATCGCAAGCCAGCACTCGTAAAAAATCTGAAATGAGAGCGGTTCAACCATATCTGCAGCGAATCAAAATTTCAATGGGGTTGTCAGAGTGCCCAAACTCAAGAACGAACAATCTAGACAGAGGCTCTCAACTGTTCTTGTCACTCCGAAAAAAATGTTTCCATGCGTTTGACAAAAACAACGTCTAAAATGACAATGACATTTCGAAAATAACTGTCAATCAACCAGATCCGATTCGATCCTCACATGCACTGGCTTAGGGTACCGATAGCTTAGAGGTAATCAGTTTTCCCCAAGGTCTTGATTTATATGCCAGACCCATCAGCAGTTCATTCAACCTCGACTCCACAAACTCCAGCGAATAAAAAAGGGAAGTATCGCCGGTTTAATGACAGCTATCTCCCAGTGGTACACATACAGGGTTAAGCCCCTAAACTGCATTCTTTCCATTTTCAGCTTTGATTTCAGTTCCAAGTTATTTTTAAAGGTTTTTTTTTTTTGCTCTCATCCCGGTAATGTTTTACAGTGCAACCGAGATTCTGCTTTCTGGCTCGGAGTCAGTATATATATAACAAGATTAGAAAAGCATTGGGCACTGCACAGATATCCCATGTTCTGAGGGAGGCAGAAATTAACAACAGATGTGTGTATGGGATATGAGCTTTAAAAAAAAAAAAACATCCACTCCTAGTGAAAAAAATTTGGCATTGAGGGGGAATCATCTGTGAAAAACATTAGCGGGTCCCTGAAGTAACAACAGGTGTTCCCAGCAAAAGCAGCGTTCAGTGTAAGGATGTACGTAATGTCTCAGTGTCACTCAAAAAAGAAAAGATCGCAATTAACAACAAGGCAGAGATAAAACATGAGCAACCAGCTATGCATGATCCAGAGACTGTGTGTCTGAAACAAAGGGTAAGAAGTAGGAGTTACTGCTAGGAGCTAGGAGAGAGAGTGAGAGTAAGTGAAAGGAAAAAAAAAAACAGGAATCGAGAAAATGTACAAAGAAAAAGACAGAGAGAGAGAGACAGAGAGAGAGAGAGAGAGAGAGAGAGAGAAATTGAGACCTGGAAAAACAGTGCAACTAGGAGAAAAGTATTGAAAGAGAGAGTGACACAGATACATAGTGAGTGACTAAGGGAGTGAGAAACCCCAACTGTGCCAAACAAAACAGTCTGCTTCTAGAACATTCCCCAGTGATCAATCACTGCTGGCTTAGCAGCACGGATTGTGACGGCTATCGGTTCCCACACTATGATGCTGTATTTCCCCCAACGCTAAGACCGACACCGTAGACGTCCTGGTGACTCAGCTGTGGGTGAGAAGAAATCCAACAGAGACGCAGCCAACTGAAGAGGGTGAGAGGGTGAGAAGACAACAGTCCTGGCAGGGCTAGTTTCTCCTTCCTCCCATAAATCAGAGGCCCATCTTCACGGTCAGGGACAGACTTCTTATCTAAATGGCAGGATTAGATCACTCCGGATTAGACGTGGGTGGATTAGCCAGTCAGAGTGCTGCCTCGGCCACACGGCCCATAGAAACTCACCACATCAACACCGATTTAGTGGATGAATATACGCCGAGTAGAAGTGTGGGACTATACAGCACACTGCTATGGCGTACTGGATACACAGTGCAATGGCATATACTGTATATTTCTGCAACACAGTTTATTTACATACGGCAACTCGAATGTCAAGTGGAGAGGTTTCTCTGTGCCCTTATTTGTTCCTCATAGTTTAGTTTGTGACGGTGGCAGAACTGCTGCTAATAATGAATGCTAAACGAATATGGACCACTCGTGTCTGGACACAGCCAACGAATCCATCTTGCTTATCATTCAACACTGTTTCATCATCTACGGAAAGACTCTCCTTGAACTAGATAGATATGCACAGAAATGTCAGACAGTACACACACACACACACATACACACACACACACACACACACACACACACACACACACACACACACACACACACACACACACACACACACACACACACACACAGGTTTCAAAACCTGTTTTTGCTCTTGTAGGAACCAAGAGAAATAATAGTTTTGAACATACGTCTTGTTTTTCAAGTCTAAACCAGTCCTGATTTGGTGTTCTGTGTCAAGTTAAGGCAAGACCGGCCAACAGTACAGTAAAAATCACCATCCCACCCTTTCCTGTGTTCAACAGCAGCCTTGTGATTGACTTATGATCCCAAGTAGGAACTGGGTCAACCGCATTTTAATATCTGAATCCTGATATTATGGCACAAATCATAGGGAGACCTTGGTGTGTCTTACAGTGTCTCGCAGCTGAGTTATTGCAGCCTGAAAAACTTTCGGTGCAGCTATGATGACAGAACTTTTGTTATTAATGTCAGATTGACTGCAGGCATTGCTAGACTAAATTTGTTTTCTCTCTCTCTCTCTCTCTCTCTCTCTCTCTCTCTCTCTCTCTCTCTCTCTGTCTCTCTCTCTTCCTTCCTTTCTCCTTTCATCTCTTTATTCTCCCATTCTCCGCTGTCTTAACTTATCTCTCTCTTTGCTTCTCTCTCTCTTTTCCTCTTTCAATCTCACCCTGTCTGCATGCTGCACTCTCTGTCCTGTCCTCCATTACCTCCTCCTCCCTCCCTCCTCTTCATTCCCTCCATCTCTGTTGCTTTGCCTCTTTGTCCCATTCCTATCTCATTTGCTACCCCACCCCACCCCACCCCACCCCTCTCTCTATACCTCTCTACCACCCTTTTTTTATCTCTGTCCATCTTTTTTTCTTCTCTCTCTTTCTGCGGCTCACTCCATCTTCTCTCCGGCTTTGCAGTGAGGAGCAGTACAGGCGCCACCCCATGGCGGGGGGTCTGGGGGACAGCGGGGAGGCCGTGCTGCTGAACTGCCCGACCCCGGCGCTGCGCCACCACACCCCCTGGACGCCCCTCTCCAAAGACGCCGGCGGCCTCAGGTACAAGAGCGATGGCTACTACGGCGGGCAGGACGAGCCACTCAACTTCTGCAAGTCCGCGGCGGCTGGAGGCTGGGTCGGGCCAGGGCCGCGGGCCGGGTCCGGGGGCGGCTACAGGGGCAACCTCAACATGTCGCCCACCGCCGCCACGCGCCTGGGGAAGGCGGGCCATTACGGCAAGCCCTACCGGATGTCGCCCAGCTACCACAGCGCCAGGGCGGATGCCTACATGCCCAAGCTGTACGGGAGCTTGCAGTGCGGAGGAGGAGGCGGCGGGGGCGCTGGCGACGGCATGGACGGCTACTGCACCGTCGACGGCATCAAGAGCGAGAACGGAGGCTACGAGAACCACGTGGGCTACGACGGCCGGCTGCTGCCGCAGATGCCCATCAAGGTGGAGCAGGACTCGGACTCGGAGAATGGCTGCGACGCCTACGGCCGGCCCTGGGGCTGCCGGCAGCCGCTCGAACGTCGCTACGGCAACGGCATCTACGAGAGGGGCGCCATTGCCATGCAGATGAAGGCGGAGGCGGAGTACTACGAGCACTACTCCCCCTGCCAGAGGAGCAAGGCCATCATGTCCCCGACCGCCTCCTACAATGGACACTACCAGAACCTGTGTGCCGGTGGCAGCCCCGGGACCGGGACCGGGTCCGACGGCCGCCCGCTCAAATGCGTCCTGAACAAAGAAGCGGCGGCGGTGAGCCAGTTCGGCCCACAGCAGCGACTCGCCCCGTCCGACCCGCTCTGCGGCAGCCAGGCAGCCAACTGCATGGACGGCCACGCTCACAGCTACGGTGGCGGTGGTGGCGGTGTGGGCATGCTGGACCACAAGGGCTACGGCCCACAGGACTACAAACTGGCCTACGAGGTCAAGGGTCATGGGCTGCTGCACTCCATCAAGCGCGAGCCCATGGACTCCCCGCCGTGGCACGATGGTGGCGGTGGAGGAGGAGGAGGAGGAGGAGGAGGTGGGGGACACGAGCTGCCATCCGTGGCTCTGCAGAGGGGCGTCATGCCCAACTGCATGATGGGAGTCATGCCACACAAAGCCAACCCCTACATTTACATGCAATAGATGCTGCGAAAAGCAATCCACCGTCTCAAACGCACTCTGTCACCAGCGCACAATCTGATTCTGCTCAGGTTTTCCATAACTTTATCAACAAGTTTTTTTCTGTCAAAAGCGTGAGGATCTGTATGTTTTTATTTGGCAAGTTGTTTATTTGTTTTGCTTTTATTTTATTTTGAAAGAATGAGGAAATTTTGTTGAATATGCACTTTTACTATAGAGTGATTATAAACCCTTTTCTTCCGTCACGCTATTTCTGTTTGTGTTGTATACAACAGGCAGTGATTGTCGTTAAGGTCTGTCCAGTGTTCTACACTAAAGTTAGACTGTTGGCTGTTCTTTTGTCACCTTTTGGGACTGACTGAGTGAGAGTTTTTGGTTTATATCACACCAATGTACAAAGGTATCACAAAATCAATGTTTTCCTTCACCTTTTATGTACTTTTTTGTTTTGTTTTAATAATTTATCAATGTAACGGGCGTAACAGTTAATGCATGCTTATTTCTAATCAGGTCTCTTTTGAAGAAAGACATTTAAACTGAAGGATTGACTTAATGATTGGTACTGTGTGTATATTTATGTGCGTGAGTGTATGTGTGTGTGTGTTTGAGAGTGAGAATGGAACTGGGTGAGTCAGAGTGAGTAGGAAGGTCAGTGAGTGAATGCGTGTGTGTGTGTGTGTGTGTGTGTGTGTGTGTGTGTGTGTGTGTGTGTGTGTGTGTGTGTGTGTGTGTGTGTGTGTGTGTGTGTGTGTGTGTGTGAAAGAGAGAGAGAGAAAGAGAGAGAGAGAGAATGTAATAACTTTGGAAGGTTTTGAATTTTTGAATTTTACATGTTTTGACAAGGCTGCACTAATTCTGTGTCCCCCTTCTGATCTATTTCTAGTCATAAAATGAAATTCAACCAGTCCCTCATGTTAAACACATTTTCAATTTGTTCTTTGATGAGGAACATTCTTCAGTAAGACTACTGTGTTCTTAAATACTATCTGTGTCTTTTTAAAACTTGCACTATTGCGAATGGATAATCTGTAGAACGGCTACCTAGACATAATGTCAAATTGACATGCACGAATATCAAGACACCATGTCACGTATTTCCATTCAATGTTTGTACGTTTTATAAAATCAATTTGGGATCCCATGATGAGTATTTATTGTCTTTGGGGGTTTGTGTATTTAAACAGAATAACTTTGACGAAGGATTAAAAAAAAAAAAAAAAAAAACTTTTGTCCATGCTATCATTCTGACACATTAACAACAGCAGCAACAGAACAATGAAATATCTCCTCTAATTCATTGGCTAATGTTGTAGCTGCAAAGCAGCACCTATCAGACGCAGCATTTTCCTGTTACTTTTCTGTGAGGCTTTTCCAAACCATGTTGCAATAAAAAAGACAGCATATATGGTGTGTTTTGTGTTTATTGTATGCCTTTTTTGTGTAGCATTGCACACAATATTTCATTTTGAAGAAAGACAGTGAAGTCAACAAGGCTGTAATAGCCTGCTGCTGAGATCTAAAAGTGAGCTTTTTACAGTCTCATGGCTAAACCACAGAGGTCTTCAGTGGATGGTTTAGAAACCTCAACTGTGACAGCTTAATGCTGCTAACTTTGCACTGAGTGAAAACAGAACTGGAGAAATGAATTAATGGTGCTGTGGATTGCAGGAAGTGGAGTTTTTAAACCAGCATTGAAAGATCAACTCTCATCTCCATTCATAATGGGGATGGTGAAATGATACAAGGCTATGTGACTAAGTGTATAAGTATGTAAACAAATGTCAAAGGAAATATTTGAGTAGGAGAAAGTCATTCCAGTGCTTTTGCAAAGTGCCCAATACCAAAATGTACTGCCTTGTTCCAAATCTTTCCAACATTTCCGTTACATCTTCCAGTTGGCACCAGCAACTGGCCGAGTAGCTTTGCTCTGCAAGATTGGTTTAAGGATACATCATTATAGGCTACATTAAAGATGCAGATTATACAGAATTATCTAGTACTGGGGCTATGAGGAAGTTGGTTTACTCACATACCCTGGGTAGGCTATATTAACCCAGAGCAAGTGGTACTTTATAGAAGAGCCCTATGGCTTTGTTGTATGGGAAGAATGCAGTCATGGCTCTTCTAGTTTTAGTCTAGCTTTACCACTCTCCCACCCACTTAACTGAAAATGAACCCATGGATCTTCTATTGGGACATGTATACCACTCTCTGTTAACTTATCTGGGTTGGTGTCTACAACACAGACTTCCAGTACCCACACAGGATTGACCGGACTTTAAATCCACCTATTTCGGGATGCATACAGGTGAGGTCTTGGGTTTTGAACTTCAACTAATATTTCTGAGACACTCTGCTGATTTTGACACACACATTTCTAAAACTCTGGTAGCACCGTATGAAGACCTGAACATCGACACTTTACATTGAAGGTTCAAACCATTTTTTCTAAATGAATGAAACAAGCCCTTGTTTCCAAAGAGCATCTGCATTTGTTATATAGCAGTGCAGTAGCACTTCTGACCGCCATTTTTTTTTACATTTAACTTAAAAGCACTGTATGACTCTTTAAGTGCCCAGTCCCCAAAGGTTCCCACAATTTCACTAACAAAATAGTTGTTATAGACATTCAAAATATTACATTAATGCCTAAATGCCTCTCCATAGAAATGACTGGATTCAATAAGGTGTCAGAGGGTCCAATTACTGCTTTGCAGAAGTGTGGCGTTAGGAAATATGCTAAACAATGTAAAACATACCATCAGTCTAGCAATCAACCATTGGACTCACAAAAATGTTAACAAGGACACTTTAACCACATAGAATGGGATCTACGTATCAGACACAATGGTCCTAATTTTTAGATTCCTAAAAGCATATGGGTGAAATCTACTGGCTGGTATGTATGGTAATTATGTATTGGTATTCCTCCAAGGCCCTTTGAGAGATGATGGTGAGAAAAAAAACTAAGAAAAATCCTCCATTCGTGATAGCAGAACAGAACAATCTGGTATGGCTTTTCCTTGACACAGGCTGGAAATTACTGTCTCAGCTCAGCACGCAACACAAGCAGGTGCACCAGTGGTCCCTCAACATAAGCGCGGGCACCATTTCTGCCACTGCACGAACACATGGCTTCGCTTCACAGTGGATTTTGGGCTTGGCACATGGACATATTTCAGGATGGCAGAGGACAGACACGTGATTCAAGTGGAGTCATCTCTAACAGCTCAAAACATACTTACACAATTCTGTGTATAGTAACTCTGCCTTCTTGACCCACACTGTGTATTTGAATTAAGGAATATTTCTCAGTTGTTGAGTATTAGTTCCTACGGTGCCTATTGGAGATGGGGAGACCCCGGTGTTCAGAACAAAAAAAAAACAGAACCATATATTGGTTCTGCCGAGCGCCCTTAAAATAGGTGATTTCACAAAGCAGCTTATCTTCTTTACTGAACAGTTGCGCTAAATAGAATCAGACAGTTTAGTCAATGGCTGAAGCTTAACTTTCTGAAGCCGGGCTTCCTCACCTCCGCTGGTTATGTAGTCCATATGGAGTCAAGGGTCATGCCCGAGTGTGCACTAACACAATCCTCTCAGGCCCTCAGAGTTCTAGGAAGTGTGTTGTTGGCTTGGTGATACACATACATTTGAGGAGTAATTCAGGAGAGGCTTATCCTGGACGAAGATACAACACACAACTCAAAAGAATCCATGTTTCTGGTAAGACCCTGGGTGACCCCCACATAATCACCTTTAAAAGAGGACTAAGTAGCAGTGATTCAGCTTAGGGCTCGTTCACACCAACTTGACCGTGTACAGCACGTAACCATGTACAATATGTTTGTATAGTGACAGAATATGCTCAGATCACGCGTGCGGTGTGAATAGTGTAATTTGTTAACATGCATTCTAAACTAATACAGACAGAAAACAGGCACGCGTTGTATACGGAGAGTGTTTGGTGTGAATGAGCCCTTAGTTTGGCCACAAATACCATCAACACACACAGCAATGAGTATTGGTACTGGAGGAAGGAGAAACAGTTGCTGTACCTGTACATTTTAGATGGGTGATCAAACCACTTACATCATCTTGATGCACTTGAACTCCATGAACTAGGCAAGCCTCTTGACGCCAAGGACGTCTTCCCCTCCTCATGCAACTGAGTTTGCTAGTTATGCTAGTTTATGTTGTGTCAGATTCTTTAATTTGGGAAATGTTTTTTTACACAATTGTACAGGCACACAGTTTTCCCAAACTGTTTTCCTGATGGATAACCACAGACGTGGTAGGATTTTGTTTAAAAAAAAAAACATATAATCAAAAGTTATGTTGCAAAAAAGCAACGCATCAAGATGTATTAAAATAATCACACACACACACACATTTATCAATTTATTTTATCAAATTATTTTGCAGAACAATGAAAAGCGAGTGTCAAGCGAGTGAGGTGGGGGAAGAGTGTAGTATGCCTGTCAGTCGTCCTTCCCTTAGGCCTAAGGAGATGGATCGAGGTGAGAAGGCCAACAGTTCCCCTCCTCCTAAATGGGATGCTTGCTAACAGGATAAAATGAATGACGCTCCTTTGCATGCCTAAACCAGGCCAGGGGTTTTGCTTCTCTTGACACCCCTGTTGGACGACGTGCTGCAGCTTTGTCAGAAGCACAACCAGAGAGGGTGAGGGTGAGGATGCATGTCCAGCTCACGCATTAAGATGCCACTCCAATTTCCGAAGCATGTAATGGATTTAAGCACGGACAGCCTTCGCTTTTTTTTTGGGCACAAGAGTTGATGTCGTTGGTTGGAAAATATAAGGGTAGAGAGATTCTGAGCCAGAGCTATTCTCACACCAGGCAGAATTTGATCCCTTGGCAATGCGTTAGCCGCATAAAGGCGGGTTGAGAATTTTTTCACGTGAAAAAGCAAACACAAATCCACTACAATATTCGCCTTTTCTGAAAAGGACAAAGCTGAGAGAAAAAAACATTAAAAACTCATCCCTGCTTTGAACTGCTCATGGAGTTTTCTTACTCCAAACTAATTATTTCAAAATCTACTCTTCAGAAATTCTGACAGAATTTTAAGTGTATGCAAATGCTTTCCTAGTCATTTGAATGTTAATGAGTATCCTGCTAAACTAAACTAACTAAAACAAATAACTTGGCTCCCCCTGTGGTATTTGTGTACATAAAATGAATTCAGAGGTAATAAAATCAGCATTAAAAGAAAAAAATATCCTTCCTTCCTTCCTTCCTTCCGCCAGTAGAAAAGTCTTGTCCTTTTGCTACCTATAGCATAGGCCAGTATTTACAATTTCAGACCAGGAGTTTATCAACACTGGGAGAACCATTCTTCTTTCCAAACATAAGAACTGCAAATCAATTTATGAAAGTGGTATCAGAAATGTCTCCCTTGTAGCAACCTCAAGGGCTATTCTATAAAGAAAAGACTTTATGAATAGGGCTAACTCACAAATTCAGCGGATTATATCATACAGCCTTGTTTTAGGGCCTAAAACAATGAGGGAACATTGGTATTTCAATTCAGCAAATGAGAGAAACATTTTGTCGCCATGAGGTGCCTAAATGGCACAGCACCTGTAAAGACCTAAAAAGACTTTATTAATAGGGCTAACTCACAAATTCAGAGGATTATATCATACAGCCTTGTTTTAGGGCCTAAAACAAGGAGGGAACATTGGTATTTCAATTCAGCAAATGAGAGAAACATTTTGTCGCCATGAGGTGCCTAAATGGCACAGCACCTGTAAAGTCCTGCTGTCTGAGGCACACAGTGATACTGCCACTACTAGCCAAATGCAGCAGAGCGCCCCCAAAGAACAAACCGTGGCCAAGCCTCTGCCTGAGCTTGGCGGCCGAGTTCCTCAACGCCTAGCTCATGCACCCCTCTGCTTTCAGTGGGGGGTCCGTGATCCGCGCTGCCCGGCACATCCAGACCTTCCCAGAAAGTCCTGCGCCCTTCCCAACCTAATCCCAGTGGCACAGCACTCGCCCATACCCTCGCACTGGCACTCACACCAGCGCCAACACTTCCCTGGATTGCCTGGGCATCCCACAGCATCCCATATTCTTCTTCTAACACTGTTAAATCCTCAACACTGACATGGAATGTAGGATTAAGAGCAGAATCTTGCCTTTTGTTCTTCCTGGGGGAAATCAAACAGTTGTAGATAGTTTGTTAGTTTTTAGTTGGTTGCAACCCACCATCACAGTAACATCAACACAGTAAGTCCTCTAAGCTGATATGATTTTTTATGGGCTCGCCTTAGACTGTTATTAAACTTCATGCCTCTATGACTGAAGCAGCCATTGGCTTGGTACAAAGGGAGGTTCACAGCAACCCCAGCAATGATCCAACACAAAAAGCCAGTCACACGTAGTGTAAACAGACAGGGGAAAATAGGGGGGCTTCGCAAAGCTAGAACACTTTTCACACGAGCAGTGATGCTGCACCTCGCTTTAAATCTCCAATGGTCTACAGTCATAGCTTTATTGTTCTCCTCCAGCAACATGCAGGAGGCTGTGTGATTCCGGCTACATCCAGTCGCAAAGAGGGGGGATTTCAGTTTTAAATGTTTCATCCCTACCATCCCTTCACGCGTGCAGCCCATGCTTGCACGCAATCGTCATCGACTCGACTGCGCAGCTGCAGCTGGGAAACGGCAGACTGCCTTTCAACGGCAGAAACGGCGCCAGAGGGGATGCTTTATGCACTGTGACAACTGCACCGGGAGGGTGGGGGTGGTGTGTAGGGGTGAGTAGGGGAAGATGCGATGGCAAAGGTTGAGTGTGGTGGCGATGGAAATGGGAGGAGAGGGTGGGGGTTGGGGGTTGGGAGTTATCTGCCACCACCATAAGCTGTTTTGCAAGGGTTTGCGTGACAGCTCAAACCACTTGTCGTTATTGTGGTACCATCCGCTCTGATTGACCACGACCCCCGTTCGATTCTGCAGCCCCTCCTGCCGCAGGGTGGGGAAGGCATGGGTCAAATGGGGAGTCCGTGACGATGTCACTCCTCCTGAAGAAGGGGGGGTGAGGGGGTGCAGATGTCAGGTGGCTGGGCGGTGAGGGGTTGGTCACCACACACACACACACACACATTACATATCCTAATCAGTCAAACAAGCTCTGTGAGCAACTACATTCTGACACTGACCAGGAAAGGGAAACAGAACCAGGCAGTTACGCTACCAGTATAACCAGTGCCTGTTTATTTTGAGTTAAACTAACGCAAAGTCAGGATCAGGAGTGACTCATGCATAATGTGTGTCCTCCACCCCTCCACCAACTTTTATACTCCCTCTTACACACACACACACACACACACACACACACACACACACACACACACACACACACACACACACACACACACACACACACACAAAGCCAGAAATGTGTAAAAAAATATATACACATATACACACACACACATATATATATATATATGTTTGGTTTTTTTTTTTAATATTTTACCCATGGGGTAAATTGTGTAATAAGACACCCACTAGGACAGTACAGGGGGTCAGAAGAGATTCCGCTTGCCAATTCAAAGCAGCCACTGTAGGCCATAATCTCAATCCTCGCAGAGAAAAAGCAGTCTCCATTACTTTGTGTTTGCTGTTGTGTTCATGCTGTAATGCCCCAATTACGCCAGAGGGCATGCGAGGATATACTGCTCAGCTCCAAGCTCTCACTGGGTAGACACCGCCACTTAGTGGCCACTTCTGAAACTGCACTTTGAGGGGCTGTGGTGGGTGGCGTTCGTACTGCTTTGTCACTCTGAATTTCCCCTGATGTTTTCACCATAATTTCGGGTTTTCAGGTTCCTTCTGCCTTCTGCTTTACCCTCTATCTTTATGCCTGGCCACTATATCCATTTGATCACATCAACACCCTTTGTCTTTTGCAACATCAGAGCATTCTGCATGAATAAAAACGCCATATTTGCAGTGGACACACAAACCCAGAGGCAAAACCCTGAAGTTGCAAAAAATATTATGTTCAAACCTGAGTAACAAAAGCATCAACATCCATCAATGCTTGTTTTCCTATTTCTTGATGTTAACACTTCCATTTGCATTATGACCAATGTAAGTGCATAACATAACTAAGTGAAGAGAGACAGTGTCAGTTGTGTGTGTACTGTCTGCCACCTACTGGCAATTCCTTGTACTGCTCAGTATGGGTCATCGAGGGCATGGCCTAGTTGGTTGAAGCCAAATGTGCAAACCACCCCATTTTTAGAGCCATGGAGTTCCAGCATGGAGCACAGAGCCTCCAGAGCAAATAAACAGCGGGGAGGAACGCTGCAGTGACCGTTCAGTCAGCTTTGGGTCTTTTGTGGACCCTTGATCGTGGTTCTGGCTTGTAATGGGAGATGATTGAGACCATTATGTATGTGTTGATCATGAGAAAGAGCAGTCCTGCAAGCCAGATGAGGACAAACGTGTCCCACCCTTCAAACTCCAGGTAGTACGCTGGTGCGAGCCAAAGGCCCTATCGTGAAAACACAGAAGACAGAAGAGGAGGATTGGGTGAAACCATGTTAGATCCACAAACTAATCTGGAGATACATGGGGGATTTAAAAACTGATACAACTCATTGTTACATATATGACTGCTAAATATATGACTGTAACATAAGCTATCATGATTTTATTTCATATTGGAACATGCATCTACTCCAGCAACATTGCTTCTGAAGCCCACAAAATGGCACTACAAAAGACTTTGTATTTCGTGTGTCCCACTGGAAGTAAAAGGATTTCAGAGTTGAGAAGAATTTAACGATATGGCTGCAGAGACTCCCAGTATACAATACTCCTACTACAACAGAATTTACATAGCACTTTTCAAGACAAAAGTGTTTTGCAGATCTCACTACCTACCATCAGTGTGTAGGACCCAGCTGGGTGAGAGTGAGGGAATGAGTCAATGAGTCAATTATAACAGGGAATGATTAGAGGGCCACATTTAATAAGCTAGGTTGGGAATTTAGCCATACGACACTGCGACCAGCTATTCTTTGTGATAAGACCCATGTGATCTTTCATGGCCACAGTCAGTCAGGACCTTGGTTTAACGTCTAATTTGAAGGAAGGACTACATACCAATGTGTAATAAACGTCACCCCAAATGTTATCAAAGTATCATATTGTACCATAATCCCAACCCTTGCCTGAATAAAGACCTGAAAATTCAGTGCCCAGCCCCCAACACATAAACACACACACATAGACACACACACACATGAAGAAATGTGTCTGCATAAAGTAAGTTCACAAGGAAGTACACAATACACAAACAGACAGTTTAAATAATCTATTGAGAAGGTGCCTACCTGTCCAGCAAACCAGAGAACAAGAAGACCCACTCCTTTCTTCAGTGACAGAGAGAGATGAGGGATAACCAGTGGTAACAAACAGAGATACCACAAGAAGTACTGCAGGAAAACACAACATCTATCATCAACAGAGGAGCCCATTATATTTGAAGACAAAGACGTAGCATAACAACATCAGTAGCAGGAATTTAAGTGTGGTGCAATTGCTGCATTTATTTCTGCCCAAATACATGTCATGTCATAACTTGTGTACACTTATGTAAAAACCCCACTGTTGGTATTCAGCAGCAACTTCTAAAGTATGAACTACATACAAACAGAAACAAAATATGGTTACTACTGCAGGCAGCTGTGGCCTAATGGTTAGGAAGTTGGTCTTGAGATCAGAATCCCATACCAGTAGGAAGAATGTGGGTGGGGGAGTAAATAACTAGTGCTCTGCTGCACCCTCATCCATGGCTGAAGTGCCCTTGAGCAAGGCATCTAGCCGCATGGGACTGCACCCTGCTCTAGGGACTATACTCAGGGACTATACCCTGTAAAATAACTATAGGTCACTCTGGATAAGAGCAACTAGGTGTAATGTAATGTAACACTATGCATATATGTACATCTCCACACATCAGATCCCACCCCTTCTTCATGTTAGCTTTGGACATATGTACACACGTACCTGCGAGGTGCAGACTTTGTTGAAGCTGACGAAGATGGCAGTGTTGAGGAAGCAGCAGAGGGCCAGATCGCCATGGAAGGCCAGAGAGGTGAGCAGCAGCAGGGACGCCTGCGGGAGGAAGGCGGCCAGGCCCAGCGCCCGGCTCCAGCTACTCTCCGCCGTCAGGTACAGCATGTAGAAGTACGGCGAGAAGTTGTGGCGGATGTCCCGCCGCGTCAGGTGGTACAGGTACGTCTCGTGGAGGAAGTCCCAGCCGTACCTGCCCAACAGGTGACAAAGTAAAAAAAAAAAAAAGGGGGAACAAAAAAAGACTGTTGCTACACTGAGGAGTTCACATCAGATGGTTTGGATGAGTTCACTGAAACCATTCAGCATCAAAACAGCCAAACTGAAAGCCAAGGAGCAATCATCGACCAGTGAGTTACCATTTTTATTGTACAACTGCCTATGTTAAATGGGCATGTAATGAAATTTTTAGTAAATAAAATATTATCAAAGGTAGCAACAGTTGCTGGAAACTCACATGTGATAAAACAACAGAGTTAGACCACAGAAAAGACCTCCAGAAATAAGAGTGAACATCAGGAGGTCTCTGTTCAACACCCTGCAGATGAATGCCCAGAGTCTCCAGCTCCTTGCCCCTCTAGGCATGCCCCCCGTGGGCTTCCTCGTCTGCAGTGAGAGGGCGATGGGCAGCGCGTAGGTCACTGGGTAGATCTTCATGTGCACAGCCAGCCCGTAGAGCAAGGCGGCGGCACGCATCCGCCTCAGCTCCAAACACAGCAGCGTTCCCAGCACCAGGGCCGACAACAGGGACTCTGCGTTTCCACGCGACGACACACCCGCAGGGAGCGGGTTCAGCAGCCAGAGGGCGCTGTGGAGGCACGAAGACTCCTCTGACAGGCCACGCAGCAGCAGCAGGCGCTGGATGAGCAGGCCTGTGAGCACATCGCACGCCACAAACAGGAGCTTCCCGAAGACAGACGTCAGATAGATGTTTGGGGTCAGCATCCAGGCTAGGAGGGGAGTGTAGCGATAGGTGGACCTGTTGTAGGGTGACTGACCCTTAAGACAGACAAAGTGACAAAAATTAGAAAACCATCATGCACCACATAGTTGGCAGCGTACAATTCCCAGAGACTGTAGAATACATTCTCAGTCCAACACTGTGGCACACTCAGTTTAGTTGGAACAGTGATGCTTGCAAAGCTTTCAAATTACCACTCAACTTGCAGTTATGCAAGTGGTACCACCCTCCTGCAAAGTCACTGCATGGAATTCTTGTGTCAATCTATATTAAATTCAAGACCCTGTAAAGCTTTGATTACCCTCCAGAAGCAAGAGGCAACACAGAACATAAAACAGGATTTGCCTGCAATAAATTAAGTTTTGATGTGCAAATACTCTGTTGTCAGTGAAATTAGTATTTAAATTTAACATGCTTATTTAACCTCTGGTGATATACGTACCAAAACCATTTCATGATTACTTGCTGGATATTCTTACATAGAGCACCATAAAATACTATTCTTCTCAAGTTGAGTCAGCTGTGTGTGCATGATCAGCAACACTTGACAAGCTCTGAGCAGTACTCTATACTAGCCAATTGACAAGTGTGAGGTGTGTGAAAATGAGAGGTGTATATCGAATGGATGGACAGCTCAAATATCAACCACCAGCAACATTTTTTGTGGAGAAAGGGAGAATCCTCCCGTTCGACTAGTAAGATCAATAGTAATACCAGGCAAGACATGGTAATACACAAATCCAACTCGTGAAATGTTCAACTGTCAAAACGTGAAATGTTCAACTGTGTTACCTACCTGGGTAACATATCTCGACGCGTCTGTAAATACATGGTAATCAATATCGGTGTATTTTACGACCATAGTTCTGTCCTGATAAACACCAACGCCGACCAACAGCAGTCGCATCACAAATGCAAAGCTCAACAACACGTGCGTTTTCATCAATTGTACGAGGGTTTTTTGTATCGACAGACCCATGATTTTGCTTGTTTTAAGAAAATGCAGAACTCCTTTTTCGCAGCCAGATGCTCTTAATAAACCATTTAACAAGAAGGCTAGGTATGTGACATCATTCAAAGTACCTTCACAACATGGTTAACTAAGCTTAGCTCGGCTCAGCTCCCTTTTAAGTTGCTAGCTGGCTGGCTGGCTACTGAAATCTCCATTTCATTCACTCAGATATACCAAATATAATTCCACTATCCCGGCACATCGAGGTCTAGCCTTATTATTCTGACGAAAGAAATTTCACATAACAATCTGCTCATCATCCAACCCGGGGGTCCCTCTGCACGCAAATTCAGGGACCCTAGAATCGTTCTGCTGAAGTTCATACCAGGAAGTGCTGACATTTGTGTTGAAGCAGGAGCTACAAGATTGACAGCATCCTGCGTCAAATGGGAGACCAGAGCATTACAAAGCCCCTCCTACTCAGATATCTAAGCTGAAGAGGGCGCTGCCAGAGCCAGTCTATATATTGACCATTCTCAGGCGCTGTGAACAGGACTTTTGTACTTTTTCCACCACTAACCACTTGTTAGTCACTTGTGTGTTGCCTCGTTTTTTTTTTACAAACCTTCAAAACCAATGGTTTCGCCAAATAGTGAAATGGCAGTGGTCTCGCCAAATAGTGAAATGACAGTGGTCCCTTATAAAGGGTCCCTTATAAAATACTGAGTAATTTATCATCTTCATGATCACCATCGTCATCTTCATCACCATCATCATAATCATCTTCTTCATTCTCAGTCGATCGCGGTGACATTGTCGTTTTAAAAGTAGCTCACGAGCCACAAAAATAGTGGGCACCCCTGCTTTACGACATGCTTCACCAAATGATAACCACCACTATACCAAAAATGTCAATGTCTTTATACTTAGCGTTAGGGGAGAAAGGGAGTTTTTCCAGGTCAATACAGAAATACTGTATGTAGCAGGGCACTAACATACGACATAGGCAGAGCGGTAGGGACATAGGTAGCTGAATAGGACTGTCATCATCACGTGTCCATCCCGGAAGTTGCCACTGACAAGTTCCCAAGTTTCGTGCATGTGTCTGGAAAGATATGTTTTTTGTACCTTCTGTTTTGTGGCCACCTTCCTGCTACAAGATCGGGTATGTTGGTCTTTTTTATATTCTTTTTGTAAGATTATTAGTTAAAACCTCTCAGGTAAACGCGCCACCCGAATGTGTGTGTCTCTGTTGAATTATGCAATACGAGCTTGTCTATCCGTGGAGAGGTGCGCAACAGGGCGTGTCAAGGAATAAAAACCGGGCAGTTCTGTGCATGACAGTCCAGTTTGTGTCCCTACGGAAGTGAGGCACCACATTTTTCGAATAAACCGTAGCCTAAACACATCGGTAAGTCGAATCAACTTGTTGTAACGTTCGTGGCATTCTCACTAGAACCTTCTCTGTTCGTCAACACAATGCATTTGTTTATTGTTGTGTCAGAAATTTCTTGTTAGTTGGTGGAATTTTCTATAGCCTCTGTGGAGGGAGTGGGAGTGAGCCCTCCCCCATGTAATGTATTGTACTGGCATGTGATTTTAAATGTTTTTTTGTCATGTTTTAGTTTGGTCATTTTGGGTAGGCCAATGAACATAAACCACCGATTTCTACAACATAGTAAGAACATAGTAACACAGTAGCCTAAGATTGTTAGGCCGTTAGGCCTACCAAGTGTTGTGGCCCTATCTCTCCAGTAATATTAGTAATTTGATATGCTGTCATAATGAACAGCATCCTGTATTAATGATGCACTTATCCCATTTACAGACAGTAAGTCACAGCATGGAGTCCCTGGCAGCTGTGAATACCAACTTCTCCCTTGAGCTCTTCAAGAAGATCACGGAGACCAACAAGAGTGGCAATGTCTTCTACTCACCACTCAGTATCTCCTCTGCATTGGCTATGGTCTGTCTTGGAGCCAAGGGCAATACTTCAACCCAGATGCACGAGGTGAGTTGGCAACGCACAGGATAGCAGCAAGTTACAGAATTTAAAAAGAAAGTGAAACTGTTTTAGGTTTGTGTCCCAGTTCACTGGCGTTACACATCCTCACGCCGACTTCACTGTCGGTAAGTCTACCGTTGATTATCCTCCACCTCAGCTACTTCCCCTTTTCAGCTCTCAGGTGTCGTAGTGACCACTGAACGAAGGTGAAACCCTGTATGCACAAGTGTCCTTTTCTAAATGCATGAGAGCACAGTAATAACTCTCTGAATATACACAGGTGGTTGCATTAAATACTTTCTTCTGCTGTGCCTTGAATTGGCAGGGATTTCTGAATGTGGAATATGATTGTGTAATATCAGAATTGATAAAGGATATGTTTAACACCACCTGCCTTATCAGTCATACCATGAATTTTTCTTAGAAAGAGGTGGTCTGTTTGGTGTGTCTGTAAATTATATTGGTTGCCAGGTATTTCCGCCATGGACACCCTTTTAGCCCTCAAAGTCTCTGTGGTTATCTCTCCAGCTTGTAGTAGCCAAGGCTGAGGTATACTGACTTAACAACCTTTTGAACTATGACTCCCAAGAGGGTGTGGTAGTGCAGTGTGTGTCCTGATGAATGTCTCTCTTCGTCATAGCCATGAGTGAGTAAGCTATGTAATCTATAGGCATAGAGAGTTGTAAACACACCCAGGCCATAAATTGTAGGTCTTGTTTGTCTTATCGTCAGGACAACGGACAGTGTTTAGATACTGTGGTTGTAACATGGAGGAAGTATGTAGCCTATGTCAAGTTGTACTTGTCCACAGAGAAGAAAAGGTGCATCTGTACAGTTAAATATCAAGTGTTTGCAGAAATCGACCGTGACTATACCAAAGATGGCATGACGAGCCACTTCTTGGAACCGTGATCACACAAAGTGGGGCCACGAATCCCCCTTTACGCAGTGCAGAGGCACGCTCTTTAACACTGAGGTCTATGGCAGAACCTTAGAATTTCACAGAATATTATATAAATAAATTATTATATAATTATTAAACATTATTATATATATTATTATGATATATAAGCCTTATTTTTCTGAGCAATGGATATACATTTCAGACACAGTATCATGATCTCCAAACCCTCCTGCTCATTTAAGGGAAATGTCATGATAGTATGACTCTCCACTCCGGAGAAAATCAACTTTATTTCAGGTGTGCACCGACTTCATTTTTAGTGTGTAGGACTACCTACTGCAGCCAAGCACATCAACAACACGCCTATTAATGCAGCGCAGAACTGATCCCCACTTTGCTCACATAGACATGAACTACCATGAAGTATCTTGCTCCATCTATGTACCATCGTTGACTATACACACATACAAGTGTGGAATATATTTTTGATATTTGTCGGGTGTAAAATAATATTAGGTGAGGTGTATGAAATATTGCCTTCCCTGATTTTTTTTTTGTCTTTGGCATTTATTTTAGTTTTTATTAAAAGACACCATCAAAACAATATTTATGGGTGGGAGACATGTGGTTTGGTGAATAAGAAGCGTTTTATAGCACAGTCATGTTTACCCCTTAGGCCTGAATCACAGAAGTTGCGATTGGAAGCTTATGCAGTTGATGAGATGACACAGTGCTGTTGCCATGGTAAACTGTTTGAGAAAGGAGAGGCCAGATGAGGGTGTGGTCACATGCATTCCTCATCTTTGTTCAGCCATCAGCATGCATGTGGTCTTTCTGGAAGCCATGGAACATTGGCATGACTGGGGGATGTTGAGCAATGTGACTGTGTGAACCATTTTCCTTTCCCAAACTGATTGCCAAGAGTTAGTATCATACGCGGTAAAGTTGCCTAGCTGGCAAAAGCTGAGCGGCTGTAACGATTTGCCAATGGAGCAGAATTCCTAATGAAATATTGTTTTAGATTCACAGGTAATATGCATAAGACAAGAACATATATCCAGTGGTCATGCTGCTGTATAGTTCATTGCTGTGAAGTTGCATCCTCAGTTTAACTATTAATGTATTGACCATAAATGCATGTTACTGCATAAAAAGCCTCCTTTTTTTAATAACGATTTATAGGTGCTGTGTTTTAACAAATCACTGAAGCTGGTACAGCACAGGCAGGGGGCACCTAGAGGAGGTGCGCGGGCACCTAGAGAAGGTGCGCCTATTCTCCAACAGGTCCAAAGGCACCAGCTTCCAGCAGCGCTACTAAAGGTTATAAGAACTTGTCAATATAGATGACTAACCAGGGTGTGTGGAAGGGTGTTGTTTCTGAGGAATTTGGGTTTTTTTTAAATACCATGGTGTGGTGCAACGCCAAACTTTGGGTGTGTGGGAAATATCTGGGCTTTCTAAAGTTTCTTGTTGGTTTGTGTCTATAAAAAGTGGGCTATAATGTCTGTGTATGTGGAATAGTGGTGAAGGGATGGTTTTTGCCTTGTACCATTTCATACCAAAGAAAAAATACTGTTGTGGTCACTTATTCGATGGCTCTACCATACAGTGTGAATTGGCCAATTCAATCTTTTCTATACAGCTGATCAAGTCTGATAACTGATGTTCTGTCACTGTCATCTACTTGGCTTGATCGCAAAATTTCAGATTTTCAGATACAGTGTTCATTGCAACCAGACTGGCGGGGGACCATGGCATTAACTGTGGTTTTAACTTTTTGTTAGCTCTTTGCACATAGACCATGTGCAGACTTGCAATTTCATAGCTGTGCTATGTTCTCTTATTTGCATTACTGTGTCATTCTTTTAAAAAAAAGAAAAGAAAGAAAAATGAATGGTACTCTCATTTCTACTCTATTAACTGCAGGAACATGGAAAAAAAACACCACTCCACTGTTTGTTTTATACAGCTTGTCTTTAGCCTGGACTAATTTAGTCAGGCACACAAATATTACAGTGTGGATCTTTACCCATTCCGAAAGACGTTACTGCTAGCCTCATCATTGTGTGAGGAGTGGCACATTTGTCCATAAGCTCATTGTTAGGTTCCTGAGAAGGATCCCCACTTTTGTGTTTATTTATTTGTATATTTATTTATTTACCTATTTGTTTGTTTGTTTACGGGGCTTAAGCTTACCTTAACATATTTACATCAGGATGCATGCTTGGTGCAGTGACTCTGTTGCTAATGCAGACTGGTTGCTGGGTGTCCCTCAAACTGGAAGCATTTGTTCCAGGCTACTTCCTGCTACGAGAATGTGCTGTCTGCTTTTGCGGTTTTGGTAGACCATATGACCGTGCTGTAAAACAAACAAAAAAAATATTTCATGGACAAAAAATAATGCTGTAATAATAACTTGTTTACATCTCCCCTGTAGTCCCTTAGCCTGCACAAAGCTGAAGGTGATTTCCATGTTGGCTTCAACAAACTATTTGCTGAACTCAACAAAGCGGGAGCCCCATATGCACTGAGTCTGGCTAATCGCCTCTATGGAGAGCAGTCCTACCAGTTTGTTGAGGTGAGACCAGCTTACTTGCACTGAACGACATTGGTTTATGAGGTAATACAAGATATCAGATACCAATGTGACACTGGTCCTACATGGTTATGACCACAGCTTGAACTACTTGAACTACTCATCATTCCTTGTTTTTTTTCCGTACTCTTTAGAAATTCCTTGCCGACACTAAGGAGCACTACCTTGCTGAGCTGGAAGCTGTTGACTTCCGCACAAATGCAGAGGCAGCACGACTGAACATCAACAAATGGGTGGAGGCTAAGACTCAGGGTAATCATCAAACCAGTTTGGAGAAAACACAAGATACTGGTGCACCTACACAGCAAAAAGACCAGTGTTGAACTGACTCTCACAGAGTTGATTTTTAATACTTTTGAGGGTTTATATAACTCAACACTCTCCAGAGTTAAATGAACCCTTTCAAAATATGAAATAACCCCAATTCTGGACATCATTTAAATCTGAAAATGTCAGAATTACAGTTTGGGAGTTAAAAACAACTCCCAAATGTAATACTCCAATTTTTGTTGTGTAGGAAGAGTACCTTTGGGCGAAGAGATTTAAGCCTTTCTGACTACAAACCTTATTCTAACATACTATTGTTTGGGAGGACACTTAACCTTAGCACTTTAGGTTTTATTGGTATTTTCATACTATTGTTTCCTGAGTCAATCATCCTTTTGTTGGGTTTGTTTGCTAAGGTGCATGGTCTAATTGATTGGCAACATTTTCAGGACACCTCATCAATAATATAAACCCAACATGAGTGTAACCCAACCCAACAAGACTGTAAACCCAAACATGATGATGTTAAATTTTTGGGAAAAACATCAAATAATGATTCAATAGCGTTATGTATCCAGTAAGCTACAGCTGTCATTATCTCTCAGTACTGAAGCTATTTTATAAAGACTGTTACGCAAACTTGAATCATATTCTCATGTCTTTCAGTAGTCATCAATAAGTCATTTATGTTCTAGAGAAAATCAAGGATCTGCTTGCCGAAGGGGTTGTGGATGACAAAACAAGGCTAGTTTTAGTAAATGCCATCTACTTCAAAGGCAACTGGGAGAAGCAGTTTGACAGTGCTCGTACCAGCGAGGTTCCATTTAGACTTAATAAGGTAATGTTAAAAAATAAAATATAGTGTGGTCTTTAAACCTCTTCCACTACTGTTGAGTTTGTGTTTTCCTCATCAGATTTCTTAAAGTATTATCATCTAATTGAATGTGGATGAATCTGCATTAAATCTGTGTTTCTGTTTTCAGAATGAAAGTAAGCCTGTGCAGATGATGCATCAGAAGGCTAAGTTCCCCTTTACCTACATCCCTGATGTCAACTGCCAGATTCTGGAACTCCCCTACGTGGGCAAAGATCTGAGCATGCTCATTATGCTCCCCAATGAGATGGAGGACAACAGCACAGGACTGGAGAAGGTAAAACTGGCAGTGAGGTGCACAGAAACAGTGGAGCGTATCGCATATAACTTTTTTTTTTTTTTTAGCTTTTTATGGCTTTATTGGGACAGGACAGTGAGGTGGTGACAGGAAGTAAGTTGGAGAAAGAGGTGGGGTAGGTTTGGGAGATGACCGTAGGCCGGATTTGAAGCTGGGTTGACGTGAGCAGATGCCCGTTCATGGTTGGGTGCTCTAACCACTGCGCCACTGCACTCTTCTAACATAATAGTTGAGTGAAGAGGCTCAACACAAATTATGAAGACGGATGTCTCCCATTGATACTCATATCACTCCTATTTGTCCCGACACACGTTTGAAAGCAGTTATGTGTGTTGTTCATGCAAGCAATAAAGTAATTACAAATGAATAATATTCAGTCCCCATATCAGCCACAAAGGTGGTATACAATATTAGCCTGGTAAACCAGCCCCTCATACTTCATTTTATTTTGTACAGAGGGTCTGGCTGTGCTGCCATTGACATTGCTGTATTAGGTACCAGACAATCCTAGCCAATCAGCCAACAGAGGGAGTGTTTGTGAGTTATGACATTGACTTTGTGTGCTACATTTGAATTGTAGTGCATAGGCAGGCTTATTGCGTGTGACCACCAGACATTAGCGATTGGATAGAGGCAGAGTCACTTGTTTTAAACTTCAGAGTCCACACCTCCAGGAAGAAATCGTTTCTCAATACAGCACTGGCACACCCTCTGTACAAAATGAAATAAAGTACAAGGGGCTAATACAATATAGTCTGTTACATTAGACACAGAAACCCATCTGTTTTATCTTTCTTAACCACTCTCTCAGCTGGAGCAGGCACTTACATATGACAACTTTGTGGAGTGGACCAAGCCTGACATGATGGACACAGTGGAGGTCGTGGTGGGTCTCCCCAGGTTCAAGCTGGAAGAGACCTACGACCTCAAGCAGATCCTGGTCAACATGGGCATGGTGGATGCCTTTGACCCCCATAAGTGCGACTTCTCCGGCATGTCTCCCTGCGACGAACTTGTGCTGTCCAAGGTGGTGCACAAGTCCTTCGTGGAGGTGAATGAAGAGGGCACCGAGGCGGCCGCAGCCACCGCTGCCATCATGATGATGCGCTGCGCCATGATGCCGCCAGAGAGGTTCATCGCAGATCACCCCTTCCTCTTCTTCATCCGACACAACCCCACACAAAGCATCCTCTTCTACGGCCGCTACTCCTCCCCCTAAGCTGAGCACCATCCCACTGTCTCGGCCAAAGACCAGAGCTCAGATGTGTTCATGAAATCAACGGAAGGACACATGGCCTAGGTGGTTTTATAGAAGAAGCTTGAATGTAAAACATTGTGGAAGAATACTACGGAAATGAAGTGAAATAGAAAAAAAGCATTTGTTAAATTCAAAAGTGACACATTCTTTGTCTGGTCTCCTGCAACCTAAAGCCTTACTGCAGTTTATTTTTCTATTTTTTTTCTTTTGAACTTTTGAAGCATCACTGTATTGTCTTCATCAAGGAAATTGTAACCTAAGCCGTTTTGCAGTTAAATAAATCAGTGTGTCTTTCTCCTTGTGTGGTCAAAGAAATCTACTCAGAACATAATATATGGCGATAAATAAGCTAATAAGCAGTGATTGAACAGAGAGAAAAAACATTGTACAGTACTTATCTAAGGCATTCACCATCCATGTTAGTGGCTGCAAAGACTGACAGTGCATATTACACATCTTGCTCAGATTGGAGTTGTGAAAACCTGTCATACAGACCCAGGAACCCAAATAACTAGGTTTCAAAGGCATCATTTAATGTTCCCAACAATATTTTGTTGTGAAATGATGGCAGCCTCTGTAAATAGATCTTAGCGACAGCTGTCTGGACTACCTCTGAGCTCTCCCAGACTTGAGTGCTGTTTTCAACAGTAAAATACTTTGTCAATTACTCTCTTAGTTAAAACAAACGAATTGAGGCTAACTCAATATTAAGAGTTTCTTCTGAAATCGGCTAGCTACAGCTATTTAACTAGCCAGCCTTAACACTTAAGATTCCCTGTGAATACAGCCCTGGTGTGAGACCAGGTAGTGAACATAAACCAGTGTGGGTCAGTCAGACCAAATTCTTATTTAAACAACAAAAAGAAAGCACACAGTTACATGGAGCCAATTAAAATGCTTTATTTAGGTCCAATTAACAGACTACAGAACACAATATAATTTATAATTAGTCATTGCAAATTATATTAAATAGATTATATTCTACCAATTTGGCTGGTAAGAAAAACAAATACTGTCTAGGCAAATCTTTTACTGGCCAAAGCTTAACTGTAATTTTCTTAACACAGTTTGTACGTAGGCACAGGTGTAATATGCAGGTATTTGTACATAATGTTGAGTATTTTCTTACCAATATGGATAGTCTATAAATCATTACTCATCATGGGCTTACAACACGTATTCAGCCTACAAATACATCAACATTTCTGTCTGTTAAGGCAGTGACAATTCTAGGATCCTAAAACTACTCAGTGTACACTTGGGCCTAATTTCTGAGAGAACTTTTATTTGTTTGAATAGAAGACAAATGAAAGACTAAACTGGTGAATGTAACAACCAGTGGCAAAATATTATTTAAGCTCTTGGCCAATTGTGGCTAAAACCATGACATTTACGCGTTTCACAAACAGTAAATTATGCAACATATACTGAAAAGCTTCCTCTACGAGCACACATTCTGAATCAGCTAATTTGAGCATAACACATTTTCGCAAAAGCAAATTTATCACACGTGTGCAACATGTTAATACACACTATTAGGAGATGATAAGAGATCAAAGCTACAAAAAGTGTATAGCCTAATTCCAATTAAAATATCTGTAAAAGACATAGTGTGTGATGACGTAATAATCCAAATTTGAATTAAAAAAACAACGGAGTAATCACAGATTTAATCTATTGTATAGCGTAACCACCCACCACCCTAACACCAACAAACACCTCCAAACCAATCAAAACCAATGTAACCACCCAAACCCCCTTCTCACACTGAGCTGAGTTCCACAGTTGAGAACCCTGGTCTGTGTGTGTGTGTGTGTGTGTGTGTGTGTGTGTCTGTGTGTGTGTGTGTGTGTGTGTGTGTGTCTGTGTGTGTGTGTGTGTGTGCGTGTGTGTGTGTGTGTGTGTGTGTGTGTGTGTGTCTGTGTGTGTGTGTGTGTGTGTGTCTGTGTGTGTGTGTGTGTGTGTGTGTGTGTGTGTGTGTGGTGTGTATGTGTGTGATAGAGAGAGCGACATGGGGACATTATGTGACTTTGCATAAGACCACAGAGCAGTCATCCGTTGTGAAGTTAAACGCTGCATAGAGAGGCTTAACAGGGAATGTGGTGGTGTACGTGTACAGGTGTGTAAGTGTGTCAGAGGAGACGGTGTAGAAGGACACTGTGTCAGCCTCAGCATCCACATACACCCCTATCCTTCGAGATGCACGGGGGGGTAAGTCAATGAAAAAGTTGTTGTCCTTCAGACATGAGAAAGTATATTTGTCTATATAGCATGTCAGACAGCACGTCTTTTCAGAATGTCCAAACCATGGCCCCAGTTCTCCCCAGATCTTATCAATTACACTGCTTTTACACATAACCCCTATCTCGGCCTTGACCCCACCCCACTCACACTCAAAGTAGTGACGTCCAGTCAGAGGCTCTATAGATGCGACGCTGGCACTCATTCTGTACCTTGCTGGGTTATCAGGATATGGCTGGTCCCAGTTCACACATGTCGCCACCTTGTTGTCATTAGACAGAAGGACATGCTTGTGGGCTGTGTTTCGGTCCAGTGTGAGTTCGCAGGAATCTACACGCAAAACATAGCAGATGACACACATCATGGTGGCTCATTGTACACCTGACACACAATAACACTGGCAGTGGTCATAACAACCTCCTGAGAGACCCCAGATTTTACTCTGACCAAAAAACAACATGACAATATATGACAAACCCATTTACTTTTCTACAGTCAGATTTTTCTTACAAACCAAAAGTGAATAGTGTTAAAATGCTATAAACTACAAACTTCTGGTTGACTCATATACTCATATATTATTCTTACAGTGTGTGTTTTGTGTGTGTGTGTGTGTGTGTGTGTGTGTGTGTGTGTGTGTGTGTGTGTGTGTGTGTGTGTGTGTGTAACACAGAGTTGCATAATCTATTATGAGCTAAACCCAGGAGTTGGCAGAACTAATAGATAGACGTCATATATGTACAACTTTAACAAAAGACTAGACTATTAAAACATGCATTTTCAAAATGTAGCCCACAATATTTTAAAAAAAACTTACATAGCTGTAGGATGTTTTTAACTTGTGGCTTCATCAGGACTGCATTGCGATACCAGCGAACCGAAGCTCCTGGATACTTTGGATCTGAAATGTAGCTGATGACTTTGTTGTTGGTGGGTGCCTTGTTGAAGATATTGAGTGACGAATACATGGCCTCCTTGACATCTGGTTTCAGGTACCAGGGGACAATGTTTGCTAGGTGCTGTTCATGTGTGCTGGGAAGGGTACCAGTTTTGAAGTTGTCAGCCTCCTGTGAGATTTTTTTCAGGTACGGTTCCTCGTAACTCAGTGAGGTGAAGCTGAACACAAAGGCATCTATGACGTCTGGGTCTGCAAGAAACATGTCGAGCTCACGGCCTGGAGGTTTAATCTCGTACTTCAGCTTTTTGAGGTGCAGCGTCAGAGTGTTGATCTCAGTCTCTTTTTCATCCAGCCACTTCTCCATGTCTTTCCCACTGAATCCTGAGTCTTTCTGGGTCCTCAGGAGGTCTCTCAAGACTGCTTCCTCCCTCTTGCCTTCTCTTATAGCCGGGATTAGTTCTGCCATTTTCCTTAGCATCTCAGTGGTGAAGATCCTCAGACCGCTTTGGAACTGCTCGAGTTTATAGACAATATCTTTGGCTTTGATGGCTTTGCTCTTCCCCAGCAGGTCATTGGTTCTAATCCCAGCCTGGTGGAAATCATCTATCATCTTCTCAGCCTGAGATACTAGCAGGTCTGAGATCATTCTCTTCAGCTTGTCCTCAAAATTGCCAAGTTTGCTCAGTGGATACAACCAGACTTTCACGGGTACCGCCTTCTCTCCCTTCTCCCCCAGCAGGCTGGGTAGCTCTTTGTATGCCTTCACAGCCTCTTCAAATGTAGAAGGGAGATTCTTCAGACCAAAGTCACCGTAAAACCTGCAGCTGAAGTTTTTCACCTTCTTCTTCTCTTCATCACTTATGTTCACACTTCCTTTTGCACTGACATCAATGAATGGGATCTTATTGAGCATCACACTCATTTCCAGTTTGACATCCTGCTTCTTCGAATCATCACCAGCTGTTTCTTGGAACTCCATGAGTGCGTCCGCACCATACAGCACCCCGGCCACCACATGGGTAGCATCTCTCATGTCAAAGGCATCCGGCTTCGGAGTTTCTAGCTCAGATATCATGAGCTCTTTAAACTCGGTGGTCACATGGTATTTCAGAGTGGTCCTGCACTGACGGGTGGAGGAGGTCTTCTGATTGAGGTAGTTTGCAGAAGCCGATACCTCCACCATGCCAGAGAGGAAGCTGGCCTTCACTGAGGTGCTCACATCCAACAAATTCATCTTCTCACTGAGTGACTCAGATGTTTTCACCTGGAAATTTGTGTTGGGCTTTGCGGTAACCTCTGTCTTCTTCTTCATGTCCTCAGCCTTCCAAAGGGTGATTCCTAAAATGAGAGTTAAGATACCAGCAGCATTACCAACACTGGCAAAGCCTTGGCACTGATATAATAACTAACAGCACTGGCATGGTATTTGCCTCCATGTGAGGAAGTCCATATGAATTAGGCTACCGAATGCAATACAAAGGAGTGGGGTAAACGCAGTTTATTTTGGGGAGGGATGTTTGTGCATGTTTAATACTGTTGAAATGCAATTTTACTTCAATGTCTCTGTCAATATCTGAGTGTTGACAAAGACATCAGAAGAGGTCCATGTGCAAATAACAGATAAACCAGTTTCTCATCGAAATGTATGTGTATGATATTGTGCAAAAGTTGTTGTTATGAACTTGCATTGACTTCCTTGAGGTGACAGGAAAACAAGAGGTTAGTCCTGTAAAACAGTCTTTTACAAAACTCTTGGTTCACTAACTAAGTTCTTGGTACTGTCTTGTATGTGTAGGGATCCTGTTCATGCTACTGCTGAAGTGTAGTGCTATTTTGAGTTGTACATGCCATAAAACAATGGCAGTAATGATACATTTGATTGCTGGCCCTAGTACATTAATCTAAGAAGTTATTAGTCCCTTAATGAGGAAATTTAGACATACTCTCTCTGGTTATACAAAGATTTGTTTAAGACAAAATTGTAAATAAAAGCAAAACATTTACAGCTAGTTAGCCATTTGATTTTGAGTCCTAAAGACCATGAATTTCTTCAGAAACGTAGTCTAGCTCTCAAAGGGTTGTTTGACCTGTTGTCTTGGTGAAAGAGACACTGGATTCAAATTAACTCAATTAACTAAATAAAAATACAATAAAATAATACAAAAAGAATACAACCATAAAACCTCAATCTATTGCCAAGAATTAAGGATTTCTTTATTTAGTGACCAAATAGGGTGGCCTTTTTACGTAACTGGTTTGCCCCAAAAGACCATTAAACAACTGCAGCTCATCTATAGGCATATCTCAGTAAATTAGAACATTTCGTACAGCATTATAGATTAAAGATATTATACATTTGAAATAAGCCCTGTTCTTTGAAAAAGTAGCACACTATTGTGCATAGAAAATTTAAAAAGGTACAAAAAAGACAACAACATAAAATATAACCGCAAGGGCTGATCATCAGGGTCCAAGCAGTATTGCAGGTATCGCAAATGACACATACATTTTCCCATTGTACCGCCCCAAAATTGTCCAAAAATTGGAGGGCTTTCAAAGCTTACGGTAGAGATGAAGTATACCAAGTTGTTATATCTGCATGTTCAAATGACAAAATATTGGCTGAGAAGTGTTCAGAAGCCGTAGCCAGAAATCATAAATTGGGTGGGCCCAGGAAAAATCAGGTGGGCCTAGCCCAAAACACATAGGATATATTTTACTACTAAAACAGTCAATCAAACTTATAGAGCCTTCTGATTGGGTGGGCACAGGCCAACCCCAGCCAACCGTGACTATGCCTATGGTGAGTACCTGGTATAAGTTGGTCGGTGCGGGCATTGTAGAGTGTGCCCAGATCCAGGGGTCTGCTGAGGGCACTGATCACCAGTGTGGAGTCTGGAAACAGTAACAAAACATGTTGTCATTAATCAACATAAATACACAAGACAGCACTCTATCAATATGAATGAATGATCCTTACTACTGAATCAATATGAACAAATGACCCATTCTTTGAATATGACTCCTACCAATGAATCAAGACAAATTAATCACTCATATTACTATATCAATGTGAACAAATGACTCCTACGATAACAGAATGTGTCTACCAAAGCCTGGTTTTTGTGTATGCAGTGTCCAATGTCAGTTTATTCCCTTAGGTAACTCAGCTCTAGCATCACTTAGCGCCCTCTGTAGCCAAAACACTGTCACCGCAACATTTTATTTCACTCTGCTCCCAGCAGCTTCAGAGGGACACGGTTCAGCTTTTAAAACAGTGTCAGGCTTGTCAGTGTCATTTCTCTCCATAGATATGCTCGCTAATTCTGTTTAGAAGACTGAGCTGTTTTCATCAAGCCAGAGACAAGTTCTTTGTGGCAAGAAAGAACAGTCAGCCATTAGTGAATTGTGTGATTTTGAATAATTCAAATGCCTGGAATATATCACTAATCGTAGATTTTGAATATAACAATGTAAATTGTTTCATAATATAAATGATGTGATCTGATCTCTCCTGATTATGATGTGGATTATTATGTGGATTGATACTTGTTGAAAAAGGTATGAAGCTATTATGGCACATGTGAGAAATAATGATAGACACGGTTAACAATAGGGTATTTTTCCCTTACGACTTTCAAACTGTACCATGCTTGACCTTGTTTTAATACCTGCTACTTTTACAAATGCCTGATATATCAACCACTAGTAGAATTCCTTCATCAGTGTGGTTACTCCTGTAAATATTAACCACTAGACCTCATTTGTCAGTATGTTTTTTTCTGTATTGACCACCAACAGAGCTTATTCATCAGTGTGGTTACTATAAATGTCAACCACCAATAGATCTAATTTCTCAGTGTGTTTACTAATGTAAATATATACCACTAGTAGAATTCACTCATCAACTTGGTTCCCTCTGAATACTAACAACTCTGTTATTTGGGAGTTTTGGTCATGTTCATATCAACGTAATTAAATGAATGCAAATGTATATGGTACAAAGGGGGAAAGAAACAAGCAAACATAAACATTGTCAGTGGGTTAATAATTATAAAAAATTATAAAAGGTTTCTGGAGAAGACAGTGTT
>CM050203.1:12735000-12737500 GCA_027475355.1 Coilia nasus | reverse complement strand
AGAGCGAGAGATACAAAAAGAGGAAGAGAGTAAGGAGATGGATGGACTGAGGGGGGCATGCTTTACTTTAATAACAAGGTGTTACTGAAAAATGAAAACAAGTACAAAATGACATTGAAATTGTTACTTATTAACCAAGAACACATTTAGCATCAGTTAACAGGAATATTTTATATTTAGAACACATCTGAAACAAGTGCCAAAGGTACTATAGACTTTACACTATTTTCCGAGCACTGTGCGCTATCTGAGAGAGAGAGAGAGAGAGAGAGAGAGAGAGAGAGAGAGAGAGAGAGAGAGAGAGAGAGAGAGAGAGAGAGAGAGAGAGAGAGAGAGAGAGAGAGAGAGAGAGAGAGAGAGAGAGAGAGAGAGAGAGAGAGAGAGAGAGTAAGGAGCATTTTAACAGTTCCATTTCCATAAAATGAGCAAACAGAGCCCAACTGCTCCAGCAGCCAAGCCTTTCTGGAAGCTCCTGCTCTTCTGCTCCACACAAACCACACTTGATTGGCAGAAGATGGGCTAGAGATGCAGTTCACATGAAAACACAGACAGGAAAAAACATTCCAGTCAGGCTATAAATCATAATACCACAAGGATTGTTGTGATAAACATATTTATATGTGAGGGTCTAATATGTGGCCTACTTGTTGTTTGGTTTGTTTTTTCACGTCTGGGAAGCTGATTTGTGCCTTGCCAGGTCTCTCTGCAGCCATGTCCACAAAATTAAGCTCTGCTAGGCTGCATCCTAGGTGCCTTTGTTGCCTTCAAAGTCTATTGCTTGTGAGCTCCTCAGTCAGCTCAGGCTTCCTGGCTGCTTGTCCCTCAAGGTGGGGCAGTCTCCTCACCATCCATGCCCCATCAGAACCGCCTCATTATTAGTATTTTGGGTCCCTCACACGGTTGATGATGTCATTTATCCCCTACACATTCTCCAGCTTCTTCCATTTTCCCACAAGTGATTTCTCCTCGAAGGATTACGCTTTTATTAAGTGTGGAGTTTATTTGAGTTGTTTTAGTGGTTTAATAATAGCGTAATCTTCATGCTTTGTCTAAGGGCGCCTACCATTTCCATTGTTAGCCTTCTGGGACAAACGGTAAAAAATAGGTTAAGTTCTGAATGCAACAGGCTAACTCAATTTTGCTCCTCAGCAAAACATACCAACTTGGTATGATGTTTTAACATGCCAAGTTTTCATTTTACACCAAATTTATCCTTTAAGTTGATGACAGACAAACAGACAAACAAATAGGGGAGAAAACATAAACCTCCTTGGCGGAGGTAATGAGAGATAAACAGTGCGACATACAACCTGGTGAAAAGTATTTGTTTTCCGGCATTCTGAAAACCAGACAGTTTGTCCCAGCTCATCAGCCAATAAAAGATGGTTGTTGGTGGCAACAAAAAAAGTATGATTCTCACTCAGGGACACTTCCACCACCATTACTGAAATTAGATAAACACAAGAATGAACAATTCTTAGTGTCATTTGGTCTGGAGCAAAAAGAGCATAGTGAAGCCAGACAGGGAGTGAGAGATACCAACATCAGTGCTAACTCTAACTGGCTCTCCAGGTCCTTGATCTTCTCTCTCAGGTGCTACACAATGAATAAAAAAGGAAGATTAGAAGATTAGAAAACAAAAAGCAACATTGTTTATTGGATTAATGAGATGGTGTAAATGTTACCAAACCTTTTTTCAAAGGTCTAGTAGGATGTCCATGGAAACTGGCTGCACAGTCATATTTCAGCCTCCTTGCAACGAGGGAGGGACGTCCCATCAAATCACTTACTATTATTGGCGGCGGCATTGCCCGACGGGAGAAATAAATTGAGTGTGCGCGTGTGTGTGTGTGTGTGGGGGGGGGGGGGGCATGGTGGGTTTGCCGAGGTGGGGTGGGGCATCCGTATGTGGGGAGAAGGGGTGAGGGGGGCATGTGTGGATGCAGTGTGCATTGTGGAGGCAGTGGAGGATGGAGAATAGCAGGGCTCCGATTACATCTGGGTGTGTGGGTGTGTGTGTGTGTGTGTGTGTGTGTGTGTGTGTGTGTGTGTGTGTGTGTGTCTGTATGTGTGGTGTAAAGTTAGGGTTGTGTGTGCTGAGTGGTGGATGTGTGCAAAGTCAGTATAGTTTGTCTTCAGAGTTACTGATGGCCTATGGATAGAAACTTCTCCTGAGTCTTTCAGTCCTAGCCAAGTGGTTGCCTAGGCGTCTTCAGACCTCAGTGGTTAAGCTCCATTTCCAGGATGAGAGAAGTCCTTTAAAATCTTTTGGGCCCTTGAAAGTACTCTTCTGGAATATGTGTCTTGCAGAGCAGGGAGTGGAGTTCTGATGGTGCGTTCAGCTGAATGTACAACTCTCTGCAGAGTACTGCAATCTCTGACTGTGGAGTTCCCATACCAGGTGATGATGCTACACAGTCTATGGTTAGTACACTCTCTATGGCTGAAGTGTAGAAGGCCTTCAGGACAGATGAAGAAACCTTGAATTTCCTTTGTTGAC
>CM050203.1:12405000-12730000 GCA_027475355.1 Coilia nasus | reverse complement strand
ACTTCATTGGACTAGCTGGCATAATGCTGTCTGCCTTCTGTGTATATTTTTTTTTCAACTAAAATTATTAAAAGATTGTTTGTTGTTCCCCAACATAGGATGGCAAAAACAGTAACTATTAAGTAACATCTGCCTTTCGTGCAAAGCTGGTACGCACATGTGGATATGTCACAATACAGCTACTGTTTTGCAGGTCATCATGAAAATCAGAAATGTGTTTTTGGAGATACGAGAGAGAGAAAGAGAGAGAGAGAGAGAGAGAGAGAGAGAGAGAGAGAGAGAGAGAGAGAGAGAGAGAGAGAGAGAGAGAGAGAGAGAGAGAGAGAGAGAGAGAGCGAGAGAGAGAAAGACAGAGAGCGAGAGATACAAAAAGAGGAAGAGAGTAAGGAGATGGATGGACTGAGGGGGGGTATACTTTACTTTAATAACAAGGTCTTACTGAAAAATAAAAACAAGTACAAAATGACATTGAAATTGTTACTTATTAACCAAGAACACATTTAGCATCAGTTAACAGGAATATTTTATATTTAGAACACCTCTGAAACACGTGCCAAAGGTACTATAGACTTTACACTATTTTCCGAGCACTGTGCGCTATCTGAGAGAGAGAGAGAGAGAGAGAGAGAGAGAGAGAGAGAGAGAGAGAGAGAGAGAGAGAGAGAGAGAGAGAGAGAGAGAGAGAGAGAGAGAGAGAGAGAGAGAGAGAGTAAGGAGCATTTTAACCCTTCCATTTCCATAAAATGAGCAAACAGAGCCCAACTGCTCCAGCAGCCAAGGCTGCTTTCTGGAAGCTCCTGCTCTTCTGCTCCACACAAACCACACTTGATTGGCAGAAGATGAGCTATAGATGCAGTTCACATGAAAACACAGACAGGAAAAAACATTCCAGTCAGGCTATAAATCATAATACCACAAGGATTGTTGTGATAAACATATTTATATGTGAGGGTTCTGAATGCAACAGGCTAACTCAATTTTGCTCCTCAGCAAACATACCAACTTGGTATGATGTTTTAACATGCCAATTTTCATTTTACACCAAATTTCTCCTTTAAGTTGATGACAGACAAACAGACAAACAAATAGGGGAGAAAACATAACCTCCTTGGCGGAGGTAATGAGAGATAAACAGTGCGACATACAACCTGGTGAAAAGTATTTGCTTTGCGGCATTCTGAAAACCAGACAGTTGTCCCAGCTCATCAGCCAATAAAAGATGGTTGTTGGTGGCAACAAAAAAAGTATGATTCTCACTCAGGACACTTCCACCACCATTACTGAAAATTAGAAAAACACAAGAATGAACAATTCTTAGTGTCTTTTGGTCTGAATATATAGGTGCTAGACTTATCAGAGAACCATATGATTACACATTTTCAGTCATTTTAGAGTGAACTGTATTTATTTTACATTATTACTTAGGTAGGTAAACAGCTGAGAGCCAACCAACCTCGCCTAACTGAGCCAATTAACCACCGTGCTGGGGCAGGTTGGCACAATTTCTCAAAGCCAGTTATATCATACATTACTCGAAACAAGAAATATTTTGTATACATTGTATATACCTGTTTTATAGATGAGATATTAAGCTTTCAGTCAACCACACAGCTATAATGTACTGTAAGACGTAGAAATATAAGTGATCCAAAAAAAAGTGATCCAACCAGATCCCGGTCCCCCCTACAGATTAAAACGAAGTGTTGACGGTAAGTTGTTTGTTTTGTCGTGCAAAAATGCAACAACCACATTGTGTTCCACCATAACTTGCATGAACTAGCAGCTGTCGTGTAAATCAGTTGTATTATCTTTGAAAATATGTATTAAATATGTACTAAATATTGTGGAACTGAATATGCAACAATCAATTATTTTGCACATACAGGCCACTCAAATGTGATTGTTCTGCGGGTCGCGAAGTTGCACTTCTAGTTGGAATTCCTGTAGTAATAATTACAGTCCACAAGATGGCGACCTAGAATCGATCCAGCCAAGTCTCGTCCGGTCTCGTCATGTCAACAGGGCAGTAGAAAGTCCAACATGTTTGCAGGGTTTGTATCCCCGCTCCTCCAGCACCACGCAAATCATTGCAGCAGCAAGTCAGCAGCGTATGTAGCGGCCCAAGATGAACGCGCTGAATGTATGTTTGCTTGTAGATAAATGCCATTTCCCAGCTTGTCGACGTGAGTCATAAGCAAGCCTGCTCTGACCTCAAGAAGGCCAGTCAGTTCATCACAGAAGCATTACAGGTAACACACACACACTGAGAATATTATATCCATGAACAACATGACCAGACTGTACTCTTTGACATCTAAATAGGAACTGAAATGGAATACTCTCTTACTAGCATAATTCTCCCAGCTCCAAACTCAACAAAGACTTTATTGTATTCTGGCGACTTCAACCTTATTACAATTGATTCCACTGTGGCATTCCACCGCATAGATGTATTCAGATAATCTATTTAACAATAATGCTGTAATCTTCATATATTTAATACAGAAATAAAAAAGCGAGTGTATTTGTGTGTTGACATGTTTGCTGTATGTGCAATAATCAGCGTGAAGTCCAGCGGAACATGGTTCTGCGCATGTTAGTCCACAGTCTAAGAGAGGGCGTCTGAGAAAGGGAAGAGCCTATCAGAGCAGGTGGAGTCAAACCAGCAGCTCCAGGTCGATGAACTACAGAAACACCTGCAGGACAAAGACAACTCACTAACACAAGCCAACCAGGTGTGTGTGTGTGTGTATCATTATATATTACACATGCATATTACAAGTCTTAGGCAGGTGTGAAAAAATGCTGTCAACTAGGAATGCCTTCAAAAATTGAAGTGTTAATCATTTATATTCATCAATTAACAAAATGAAAAAAAAAAAAAAAAAAGTGACTGAACAAAAGAGAAACCTAAATCAAATCAATATTTGGTGTGACCACCCTTTGCCTTTAAAAGAGCACAAATTCTTCTAGGTCTATTGCATAAAGTTTTTGAAGGAACTTGGCTGGAAGCTGGCGCCAAACATCTTGAAGTATGACCACAGATCTTCTGTGGATGTATGCTTCCTGACATATACAACCAATTTGATGCAATTGGTTGATCATACACTTGACTATAATCCTGCAAAATCCCTGACTTTGTGTGTACACCTGTGTGTGTGGCATTCATGCTGTAGTCTATGCAAGTCTTTGCATGCTATTTCATTCATTCTATTTCGAAAGAGTTATGTTATCAAGTTAATCTGATTTTGACTTTTGGTGGGTTTTTATGACTTTAGCCTGCCAGTAGTGCAATACTGATATGACCCTTTGCAGGGCTCTTCAGATTTTCACCAACTTTGTGGAGTAGCCTGTTTTCATTAAAGGGCATAGAAGAACGACTTGTCTTGCATCTTTGTCATTGCAATAAGAATGTATGTGTTTTGCTTAAGGCTGTTGCTGAGTAATGCAAAGTATTGTTACTTTCCTTAAGGACTAAAGAAGTAAAGTATCAGCACATTTTACTTATATTCTCACCCTCTGTGATGAGGCACAGTTGCCCTGGACATGTCAGAAAGAGGGTATTAGCAGGGCAAGTCAGTCTGCTAGTCAGTACTACATGTGAATTAAATAAAAAGTAACTATTCAAAAACAAGCACAACAGCACAATGATATTTAGGAATGACCTGAAGAGAAACATGTGGTAGTTAAAGGGAAAAATTGGTGTAAAATGAAAATTGGCATGTTAAATCATCATACCGAGTTGGTATATTTGCTGAGGAGCAAAATTGAGTTAGCCTGTTGCATTCAGAACTTTTTTTTTTTTTTTTACCATTTGTCCCAGAAGGCTAACAATGGAAGTGGCAAGCACCCTTAGACAAAGCATGAAGATTACACTATTATTAAACCATTAAAACAGCTCGAAAAAACTCGACACTCCATCGGTAGTACAACAAAAGCCCTAGCATTCCAAACAAGGCACTGAGAACTTTATTTTTAAAAGAGAACGTTTATTAATAAAACAGTTTTGACAAGTAGTAACTTGCTGTAGTTTCTCATCGCCGCCATGATGAAAGTCCACACGAGTCGATTGACGAACGCGAACCAGCGGGAAGAATAGGAGGAGAGGCAGTACAAACGACTTGTTTGGACTTTCATCATGGTGGCGACGAGAAACTACAGCAACGTTGTGTGCACTTACAAAGTTCTCCGTGCCTCGTTTTAAATGCCAGGATCTTTGTTGTACTACTAAAGAGGGTTTGGAGTTTTTTTGAGCTGTTTTAATGGTTTAATAATAGCGTAATCTTCATGCTTTGTCTAAGGGCGCCTACCACTCCCATTGTTATTCTTGTTCCAGAGGTGGACAAAGTACACAATTCCTTTACTTAAGTCAAAGTATAGATACTCCTAGTCAAATATTACTCCACTACAAGTGAAAGTTGCAATGCCAATGTTCTACTCAAGTACAAGTACAAGAGTAATTGTTTTTAAAAATACTTAAGTATTAAAAGTAAAAGTATCTTTTTTCTTTCTTTTTTGATAATGTGAGGCCACAGACAAGTCACTAGAACTTGACCTGACCTTAAGTTCTTTATACACAACATCACTATTTTCATATTATGTTACAGTATTGTATTCGCACTATATTCATATTTTGGGCCTACCTGACATTGTAATTTGTCAATAAATTTAACTACACAAGGTTTTTACATTTTAGCCTAATATAAAATAATTTAAATGCAAATAAACTTCAATAAGCATAATTGCAGTCAACATAGCCTAGCTCTTTGAAAATGAAAATGATATGATGTATCTATCACATCATTGCAAAATCACTTCTAAGAGATGTTTCAATGTACCTTGTACTGGAACTGTACTGATCACACTTTTTAAAAAGGAGTTGAGCGCATCCACCTCTCATCAATGTTATGAGTACTTCATGCGCATTTCAAATGTAGTGGAGTAAAAAGTACAATATTTGTCTTAAAAATGTAGTGAAGTGAAAGTCACAAGTTGCCAAAATGTTTCATACTCAAGTAAAGTACAGATACTTGAAAATTTTACTTAAGTACAGTACTTGAGTAAATTTACTTAGTTACTGTCCACCTCTGTATTGTTCCAAGAAGCTGGCACACACGGTAAAAAATAGTTAAGGTCTGAATGCAACAGGCTAACTCAATTTTGGTCCTCAGCAAACATACCAACTCGGTATGATGTTTTAACATGCCAATTTTCATTTTACACCGAATCTCTATTTAAGATCTTTTTAACACCATTGCTGATGTAATAAGAGGAAACCATCTGTGGCAAAAATATAGCCTAAAGTATGAAGCTTTAATAACCTCCTAACTTTTTCAGTCTTAAAAAGAAAACACTAGTTTGTCCATCATGCATGCCAGACTAAAATAATGGCTGGCAAGCTGTGCTTCTCAATCAGCAACAGGCATTCAGGGGGAATGTAACAGCACAAAGCAGGAATTTGTCACCTTTGACCCCTCGGTGTGAAAATAATGTGCCATGCTGCAGCAATGCCCTTGTCTTCGCCTCTACTAAATTGTACAGAACAACTGCTGTGCTGTTTTGCACAGGTGGTTTTTGACACTTTTATCTTCATTTGTTATATTCTATATACAACAAAGTGGTCCACTGGCAATAACTCTATAATAAGAATTGAACACATGTTGATTATTAATATGAAGGAAAGCCACTGATATGCATAGCTTCTTCTGTGGAAATGTCTTGATTTTGGTTTTGATTATGATTTACGAATTTTTTCTGTAATTGCACACTGTCAGTGGATTAGATTCTGCATTCTCATAGGCACAGCTCAGAAATGCAAATCTAAAAAAATATACATTTTAAAATGTGACACTTTTATTTGTAAAATGTTAACATATAATTCTTTTTCAGGTTCACTTTACACCCACTGTCTTGCTTCCCATAGCATTTGACTGTTGGAAACTGTTCTTGTAGCAAAGGTTCCTACAAAACTATAAACATGCCCTTGAGGAGGACAAAACATGTCATGTGTTCCTTACGTCAAACCAGCTTGTCATGGTGACGAATCTCTCCCTCAATTGTCCCACTATTATCAGCGATGGAAACCCAATACCTTGTGCAGTTCTTGCGGTCTGCTTTGATCCCGCCTGACCCCCTAGTGCTGAACTTGGCTGTTGATTGCAAGCAACGCACCAAGTCTTAGCGCAGGGACAAGCTATTCCAGGCCTAGCCACGCTCACGGTTGAACACCATTCTCAGCTGTTCGGGCCCCTTCTGCTCTCCGCATGGCATGAAGCGGCCTTTAGGGCTCTTGAGACCCACACCTTGCACCTTGCCCTCCCAGCCAGCGGAGGATGGTAACTGGAGCCTCCTCTGGTTGGCAGAGAATGCCCTATTATTAGGAGCCCTTTTCTCTGCCACCCCCCCCCCCCCCCCCCCCCACACACACACACACAATAACACACTAACAAAAGCTGAGATGATTCTCACCCACTCCACCCACCCCCCACCCCATTTTCATGTTCCATGTGTTTCTCTGTATTATCTCATAGCTCTGTTTATATGCGTTTATGTAGGTCTAAATTACTTTTTATGCATAAATAGAGAACATTGAATTTTGATCAGCCTGCATTCATCAGAATTTCCTTAGTGAGTTTTACAATAGGTTAATTATGAAGGCTAAAATTCTCTACACTTTTGCGTACATTTCATGTCTAGGCAGCCCTGTATCTATTCCTCTCCATGCATCTAGTCCTACCACTAGAGGGCAGTATTATACACACATTTGTGTATGACTATGAGGGACTATGAGGCAGTAGGCCTCTGACTTACCAGACTTGGCTGACAGAAACAAACAAGACATACAGCTACTAATATTAAAAATGTCACATAAGAGATTATATATATATATAACATATATTTATTGTAGAACATTTTAACTGATTCTGTGTCTTTTTTATTTATTTATCTGTTGCGTGCATAGGCACACTATACAAACAAAATGTTTTTTTGTGTCTCCAACCTGGGTAATTCACAGCAAATACTGCAGTAGTGAAACGAGGAGCTTACAAATAGATGGAAAACACAAGCCTCTCTTTATTTAGCAAGTTGTTTTGTGGGAGTGTGCTGACCAAATAGCAAGAGGCGCTGAAGTCATGGCCAACGCTGCTCTCAGCATCTTTAACCTCAGGGGCAGGCAGGCCACAGCCACCATAAGTCAGTCATATCCCCATCTCATCCCCTCACCCCCTCACTGAGGCCCTTGTCCAGTGTCTCTCCCTCTAGCTATGCAACTCCTATGCATGAGCGGTAGTGGTATTGCAAGAGTCCTTGCACTATTTGGCCCACTTTAGCACAGGGTCAGACAGCTTAAGTCTGTCGTATGCCTCAGAGGTAATGGACACTCAAGGTCTAAAGTCAAAGACAGATTGGGCTTCTGTAAGAATGAACCCCTCCGCCATGCTTGCCCTTCTGAGCTCGGGGAGCTATTGGCCCTTGAGAAGTGGCCGAAGGTGATGTCAGTCTTTGGGAGGATGTCACAGACATTCCACAGACCCCCTTGTAGTCAGTGTAGCTTAGTTTATGAGACCCTCCATACGTGCATGCTTAGCCAACCAGCAATGTAAAGAAAAGCAAGCTGCTTGAAGAAGAACAGAAGGCATAGTTTGGAGGTAGAATATTAAAATGACATTAATCTTAATATGATGGTTTGTATGAAGGAATCAGCAAGGCCGGTTGTGTCTTCTGTAAAATCTCAGAGGGAACTGTGTTACAGACATTCATCAGTGGGTAAGAAAAAACAAATACAACATTTCACACTTTAAAATTGTCAAGTCAATCAAGTCAGCTTGTTGCTTTAACTTAGTGATGTGAATGTTTAGTGTCGGTTTTGAGCTATATCACAGTATAGTAGCAGGTTTGTTACACATAAATTGCCCCTATATGTGTTGACATAATCCAGGCAAGTTGTTTTGATGCTTTGACCAAGTCGAATACATAAATCTTTTTTTTTTTTTACAATGTGAGGTTCTACTTCAGGAGTGGTCAGTCACCATCTAAAAGCTAACAGCCTAGAAGTCTTTACTGTGATGAAAATAATACATTTGGGAAAATATGCTGGATGTTCAGAAAGTGTCAGAAAGTTTGGATCAGAACTTTGCTTGATTTGTCTGATCAGTGGGTGTTTTGCCAAAGCCAGATGCCCTGTCCAAAATGGACTCCATCTTGAGTAGCCGAAGATCAATTAGCCACAAAATATAAAATCTTGTTTACCGACATCACCGGGTCAGCTCAGTAGTATTGCTATTCATGAAGCATGGCTAGATTTGATTTAATTTGAACGATTTATTTTAGCTGCTTAAAATGTGAGGGAACGAGGGAATGAAAGATGCGTGATACAGACTTCTCTCTCTCTCTCTCTATTGAGCCATCTCTCTATCTCTACTCCTTCTCTGTGTGTGTTTCTCTCTCTGTCTTTCTCTCTCTGCTGTCTAGTTTTATAGTACTTTGGACATTTTATAGCCCTTATTGTCTTTTACACACATTGCTATTGTACCCTTATGTTATCTAGACTTGTTATTTAAATAAACTGTTTAAGGGCATGTTGCCTTGTCTATTTACATATACTGCAAACCTTCAGACTTTCAAAATCCATGTTTTAAGTGTGTGTGCGCGCGCACGTGTGTGTGTGTTTGTGTGTGTGTGCGTGCATGTGTGTGTGTGTGTGCGTGCGTGTGTGTGTGTGCGTGTGTGTGTGCGTGTGTGTGTCAGAGAGAAAGAGAGATTTTAGTGTATGACTGACTGGTTTCAGTGTGTAAGTTTGAAGGGACTAGTGGCTAGGCATGCATTCTAGCCCATCCTTAATTTTGTGCACCAGTTTTATAATAAATAGTAATGTAAACATACCAAATAGGAAGAAAATTCCTGATGCATATAGGGCCAGTATTTGTCTAAGATTATTACATTACACTTTGCTGATGCTCTTATCCAGAGCGACTTACAGATATTTACAGGGTTTCAGTTACAGTCCCTGGAGCAGTATGGGGTTAGATGCCTTGCTCAAGGGCACCTCAACGGGTAGGGTGGGTTTTGAACCGGCAACCTTCCGATCGTAAGACCAAGTCCCTAACCACTAGGCCACAGTGTCCCCCCATTAGTAGCAGACAGTGTTGGCATTATTCTATGAAATTGTGTTTGTGAAACTATGTTGACATAGGATATACTAATCCTGCTGATGTTATGCCAGGAGGTTTATATTTGTTATCAGAGTGAGGTTTGTGAAGTCCTTTTTTTTAGCTTTGCCCTAATTAGTGACCAACTGTTTACATGGCTGGGTTGATCCTTGACCATTAGAAAAAATGTAAACGGGGGAGGTAGATGAACACTTAGGCGCTTACGTGTCCTTGCGTAACACACCTAACCCCTCACTGCTTACTGTGCAGCAGGGTAGCAGGCTGCACGCTGCTCCAGGTTAGTGTGTACTCACTGTGTGTGCTGTGTGTGTGTGTGTGTGTGTGTGTGTGTGTGTGTGTGTGTGTGTGTGTGTGTGTGTGTGTGCGTGCGTCACTAATTCATGAATGGGTAAAATGCAAAGACTGAATTTCCCTCAGGGATCAAAAAATATATAAACTTAGACAATACTAATACTGTTGTGGGTGCAGGGGTGGAGTGCATCAATATTATTAACATTCATACTGCAATTAATCACTTAATCAATTAATAACTTTAGGAGAAAATACACATACAGCAGAAAGTCTTTTCAGTTGCATTTATTGGAGTATAATCTGAGTGAAACTAAAACACAGCAAACAAGAACCTCAGGCAAGGCAATGCAAGTCCATCATGACAGCTTTACTCTTCATCGTGTCCTTTCTGTGACAGAGCAAAAAAACATTGTCAGAATTATGTGGACAAACATGATAATGAATTACTTTAAATACCATAAAATGGCTTAATACTGCTAAAACTGTACATACAGTTTGACTCTCATGGTGCACAGGCCATCAAAGTGACATTTTAATATCCATATTCAATATTGTATTCTTTTATGCCATTAGGTTTTTAATTTTACTTGAGCAACTGTCCTCTTACCTTGCCACCTGCATCACGACTCTTGGCTCTCATCTTGTTGACCTGAGACTCCGCTATATCAGCTCTCTCCTCAGCCTCATCCAGCTCATGCTGCAACTTGCGGAACTTGGTCAAGTTGCTGTTGGCCTGCTCCTCCTGAAATATTCCCAAAATGATATGTCCTCATTCTTTATTTAACTACACCCAAACCAGTGACTATGACTAGGGAGAAACAGCTGACAGAGAAGAAATTGCTAATGAGGGAGAGAGCATGTTCACTTACAGCCTCCTCTGCTGATCTCTTGTAGGACTTGACCTTCAACTGCAGCTTGTCCACCAGGTCCTGGAGACGGCTCAGGTTCTTCTTGTCCTCCTCAGTCTGACAGATTAAAGAGGTGAGCAAACTGAATGTTGTTGAACTGAACAGTGTTATGAATGCAAAGTGTTTAATGTTGTGTGTTGTAGCATGTTGTAATTTAACATACCTGGTAGGTGAGCTCCTTAATGCGTCTCTCATATTTACGGATTCCTTTGACAGAATCACTGGCCTTACGCTGCTCCATCTCCACCTCAGTCTCCAGCTCCCTCACCTTAATGCAAATACAACATCAGATGTGAACACAGACTACTTTAAGAACAATCTCTATTTGATCAACTATGAACCCTCTTAAAACATCATAGATGAAAATTAGACCTCAGGTAAATCTAATACATTTACAAGGCCTGTGTAAATGGCTATGTCAATTAATGTACATTGTCACATCTTAAATAAATAAACATAGCACTTACTCTGGATTCCAGTTTCTGGACCTGCTTCTTGCCACCCTTCATGGCGATTTGCTCAGCTTCATCCAGACGGTGCTGCAGGTCCTTGATGGTCTGCTCCATGTTCTTCTTCATGCGCTCCAGGTGAGCACTGGTGTCCTGCTCCTTCTTTAGCTCCTCTGCCATCATTGCAGCATCAGTGATGGCCTTCTTGGCTTTTTCCTCAGCATTCCTGCACTCCTGCACAGCCTCCTCCACCTCATTCTGAAGCTGGGATGTATCACCCTCCAGTTTCTTCTTCTGGTTCAGAAGGCTCGTGTTCTGTATGAGGAGAAATGTGTGGATTCACAAATCCAGGCTTTTTTGATTGAATTCTCTGTACTGTTTTCAGTACTGTATGAGCAGAACATCCACATTTAGCCTCACCTGAGAGTGCAGCAGCTGCACCCTCTCACTGACATCCAGCAGCTCCTGTTCGGCCAGTTTCCGGCCTCTCTCAGTCTGCTCCACCATGGACCTCAGCTCGTCCAGTTCAGCCTGCAGCAGATTGTTGCGTCTCTCCACAATGGCAATGTTCTCTTTGAGATCATCGTTAGCACGGAGAGACTCATCCAGGTGCAGCTGAGAATCCTGCAATGAATGGAGTTGCAAACATTTCTTTTAAAAGGATTGTTTTTCTTCACGTTGCTACAATAGAGGTGGCTAGCAGATAGCTAGGTTGACCTAATATTCCTATTGGCTGGCACAGCTAGCTATCAAACTAGTTAGTCTAAAGTGAAGCTTGGTAGCAATGTTTGACATGATGGGCAAGTGTTATTTAGCAACATGTATGGGGCACATTGCATAATACTAGCTAAGGTAAGGTAATCCTTAATGTCTCAAACTGATGAAAAATGTTACAGATCATGTATTCCTTCATAGGGTAAAAAGAAACTTAAAGATCTACACAGTTTCTATTCTTTTGACGGTGGAAGAAAATAATAACATACTACACTGTTTTACCTTCAGGTGCCCATGGAGACCCTTGAGCTGCTTCTGGGCCTCAGCTGCCTGCCTATTGGCCTGGCTGAGCTGGATCTCCATCTCATTGAGGTCTCCCTCCATCTTCTTCTTGACCCTGAGAGCCTCATTCCTGCTGCGAGTCTCAGACTCCAGGGAGGTCTGCAGGGTGTCCACCACTCTCTGCTGGTTCCTCTTGGTCTGCTCCATCTCCTCATCCTTCTCAGCAAGTTTACGTTCAATGTCAGCTTTGACCTGGTTGAACTCCAGCTGAGCTCTAAGGATCTTACCCTCCTCATGTTCTAGGGAACCCTTTGAGAATTAGCAGTACCAGAAAACATTAGTGTCACGAGATTGCAATTGTCATAACCAGGTGATTAGGCATAGCACGTGGTGTACCTCAGCTTCCTCAAGTGCAGCTTGGATCTCAACTTTCTCTGTTTCCAACTGTTTGCGGGCTTTCTCCAATTCATGGATGCTTTTTCCACTCTCACCAAGTTGCTCAGTGAGGTCGGAAATTTCCTCTGAAATTTAAGTGGTTTACTTTTACTCAAGGGGCATCAAAAGACAGATGCACAAACAACGCAAAACAACTGAATTGCAAAGACAATAGCAAGAAAAAACAGACCTTGGAGGTTTTTATTTTCCCTCTTCATTGTCTCAAGATGATCAAGAGATTCTTCATAGGAGTTCTTCAGTTTAAAGAGCTCAGTGCCAAGAGATCTGGCCTCTTTCTGAGAGCTCTCTAGCTCAGTCTGGGACTCCTCATACTTCTGCTTCCACTCAGACAGGACCTGTGATAATTAAAATATGACGACGACAATTATTTTTATGTTTACCCTGGCCTGTAAGAGGTCATTTAGTGTAGAGGACTTGTCCATCCGAACCTTATCAAAGTTTCTTTGCTTCTTGTCCAGGGCAGCGGCAGCAGCATTGGATCGCTCCACATCTACCATGAGATCTTCAATCTCATTCTGCAGTCTATGCTTAGTTTTCTCCAGGGAGGAGCACTTGGCATTGACAGCTTCCACAGCTTCCTCTGCATCTTGCAGACGTTGAGCCAGCTTTTTCCTGGATAACAGTGTATGAACATTGTGTTTTGCACTGGATACTTCATTCTTTTACATTTGATTTTATATGGTTTAGGTCAGAAGGAATCTTACTTTGCATCTTCTAACTCCTCAGTCCTCTGGATGGCATCAGTCTCATACTTGGTTCTCCACTGAGCCACCTCAGAGTTGGCCTTGGAAAGACTGCGCTGCAGCTCAGCCTTGGCTTCCTGTTCCTCCTCAAACTGCTCTCTCAGAAGGTCAGAGTCATGGCGGGCAGACTGCACTGCATGGGCTAGTGCATTCTTTGCCTTTTCACAAGGATTAGGGAAATTAGATACAATTCCTTCAGCTGTCTGATAAAGACCTAACTGTCATGATTTTGCGGCAAGGCTGTTATGAGTACCTTCACTTCCTCTTCCAGTTGCCTCTTAAGGTCTTCAATTTGTTGTGTGTAAGACTGTTTGCCTCTTGTCAGCTGAGAAACAAGTGAGTCTTTCTCTTCTAGCTGTCTTGTAAGCTCACCTTGTTGACCACAATAAAATGTATATTAATAACAGAGTTTTCCGTGTTTTCTGCATCAACTGAATGAGTTGTATTGAACATACTGTACCATTTTCAGTTTGTAGCTTAGCTTTCTGCATGGTGAAGTCATTGATGCTCCGCTGCCCTTCCTCGGACTTTGCCCTGTATTCACTCATCTGATCCTCAAGGGTCCTGCACATTTTCTCCAGGTTTGCCTGAAAAGACCAAAAAAATACAAAAGAAATGATAATCAAATAGGTATATGCTAAATTGTCTAAACACTGATGTGATGAGTTGATATAAGTTGTGTTTTTCATGGTTCAACATTTTACCTTAGCCTTAGCAACTTGCTCCATGTTGGAGGCAACATCATCCAGCTCCAGACGGAGTTCACTTTTCTCCTTCTCAAGCTTTTGTTTCACTCTCTGGAGGTTGTCAATCTGCTCACCAAGGTCAGCTACACTGTCTGCATGCTTCTTCCTCAGTGTGGCAGCAGTGGCCTCATGTTGCAGAGTTGACTCTTCGAGGTCTCTGCGCAGCTTCTGGAACTCCGCCTCCCTCTTCTTGTTCATCTCAATCTGGGCAGCAGTGGCACCTCCAGCCTCCTCCAGCCTCTCACTGATCTCCTCCAGCTCTCTGGCCAGGTCTGCCCGCTGCTTCTCCACTTTGGCTCGGGCAGCTCTCTCAGCCTCCAGCTCTTCCTCCAGCTCCTCAATTCGGGCCTAAGTAAAACAACTTTTATGTTTTAGCTTTCTTTTGAGTAAAAAGTGGATATTTTTACACAAGTGTTTTTATATTAGTATGTTCTTTCTGGTCAATGTTGTCTCAGTTACCTGCAGCTCCTTCAGTTTCTTCTGGAGCTGGGCTGCTATAGCTTGCTCATCTTCAATCTTGCTATTAAGCTGACTAATCTCAAAGTCTTTCCTGTGTTAAAAACATGACAAAAACAGAAAAACAGTAAACCCAGTATGAATATACCTTAGTGTAGCTTAGTATGTTTGCCATTTATTACTGATGTATATTTCATACAGTACGTACTTCTTTAGCCTCTCTTCCATCTGCTGTTTGTCATTCTCTAGGTCCATAAGACCTTCCTGGGTTAACTTTAAGTCACCCTCAAGTTTTCTCTTGGCTCTCTCAAGGTCCATACGAATCTTCTTCTCTTGTTCAAGAGATCCCTCAAGCTGAAAAGAAAAAGTAAGATGATATAATTTACTGTAGGCCGAATGTGTTCATTTAGATTTCAGTGGTTACTTCAGTGTTTCTGCCTACATCATCAACTTGTTGCTCCAACTTGGTTTTGGCCTTAGTCAGAGTGTTGACTTTGTCCTCTTCACTCTGAAGGTCATCCAGTGTTTGTTGGTGAGCCTCCTGGAGAGCTTTCTTCTCCTTTGTCAGCTTAGCAATGATTTCATCAAGAGCTGCCATTTCCTCAGTCAGGTTTTTAACCTGAATATAAAGCAGAGCAGAGTGAAAAATTACTCTGCTAAGGATTTTACTCAATGATTAGTATGACTTGAAGTTGTACTGACCTTATTCTCAGTGGCATGTTTCTCCTTTTCCACTTTAGCCAGAGTGAGCTCCAGATCATCAATGTCCTTCTTGAGCTCAGAGCACTCATCCTCCAACTTCCTCTTCTTAGCAGTCAGTTCTGCATTCATCTCCTCCTCATCTTCCAGTCTCTCAGTCAGCTCTTTGGCTTTGGCCTCAAGCTGAATCTTGTTCTTGATCAAACCCTCACAACGTTCCTCAGCATCACAAAGATTATCTTGTTCCTGTGATGAAACAGAGATAGTTTTGTTTCATTGCATTAGCTTGCTAATAGCTATAGATACAAGTGGGCATGACTACAACAGCTGACATGTTAATATACATTTAAATGCCAGTTGCATAAAAGTAGAAAAATTTAATTTAAAATCAGTTGTTCTTTTATTGCTTTAAGCTTTTTCCTGTAAATAGCCACTTCTCGATTACCAATCATTCAGCCAATTGTAGAGTATACTTACAGTCTGACACTGAAGCTGCAAGTCATTCTTCTCTTGGAGAAGAGTAACCATTTTCTCCTCAAGCTCCTTTTTACGGGCCTCAGTTTTAGCATAGGCTTCCTTCAACTTCAGGAATTCTTCCTTCATGTTGGCCATCTCCTTCTCAGCCTCAGCTGATCTCAACAGGGGCTTGATCTTGAAGAACATCTTCATCCAGGGCCAATTCTTGACACCCATGAATGCACGGACATTCCACTGGATCACGAGCAGTGAATCCCTGTAATATAATTGAATTTAAATATGTGTTTATATGTGTAATATAAACTTTTTTTTAAATTCTGCTTATCAGATATTCTCACCTGCGTTGCACAATTTTCTGGAACTCAATCCTGGCAAGTTCTCCACGTGCTCTAGCCTGAATAGCAGTCAACCATACTCCTACTGTAGTTTATAGTCTATTTACCTGCGTTCAACAATCTTCTGGAATTCAATTCTCGCCAGAAGACCGCGTGCTCTTGATTGGATACCAGTGATGATGAGAGCAAGACGGTCATCTCTCATCTCCTCAAGGGTTCCCAGGAGACCAGCTTTGAAGAACACCTGACATATATCAAACAGGAAATACATTACCACCTGTTTGTGAAACCCTCAGTTGTTAGAACATGTAGCATACACAGTCTGCTTCAGAGAGCCAATATATGACATTTCAGCTAAAGTCTTTATCTACCTTAGTGTGCCCCAGCTTATACTGCTCATGGTCAATATCCAAACTGCCAAGCAATTTTTCTGCAGCCTTCTTGTTGTCAATAAACTGGCCCTCCGGTATAGCATTGGGGTTCAGGATACGGTATCTGAAATGCAATTAGAACAATTGTATATTTAATTGTTTTTGTTGTTGCTTTGATTATGGGAACTACCTCAGTAAGTGAAGAGTTTACCCCACCTCTGTTTAAAGTCTCCATACAGGATCCTGTTGGGGAAGCCCTTTCTGCAGATCCTGATGCCTTCCAGCACACCGTTACAGCGCAGCTGGTGCATGACCAATGGATTCTCCATGGCCCCAGGAGTCTTGGTCTCGTTGGGGATGATGCAGCGCACAAAGTGGGGGTGAGTTGACCTCAGGTTGGTCATCAGCTTGTTCAGGTTCTCCTGTAGTAGAACATGTATTTACTATGAGAGCTCGGATTAGTGTGAATGTGGATTTCAGTAGTGTGTAGTGAAATGTGGATTTCAGTATACTGAAATGTAAACTGACCCTGTGGAGGGCAGACACTGTCTGGAAAGAAGATCCCTTCTTCTTCTTGCCACCGCCGCCGCCACCACCACTTTCCGCTGTGAAAGTATGTCTGTTCTTAATGTAATATAAACTCAAGCTTGGCACTTGGATTGTGTTAGATTACTGCTGTCCCTAACACACCAGTGAACTGACATCATTACAATCTTGGATAGTAGAAACAGCTTGGTGTAACCTAATGATGAACTTTTGCGAAACTCCAGATCATAATACGCTACTACTATTTTGATGTAATGGAGAAATAACTTACCAGAATCAGCCCCAGCATATCCAGCAAACAGGTAAGACAACAGCTTAACAGTTGACTTCTGGTAGAGTCCAACCACAGTCTCATTTAGAGGATCCTTGTTCTTCACCAGCCAGTTGCCAATGTTGTAGTCAACAGTGCCGGCATAATGAACCAGGGAGAAATGAGCCTCTGGTTTACCCTTGACAATTCTTGGCTTCTGGAAGCAGGCATTTTTTCCCAAGTGGTTGTCATAAAGCTTGGCTTTAAATGTGGCATCACTGGCCTTGGGGAACATGCACTCCTCTTCAAGGATGGACATGATACCCATTGGCTAGGGAGGACAAAAAAGACATGGAAACATGTGCATAGAAAGCTTTTTCTTTCCTGATCTGTGTCGTAGGACCCAATTGAAAACTTCAGTTGAAAAAAATACTTACTTTCTCAATGAGTTCAATACAGGCTTGTAAGTCCATGCCAAAGTCAATGAACACCCACTCAATGCCCTCCTTCTTGTACTCCTCTTGCTCCAACACAAACATGTGGTGGTTGAAGAACTGCTGCAGCTTCTCATTAGTGAAGTTGATGCACAGTTGCTCAAAGGTGTTGAACTGAAAGTGAGGTGAAAGTGTCATCTCATCATTATTGCATTTGTGTAATGGGACATGTGGTTTTTTATCATTTTACCTTCAAAACTTACATCAAAGATCTCAAATCCAGCAATATCCAGCACACCAATGAAGTATTGGCGGGGTTGTTTTGTGTCCAGGGACTGGTTGATTCTCACCACCATCCAGAGGAACATCTTCTCATACACTGACTTGGACAGTGCACCAATGGAATAATACACCTAAGGATAATTAAAGTCATAATTAACTAGGAAAATGCCACCATATATGCTTTACACAAGTATTATTCTCCTTATAGTAACATGAGGATACTATTTTCAGCTAAAATGTCCTTTGTGGTGTTAAATTCACTGTCAGTAAAGCTGCAGCACTCTAACCTGTTGGACATTCTGTCCCTTGGTGACCCACTCGTTTCCTACTTTGACCCTTGGGTGACACAGGGCCTTAATAAGGTCAGCAGAGTTCAGGCCCATGAGGTAGGAGACTTTGTCAGCATCTGGGAAGAGTGAAAATCTCCCATTTACTCCTCTAATGGCCTATTAGTCATTACATGTGGGTGGCACAAATTATTACAGTGAAGGTCTAATTGTTTCATTTTGAGTACGTACCCTCAGTGCCATCAGCCTCTGCCTGCTCCTCTCTCTGCTTCTGCTTGAACTTTGTGTTGCCAAAATGCATGATGGCACCAGTCAGCTTGTAAATGCTGTTCTTCTCCTCTTGAGTGAAGCCCAGCACATCAAAGGCCTCCTGTAACAAATCATACATGTGCTTGTTTGTTTATCAGTTACATCATACACAGCGCTGTGTATACACGTGGCAGAGTTAAAAACAGGTCTCACATCAGTCGCACAAAGTTCGTCCGCATCATTGATAGACGCTACTTGAGTCTCTCCTTGGGAGATGTAGGCATAGTCATAGGGGTTGCTGGTGATCAGCAACATCTCTGGAAAAAAAACACAGGTCAAGGAATGCCACTGGAATGTATGTAATGTAGTGCAATGTATTTAATCGCAATACAGTAGTGTGATTAGCACAGTGATAACATTTGGATTTAAGTCCATTTGTGTTTATCAAAACAAATACAATGTAAATAATAGTTAATAGCAAAATATTTCTTACCCAGCAGTTCTGGTTTCCTTTGAGACAGGATCTGGTAGAAGATGTGATAGTCTCTCTCAGCCTTGAGCTGATAAGTGACACGGGACTTCTCCAGCAGATCTGGTAGATCAAAGGCTCAATTGAACTTTTTGGGCCATATCTGAGGTATTCACAGATGAGGAAAGATGATCGAGCATAGTAACTTACAAGTTTCAATATCTGCTGAGGACAGCTTGCCACTCACTCCAAAGTGGATACGGATGAATTTACCCTGGCAGGAATACATAAAGCATAAATGGCACTGCAGTTACAGAAGCGTGGACATTGAGGTGCAACAAAGCTGAAAGTCATTGGATGGCTTACGAAGCGGGAGGAGTTGTCATTTCTGATGGTCTTTGCATTACCAAAGGCCTCCAGAGCAGGGTTGGCCTGGATGATTTGATCTTCCAGGGTGCCCTAGGCAAAAAACAACAGGTTATTTATCATCTCACTTGGGAGACAGAACTGATGGCAGGGCTTTTAGAGTTGGACTTGTAGCCAAAGGGTCACAGGTTCAATTCCCCACACCGACAGATGAGTGGGGGGAGTGAATGGCACCGTCCCCACCACACTGCCCCTGCTCACACGTGTGATGAGTCAAATGCAGAGGTTAAATTTTGTTATGTGCACTGTGTGCTGTGTGATCACAATAAGTAAACTTGATTTACCTTCTTCTCCTGAGATGGCTCCTTCTTCCCAGGGGTTGCAGCAATGCTAGCAAAGTACTGAATGACCCTTTTGGTGTTTACAGTCTTTCCGGCACCAGATTCTCCACTGAGGGTAAAAATCAGCGCATTTAATTAACTGAATAAAGTAGCATGTCCCACTTAATTACCTAACATTGATTTTGAACCAAAAAATGTGATTATACTCACGTGATAAGGACAGACTGGTTCTCCCTGTCTGTGTAGAAAAACAGGCATGACATATTAATAATCTAAAACCAAGCAATAACTTCTGTATAAGTAATAAGTAATGTTTTATATTTATTCATCGACATCGAGGACTTTTACCTGACAGCATGTACTGGTAGGCATTGTCAGAGATGGAGAAGATGTGAGGAGGAGCCTCAGTTCTCTTCTTGCCTCTGTAGGCAACAACAACTTCCTTGTTGTACACTGGCAACCACTTGTAGGGATTGACAGTGACACAGAACAACCCAGAGTAGGTCTATAAAGAGAGTTAAGATTGATTATGATCAACTTGAGTAAGTCCGATTTTAGAGTAAGTCATTTTGGTTATTTGTTTTGTCTGCCATGTATGTCACACTGTGAACTATAGGGTAGATCTTGATTTTTGTACTCACGTAGATCATCCAGGCTGCATAACGCTCTTTGAGGTTAAACAGCACAGCAGGCTCATGCAGGAAGGTGAACATCGCCATGTCCTCAATTTTATCGAACTTTGGCGGGTTCTGGGGGTGAACATCAGCCTCCTTCACGGTGACAGTCTATGTGAGATAAAAATGAATCAGAATCTTCAAATAATTCTCTTCTCCATCTCTGTGTAAAGATTTTTGTTGTACATTCAAGAAGTTGGATTGAAATATATGCCAAATGTATGTATGCCAAGTGTTAAAGAGAACTAGATATCAAAATAAATACAATAAGGAAACAAACATGACACATGAATACACAGGTGACTAAGTAAGCAAGTGCAGTACCTTCCCAAACTCAGTATCAACGGTGACTTTGTCCCCGTCTCTGCTTTGAATCAACCCCTTCACATATTCAACCTCAGGATCTGCTACAAAGCAGGCCCTCTTGATGTCAAAGGGGCGGGTTTGTGCCTCCAGACGTTCCAGATCTGACTTCCTCAGAAACGGAGCTGCTGCCCCAAACTCTTCCATTAAAGCATCCCCCATGATGAGGACTGCAATGAAATTATATACACTGATTACGTTTTGCACAGGTTACACGTGAAACCTGAAGGATGATGACATGATAATAAAAAACATCTAGCACAAGTGTTTTTTCCCCTAAGGATTAGACCTGCATGCATTTTTCAATAGCTTTAAGGCTTTCTTTGGCTGTGTGTCATGACAAATTTAAAATATCAAGGTTATTATTAAAAGGGGGTTAAGCTGGTTGTAGGTCATGGGGTACAGTCTATGGTACATTTTGGAGATCTGACTTGGAATAACATTCTCTTCTTCTTATTAGAAATTATTGTAACAGATGGAAACAACATATAATGGTAATGTATAAAAGCAAAAAATTTAATATGTATTATTTTTGTTTATGTAAGAAAAGAAGAGATTGAGAAGAAGAGTATTTTAAGAAATTAAGTTGGACCTATAGCTTGTATAACAACTATGGCTAATTTGCAACCAAAAAGTAGGCATTCTGTTGTATTATCCGAAGTCCTTATTGAGTTAAATTTAAGATCTCAACATAGCCCTTTTCCTTCTTAATCAAATTCTTATCTTCATCTTGTTTCCCGAGGGAGTCTTAAGAGGAATTGGTGACATATATTTCTCACAACATAAATAAATGACATTGTGTACGTCCTACTGCAGTTTCATGTGTGGGAATAAAACATTGTGTGCATATTCTAAACATAGCCAGGACACATTTGGTTCTGTGGTATTTTTATCATGTAAATCTCACCTCGTTTGAGCCAAGCTTCAGATGTACGGCTACGTATGTATGATGGAACTTCTAGAAGTGAATAGTGAAGATGTAGCAATCAGATCACACGCGTGCAGTAGTGCTGGCTGTTATACTTTGTACACTAAAGTCCGTACTGGACTGCAGTCTTCACATATGCACTTTTCTGGCTGCTTCTCTGTGGATACCTAAATGATGCATGTGAATAGTTATATCTATCTGTCTGTCTGTCTGTCTGTCTGTCTATCTATCTATCTATCTATCTATCTATCTATCTATCTATCTATCTATCTATCTATCTATCTATCTATCTATCTATCTGTCTGTCTGTCTGTCTGTCTGTCTGTCTGTCTGTCTGTCTGTCTGTCTGTCTGTCTGTCTGTCTGTCTGTCTGTCTGTCTGCCTGTCTATCTGTCAAGATAGTTAACTTTTGGTGTTTCCTTATTTTAACTTTCCTTACTTATTCTGTCCTTCATCCACTTGTCTATCTCATCCTTCCTTTTTATCAGCTACCTGCCTGTCTAGCCCTCTCAGTAGCAAGTAGATGTCTGCTTACCTCTGGGTTGGTCTATGCTGTGTCCACCACCACAGTGAAAGCCATGGATGAATCCCCTTTTTTATAGGGGAGAGTCCATCCCAATATGGAAGTGAGCTCAGGATGGAACTCACTCCTGCTGTCCCCATATTTTGTAAAAGGAAAACCCCTGAATAGCTAAAGAGATTCTTCCATTCAGACGTATATGGCATTTGAAAATGATAGGCTGATTTAAACAGGAGGGAGCAAATGTAAATGCAAATGCAGGGGGGAGAACAGGACAGAATGCCATCATCAACACCTGAACCTGGAGTTCCTAACTAGGAGTTTGCTATTGTCAGATGGCATTCTCAGCCTGTGCTCTATTTAAAAATCCTTCTTGACATCCCCATAGTGAAGTACAGAAACGCTAACCTGTCGCACTGTGTGCAATGAATCTTTACTGACACACTCTGATAATGTTTCAGAACATGTAATCTTTGGATAATATCATAATATCATGGATTCAAAGCAGGTCTGTATGTCCCATGTGCCTTTTTCAAACACATTTTTATTTAGGTTGTTGCATATGTATTTAATGTATTTTTTTTTATTAAATATAGATCTGGGTCTGTATTTTTACATGACAAATGATGCTGAAATAAAATGATGGCTTGAATATTTTTCTTGCAAACCTTTGTCTGTGGTCATTGGTGATTGATACCGTAGATGACCACTTTGCCGTCAGTGACAAGTTAAAGAAACACTACATGTCATGTAACCTTTAAACCTCTGAAGTTTTGTTCAAAGAATCAATAGACAGCCACAGCTGTCTACTTCTATACATCAAAGGCAAGGTCAGACCAGGGGCCCCTGATGTACTGTCACCCTATTGTTCCCTTCCCCTTGAGTCATGCCCCTTAACAACATCTCATTGGCACCACATTGTTTCCTTGAGGACAAAGATAACCCTGTGAAATTCGGCTCAGGTTCCTCCGCGAGGTACTCGTATCGAAGCACTTGACAAGGTACCTTTCCACCCCCTTTGAGTCTGTACAGCAGCTGCTCTCTTCGGCAAGTGCTGTTGTGTGTTGAAACACACATGTCATTGTTGCACATGAATTAATGCTCAAATGAAGCAATTCCATATTTAAGTCAAAAATGAGACAAGAAAGATCTGGATTTCACCAGTTTTAGCTGGTTCACATGACAGCAATTTTTATGTGTGTGATGTTGACACGAATGCTGTGAATCTAAAGTGTCATGCCTACATTGAAATATTAAGATAATTAATAACAAGTAGTATGTATTGCTAAAATGTATGTAAATGTTTTATCCAGACATGAAAACCCTCTTGCATTCTAGTGAAAACATTAAGTCTACTGGGTATCTGACCACTGACCTGTCTAATGCCATGAATCTACAGTAGTGACAGTAGTGTTTAGCTGTTTGCAGACAAGATGTCAAGAAGGTGTTGAGCCCAAAGGCCTATAGGTCTTGCTCTGACAAGTGACTTGTCTTTGGGGTCAAGAAAGCTGTTACACACCAAAGAAAGTATCAAGCCACCCACAAGGTGCTAATACTGAGCCCTTAACAGGCCACGAGTGTGCATCACCCGCTGAAAGACCTTGCACTTACAGGGGTTACTGGATCCTCAGCCTCCATACTCATGGGTCCTTAATTAGATAGAGGTGAGAAGTTATGCATGCCATTCCAGGCCCTTTGTGACCCCTATGCTATGGGAACCAGCAGCAGCTGTCCAGAGTCCTTGAGCCATCACCACCCTTGCTGGGAGGACAGCAGCCATCTTCTCATGGACCATTGGTATTACTGGCACGAGAGAACTTGCAGTGGCTGAAGGATGTGCAAACATACTGACAGGGGCCTGAACAATGTGAACAGTAAAGTTTGCTTTAGATGTTTTTCCATCTACAGTATGTGCACTTGTATTTATTAGGCTGATCTGGGCATGTCCTATTTCTGTGAAGAGAGACAGAGCATTGGCAATAAACTGAGTTTTCGAGGTTTGGCAGCTAGGGAGCAGAAATATTTGTGTAGGGTGCATAGCTACCATGATAATGTGATGTCTTTACTGTTGGAGTCAATGAAGGAGCTCACTTTGTTTATGATCGTGTATTAACACCTGGCGTGGTTATTTCATTATGTTAACCTAACCTTAATTGAATGGCTTCCTGTTTACCTTTTTACCTCTGCACATGGCCTTGCACTTGAAACTGCAAGTGAATTTGAGTTTAAGTGTCAGCACAACTGCTGTGGTCAGTGAGGTGAGCAAATTTAGTTTGAACTGTTGTGTATCTCTGTCACTGTAATAAAATCAAATGATTTGTCAGTGTTATGTTGTTCACAATTTCATAAAAGTAAATTATGCTGTTTTTTCTTTGTAATAAAGCAAATAAAAATATTTAAATCAGAATGGCCATTTTAATAAACAAGTGACCTCTGCGAAGGTCATACCAAAAAGGCCTATTTACAATTTGCTTGCACACATACATGAATTCATTAACTAAAGTTGGTTGCCTCCCATGACAACCCTCCTAAGTTTGTTCTGAAACTTTTATCGCCTTACACCCATAGTTCAACCATATTAAATTAATAGTCGCATAAAAATAACCAAACACTTGAACAAATTAGTATTATTCCACTAAAAACTCTGATGAAGGCATCATCATTTTTAAATTACACTATTGTATCTGTTGTATTTCCGTATATCATATTTTATTGCACAAATCTTTGATAAACAATGTTTTTCTTTTAGGTTTCAGCAGCTTCAGTGCGCTGCAGTCAGTGGCACAGAGCTGTGGAGAGAGGCCCTGTGTTTCAACTGTGCTGAGTACTCTTCGAAGAGGCCTCTGGATAGAGCAGAAAGGCCAGGGGTTTGTTGCTGTCCCTCAAGTTGCTAAGTAAGTGACGTGCAAACCTTAGCTCTGTCTTGTTTAACCTACACTGTCTCTTCCTTCCATTTGTCCTTGAGTACAAAGATAACCCTGTGAAATTCTTGCTGAATGCCGGACAGACACAAGAACAGTTACACCTAATCTGCGACAGATGGTCTTGCAGCAAATAAAACAGACCTCAAAGCATAAACAAATTCTTATTCTCACTTTGGTGATACAAATTAGTTTGGAAACAATGCTGGATACAAGGACAATAATACTTGAGTTGCCCTGGATCTAGTTATACACCCTATGTGTTTATTGTGATTATTATTAATTGGTGATGTTCAGTTAGAATGTGCTGCAATAAAAAATCAGGTTATTGTTGAAAAGTAAAGGTATAGCTCATGCAGTCCATAGTGGATGCAGGAATGTTGTGTTTTAGGGTGTACACTATGGTCAGGAATAAAGTTAAGAAATGAACCAAGACTGCTTCACTTTTCACTCCATTCTCTAATGCAGGCAGAGTGTATATGGGTATTCATGTTCCACATTCCCATATGCATTCCTCTGACCTTTCTCAACCTTGACAGGATGCGTGTGTTGAGTTGAGTGAGTTGGAGTACATGTCATCTTGTCATCTCCTTCAGGGCCCTTACCACCGCAGCTGTCTGAGGAAACAAGACTCCTCCTCTGGGACCACTGACCAACAGCATTGCCTTAAGCAGCTCTGAGAAGCCCGGCCATTCCTTTCAGTAGACAGCCATTTCAGTGAGGATCTGGCTAAGGAAGCACAAGGAGGTTCTGTGATTCTTATTCCTCACCCATCCATGGGATTACCTCATCTAAAATGGCAGTATAATAAAACCAAGACCAGGTAATGTGATGTGATTTGTGATGTGATAGAGCCTATATTGAATAACCCAAAAGGATGCATTACTGAAAGTACATTAAAATGGCACCTATTTCATTTTGAAATGTACTGTTTCTTATATTTCTCACTTTACTGTACAGGAGGATGTTTGGATGAGTATAAGGCATAATTGATGGCGCTCAATGGAGGATTTTCATGACTCTTGAAGTGGACACTCACAATTCAATACCAAGGCAACAGGAAGTCTCAGGTAAACAGCCTTCACATGTCGGGGCATCCTTGAAACTAACAATTTCAAGGCAATATTTTACATAATATATTTATGTACTATATTTAAGCAAAGTACAGTAGTTTTATCCATCTTCAGTATTTGTAATATAAAGGGATGATTACCCTTTCATCATTTTAGAAGGCTTAGTAGTCCTAAAATGGTTTATATTTTCCTTTCCCTAACCTACATTTAACAGTGCAGTTTGAATTACATTCAACAGTGCAATTTTGATTACTTATATTTTACCTAAATCTCAACTCATGGTCAAATTTGTCCTTAATGTATTTAAGTTTAATTAGCTTAATTTAAAGTAAAACAAGTAAAAATAAAGAGGCAGATTGGTATGATAACTGTATTATTTTGGTACAGACACAGCAGCAGAGGTGGCAGCGTCCTATTTATTTTAGGGCAAGCTAAAATAAAAAAATAAATAAAATAAAACCTAATGAATATGCATGGACCATTGAGTCAATGGCATGGACAGAGCTGTGATAGATTGAGATTTCCTTTGGACTCATTGTCAATTAAGATTTTATTTAATAAGCTGGATGAGGGGGGTTTATTTATTTGTTTATTTATTTATTTGTACTCGATTCTGCGTTTGGTTTGCTGTATTTTATACTTTACTGTGTGGATGTGTACGCTATTACTGTTTACACACAGTGATCTGATCTGTGACAACATTTCACTGTGCATTTGGCAGAGGTGGAAATATTTGACATTGACTTTGGGCCAAACTGAGCCATAGCCCCTTTACATGAGAGCTATGAGGGGGAGTATACATTAGGCCATTATAATTTATTTCTCTCTCATGTTTCCTTGAGTAAAAAAACATTCCCTTACTGATCAAACAAACCTCTTTAACAATCTGCACGAGCTGACCTGAAAGCTCGAGCTACATTCCTACATACCAGTAGGCCTATTCCTTTTCACTGGTTATCGCTGACACTTGCTCATTCTAAAGTTTAAACGAACATTTTAAAACAATGAGCATTACCAAGTGTATGGGTTTGTCGTAAGATTTAATAAGTATCATGTCTTGGGATTAAGCTTGTTTTGTACTAATTAAATCAGGTACATTATTATGTCTATGGAAAATAACACGATGACTCGAATTCAGGTGAATTTACAAGCTCACTCTGGCTGGCGACAATGTTGTTAGCTAGTTTAAGATCCAGAGCCAAGGTATAAGTTGCCCTTTTGGGACTACACTACTGGTAAGTTTTTTCCTATCCATGTACCACTGTTTCTAAGACTGACACTGTATACAACGTCTGTGCAGTCACTGGTCTCTCAAACGACTTTACTTGACGCCAGACTTTAATGTGTTGCATGAAAACAAGGTTATTGTGTGCTAATCTCAGATAGCATTTAACGGTTTGTTGTTCAAACGTTTAGGGTAGCTAAAAAAAGCTTCACCTATTAATTTACAACTGCCGTGATTGGGACGAACTCTGACAGGGAACGAACCGGTCGTCGAATTCTGGAATGCTGGTTGTCGGTTATTTCTGACTGGTCTGGTTTTAACGGACATTTAAAGCAGTGAGTATTGCCCAGTTTATAGTATTACCTTAAGGTTTATTAAGTATTATGTAATGTCAGTAGGTTGTTCTATAAGAATTAAGTCAGGTTGGTATATTATGTCGATGCGAAATAACACTTACTTGAATTCAGGTGAATTTACAAGTTCGTTAACCGTGGGTGGTGACAGTTGCTAGCTAGGCTACGAACCGGGGCTTGGGGAAGTTGGCCTTTTGGGACTACTACTACTACTACTAGCCTTTTTTTCCTTATCTACTGTCTAGGGACTACAATATGTGTACAGTCATTGGTCTCTCAGCAGACTTCACGTTTGATGCCTGACTGGTGCCTTGCATAAAAAAACAAGTAGCAAGCCTAAACAAACATTCAGGGTAGGTGAAAAAAGCTTCACTGTGGGTTCTTTTGAAAATAGAAGTAGCACTAACTCTTTTGAGTATTCAGAAAATGTTTGCTGAAAATATACTTGGTAGAACATTGCTAGCACCCATAAAGTTCTTGTAAATAGAAGCCTTTGGGTGGTGTCAATATCCAGTATTTTGGGCAGCATTCTTAGGAGTCGACAAAATGCGGTAGGTCATACCTAGCCTGGTAAACCCGCCCCTCGTACGTCATTTCATTTTGTTCATTTCATTTTGTTCACCTCTGTACAAAATAAAATGAAGTATGAGGGGCTGGTTTACCATGAATGTATCCAAAGTTTTCAGACACATTCATTTGCTTCTAGTGACTTTTAAGTATAGGTGGGCCGTTATCAGCGTTAACGTGCTGCGTTAACGTGAGACTCTTATCGGGCGAAAAAATATGGCCGTTAATCTATTCTCAAAGTTGGATTGGGAGCTGGGTCTATACTACACAAACTATGATGACTTTCACCAAAGATTGGATTCTACAAAGATAAGCCAACATAATACGTTACTATGGGACCAAAATGCCAACAAATTCCTATTTCGAACTCTTAGAAAATAATTTAGTGTGTCTGTAAAGCGAGCTAGCAAGCTAACGAACTAGCTCTAGCTCATTCAAGTGAATGGTAGTAACTATGACAACGCCATGTGCTAAACGCTAACAGCGATTGGACTCACCTTGAATTTAATACATTGCTGTAACCCTATAACTTTATATTACTTTGTCTGCTTACACTATAACCAGTAACAGTATCTAGGTGGGTGTTAGTGAGTAAAGTGACAGCTTTCAATTTAAAACATTACGTTAGCGTAGTTCGCTAGCGTTAGCGCGCTAACAACCACATAGTAAGTGGTTGCTGCCTGACCTGAAATAAAGCTCATTTTCTCAAAATCCAAACACTAACAACTTACACTATTAGGGTTGAAATTATTACAAATAGTTGCGGATTGTGACACATGATTCCAAAAAACCCTTAACAACTCCAGAAAAACGTAATGACCAATTTATTAGTTAAACTCCACATTTCAATGAAACAAACCTAGAATCTGCTCTGCACTGCATAAAGGGGGATTTCCCCCCTCCCCCTTGTGAAAATAGAACACGGAAGCAAAGGGCTGTTGGCAATGGCGACTCTTCCTCCCTCAACACTCTCTGCTTTCACCTTGATATTTTAGCGCGGATGCATACCTACCTATATATTTTAGCGCGGACGCCTTCGGCAGAATTCAAATGAGACATTTTAATCTAGATTAATCTAGATTAATTTTATGATTACAGCGAGATTAATCTAGATTAAAAAATAATCTATGCCCACCACTACTTTTAAGTGTTTTTAACAGAAGCTGAAAGACTGGATTATATAAATGCTCAAGCACAAATCTGGCATTAGGCCTATGTCAGTGTAACTGAATTATCAGCATAGAGGAAAGAGTGAACAAGTAAAAAAAGTATACAAAGTTGGAATATCAACAGTATAATCTATATTATAAACTAATGTTGTTATTAGCCTCTTACTATATGTATTATAGTTATGTATAGTTATAGCTATGTTATTAGGCTATACAATTTGATACTGAGATGAGAAATGGACCAGTCAGTGTGTTTACCTGCAACACTTTGTCATGCTTGAAAATGCTTTCCAGCAAGGACATTCAATTTGCATAATATGAGAAACAGAGCTGGGTTTGTTTGCTGCATTTTTATTTATTCTACTTCACTACAGAAAGCTCAGAGGCCAGAACACAAGGATTTGTAGAGAGATCCAAGTCAGTTAGATCTTCACTCTTCATCATGTCCTTTCTGTAATGGAAATACAGAATGTTGTTATTAATAAGTAATGTCTCTTTCCCATTCCTGCATCCTTCACATGCTCTGTTCTAGGGCCAAACACATATCAACCATTCAGTTCCGTTTAAAAAGATGTCGCATTTCAGGGGCTGCATCCTTAAAAGTACATGGTTGACCAAGGTATATGCCCCTGAGACCCTGCATGTATTGCAGTATAAGATATTTGACAGCCTAGTCCGTTTGGCCCAAGAATGTAGCCCTCCAGGAATGCAGCTCCTGAAATTAGACACAAGTCTGTTAGGCAAAGTATTTAGGCTTTTCACCCCAAGGACTTTACACAATGACAGTGTCTCAGTGTTAGGCTGCCATATTGGATGTTTAGCTTCCATGTTATCACAGAACAAACAGAGTTTTGTCTCTATCAGAGAAAATGGGCAATGCTTGTTTTGCCTGAAATGACAGACAGCAAACATATCCACATATATTGTTTACAGGCAGGGGTGGGTAATCTGGCTTTAAAACGTAAAAGACCATACCACATACCAACTATTTACAAAACCATCTGATTCCAATTAGTACAGGTTTACAGCCAGATGAGCTGATTAATAACATGAACTGTGTCAGGTGCACAGGTAGAACCAATACATGGCTGGACATTTACGCTATAAAGGTCGCCATGCCAAGCTGTCTACTTAGTGGCCCGCTGATATCAAATGATGTCCCTGAATGGCTAAAAGTAATGGTTCCAGGCATGTAGTGGCCATCATTTTGAAATTAGGAAGGATTGTGCTTATTTGTGACATACTTTTAGTGGAAGAGTTTATTGAAGAATTCCAACTGACCTTGCCACCTGCATCACGGCTCTTAGCTCTCATCTTGTTGACCTGAGACTCTGCTATATCAGCTCTCTCCTCGGCCTCATCCAGCTCATGCTGCAACTTGCGGAACTTGGTCAAGTTGCTGTTGGCCTGCTCCTCCTAAAAAAGACAATTGGTGACATGATTGAAATGCCTCTTACCATAGACATATAAATATAGACGCCGCCTTCCGTGTAGAACCATACGTTATCCTTGCCGCCATATTGGATGTAGCAAAGTGGAGATTCTTCAACCGTCTCTAGACAGTAGCCTAGAATAAAGATGCCTCATTCATGTGCTGCGTTTAACTGTACTAACAGGTTTACCGTCCAAACGAGATCACATGGGATTACCTTTTACAGATGAGACTGGAAAAATACTTTTGATTGTATTTGGCCATTATAACGTAATTTTACAAACAGAAGTGACTTACTGGCGCATAATAGCTGCTCGGTGAAACCAGCCTCCAAACAACGAAGAAGTCTTTCCTATTTAACTAAATCCGTAACTACGCTGATTGTTGTTAGTTGCCTAAGTAACTTTGCACATACTACATAGGTTTCACAAAAATAAAGAGATGAAAAGGCAGTGGGAGACAGCGGTGCGACGGGAGGGGTTTTCTGCTACTCCGTCATCTGCAGTGAACACTTCAGAACGGAGCGTTTTGACAGGACAGGCCAGAGCGTCAGGATCAGAGAGGGAGCTATTCTTTCTGTTTTCAGTTTCCCAGCTCATCTCCACAGAGAATGTGTATATAGGTATAAGCAGTGATGGTTAGATACTTCAGACAGTCAGAACATGTTTTTTTCCCTTTCTGAATGTGAAGGAATCAGTGTACTTTGTTTTGGTATGACGTTAGAATTTGGCCGAAATCAGTTTGGCGGTAATTCAGCTCACTTCATTCAACGGGATTAGGCCTAGGTCTGTGTGGTGACTCAATAAATAAAACAGTGAATTTTTTATTTTTCATTCACTATTTCCAGTCAAATTTAGATCGGTATTGCTCAACCCCACCTCCGCTACACGGAATATTGACGAGTATTTCGCACACTATTTATAATCACATTAAACGTTATTTAGGCTATGTTGTTTTGATGCCTGCTTGGTTCCCAAATATATACGTGTACCTAAATGGGTGAATAAAAGGCATCGAGTTAAATACCTTTGTAGAAAGGTGCTTTATGAAGTTCGGCCCATTTACTTCCACTGGTTTACGGGGTAAATTTGCCACATCCAATATGGCCGTCACACTGACGTATCCCAGCAACAGGCCACCAGCTCAATGCGACGTCTATGTTTATATGTCTATGCCTCTTACAACGTAGACTGGTTATGTGGATGTCATTGGTAAATAATTGATCACTTACAGCCTCTTCTGCTGTTCTCTTGTAGGACTTGACCTTCAGCTGCAGTTTGTCAACCAGATCCTGCAGACGATGCAGATTCTTCTTGTCCTCCTCAGTCTACAGATAAAATGGTAAGTAAATCATAGGTGGACTTTAATAAATGAGATAAAATTAAAGAGAGAAAAACATGTTTGTTAATTACTGGTTGAAATCTTCAGTACCTGGTAGGTGAGCTCCTTGATACGGCGCTCATATTTACGGATTCCTTTAACAGAATCACTGGCCTTGCGCTGCTCCATTTCCACTTCATTCTCCAGCTCCCTAACCTAAAAACATCAAGCAAATGCTGAACATGAATGGACAACTAGATACAACATAAGCATAGATCGGTGATAAGGGGATCAGTAACCAAAAACAGCACTTACCCTGGATTCAAGTTTTTGGACCTGCTTCTTGCCACCCTTCATGGCGATTTGCTCAGCTTCATCCAGACGGTGCTGCAGGTCCTTGATGGTCTGCTCCATGTTCTTCTTCATGCGCTCCAGGTGAGCACTGGTGTCTTGTTCCTTCTTCAGCTCCTCTGCCATCATGGCAGCATCAGTGATGGCCTTCTTGGCTTTTTCCTCAGCATTCCTGCACTCCCCAACAGCCTCCTCCACCTCATTCTGAAGCTGGGATGTATCACCCTCCAGCTTCTTCTTCTGATTTAGCAGGCTGGTGTTCTACATGATAAAGTATGCTTAAGTTAAAATGAAGATGCAGTGGTTTCCAAACTTCATGGCTAGTGAACATTTGTCAGTGACAAATGGATGCATCATGAGTTAATTTATTCTTTCCATTGATACCTCTTTCACTTGGTCACCACCTCATTTTCACCAAATTGTGTCACATAAAGACACGTGTCATTTTTTTTAGATTTGTTTTTCATTTAGGGCAAATTTAAGTTGATTTGAAGGTGATTTGTATAGGAAAACAATATACCATAAAATGGAATTGATTGGCTTCAGTTTGTTTTACCTGAGAGTGCAGCAGCTGCACCCTCTCACTGACATCCAGCAGCTCCTGTTCGGCCAGTTTCCGACCTCTCTCAGTCTGCTCCACCAGGGATCTTAGCTCATCCAGTTCAGCCTGCAGCAGATTGTTGCGTCTCTCCACAATGGCAATGTTCTCTTTGAGATCATCGTTAGCACGGAGAGACTCATCCAGGTGCAACTGAGAATCCTGTAAGGAATAGTGTACATGAATGTGAATGGACCAATTTGAGTCAAGCCTATAATTATCCACTCAAAGATCAAATACTATATTGTGCTCTAACCTTCAGGTGCCCATGGAGACCCTTGAGCTGCTTTTGGGCCTCAGCTGCCTGCCTGTTGGCCTGGCTGAGCTGGATCTCCATCTCATTGAGGTCTCCCTCCATCTTCTTCTTGACCCTGAGAGCCTCATTCCTGCTGCGAGTCTCAGACTCCAGGGAGCTCTGCAGGGTGTCCACCACTCTCTGCTGGTTCCTCTTGGCCTGCTCCATCTCCTCATCCTTCTCAGCAAGTTTACGTTCAATATCAGCTTTGGTCTGGTTGAACTCCAGCTGAACTCTAAGGATCTTACCCTCTTCATGCTCAAGGGAGCCCTGTTGAAACGTAAGTATAGAATTGTAACCATTTAACTGTGTACTTTTATAAGCGCATGTCTTAGGATCTAGTAATGACAGTAAAAATAGATGTCTGATGGTTTTGATGTTCATTGATGTACCTCTGCTTCCTCCAAGGCAGTCTGGATCTCAGCCTTTTCTTGCTCAAGGGTCTTCCTAGACTTCTCAAGCTCATGAATGTTTTTTCCAGTCTCACCAAGTTGCTCAGTGAGGTCAGCAATCTCCTCTGTAGAGAGAAAATTATAATATTAGTTGCATGATGCACTGTGAGGAATCTTGCAAATTTTATCTTTATGGTGAATGTCGAGAGACCTTGCAAGTTTTTGTTCTCCCTCTTCATGGTCTCCACGTGATCCAGAGATTCTTCATATGAGTTCTTAAGTTTAAAGAGCTCAGTGCCAAGAGACCTTGCCTCTTTTTGGGAGCTTTCTAGCTCAGTCTGGGACTCCTCATACTTCTGCTTCCACTCAGCCAGGACCTGTTAGAATTTAAATTATGGTCACAACAATTATTTACCTGTTTACCTTAGAATATGAGAGGTCATTTAGAACAAAAAACTTGTCCATCTGAACCTTATCAAAGTTTCTTTGCTTCTTGTCCAGGGCAGCAGCAGCAGAATTAGATCTCTCTACATCTACCATGAGATCTTCAATCTCATTCTGCAGTCTATGCTTAGTTTTCTCCAAGGAGGAGCATTTGGCATTAACAGCTTCCACAGCTTCCTCTGCATCTTGCAAGCGCTGAGCAAGCTTTTTCCTGGATATCAGAGAGTTAAGAATGAGTTTTACAACAGCACTATTTTTTTTAATATTTGATTTATGTGGTTCAGGTCATGGGGTATCTTACTTGGCATCTTCTAACTCCTCAGTCCTCTGGATGGCATCAGTCTCGTACTTGGTTCTCCACTGAGCCACCTCAGAGTTGGCCTTGGAGAGACTGCGCTGCAGCTCAGCCTTGGCCTCCTGCTCCTCCTCATACTGCTCTCTCAGGAGCTCAGAGTCATGGCGGGCAGACTGGACTGCATGGGCTAGGGCATTCTTAGCCTGGGAAATAATAGTTATGACAATATAATTAGTCATTATATGATAGCTGAATATAGGTAACACATTTCACTGTATTTATAACAAAAGAAAACAAAAATATTTCAGACCTTGATTTCTTCCTCCAATTGTCTCTTAAGGTCTTCAATCTGCTGGGTGTAGGATTGCTTGCCTCTAGTTAGCTGAGAGACAAGAGAGTCCTTCTCCTCCAGCTGTCGTGACAGCTCACCTTTTTGATATTTGAATAATATTGTTGTCACTTTTAATATTTAAGAATTGAAAGTTAGCAAAATATGTTATGCCAAGTCACAGAATGTATGTACCATTTTCAGTTTGAAGCTTAGCTTTCTGCATGGTGAAATCATTGATGCTGCGTTGCGCTTCATCATGCTTGGTTCTATATTCACTCACTTGGTCCTCCAAAGTCCTGCTCAGTTTCTCCAAGTTTGCCTTAAATAGAAGGAAGTAAAACAAAAAAAAAAAAGCAAAATTTAAAAAGACACCTAAACAGGGTTCTGAGGTTAGTTATCTTTTGAAAGTTTTTACTTTTCACCTTAGCTTTTAGTTTTTACTTTTTACTTTTTACTTTTTACCTTAGCTTTAGCGACCTGCTCCATGTTGGAGGCAACATCATCCAACTCTAGGCGGAGTTCACTTTTCTCCTTCTCAAGCTTCTGTTTCACTCTCTGGAGGTTGTCAATCTGCTCACCAAGGTCAGCTACACTGTCGGCATGCTTCTTCCTTAGTGTGGCAGCAGTGGCCTCATGTTGCAGAGTTGACTCTTCAAGGTCTCTGCGCAGCTTCTGGAACTCAGCCTCCCTCTTCTTGTTCATCTCAATCTGGGCAGCAGTGGCACCTCCAGCCTCCTCCAGCCTCTCACTGATCTCCTCCAGCTCTCTGGCCAGGTCTGCCCGCTGCTTCTCCACTTTGGCTCGGGCAGCTCTCTCAGCCTCCAGCTCTTCCTCCAGCTCCTCAATTCGGGCCTACACAAGAAATATTACCATGTAAAATGTTAAAATTTGAGAATGTCGTGTTTGTTTACTTTTCTTACACTTTTTCTTTTTTTTTGTTCACCTGAAGTTCCTTGAGTTTCTTCTGAAGCTGGGCTGCCATAGCTTGTTCATCTTCAATCTTGCTATTAAGCTGACTGATTTCAAAGTCTTTCCTTGTATGAATAAGACAATTTTGATCATTTAGGTTGAACTTATTAAACATCACCGTTCTATTTTTTTTTTTTTTGATGCTTTGTTGAGACTTACTTTTTCAGCCTTTCTTCAAGTTGTTGCTTGTCATTTTCTAAATCCATCACATTTTCCTGGGTCAACTTTAAGTCACCCTCTAGCTTTCTCTTTGCCCTCTCAAGATCCATCCTTAGTTTCTTCTCCTGTTCCAGGGACCCTTCAAGCTATTTTGGGAGAAATTAATAATTATATAAATTTTCTCATTCACCTAATAATTTGAATACTTAATATCTTTTTGGTTGCCTACATCATCAACTTGCTGCTCCAGCTTGGTTTTGGCCTTAGTCAGAGTGTTGACTTTGTCCTCTTCACTCTGAAGGTCATCCAGTGTTTGCTGGTGAGCCTCCTGGAGAGCTTTCTTCTCTTTGGTGAGCTTGGCAATGATTTCATCAAGAGCTGCCATCTCCTCAGTCAGGTTTTTAACCTGAAAGGTTAAAAAAGAACACAGCTATAACTCTGTCCTACAGGGATGCTCAGTCATTATTAAAGCTTCAATTTCAGAAGGACTAACCTTGTTCTCAGTGGCATGTTTCTCCTTTTCAACTTTAGCCAGAGTGAGCTCCAGATCATCAATGTCCTTCTTGAGCTCAGAACACTCATCCTCCAATTTCCTTTTCTTAGCCGTCAGCTCTGCATTCATCTCCTCCTCATCTTCCAGTCTCTCAGTCAGCTCCTTGGCTTTGGCCTCAAGCTGAATTTTATTTTTGATCAAACCCTCACAGCGTTCCTCAGCATCACAAAGACTGTCTTGTTCCTGTAACAGTAATTCTGTCATGGTATTGCATTAAAAAATCTACAGATATACAGATCTGCAGTCTACAGATGTACTTCACAGTGAGAATTCATTAAATTCCCTGAATGAACAATACTTACAGTTTGAACTTGAAGCTGCAGGTCATTCTTCTCTTGGAGAATAGTAACCATTTTCTCCTCAAGCTCTTTTCTCCGAGCTTCGGATTTTGCATAAGCCTCCTTTAGCTTAATGAATTCTTCCTTCATGTTGGCCATCTCCTTCTCAGCCTCAGCTGATCTTAACAGGGGCTTGATCTTGAAGAACATCTTCATCCAGGGCCAATTCTTGACACCCATGAATGCACGAACGTTCCATTGGATTACCAGCAGTGAATCCCTGTAGTGACATTCAGTTAAAGTATCTTATGTTTCCATGTCTGGATGACTACAAGTACTTTCCTACTGCTACAGATGAGATCCCAGGTACTTTTTCAGTGTATGAGGCATGCCATTGGGTCATTATTAGGACTGTCAAAGATAACATAATGAAAAACCAATAAATGAAACTCTTTGTAACACGCATGCATTGTTAAATACTTGCATTGAGGCAACAGCAGTAGTGGTGAAGTCAAGCTGTGCCCTCAACCACTATTAAAAGCTGAACTTGTATTTTCCATGTGGAGCAGCACAGACACAGGAGTCAGTTTTGACCTAATGATTTGCAAGTTAAAAGTGTGCTGGACACAGGAATGTGACATTAATTCATTCATTGGTGTTTCATTGACATTTAATTCAAGCAAATTAAAAATGCAATTTAAACTGCAATTAAGCTATATTATTTGAACTATATTAAAACCTTCAATTCAATGTCAACCATACTCCTACTGTAGTTTATAGTCTATTTACCTGCGTTCAACAATCTTCTGGAATTCAATTCTTGCCAGAAGACCGCGTGCTCTTGATTGGATACCAGTGATGATGAGAGCAAGACGGTCATCTCTCATCTCCTCAAGGGTACCCAGGAGACCAGCTTTAAAGAACACCTTAAAAGCAATAGTTTAGATGCTTAGAGTTATTTTATGAGGCTGACAGAATTGAATAGTTTGAAATATTAGCATGGAGGTTTAGTCTGTTGGGGTCATTAACTTAAAGCCTGCAAAGACCTTGCAAATACCAGTAGCACTGGTATCATGTTAAAAGCCTTATTAAATTGTAAAGCAACACTAAGGAGTTTTTTCAACCTTAACATTTTTCTAAAATTGTTTCAGTGGTTCATTAACAGTAACTGGGTAAAAGGCACTTCTGAATCCGCTTTGCCTCCCTCCATGCACTATAACCGCACTCAGTAAGTTTGGAGGTGCAGAGCATCTCTCTGAGAGACAATTCCACTTCCAACCTGTAGGGCGACCAAAGACGAAAACTACTTAACGTGTCTCATCTGTGATATCTGTGTCATGTTGTGAAGCTTCTGTCATTATGTTTGGTTTCTTAACCTGGAAAGCATACATAATGCAATTACATAGTGCATGGCCTGGATGTGCTCATCTGTCCCTCATTTGACAGCCTATGTGTGATGATACAAAAACAAGTTACCTGTAACACATTTCTCAGAAACTGTCAAGTTTCATAGAGCTGCTGTAACATTGATGACACCATAAACTAAGGCACCTTAGTATGTCCAAATCTGTATTGCTCATGGTCAATATCCAGAGATCCCAGCAGTTTTTCAGCTCCTTTCTTGCTGTCGATAAACTGTCCCTCGGGAATAGCAGCAGGATTCAGGATACGGTATCTGAACAGATAATAGATAATTGAAATGGTCTTGATATAGGTATTGTAATGTCTTTATATAGTGAGGCCAAAACAAACAAGCAAACAAACTAAATAAATCCTGAATCAGTTGTACCTTTGTTTAAAGTCTCCGTACAGGATCCTATTGGGGAAGCCCTTTCTGCAGATCCTGATGCCTTCCAGCACACCGTTACAGCGCAGCTGGTGCATGACCAATGGATTCTCCATGGCCCCGGGAGTCTTGGTCTCGTTGGGGATGATGCAGCGCACAAAGTGGGGGTGAGTTGACCTCAGGTTGGTCATCAGCTTGTTTAGGTTTTCCTGTTGGTGAGCATCAGGCAACAGAACCAGAATTGTCCAGCGTTAAGAGACCACAACATTGTTTTGATAGTTTCTGTCAACGCTGTGATGTAGAGGCAATTAAAACACAAGCAGTACCCTATGGAGAGCAGACACTGTCTGGAAGGAAGATCCTTTCTTCTTCTTGCCACCATCCTTCCCCTTTCCACCACCACCACCGCCGCCATCAGCTGCAAAATAATTTGTTTACATTTGTTGTTTGCTCAACTGGTCTCATTGAACAAACGTTCCTCTGACTACGTTTTCGCAGGCCTGCCTAAACGTGCCTCGGAGCACGTTTGCGGAGGAAAATGTCCCTCCAGAAGGGGTGCTAAAGAGAGAAATAAATGCTACATAAAATACAATATTTCTGGCTGTTGCTGTTCGATATTAGTTTCATTAGCTAATTTATGTTCAATAATACGGGATTCGCATTGTTCTGTGACGGTACTGAAAAAATGTTACGTGTTTAACAGTGAAAAGATCACACAGCACGACACACAATAGATTTCACCTCTGCATTTAACCCATCATACACGTGAGCATGGGACAGCCATTACAACAGTCTCCGGGTAGCAGCGCGTTGGGATGATGCCACGCTCGATGTATCTAAGTGGATCTACTGACGACCCGGGATCTGAACTTGCAATTCGGTGGTCACAGAGCTGATAGGAGACCTAATCTGCTAGGCCACCACTGCCCTTTCACTTGTTCAATTTATTCAGCCCAGTTATTAGTTTAGCGTGCCATAGGAAAATGACACATCAACCTAAGCGTGGTCTTTGCATCTGTAAAATGACAGTAGCTTCAAGGTCTTTCTACCCTACCAAGAGCAACGAAATATATTTAGACATTACGTGATCCATCCAGTCCACTTACGCGGGCTAAGAAACTAATAACTGGGCTGAATAAATTGAACAAACGAAAGGGCAGTGGTGGCCTAGCGGATTAGGTCTCCTATCAGCTCTGTGACCACCGAATTGCAAGTTCGGATCCCGGGTCGTCAGTAGAGCCACTTAGATACATCGAGCGTGGCATCATCCCAACGCGCTGCTACCCGCAGAGGTGATATTGGTTGTGTGTGTCGTGCTGTGTGATCTTTTCACTGTTAAACACGCAACATTTTTTCAGTAATGTCACAGAATAATGCGAATCCCGTATCATTCAACATAAATTAGTTAATGAAACTAATATCGAACAGCAACAGCCAGAAATATTATATTTTATGTAGCATTTATTTCTCTCTTTAGCACCCCTTGTGGAGGGAGATTTTCCTCCGCAAACGTGCTCCGAGGCACGTTTAGGCAGGTCTGCGCAAACGTAGTCAGAGGAACGTTTGTTCAATGAGACCAGGTTGCGTTTGCTTTATATGTAAGTCAGATCATTTTCGTGTATTGGTGTGAAAAGGAATCAACATTGGAATCAACTAAATTGTGTTAGTGAACGTAAACATGTAGCAAAGGTTATTATGTTTTAGAGCACTATTTTTCATTGTGAAGAGAAATAGCTTACCAGAATCAGCCCCTGCATATCCAGCAAAAAGGTTTGACAGAAGCTTCATTGTGGACTTTTGGTACAGTCCCACAACAGTCTCATTGAGGGGGTCCTTGTTTTTCACCAGCCAGTTGGTAATGTTATAATCAACAGTGCCAGCATAGTGAACCAGGGAGAAATGAGCCTCTGGTTTCCCCTTGACAATTCTTGGCTTCTGGAAGTTGTTTGATTTCCCCAAGTGGTTGTCATAAAGCTTGGCTTTAAATGTGGCATCACTGGCCTTGGGGAACATGCACTCCTCTTCAAGGATGGACATGATACCCATGGGCTTAAGGAAACATAATTGGTTAGTCAAATATAAGGTTGTGAAAAAAAGAAGAACAAAATAGATAAAAACAGAAATGTTAACAATTTACTATACTATATTACTACTATATATAAGTAAAAATGTATGTAAACCATAGGAAGGTACAGCCATAATACAAATAAGTAATTGTCCTTATTTTGTAATACAGATTTCTGTTAGAAATTAACTTGACACAATTACATTAATTTAAGAAAGTGCATCTACATACCTTTTCAATGAGATCAATGCAGGCTTGCAAGTCCATGCCAAAATCAATGAACTCCCATTCAATGCCCTCCTTTTTGTACTCTTCTTGCTCCAGCACAAACATGTGGTGGTTGAAAAACTGCTGCAGCTTCTCATTAGTGAAGTTGATGCACAGTTGCTCAAAGGTGTTGAACTGTAAAATAGATGACATTCACAATTGCTTAGGTGTTTTATGACAGTGTATCTGGAATATTATGATTGTGTATTTTTTGTTCACCTACATCAAAGATCTCAAATCCAGCAATATCCAGCACACCAATGAAGTACTGGCGAGGTTGTTTGGTGTCCAATGACTGGTTGATTCTCACCACCATCCACAAGAACATCTTTTCATAGACTGACTTAGACAGGGCTCCTAAAGAGTAGTACACCTAGGATAGAAGACACCACATAAGGATGTTTCATCGAAAACGTGGAAATGTTGGACATGGAAACGTGGTGTTAACACTGTGGGTAAAGCTACAGCATTTTAACCTGTTGGACATTCTGTCCCTTGGTGACCCACTCGTTTCCTACTTTGACCCTTGGGTGACACAAGGATTTGATGAGGTCAGCAGAGTTCAGGCCCATGAGGTACGAGACTTTGTCAGCATCTGAAAAGAGTGAAAATCGTTCAAGATTTCGCATCAGTATTGTAATATGGGATATTTGAGAATTTATGTGATATCATTGGTTGGGGTTTTCCATTTAAATGAAGCAGTGTAGGGAGTACACACCCTCAGTTCCATCAGCCTCTGCCTGCTCCTCTCTCTGCTTCTGCTTAAACTTCATGTTGCCATAGTGCATGATGGCACCAGTCAGCTTGTAAATGCTGTTCTTCTCCTCTTGAGTGAAGCCCAGCACATCAAAGGCTTCCTTGGTACACAAGAGATGTAAACCAAAGTGACGCAATTGTACATTTTCAGGCTTATGGGGTGCAAGACTGTAGTCATTTTACTCACATCAGTAGCATTCAGTTCATCGCCATCATTAATGGAGGCTACTTGAGTCTCTCCTTGGGAGATGTAGGAGTAGTCGTACGGGTTGGCAGTGATGAGCAGCATCTCTGAAAAGCATACAGTGTGATGATATATATGTTCTTATACAACTAAAATGTCACGTAACATGTGAGTGAGTCTTACCCAGAAGTTCTGGTTTCCTCTGAGAGAGGATCTGGTAGAAGATGTGGTAATCTCTCTCAGCCTTGAGCTGGAAAGTCACTCGAGACTTCTCCAATAGATCTGCAAAATGAGGAGTTTTACAAAACAAAAATAGACAGGTCTCTCAGTTGTAGCAAACATGAGTGAGATAACATGTAATAAACGTTTACTTACAAGTTTCGATATCAGCAGAGGCTAGTTTGCCACTTGCAGCAAAGTGGATTCTAATGAATTTACCCTATGATATAAGAAGTAAATAAGTAGGTATCATTCAGTGCAATATTAATACCATTGCATAATTAGTTACAGGCTTGAGGTAGACTTACAAATCTGGATGAGTTATCATTTCTGATGGTTTTTGCATTACCAAAGGCCTCCAGAGCAGGGTTACACTGGATGATTTGATCCTCCAGGGTTCCCTAAAGAGAAAAAACCCTGTGAGTATGGCCTCTATAATTCTGTGGAATGTCCATGAAATACAGTGTTCAGTTACTGTCAAAGGCTAACAACCTTTTTGTCATTTGGGTCTTTCTTGCCACTACCGCCTGCAGCGATGCTGGCAAAGTACTGAATGACTCTCTTGGTGTTCACAGTTTTCCCAGCACCAGATTCTCCACTGAGAAAGAAGGAAGCGAGATGGAAAGCGATAGATGCATTTCATTAGTAATTATTTAATTTTATTTCATTGACTCTGTATTAAAAGCTTTTAGCTATGAAAGTGTGCTTACGTGATAAGAAGAGACTGATTCTCCCTGTCTAAATAAAAAACACAATATTTTTTAGTATAGCAGTGTATGAAATGCACTTTTATTCAGAGTAGCAACTATCAATTATGTTAAGACTAATTCTTTTCTCCACAATAACAGATAAGAACAAGAGACAAAAAAATCACGACACATGGCAGCACAGCTCATAGGTATTTCTGTAATTGCCTGCTTTGCTCATAGGCTTATACTGAAATATGAACCACAAAACCTAACAACTCTGTATCTGATAGAAGTACTATATTCTGCTCTATACCTATAAATAGTTGTGTTATCTCATTGATTTGGCAGAAAAATTTTGTTTATTACAGAATTTGTTGTAATTTACCTGACAGCATGTACTGGTAGGCATTGTCAGAGATGGAGAAGATGTGAGGAGGAGCCTCAGTTCTCTTCTTGCCTCTGTAGGCAACAACAACTTCCTGGTTGTACACTGGCAACCACTTGTAGGGATTAACAGTGACACAGAACAACCCAGAGTAGGTCTATCAAAAAAAAAAAAAACAAGAACAGTTTGACTGCACATTCATACAAATGTTATCTTTCATTTTTATCAGTATTGGTTTATTTAGTAGCTTTGACTGCATTGGCATAAAAGTGGTGTGTTTTAGAGCAGAATTGTACTATTTGTACTTACATAGATCATCCAGGCTGCATAACGCTCTTTGAGATTAAACAGCACAGCAGGCTCATGCAGGAAGGTGAACATCGCCATGTCCTCAATTTTATCGAACTTTGGCGGGTTCTGGGGGTGGACATCAGCCTCCTTTACGGTGACAGTCTATGCAAAGAAAATGAATCAGCATCTTCAAATAATTCTTTTTTCCATCTGTGTAACGATTTTGTTGTACATTCAAGAAGTTGGATTCAAACGTATGCTTTATGTATATATGCCATGCACAAATGACTAAGTAAGATTCAGAGGTACACGCCTCACTACAATAAGCAAGACTGAGAAGCAAATGCAGTACCTTCCCAAACTCAGTATCAACAGTGACTTTGTCCCCGTCTCTGCTTTGGATCATCCCCTTCACATACTCAACCTCAGGATCGGCTACAAAGCAGGCCCTCTTGATGTCAAAGGGGCGAGTCTGGGCCTCAAGACGCTCCAGATCCGATTTCCTCAGAAACGGAGCTGCCGCCCCAAACTCCTCCATTAAAGCATCCCCCATGATTTATCCCCTTGTCCTAAATTAATCATCAGAAAAAATGGCAAATTCAGACAGTAGAAATCATAGATCAACTTTGTGATACTAACATTCACAGATTCCATCACATACCTCTTTTTTTATTCAACACAGTTCAAAGTGTCTGAGACATACTTTGATGAAATGCCCTGAAAGATAAACATCTACAGCAATACTTTAAACCTGAAAAGGGAGCCCAGTTTAAAGTGGCCTGTTTTGATTAATAATAATAACATTGTGGTTTTGTTGGTTGTGTGCTAATTCGTCCGTTCATCATAACAAACATGCATTATGCAGAGGGTTACTGGGGGAGGGATCTGTTACTTTCAGATTTTTTCACGACAGATCACATTTGAGAGAAATCTTCTACAGTGCATTACACACCGGAACAAAAGTAGTTCTTGACAAAAATTACACTGTACCATTCCAATCCTGTCCTATATGAGAAAGCATTGAGTAGCCCTACAGTAGTTGTCACACAAACAACAAATGGATATAAAATGACTTCCAGTGTCATCAGCGATTGAATTTCTACAGCTAAACAGCTTGGTTGGTTTGGTTGAGGTTCAGTCTCCTTTAAGTACACAAAGCTAAAGCGGTGCCAAACTGTCTATGATGCTTGAAATTATTCATATTAACACATGCTAATGTCATTAGCGCCTACTGTACATTCCTAATAAGTCAAAACTTATATTACTCAAGAAATCCATAAGCATTTGATGGTTTCAAAGTGGTTAGTGTTGGTTGGTGCTAACTAACTACCCTGGGCTCCAAGTTGTGACTGATCCTGCATTCAGATGTGTAGTCCCCAGAGTCTTGTGCAGTAAGGCACTCACATGGAAACTTGCTGCCACATACTAATAGATTTTTGGTGTGTGACAGGTGGCCGTGACAGGTGGTATAAAAACAATTAAGCCATATGTCTCTACTGTTCTCAGAGCACTGACAGAGTACCGTTATTCTGCCAGTTGATTTACACGTGTAATGATGGTATGCTGGCTGGTACAGCTGACAGTGTTCAAAGTATCACATATTGCCCCTGTGACATCACGTTGCGCAGCAAAATAAGACCATCCAGTCATTTTTTTGGGGGGCTGCACGTATCAAAAAAACATGTACATGAAAACATGAACATGTGCATGTTCCTTGACATGTGCAGCCCAGAAGAAACTCACTGGTGGTAGTGGTAGTATTTAAGCTTTGCTTATAGACACCGTAGAGATGGCAATGTATATCCCCAAGCACTAAAAAGGGTTTTAAAGAAAAATAAATAAATAAATAAATAAAACGATAAGTCACTTGAGCCAGATTATTGTACTGCATCTGTCCATTTATGACTTAAAAAATACGATGAGTAATTACTGAAAGCTTAGCTATGTTAATGTAGAAATCAACAAACAAACCTTTACACTTTGTCCTCCTGATGATGATGGTATTGGCCTGGAAATAGACAGGTTGGAAGTTTAACATAGTTTAGGCCTATATTCTGTAGTGAATGGCTTAGTGGTATGCACTGATCCATATGAAGAATAAACATCTTAGAATCAAAGTCCAGAAGTCCTAAAATTTTTATATGATTTAATGTGATGTCTGGATGTGTAGATTAGGCTAGACGTACTTACAATAAACAGATTGCAAATTTAGTTGATAGAGCACAGCACTTAAATTATTAGAAAAAGTTTTCATTGCCTTGGTTTTTCCAGTTGACTTACCTGTGGATGATGGAATTCTAACCTGGGTCGTGAGCAGTCAGCCTGCCTCTCTTTTATACAGTGTGAGGCCCTCTCAATATGGAAAGTGTCAGAAATAGCATGCTGGTGCTTCCCTCTTTGGTTTGAATAGATGGACAGTGATGATTTAGTAATGTTATGCATGTTGGAAGTGGATAGCACAGGGGGTGGAGATCCATGATTATCCTACCTGCTGTTTTACCACAAAAGGCTTAAGTTACTTTGCCGGCCTAATTTAACCTGTAACCACTATATAATGTAATGTCAATAATGTATTGAAATATGTCTTCAATACTTAGCGGGTGTTTTCCTTGTGGCAAATAAAATAAATCAAGAAAGATCTATTTTGGGAGGAAGGCCATAGGTCTGTTGTCATAATTATACCATAAGCACTGGAAAAAACTCTGCTAGTACAAAGAGGAAGAGATGAGCTTGGCGTGTAGTGATGAAATGAATGTATTCAGGGAGGATAAGGTAAAGGTTGTGCGCACACACAAAAAAGCAAATATTCTTCTAAGCCAAAAATTATACTACATTATAAACAAAAGATTATAAAGACAATTTTTTACTTAACAAGTTTTTTATGTATCTTGGAATTATTTAGATTTTAGAATTAGTGATTTCAGAAAGTTGAGCAATAAAATAGGCCAATATAAAACATATTTTTGTTGATCCATGTTGCTTAATGAGGTGCCAAAACCTGTATATAACTAATGAAGGAATGTATTTTGAAAACTGACCCTGTTTGGTGTGTGACTCTATTTGAAATTCCACAGGTGTTGCACATACTGTCACAGGTCTATAGTGACCACAGACTAGCTTCTTTGTGTTGAATCAAGTCAAGGTCAAGGTCAGGCAGCTGCTTGCTAATAGAACATTACTGTGCCCTGTCTCAATGACACATAATTTTTTTCCTTAGTCTTCACACTTAAGCACAAAGACTGAGAACAGCCCGTGTCCACCTCCTTAACATCCGTTGTCCCAGTGCTGAGGATAGACGTCTGAAGTTTGAAGTCATGTGTCAGGTGTAGTGCAGATTATCACCTGAGCACTAGGTTTAAGTTTCCCTCAGAGGTCATCATTTAAGAAGTCTTTGAAATCTGTTCACTCTTCTCACTGGGATGCTTTTTTGTCAAATTCAATTGTTGTCCTATGGAACAATGTGGCTGACAAGCGGTTTGACCTTTATGACACGCCTCGCTGCCTGCGCCTTGCTCAAAACCCATTGAGACCTGTAAAAACATTTTACGGGTCAAAAGCTTGTCAGCCGCGTTGCTCAATAGGGAAAAAAAATTGAGCATCTGGCAGAGAAAAACGCGTTGCAGTCTGAACGGCCCCTTTCTGAGGTGATATAACATTGTTTTCCAAAAATTATTGATTAGTTTATTTAAGGTGTGTTTTTGTGCCATGTAATCTGATCCTAATGTGAATTGTTTCACATTTACAGGTAAACTGTAAAGCTTGTTCAGACCATGATTATAAACATAAAGTAGTTGTCTTGTGCACTTGTCGGTCTCCTTGTTGATAATTGAGTGTCTGAATGTAAATGTATACACAATATTGGTAAATGAAGTTGACGTTTACTGATACAACATACATATCATTGGTCAGTTAGTCATTTGATACTGTATAGGGGCCTTTAAGAACCTGAACTTGTACAACTTTTAAAATTTGGGTGTTTGGTTTCTGTTGTTGTGGAGGATGTTTCCCCTGTGTCAGAAGTAAAGAAAAAACAATAAATAGAGGGAACTTAATGATGTCTTCACTGTCATGTGAATTAACTCAGACCCATATTGGTTGCTACAGTACAACTATGTCCAGACCGTTGGTCTTTTGCTGACTGCCTGATGTCTTCATTGTCATGAGTTAACTCAGACCCATATTGGTTGCTACAACATTGTCCAGTCCGTTGGTCTATTGTTGTCTGTGGCACTGCCAGTCACTGTTTAAGGTTAAAGGTTCAAGGTTTTTTATTTGTCAGCTTTCCTATATGTGCAGGAAATACAGAACAATTGAAAAGCCGTTCCTCTTCTCTTTCACAGTAATCACCAGCATACATGAACCTAAGGGACTACACAATAACCTACACAACAGTAAATATAGAGTAGACAATAGGAATAAATAGACCTTAAAGTGCACATGTGTTTGCTGCACATGTGTACAAGTATTTGCTGCACATTGTTTCCTTGGTGTCGTCCTTGAGTACAAAGATAACCCTGTGAAATTCTTGTACAATTCCACCTTGTGATTGAAAAGGACAGCTACATGTCAATGTACATTGAGATCAAAGCTGTGCCAACAAGTGGTGTTCTTTCAGTACAGGTCTGGAGGAGCATCAGTGAAACCTGAGTACGTCTCCTTGACAGCTATAGACAGGAGAGGTTGTAGAGAAAGAACACTAGATTTGTTTTACTAATACTTATGGAAGAGCTGGAACACATTTTAAGTCCTTGTATTAAGGTAACTGTGTTGTATGTGGTTATATATATATATATATATATTTTTTTTTTTTTGTGTGGAATATTTATGTTTGGGTGTGCAGTACAGTACAGTCACATGTACCAGTTTTCTTGTGTATAGTTTATTCATTAATCAAGCAATAAATAACCATTGGTAAAATTGAAATAAAAATATGCTAATTTTAAATTGATTTTAAAATAGTTTTATCATGAAAGATGCACTTACGTCAGAGGTCCGTGCTCCAAGGCTCTCTAAAGATGAGACTAAGCTGAGAGTAGTAGTAATAGGATGGTCACTGTGTTTAGTCAAATGTTTCTAATTCAGAAGTTCTTGTGTGTTAAAAAAAATGTAAGTGGTCGATTTCTAAGTTTGACTAATGTTCTTGTGTATCACTTTCAGAGATTTGTGCTGAAAGGTTAAAACTTAATTTCACGTATTACATTTAATGGCTTGTACAAATCGGTGTAGTCTGTTAAATAAACTGATATTTTCTGAATGTTGATTAATTAATTAATCAAGTTATTATGACTGAATCTACTGTTATGTACTCTTGATAATGGAAATGCTCTTGGAGTGTCATTTGTCATATAAAGTAGAGTGTATGGTATGTAGATTTCCTACTTAGACAACTCTTTTTGACAAGATTATTTATAAGCAATTGTGGAATAAAGCTTGCACCAGCATAATGATTTATAGGATATGTTGTAGTATAAGTGTCTGATTTGTTTTCCACATGCTATATTTAAAATAATAATTTATTGCATTATCAGTATCAGTATTAGTTATCAGTGTTTTTTTTTTTTAATGAAAGACTATAGCCCTGATGTCTGGAGTTTAACAGTATTATCACCTGGTCTCCCGGAGGGGATTAACCAGGTATTGTAATGACCCTGTCTGTCTGTGTGTCTGTCTGCCCGTATTGCAATGACCCTGTCCGTCCCCATGGGGTTGCCATCTCTGATTGCACTTGTTAATATTATAGGTGTCAGTCCATACTCAATCACCATGATTTGTTTAGGAAGCACAACTAAACAGTATGCCTGAATGAAGTAGTTTTTTTTGTTTTGTTTTTTATCTCTGTTGTATATGTAAATTTTGTAAATTCTGTTTCTCATCAGTTGTAATTCCTTTACAGGGAGGATGCAGCAGTTTTCCCTGAAAGAGAGACTGACACCCGGTGGACACTCCAGCATATTGCGGCTTGTCTTGTGGTCTGTCCAGTGCTTTTCAGGGAAATGGGATGAGGTGAGTCCTTAAGTAGTATGCATTGTTTTAGTAAAAGATATTTTAGTAATATTAGATATATTTCGTGTGTCAGCATGTGTGTGCGACTGTGCTGTGCACATGCTGTTTTGTTACAAATAAACACACACACACACACACACACACATTTGTGTGGCTGTGTTTGTGTGTGTGTTTGTAACAAAAAACCTGAATATGATGAATTGAATTTATTATTTAATTTTGGACATAGCAGTTCATACCAGGATCCTTGGTCATAGGTGGTGTGCTTAGACTGAAACTGAAACAAGGTTAGGCAGCTGGCAGCTGATGACTAAACATGATGGCCTGGACCCATTAACACAGTGCTTCTCAATTATTTTCTGTTACGCCCCCTCTAGGAAGAAGAAAACATTTTGTGCGCCCCCCCCCCCCCTCCACACACACACACTCCACCGCAACTATAATAGTATCATTTGTCTGAAGAATTGTTATAAGTACACATCTGCATAACATTCTATCCTCATTAACATTAAAGAAAACAGAAAACTAACTTATTATATATAGACTAACATTATATAATAAATATAGAGTAACATTATTCTAGTACGGCATGTTCACACGCGCTCCCCTTGCCATGGAACTGTTCCCCCCCCCCAGGGGGGCCCGCTCCACTATTTGAGAAGCACTGCATTAACGCATCATTCTTTCCTTCGTCTTCACACTTAAGCACAAAGATAGCACTGTGAAATTCCTGCCGAGTGGTGGTTGTTTATTGAGAAGAATGGCCTGTGCCTACCTACTCCATTAGTATTTTCTAAATGCTCAAGGGATACATCTAAAGGTTAAGGTCACAAGTATTTGTATAGCTTATTACAGCAATAATAAGTAGTTTTGGTCTTTGGTCGGCCTACAGGTTGGAAGCGGAATGGTCTCTCATAGAGCACTATACGCCTTTTTCACCTGTGACGCCATCTTTAATTCGAGACAGCGCTTGGGTGGGTAACGGCAACGTTCTATCAATGTTAGTTAACTGTGAAGTCACCGCGGAGAACCACGTTACCATGCACAAGGCATGTAAAGGAGAGACACTGGCAAGTTGGGTTTTTTTGTCCGCAGCTGCACACTTCAGCACTGCGAAACTGCATTAAAAAAGTTGCCTAAAATGACACAAGGCAATGTTATAGGCCTAGTCATTTGTTTCTTCCATGTTTTAATGGAACAAGACCGACGGCCACGGAGCGCCAAATGCTTGTTAGGGAATGCGCCTCACATTCGGATATTTCCACAGTGCTGCCAACAAAACGTAGCCAAATGACACAATTTACTGCTACTTTAAGGTATAACAATGACCGAAACAGTTAATTTTAATACTAATTAGATCAACAACTTGCAATGTTTATCAGCCAAATATGAGCTAGGTCATATTGCATTACTTTTGTGTCAGGGTTTTTTGGACAGAGACCCAAATGCAGACCAGAGTACGGCTGAGAAGCAGAGTTTATTGGAAACAGAGATCAAGTGGCAAGGGTGGCAGTTCAAAAACACAATCAAAAAACTCAGAACAGCTGAACAAAGGTGGCTCAGGCAAATAACAGAAAAAAATCCAAAGTATAAAGCACAGGTAATCCAAAGAGCTCAGGTCCAAGTGGTTTAAAACCACAAAACCAAAAGGCAAAAAGTCACAGTCCCAAAAAATCCAACAAAGGTGCAAAGTTACAATCCCGAAAAATCCAACAAAGGTACAAGGCTCCAGAACCAGGTATTCGTAGAAAAACAGAACTTTACTTACAAAATGTACTAACAGATCTCAGAAACAGGCAGACAAGGGTCAGACGATCAGAGACAGAACAGAGGATAACCAGGGCTTAAATACCCTGGCCACCAAACAAGCAAATGAAACGCAGCAGACACTAATTGAACAAGGATTGGGTGAGGGGCGGGGCAGACACTGAAAACAAAAGCACATGGAGCATCACAACAAAGAGCTGTCAAAAAGAGTTCCACAGTTGGCCAGCAGGTGGCCAGAGTCCAGAACCCTGACATTTTGTTTACTGATGGCAACGTTGCTAAAGGAAGAAAAGTCTTGTTTTAAACCAACAGTACCACTACCGTCAGCCCAAACGGTCGGAAATGGCAAATATATATGAATTTAATAGAAAAACAAGTGATTTTGACCTATTGGCTTGACACACACGTTTAGAACAGTTAACTGCGAAGTCACCGCGGAGAACCACGTTACCATGCACAAGGCATGTAGGCTAAAGGAGAGACACTGGCAAGTTGGGATATTATGTCGGCAGCTGCACACTTCAGCACTGCGAAACTGCATTAAAAAAATGCCTAAAATGACACAAGGCAATGTTATAAGCCTAGTCATTTGTTTCTTCCAATTAATTTGACAAGGAGTCATTTAATCCACCGCATCACGGTGGGCAATTGAAATGTTACCAGCCAAGCATTCACCACCAGCCACGAGACATACAGAGAATGTAGGATTAAGCTCGCTTGAGTAAAAGCAATAAAGATTTATTTTATGTGGGGAAGGGGGATTGGTTTGTTATACCATGTCTTTATATAGGCTACCATGGAGATTTTCGGTCCACGACATCTTTCATTCATAGATATGATCAGCTGATAGTTGTTTATGGTTGCCATAGAACGTTGGTTACCCACCCAAACACCGTTTAGAATGCAAGATGGCGACGCAGGTGAAACAGGCGAATAGAGAGACACTCCAGAAAATTTCAAATTACAAATTCAGAAGTGCCTTACACCCTTTTACAAGTTGATGAATCACTGAAACAACTTTGGAAATATTATTTTAAGGTTGAAAAAACTACTTATTGTTGCTTTAAAGACAGCCACAGTGCTGAAGGGGGGTGTGTGAAGCTTAAAGCTGCTTGTTAAGTATTAGTATAGCTTATCACTTCAGGACAAAAGTCATGAACCTCAGCAATGAATAGGTGGGTGAATTTTAAATGATTTAGTAAGTTTTTGTAAGGCTGTCTTAAGTATATGTGCTCAGTTGTGACTTTGTGGAATTTGGTAGACTTTGCAGTGGTGTAGTTTTCAAGGTGTGCCCCATTTACACCTAGAGGGTATGAGGAACAGTAAGAGGCTGTTGTTGATTCAGTAAAGTGTGAGTCAAGAACATACTATAAACAGCATAGCTGCTTTATATATAAGACAAGATTGCTTTAAGTTTACTCATGTTCACCTTGGTTGATTTAAGTGTTAACATCATGTATTTGTGTTCAATGCTTCAAATTTTGTAATTTAGATATGAAAGTGGTAAGATAGATAGCCAGTGTGTGAGCCTGCAAGCAAGTGAAAGCAAGAGAAAGCCTCTCTCAATCATTGGCTGTGGACCAAAGGACACGTATGGTGGTCTGTTACGGTCTTTTAAGTGCCTGCCTGACTGGCAATGTCAATGTCAGTAGCATTGTTTGCTTCCTTGCCTTTGTCCTTGGGTACAAAGATAACTCTGTGAAATACTTGTAGAATTCTGTCCCGTGATTGAGAAGGTCAGCTCCACGTCGATGTACAGTACATTGAGATCACAGCTGTGCCAGCAAATGATGTTCATCTCTAGGCACATGATGACACCTCCCAGTCCGTCTATTTGGTACAGACAGGCTTCAGTTCCACGGATGACCGTGCCAGGTACAGCAGAGGAACCAAATCAGCTGTCTTAAGAAATTCCGCATTTCAAAAAGAGCATAGCTGGAAAAGACTGCAAAGCATGCACCTTGAATATTTGGTAAGATGGCATAGCCAGTGTAGTTGCATGTGCCATCAGAGTGATTGAGAGAGTTTGAACAGTATTGTATTTGTATGATGATGAGATGCAGTCCCAGAACATTTGCCTGAATGTGATGTTTGTAAAAATGGCTTTTCATATTGGGTAGGGACTGCTTTTGCAGTATCTCTCATCAGTAAATCATTTACAGACATATTGACACACATCTGTCTGAATTTCAGTTGGCTATATGTATGTATGTCTGTCAGCCTGCTGCCTTTCTGTTTGTCTGTCTATCATCTTCTCTGTCTGCTTTAATATTTGTAGATATGTTTATAAGTGATTTACTAATGAGAAATATAGCAAAAGCAATGGTTATTGCTGGGTTTCACTTACGTCACCTAGGAGACGCACGACATCCAGATGGGGATCAGGAAGTGATTTGCTCCGGTTCAAAACACAGCGCGATGAACAAAAGCGAGTATGCGAAAGCCTTGAACGGGCTTGCACAGATACGTTATAGAGAAAAAACACGCTTAAATATAGGCTATGATCCGTACAGTTTGGAAAAGTCCGACTTTTCATACAAACTCGAGGATTTACCCGGCGTAGAGGCGATGGACATAATAAATTATCTTGTACTGCAGACATCTTACTATACTGAGAGCCAAATGAAAGCATTTAAAAGCCTCGGTTCTTACAATTATTTTGTTTCTGGATGAGTGAACCACTTGGGATCGAAGGAAGCATTGAATGGCTGTCGTCTTGTTTTTGCTCGGGTGAGTAGTGAGTTCTGTTATTAAATAACTAGCATCTTAGCTATGTAGCCGTTGAGTAGTGAGTTCTGTTATTAAATAATTAGCATCTTGGCTATTTAGCTGTTGATAAAGCTACCAGTAACCCTTTTATTTTTACGCAATTAAAACATGGGTCTATTAAAATCATCTTGTCAAATCACTTATTTAGCCTCTGTAAATCCAAATCCCTGTTGGAGTTGTAGTTGTTAAGTGTCATAATCTATTATTTGAATACAGGTAAACAATTCACAGAGATCCTTCGAAAAACCACTAAAAACATGGTTTGTGGCCAAAGACAGTGCGGAGGCAGTCACAGCACATTGTGACTGTATGGCTGGGTAAGTAATATTGTATTCATTAGTTTGATTTATTTTGACAGATTTTTTTTTCTTTAGGAAAAAGGTCCCACTGAGATACAGTATATTGGTCTGCCCAGGAGTCCAAGTGTAGTAGGGCTGCAGAACCTCTTTACCTGGCCAGAAAAGACAGTGTATCTTGTGGAACCTTCCTGGCTAAATACTAGTACAGTAATGTATTTTGTTGTATAATTAATTACAGATTATCAGAATCCTGCTCTCACATGGGAGCAATTCTATTTGCTACAGATGCAGGTGTAAAAATAAACAAAAGTGCATCATGCACCACAGAGAAGTGTACATGGCTAATGCCATCACACGTCAAAAAGGTATTTTCATATATTATGATATATTACATGCAAAATAGGTTTTGTTTTGTATATTGTATAAGGGTGAGGCTTCTTTTTTATTATTCAGATACCACCTGCCCCGATTTCACATCAGCAAGATCGAGGAAGAAAAAACTGGACGATGCGATTGCAGGGAGGATAGGTATGTTTGTCAGTTCTTTGTGTTTCTTGACTAGTAGCTATGTGTGAATGAGATGTCAAGTTTATAGTCCTATCAGTTAAAATAAAGAAATCTTAGATTTTTCATTTTTACCACCTCTACAGGCAAGACACATGTTAGTCGGACAACACAACTCTGCCCAAAAGTTAAAAAAGGATCAGAAACGTATGTGCAGTTTTTTGAGGCCTTACAAAAACATTCTCCACAAAGTGCTGTCTTAATGTCCAGGGCACCATATTGTCAGGATTTTGTTCCCAAGTCCATGGTCATGCTACCCAAAGCCCTCCTTGCCTATCGAACACCTGATCAGCAGAACTAGAGGCAGCATGCAGGGACTTAAGTTTTGATGAAATTAGTGAAACCCAGGTCAAAGCAGTAGAGGAGGAGACCAGAACTCAGAGCTCATCCAATATCTGGTTCAAGCAAAGAGCAGGAAAAATAACAGCCTCTAAACTGAAGCAAGTTTTGCAGAGCAGTCAAGAAAGACCATCCAGGGCACTGATAAAGTCCATATGCTACCCAGAAACAGAAAAGCTATCTACAGCAGCAATAAGGTATTGCCCAGGGAATGGTGAGGGAGGAATCGACTTTTGCACACACTGGTATTTACAAGAAATCATGTATTTAGGGTTCAGGCAGGGTATATTTGAACTCAAAATGTACATGCACATCAGAGAAAACATCACATTTTACTGGTTTGTTAATTAACGTTTACTTTTATGCAGATATGGCTGTAAATTTGAGGCAACTGCCCGAAACCAGTATGAAGAGATTCAACGTACAGCCCATGAGGGGTTTGCCTGCATGGATAGTGGGCTATGGATAAACCCAAGGTGGCCATACATGGGAGCTTCACCAGATGGAGTTGTTTCATGGGACTGTCATGGAACTGGGGTCTGTGAAATAAAGGTATACATTATCTCACAAGATTCTAATTTTGGTGTCAATTAGTATCTGATGTTCGATACTTTTGACAACACTACGTGGAACACATCTGTTTGAATAAGACTACAGAAACATTCCTGGTTGTATTGCCATACTCTCACTTTGCAGCTTTTTGTCTGGATGATACCATTTCTGAAACCCACTCTTCTACAAAACAATGTTACAAAATTTCTGTTCCTATCTAGTATTTTCTTTCTCTTGTATTTCAGTGTCCACAGAGCAAAGAACATGAACTCAGTCTGCAGATGTGTGCTGGACAGCCTGGCTTTTGTCTCATTAAGAATGGAGATGCTGTGCAACTGGACAGGAACCACCCTTACTATTATCAGGTCCAGGCTCAGCTTCACATTGTGGGTGTGGAATATTGTGATTTTATAGTATGGAACAAAAATGATATTTATATTGAAAGAATTCTGCCAGATGATCACCTCTGGGAGACTGTCATTCCCAAGGTTCAGCAGTACTTTAGACATTGCATACTACCTGAAATCTTAGGACAAAAAATCACAAACTTGGGAATTCACTTGTAAATACTACAGTGTAAATATAAATTTATATTTTTTATTTTTTATTTACCAGTTGTAGGTGTTTGGCAGCCCTACAATAAGCTTTAGACAGAACTTCTTGTTGGTGTAGTATTTTGGATTTATGTTGTAAAATAAAAGGTAAAAACTGAAAAAAAACTTGTATATATTGCATAATGTGGTTTTCTAATGTATTTTGAAAAAACAGCACATGAACATTTCAAGTTCAATAAAATTACTCAACTTCAAAAAATGTTACTTGCATTTATTACAATTAATAACAAGCAATGTAAATCATGACTACAAGTCAAAAAAGGTAAAAAAAAAAAAAAAAAAAGATTACATACAAATTTGTACAGTTTTTAATGGTTGTCAAATGATGAACTAGTGATATAAATGTTGACAAATGTGTAACAATAAAAAGTTGGGTGGTTCATGGAATTCATAGAATTCATCTGAACATTATCAGTGCCACAGTATATAAAAACAATGGTTTTAAACATTAACAATTCATTTACAACAGTAACTTTCAAAACATATCATTCCTGAGGGACAATAGATTCTGCCAGGTTGGTCAGAGCACAGCAAACTACTGCAATTTTGTCAATTAACGCCAGTGAATCTGTAGTTTTTACAGCCATGTGTTCAATGGGCATTGCCGACTCTGCAGAATTTGATATTTTCGCCTAACTAAGCCAATTACTCTCTCTACATGAATGCCAACACTTGCGAGTTTCCTAGTTTTTTTCAACCTCACATGCAGACAGCTGTTTTTTCCCCTTAGTGAATGCAGGTGTCTTTAAAGATGCACAGTAAAACCCTACACCAGGCATGTCCAAAGTCCGGCCCGCGGGCTCCTTTCCACCGGCCCGCAGCACCTCTCAGAAAACAGGTTTTAACAGCCTTTCTTGCTACAGAGCCACAACTAACCACGAGGAATGCCGGTGATTCTTTTGCCAAGCAATAGAACTCTCAAGTATTATCATAACACCCAAACACATTAGCTGAGTTAGCCGAGTGACGCTGTTAGCACAGTTAGCTACTTAGCCTTGTTAGCACTGTTAGCATAGTTAGCATTGTTACCATTATTGCTACAGACATTTGCTTAGCTAGCCGGGTAACACAGTTAGCATAGTTAGCATTGTTAGCATTGTTAGCAATATTGCTAGAGACATTTGCTGAGCTAGCCGGGTAACACAGTTAGCATAGTTAGCACTTTTAGCATAGTTAGCATTGTTAGCATAACTGCGAAAAGCAGTAACTGAGCTAGCTGAGAAACACAGTTATTAAAGTTAGCTACTTAGCCTTGTTAGCATAGTTAGCAGTGTTAGCATTGTTAGCAATATTGCTAAAAACATTAGCTGAGCTACCTGAGTAACACAGTTAGTATAATTAGCATGGCTAGCATTATTAGCATAGTTAGCATAACTGCTAATATCATCAGATGAGAGAACTGAGTAATGTTGTTACCACAGTTAGCTAATAAGCCTTGTTAGCATTATTAGCAACAGCATTAGCAAGCCCACATTTAGCATTTTCTGCGGGAATGCAATCTAGTTTACATTGTACTTTGCCATAAAATATTCAAAATACACTAATGTTGATTCAGCTTTTTACCAGCTTTTTTGACTAGACCATAAAACTATTTATTATAACCAAACAATATTCATTTTAGCTGCCCCCATATGTATTACTTTTGTGATGTCGTCTGAAATCCAGCACTAGTATAAGAAAAAAAAAAAAACTGTGAATTTCTTACCTTTGAAAGGTTCCTCTTCAGAGATTGGTGACCCTTCATCACCACAGAGACCCTCCAGGTTTCCCCCGTCTGCCTGCTCCTCCGTTGAAGTGCAGAAGTGGTACTCTCGTGCCCTGGCCCTTTCCTCGCGCTGGCGTGATGCTTCAGTTTGAGCCGTCACATTACCTCTTTGGTACCCCAGGTTACAAGTAGGGGCCCAGTCAACAGAATAAATATCAGTTGCTGCACTAGGACATCCTGAAATGTCAAATTAAACAAATGATAAAATAAAGATATGTAAAACGCTAAACTACTGTGTGAAGCTAACTAGGAACTAACTACATTACCACCACAGAAAGCTTTTAATGAGACAACTAAGTTAGGACATAAGTAAAAACGTTTATATGCCATTCATGATGCTAGCCTTTTTAAGTAATTGTCCAGCACAAAATCTGGAAGTATGAACTAATGAATTAAACCATTCTTACCTGTTACAAAGTGGTCGCTACACACTCTGGCATTGTCCGTTTCTGAGCCGCCCGATTTGAGCCGGAGATTGTTTATCCATGTTTGTCTTCTTTTTTCTGTAACTTTTCTGAAGTCGGCTCCTTTGTGACAAACAAGTTTTGGCACCCGAAAAAAACGCTTGTTTGTCTCTCGGTTTGAGCGGTTGGAACAACCGTACACCGCGCAACACTTTGACATTTTGACGAGAAATCAAATGTTTCCAATGTTTCAATGGAAAATTCAACAGCTCTGTTTACTTCCTGACCCCCATCTGCATTGTGTGACGTTGCCGTGACGTCACATGAAACCCAGCAATTAAATGATGAACAAAGGGAATCAGCGTTATAACTGAAAGATACAAATAGGAGTCATTTTAGCTTTGACTTCATGTGATGACAGGAAATATGTGGGAGCAAAGCATCAACTGCTCCCTAGGCTCTGTATAGCGGGTGGCCGCCCACTGCTCAGGTGTGTTCACGTGTGTGTCACGGTTTAATCAGTGTGTGTGTGTGTGTGTGTGTGTGTGTGTGTGTATTAATTACTCACTGCTTCTAATGTGTGTCCACTACTCAGGGATAGATCAAAGGCAGAGAAGGAGTTTCCCTCTGTGATTGTTAGAGGTATTTAGCAGTTTTGCCAGTCCCCTAACTTTAGTTTTCACATCTCTTACTGCTAATGTACTGTAACTGAATGGACTTTAGCAAAATGCTAAAAATGTTCATGGCTGGAGTTGTTATTAACATCCACATAAAACAGTTTTTCTTCTATGAGCCTACTGTGGATTTATTATCTGCTTACCTTTAAAGCCAAATGATTGGTGAGTTGTTGAAAAATGCTATTTTCATGAACTTTCATTAATGATGTAATATGCAATGTAAAATGTACATTTTGCCAAAATGCACTACTACGTACCAACCAAAATGATTTTGTTGACTTGCATTTTATTCATTCTACTGTTACTGTCACAGACACACTTTAAAAGAACATCCTCAAAGGCAAGTTTCTTGTCCTGAGAATGTCTTCCTACTCCTGCAAGAAATAAATGAGATTTCACCTATTTAAACTGAGGCACCTTTTGGAGAAATTCAGTAAAGATACAAATATTATTTACAAAGACAACAAAGTATGTGCAGATCCCAGATTAAGCTCATATTGGACCTTCTGCAAAGTAGACCTCTGCTTGCCTCAGCCCAATTTAAACTTAAGATCTTGATATACTCCATTTCTCTCTATAATTATGTCACATTATTTCTCCTTGGGGACCCTTATGGCAGAAAATGAAATAAAGACGAGATCTCCATTTACTTCTTGCTTTCCTGTAGGTCTAAATCATTGAAAGGCTCACATATTTTCATATATTGAACAGTCCATGACAGAGCTTCACTCTTCATCATGACCTTTCTGCAAGGAAAATCAGAAAAAAAAAAAAAAACGTTAAATATGCAAAAATAATCTGCTTTGATTAAAGTAATTTACTGGTCAACAAACATGTAGCTGGATGTGTACAGTTTACAGTTACTTGACATACAGTATCAGTGAGAAAACAAAGTGGAGTTCATGGCAGTGTGTGAACTTACTTTTCCACCTGCATCACGGCTCTTGGCTCTTATCTTGTTGACCTGAGACTCCGCTATATCAGCTCTCTCCTCAGCCTCATCCAGCTCATGCTGCACCTTGCGGAACTTGGTCAAGTTGGTGTTGGCCTGTTCCTCCTGAAACGAAACAAAAATAAAGTCACAAAATTAAGAAACTGATACCTCTAAATATGATGGGAGTTAGTGGTGAGTAATGAGCTACTTACAGCTTCCTCTGCTGTTCTCTTGTAGGATTTGACCTTCAGCTGCAGTTTGTCCACCAGATCCTGAAGACGGTGTAGATTCTTCTTGTCTTCTTCAGTCTACACAAAAAGAGGTTGGTAATCAATATATAAGACCTAAACCTGGGAAGAGTTTTATTATATATAGAGCTTAAGATATTTATTGCTTAAAAGCTGAAGCTCTAGTACCTGGTAGGTGAGCTCCTTGATGCGGCGCTCATATTTACGGAGTCCTTTAAGTGAATCACTGGCCTTACGCTGCTCCATCTCCACCTCAGATTCAAGCTCCCTCACCTATGTAAACATATTGACAAAGGAATAAAGGCATCTGTAAATACCAAACAGTAATAAAATCATCAATTTACTGTAGCACTCACCCGGGCCTCCAGCTTCTGGATCTGCTTCTTGCCACCCTTCATGGCGATTTGCTCAGCTTCGTCTAGGCGGTGCTGCAGGTCCTTGATGGTCTGCTCCATGTTCTTCTTCATGCGCTCCAGGTGAGCACTGGTGTCCTGCTCCTTCTTCAGCTCCTCTGCCATCATGGCAGCATCAGTGATGGCCTTCTTGGCTTTTTCCTCAGCATTCCTGCACTCCCCAACAGCCTCCTCCACCTCATTCTGAAGCTGGGATGTATCACCCTCCAGCTTCTTCTTCTGATTTAGCAGGCTGGTGTTCTATGTGACAGAAATAATACGGATGTTTTTTGTTTTTTTTTTGGTTATTTGGAGCCAACCACATTTTAACGAATTTGCATTTCCAGTGACTGACATGTGACTGTCATGATGACTTAATTGTGTTGAATGTGTTTAGAGTTTTACCTGGGAATGCAGTAGTTGGACCCTTTCACTAACATCAAGCAGCTCCTGTTCAGCCAGTTTCCGGCCTCTCTCAGTCTGCTCCACCAGGGACCTCAGCTCATCCAGTTCAGCCTGCAGCAGATTGTTGCGTCTCTCCACAATGGCAATGTTCTCTTTGAGATCATCATTAACGCGGAGAGACTCATCCAGATGCATTTGAGCATCCTATGAGGAATTAAGTATAGAAATACAAGTTGACTAATCTGAGCCAAGCTTACAAATACTACCAATGTCAGATTGTCATTATTATGGAAAGCCTCATTCAGATGTGAATATGCATCCTACAATGGAAAATGTTAACATAGGTGCAGCTGAGAATCCTGTTAGGAATGTTGTATAGAAATTAGATAGTTCGATAGAAATGAGCAAGGCTTATAATCTGTCCATTCATCCAGTTCTTGTATTGTATTGTCATGAACCTTAAGATGCCCATGGAGACCCTTGAGTTGCTTCTGGGCCTCAGCTGCCTGCCTGTTGGATTGGCTGAGCTGGATCTCCATCTCATTGAGGTCTCCCTCCATCTTCTTCTTGATCCTGAGAGCCTCATTCCTGCTACGAGTCTCAGACTCCAGGGAGGTCTGCAGGGTGTCCACCACTCTCTGCTGGTTCCTCTTGGTTTGCTCCATCTCCTCATCCTTCTCAGTAAGTTTACGTTCAATGTCAGCTTTGATCTGGTTGAACTCCAGCTGAGCTCTCAAAATCTTACCCTCTTCATGCTCAAGAGTGCCCTGTTGAAAATGTATTTTGTAGGATGGCAAACACATAGCAGAATATCATCAAAATCCATAGCAATTTATCCTCATATTAAGACCTAAGAGATGTATCTTCAAGCATACCTCTGCTTCCTCTAGAGCAGATTGTATCTCTGCCTTCTCTTGCTCAAGTGTCTTCCTGGTCTTCTCAAGTTCATGAATAGTCTTTCCAGTCTCACCAAGTTGCTCAGTAAGATCAGAAATTTCCTCTGTGAAGATGACAAAAGGGTTCATTTTAGGCTTCTTTGAAGTTTAGATTTGGAATAAGTCTTTTTCTTAGTAATAAAAGCATACAGACCTTGTAGATTTTTGTTCTCCCTCTTCATAGTCTCCAAGTGATCCAGAGATTCTTCATATGAGTTCTTCAGTTTAAAGAGTTCAGTGCCAAGAGACCTTGCCTCTTTCTGGGAGCTCTCCAGTTCAGTCTGGGACTCCTCATACTTCTGCTTCCACTCAGCCAGGACCTAAAAGAATAAGTTGCTGCACTTTAACTTAAAATACATTTAAATCATTTGAAATCAACCATTTTATTTGTAGTGATTAATTTAAATACACACCTTAGAGTAGTATTATTTAAGTTCATGTACTGTACAATATCAGATATAGAAATAAATATTACCTGCCCCTTAGCCAAGTTAAATCCATTTCATTTGTTTTGAAAGACACAATCTATAGGATAAAAGGTTACATGCCCTGTTAGCCCAAAATGGTTTGAAACTTATGAGTTTACCTTATCAAAGTTTCTTTGCTTCTTGTCCAGGGCAGCGGCAGCAGCATTGGATTTCTCCACATCTACCATGAGATCTTCAATCTCATTCTGCAGTCTATGCTTAGTTTTTTCTAAGGAGGAGCATTTGGCATTGACAGCTTCCACAGCTTCTTCTGCATCTTGTAGACGCACAGCCAGCTTTTTCCTGAGAAACAGTTAGCTTTAAAGTTAGCATGAAGATTTTACTAGCCTTGTCTAAGCATAGACTTTAAAATTCTTCATGCAGACAGGTCAGTAGATTTATTAAGATTGGGAATCTTACTTGGCGTCTTCTAACTCTTCAGTCCTCTGGATGGCATCAGTCTCGTATTTGCTTCTCCACTGAGCCACCTCAGAGTTGGCCTTGGAGAGACTGCGTTGCAGCTCAGCCTTGGCCTCCTGTTCCTCCTCATACTGCTCTCTCAGAAGGTCAGAGTCATGGCGGGCAGACTGCACTGCATGGGCTAGTGCATTCTTAGCCTGCAAAAGAATCAGCATTAAACTTAGCTTAGTAACCAGAGAGGAGCATCATCATAAGATTTATCTTAAGTCAAACTGTTCTGCAATAGTATATAGATCAATAGATAGATGTTCCTAAACACCTTGACTTCTTCCTCCAGTTGTCTTTTAAGATCATCAATCTGTTGGGTGTATGACTGCTTGCTTCTAGTTAGCTGAGATACAAGAGAATCCTTCTCTTCTAGTTGTCTGGAAAGCTCCCCTGTTTGATTGAAAGATGTCAGTAAGAGTTTGAAGACAGATGCTGGTGTTGATGTTGAAATAATGGAAATGTAACTTTCGTGTACCATTTTCAGTTTGTAGCTTCGCTTTCTGCATAGAAAAATCATTGATGCTCCTTTGGCCTTCTTCAAACTTTGTCCTATATTCACTCATTTGATCCTCCAGGGTCCTGCACAGTTTCTCAAGGTTTGCCTAAAAACAAAAGAGAGAAGAGAGAAAGTGTAAAAATACCTGAACAAGGAACAGTAAACCATGAAAAGCACAGGTGAGAAGATATTGCAGATGTGATTTCTAAAGACTTGGGTGGATTTTACTCCTTACCTTAGATTTAGAAACCTGTTCCATATTAGAGACAACATCATCCAGCTCCAGACGGAGTTCACTTTTCTCCTTCTCAAGCTTCTGTTTCACTCTCTGGAGGTTGTCAATCTGCTCACCAAGGTCAGCTGTACTGTCGGCATGCTTCTTCCTCAGTGTAGCAGCAGTGGCCTCATGTTGCAGAGTTGACTCTTCGAGGTCTCTGCGCAGCTTCTGGAACTCTGCCTCCCTCTTTTTGTTCATCTCAATTTGGGCAGCAGTGGCCCCTCCAGCCTCCTCCAGCCTCTCACTGATCTCCTCCAGCTCTCTGGCCAGGTCTGCCCGCTGCTTCTCCACTTTGGCTCGAGCAGCCCTCTCAGACTCCAGCTCTTCCTCCAACTCCTCGATGCGAGCCTTAAGGAAAGAAAAAAAAATTAATTGAGAATATTGGACTATGGAAAGTCTTTGTGATATTTTTATTTTGGATTTCTACCTGAAGTTCCTTCAGTTTCTTTTGAAGCTGGGCTGCCATAGCTTGTTCATCCTCAATCTTGCTGTTCAGCTGACTGATTTCAAAGTCTTTCCTACAAGAAAAAAAGAGTAAATTGTCAGTTCTGAAACATGGCCATTTTTTTTTTTTTGGTCTTTCAGTAATTTACCAATTTAAAGAGTGTGTTCTCAGACAATTTATGCCCAACGTTCAATCTGGGTTGAGCAACAACCAGTTTGTAGACAAAGATTTTTTTTCAGTAAGATCAAACATAATATAATCACTTTTTCCTGTGTTCTAAACAATTTATTTTGAATATCCCAGTCTGGGTAGCATGGTCAGTAATTATTGATGATATTGAATTGAAGCACAGGTGTGGGCGACAATCTGAATGCATACTTCTTCTGCCTTTCCTCCATCTGTTGTTTATCATTTTCTAAATCCATCACACTCTCTTGGGTCAGCTTTAAGTCACCCTCAAGCTTCCTCTTAGCTCTCTCCAGATCCATCCTTAGTTTCTTTTCCTGTTCCAAGGACCCTTCCAGCTAAATTCATGAAAAAACAAAGGAATTTAAAATAGAGTAAGAATTGAACAGTTGATTGGATTACTAAAATTAAAAAAAAATACTTGTTAAAATAACTATACAAGTGTGGTCACATACATCATCAACTTGCTGCTCCAGCTTGGTTTTGGCCTTAGTCAGAGTGTTGACTTTGTCCTCTTCACTCTGAAGGTCATCCAGCGTTTGCTGGTGAGCCTCCTGGAGAGCTTTCTTCTCTTTGGTTAGTTTGGCAATGATTTCATCAAGACCTGCCATCTCCTCGGTCAGGTTTTTAACCTAAGTAGATAGAATGTTTGGTTGAAAAGTGTGGAATTGGGGTCTTTCATCCCATTACCTTGCATCTAATTCACTTGCACTCACCTTATTTTCAGTGGCATGTTTCTCCTTTTCCACTTTAGCCAGAGTAAGCTCCAAGTCATCAATATCCTTCTTGAGCTCAGAGCACTCATCCTCTAACTTCCTCTTCTTGGCAGTGAGGTCTGCATTCATCTCCTCCTCATCTTCCAGTCTCTCAGTCAGCTCTTTGGATTTAGCCTCGAGTTGAATCTTGTTCTTGATCAAACCCTCACAACGTTCCTCAGCATCACAAAGGTTGTCTTGTTCCTGTGAAGAAGAATTCATAATTATATTGTATATGTCCTTCAGGATAGAGGTAATAATAACAAGCATCTTAATGCTTAGTATAACAGCATTGCTTGCATCTGTTTGCCTGTGCAGTACATTATTTAGTCCTTTATAAACACTCAGGACATAAAATGTATTTACACTTTGAACTTGAAGCTGCAGGTCATTCTTCTCTTGGAGAATAGAAACCATTTTCTCCTCAAGCTCTTTTCTCCGAGCCTCAGATTTTGCATAAGCCTCTTTTAGCTTAATGAATTCTTCCTTCATGTTGGCCATCTCCTTCTCAGACTCAGCTGATTTCAACAGGGGCTTGATCTTGAAGAACATCTTCATCCAGGGCCAATTCTTGACACCCATGAATGCACGGACATTCCATTGAATCACAAGTAGGGAATCCCTGAAAATATTTAAGAGAAAGAAATAAACCACATCAAGTGTGCAAGGAACAGGAAACATGACTCATCATACATTGTATGGAAGTGATTCCAGGGAATTCAATTTTTTGCTTATTATCTTTTAATGTTAAAGAATTAGGGGGGATTGCATTGTAAAGAATGATGAGGACTGTGTTCCTAAACTAAATGTTTTCTGGTTGTATCGCTTCACAAATGCATCCCAGTCAAGCATGTTTGTCAGTTGGGGTGCTTTTGTGATAAAAGCCGCCAACCTGTTATACCAGGGTAGGTATGTCCCTTTCTTTTTTAAAAGAAACATTTGTCGAAAACATCTATTAAAGACATCTGAAAGTTCATCTACTATGCACTTCTCCATCTGTTCTCCTCGATCTTACTCACTCATTTACTTTTGAGTGTTTGTACATTGCAAATTTTAAAGCACTGGCCCCACCGTCATGTATACACAGTTATCAGCAGAAGAAAATACAATGACGTTTTTGGTCATTGGCACAGATCATGTACCAGTATTTCCAATGCAGAATAATGCATCATATTGCATTTAATAGAAACATGTTTAATTAGTGCGGTAGTGTTTGTGAAAATTGTCTTTGGTCTGACTGCCACTGGTGTCAGTCTGCAAAAGAGAACTGTCAGTGTAAATGCAAAAATGGGTAAGGTAAGATAGGTATATGTTAAAAGTAATTCTACTGTTTAACTGGTACGTAAATTACATTTTTATTTTTTTCAAAAAAAGAAAAATTGCTGGAATATTGGAAAATGACCACCCTCATTTAATCAGAAAATCAATTTACCTGCGCTCAACAATCTTTTGGAATTCAATTCTTGCCAGAAGACCGCGGCTTCTTGCTTGGATACCAGTGATGATGAGAGCAAGGCGTTCGTCTCTCATCTCCTCAAGGGTACCCAGGAGACCAGCTTTAAAGAACACCTGAAAATCAACAGTTTGCATGATTACAATTGTATAATTCTCACAAAATGTGATAATTTCAAAGATTTGTATGGCCGTTTAGTCTGTTGGGTTGCTTACCTGGTTGCCTACAAAGGCAAACTGCAGTAACTATGGGAACATTGAAACTAACTGTAAAGTTTTCATACTTCTCAGGCCAACATGTTGTAGATACAATAGCTAAATATATAGTATAATAGCTTTTATGTACTTTCTTAATAGGAAGAAGCAAGATATATAGTCACAAGACAAAGGAGGTGTAATAAAGTCAATATCCAGTGTAAACTCTAGGGTGTGCAAAAAATATCGTAATATATCGTATCGCAATACATCGTATCGCAATACACAGTATCGTTTTAAACATCAATATCGTGATACTAATTTTCACAATATACTATATCAATTTCTGACTCCAATCCTATGCACTTTATGTTTTTGTGTTATGTTGAGTTCAGTAACTCTGAGTTATGTTGATTTAATTAAGTTTTGATAAGATGTGAGACTATCTAGATTGTAAATTGCAACTGATAATTTAGCTCTATTTTGACATTTTCACTGAACAATGTAGAATATCGCAATAAATCGCAATATACCCAGTATCGCAATGTATTGCGATAGAATCGTATCGTGGCATATGTATCGTGATACGTATCGTATCGTGAAGTCCTTTCCAATACCCACCCCTAGTAAACTCAACTTTCACAAAATATAAAATTGCTGCCTATTGGGTTTGTAGGGCAGAGCTGGCAATGATAAAAGCTTTTTTGCCTTCTAATGTGTCTTATCTGTGATATCTGTGTCATGTTGTGAAAGTTTGAATCATAATATTTGGTTTCTGAACCTGAAAATCATACGTAATGCCGCTTATCTGTCCTTCACTTGACACTAATGTGACAGCAAATGTTTTATGATACAAAAACAAGTTACATTTAACACATATCTCTGAAACATCAAGTTGCATAGAGCTGCTGTAACATTGATGGCACGAATGGAAACACCATGAACTGAAGCACCTTAGTGTGTCCAAATCTGTACTGCTGATGGTCAATATCTAGAGATCCCAGCATTTTCTCAGCTCCCTTCTTGCTGTCGATAAACTGTCCCTCAGGGATAGCAGCAGGGTTCAGGATACGGTATCTGATAGATAATAGAAATACTCTTAATATAGGTATTTCAGTGTCTTTATATAGCATATAACAAGCAAACAAACAAAAAAGTACTGAATCAGCTGTACCTCTGTTTGAAGTCTCCATACAGGATCCTGTTGGGGAAGCCCTTTCTGCAGATCCTGATGCCTTCCAGCACACCGTTACAGCGCAGTTGGTGCATGACCAATGGATTCTCCATGGCCCCAGGAGTCTTGGTCTCGTTGGGGATGATGCAGCGCACAAAGTGGGGGTGAGTTGACCTCAGGTTGGTCATCAGCTTGTTTAGGTTCTCCTGTGGTAGAACATTTATTTACTATGTTCAGGTTGGTAGTTTAGAACACAAAAAAAAAGTAAACAAAAAAAGCATACAGTACAAAGTATACTGTAATAAATACTGACCCTGTGGAGAGCAGACACTGTCTGGAAAGAAGATCCTTTCTTCTTCTTCCCAGCATCCTTACCCTTTCCACCACCATCTGTTTTCAAAGTATGTCTGTTAATATAATGCTGTATATAATACAAACCCAGGTCCGCCTCTGGGGCTGTATTAGTTCCCTGCTGCTGCTCATATATTAGTGAAATGGAATTATAAAACATTTACTTAATAAAAACAGCAGTAATCCAGCAATTCATATTTCCAACTCCAGATTATAATAATAACAATATTATTTTTATGTGATAGCTTACCAGAATCAACCGCAGCATATCCAACAAAGAGGTTTGATAGAAACTTCATTGTGGACTTTTGGTACAGTCCCACGACAGTCTCATTGAGGGGGTCCTTGTTTTTCACCAGCCAGTTGACAATGTTATAATCAACAGTGCCAGCATAGTGAACCAGGGAGAAATGACTCTCTGGTTTCCCCTTGATAATTCTTGGCTTCTGGAAGTTGTTTGATTTCCCCAAGTGGTTGTCATAAAGCTTGGCTTTAAATGTGGCATCACTGGCCTTGGGGAACATGCACTCCTCTTCAAGGATGGACATGATACCCATGGGCTGAGGTGAAAACCATTACAGAAGTTTAATGGCACATTTTGTCAGTGCTCAACTGTCAAAAATTAAACAACAAAAACAAACTAGATAAAAACAGCAATGCTAACAATTTACTATAGCTGTAAGTAAAAAGTAGGTAAAGTACAGCCATAATACAAATAGGTAGTTGATCTTAGTTTGTCATACAGATTTGTGTTAGATATTGACTTGACACAATTATATTATTTTTGAAGTGTATCTACATACCTTTTCAATGAGATCAATGCAGGCCTGCAAGTCCATGCCAAAATCAATAAACTCCCATTCAATGCCCTCCTTCTTGTACTCCTCTTGCTCCAACACAAACATGTGGTGGTTGAAGAACTGCTGCAGCTTCTCATTAGTGAAGTTGATGCACAGTTGCTCAAAGGTGTTTAACTGCAAAACAGATGACATTGTCATTTACCTGGGTGTTACATGCCCATGTATTTAAAATATGTTTGTGGGTTTTGTTGTCACCTACATCAAAGATCTCAAATCCAGCAATATCCAGCACACCAATGAAGTACTGGCGAGGTTGTTTGGTGTCTAAGGACTGGTTGATTCTCACCACCATCCACAAGAACATCTTTTCATAGACTGACTTGGACAGGGCTCCAATAGCGTAGGATACCTAGCATACAAGACAGACACCACAGAAGGATGATGTTAAATGGAAAATGTTTTTTGGGGTATCCAATTCGTTGTGGGTAAAGCTGCAGCATTCTAACCTGTTGGACATTCTGTCCCTTGGTGACCCACTCGTTTCCTACTTTGACTCTTGGGTGACACAGGGCCTTAATAAGGTCAGCAGAGTTCAGGCCCATGAGGTAGGAGACTTTGTCAGCATCTGGGAGGTGTGAAAAATGTTCAAGTTGCCTCGTTAATTTGAGAAATGATGTCATATAATTGGTTGGTTCATGATTAACTACTAATGTACTTAAATGATTCTCTAGTGTGTTTGCTGAAAGATGTGAGGCACAGTTTAAAAAAAAAAAAAAAGATTGGATGACACACCCTCAGTTCCATCAGCCTCTGCCTGCTCCTCTCTCTGCTTCTGCTTGAACTTCATGTTGCCTTCATGCATAATGGCGCCAACCAGCTTGTAAATGCCGTTCTTCTCCTCTTGAGTGAAGCCCAGCACATCAAAAGCCTCCTGTTATGTAAATAATTGTGGAATAACTGATGAAATGAACATGCACTGTTGCTGTGTACATTACTCTACGCAACTGAATAATATAATGCCTAAGAAGGCATTATATGGGGTTTTTGTATATAAAAAAGTAAAACAAAAGTAAAATTTCTCTAATTTGTTTTCTGTAGCTGATTTACTAGTTAACATCAATTTTGCTTACATCAGTAGCATTCAGTTCATCACCATCATCAATGGAGGCTACTTGAGTCTCTCCTTGGGAGATGAAGGCATAGTCGTAGGGGTTGGCGGTGATGAGCAGCATCTCTGAAACAGAGGAATATGCTAATCAGATGTGTTTTTGTCACTAATTGACACACAATGTCATTATATGGTTAAGTTTTAAATGTCGTACCCAGCAGTTCTGGTTTCCTCTGAGAGAGGATCTGGTAGAAGATGTGGTAATCTCTCTCAGCCTTGAGCTGGAAAGTCACCCGAGACTTCTCCAGTAAATCTGGCAAATAAAAAGACACAATGTTTTCTTTTTTAATATTTTGGGAATAATACATTTTTATTTTATTTGAGTTAAAATGTAGCTTACTCACAAGTCTCAATATCAGCAGAAGCCAGTTTACCACTTGCATGGAAATGGATTCTGATGAATTTACCCTGTCAGAAGAAAAATAAATGTTTTTTTTTTTTTTTTTTAAATTTATAATACATAAAGGATACAAGTACAAATACAAATTTGGCAAAAACATGACTTACAGGTAGCACTTCAGAGAGGAAACTATCAGTGGCCAATTGGGGAAAAGGATATCTGTCCTGGCACAGAATTAGGCCAGGCTTGCTCAAATAGAGGTATACTGCCCCCTCTGTTGCCACGTTAGTCCGCGAGACCATGGCATTTGGGCATGTACATTTGGTTTAAGATTAACCGCTGATGAATAAAATAAAACTCAAAGCAACACTAAGTAGTTTTCGTCTTCGGTCGCCCTACAGGTTGGAAGCTGAATTGTCTTTCTTTCGAACTACAAAAATAGCCCGCTCTTCCAAACTTACTTAGTCTACGTAACCCATGGAGGGTGGCAAAGTGAATTCAGAAGTGCCTTTCACCCAGTTACACATTGATGAATCACTGGAACAACTGGAAACGTTATTTGAAGGTTGAAAAAACTACGTAGTGGTGTCTCAAAACTGATTTGCTAGGAACCGGTGATTTAATTGGCCAAGACTCGTGTTGGAAAAGAGACAGAAAATCACGACAGACAAGAAGTGTGAGCAGGCTGAAACGTGCCTTTAGATCCCTGGACAATGCATGTGAGCTTTAGATCACCATCTCTCCTTTTCATTTTTGTGGATTTTATGTCTGTTTATAATTCACCTTTGCCAATTTACATTTATACTCACAAATCTGGATGAGTTGTCATTTCTGATGGTCTTTGCATTACCAAAGGCCTCCAGAGCAGGGTTACACTGGATAATTTGATCCTCCAGAGTTCCCTGAAGAGAAACATTAATCAGTATCAATGCCATCATAATAAAGTTGAAAATACGAGGAACAAGTACATTGCTGAGTCAACAACCTTTTTGTCATTTGGGTCTCTCTTGCCAGTACCAGCTGCAGCAATGCTGGCAAAGTACTGAATGACTCTCTTGGTGTTTACAGTCTTCCCAGCACCAGATTCTCCACTAAGAAAGGAAGATGAGCAAATTCAGTTTAATTTTATTATTTATATATTCTTATTGTACCAGCACATTTCTGAGAAATAAAAGTAGCTTACAGTTATGGGTTACTTACGTAATTAGGAGGGACTGATTCTCCCTGTCTGAAAAGTAAAACAAAAAACAATGACTTTTATTTATGTACACATTTTGTTATTACACCCACCATATAAAATTTAGTTTGTTTGGTCTCAGGTGTCATTTTGACTGATATACACTCCCATCATATTAAAAGTCTTCTAATGATGACTATTTTTTACCTGACAGCATGTACTGGTAGGCATTGTCAGAGATGGAGAAGATGTGAGGAGGAGCTTCAGCTCTCTTCTTGCCTCTGTAGGCAACAACAACTTCCTGGTTGTACACTGGCAACCCCTTGTAAGGATTGACAGTGACACAGAACAACCCAGAGTAGGTCTGCATTAAGAAACATAAGACAGTTTTAGTTTGAATGGGACTAGCACCTTATGATAACCTAAGACATGCTTATTACTGTACTCACATAGATCATCCAGGCTGCATAACGCTCCTTCAGGTTAAACAGCACAGCAGGCTCATGTAGGAAGGTGAACATCGCCATGTCCTCAATTTTATCGAACTTTGGCGGGTTCTGGGGATGGACATCTGCCTCTTTTGCAACAACAGTCTTTGAGAAGGAATGCAAATACCAGTCATACTGTTTTTTTATAGTTTTTTTTTTTTTTTTGTATTATATTTCAATTTTGGATATTAAGGATTAGATGATGCATATCTGCTTATCTAAGCAAGCTATACTCAAACACAGAAATACATCCCATTTTTAACAATATAGCATCTTGTAACAGCAATCAAAAACATCTTTACATGGCACAAGATTTAAATTACGAGAGTATGGTAGTAAAATAGCAAGACACTTAAAGTTATACAGAAAAACAGCACTCCTTACCTTTCCAAATTCAGTGTCAACAGTGACTTTGTCCCCGTCTCTACTTTGGATCATGCCTTTCACATACTCAACCTCAGGATCAGCTACAAAACAGGCCCTCTTGATGTCAAAGGGGCGAGTCTGGGCCTCAAGACGCTCCATATCTGACTTTCTCAGAAACGGAGCTGCCGCCCCAAACTCTGCCATCTGTGCATCCATGATTCTATTTTAGAAAACAAAGGAAAGCCACAATGGTAGGACACACTAAGTACAGTTTAAGTCAGACCACCAACAGCTAGATCCAAAATATTTATTTTGTATGACAGGTGTTAAATTATATTTCCAAAATGTACATACAGAACACAGACTTTGGAGCATCTGTCATGTTTTATTTAAAAAGTCAAAAATAAAATGTTTAAGTAATCGTACTACAGATTTTAAAGTCAGCTACAGTACCTTGTTTATCTTCCTTTTAAATAGTTGTTTTTGTCCTAAAACGAACACAAAAATAGTAGTTTTACATTTTTAGCTCTAAAATTTCAGTCAGTTTTAAAGGTTGAGTACTAGACTTATCAATAACTGAAATGATCATAAAGTTGAATCATAAAACCCTTAAATCTTTAAGCAGATGTTCATATTATTGTTTTTACCCCAGTAGTCCTACCTGTCGATAATAAAATGAGCAGCCACCAGTCTCTGTCTTATATACAACTAGCAGCTCTCTTAAAAGGCTTGTGGCAGAAATAGTAAGCTGATGGGTGCCATAGGTCTGAGAAAAAAGGTGGGGGCGATTGGTTTATTCAGTAGTGTTAAAGGTGCAGTATACAATTATTGTTGCCAAAAAGTAAGATGCTTCTAAATCTTTACAGCAATAGTTATTTAGATGGAACAAGAAAATGGTGTTTTTTCAAATGCCTTGGTTTTCCTCTTCACTGTTTTATTTTTGTGTTATGGTTTTTTTTTTTTTTTCATATTCTCGTGGTCTGAGCTGAGAAGGTGATGGGAGGCAACATCAGTGCGAGAGTAGGTCCATAATTATTGTGTGACCCCTTTTCAGCCCACACATGGAAATAGTAACATGGAATTGGCCCTACTTAACCTCAGCATCTGCTACAAAGCAGGCCAGTTAACCAGTTGTAGATTGATTAAATATAGCCCCTAAGTGACATGTATTGAAAACAAAATATTAACACTCATGTTAATTTGTACATGAAGTTGGGATGATTTGTTTTTTTTTTATGACAAATTCATATGTGTACATCTAGCCATCTAATTTTAGCCATCAAAAGTAAATGCATGAAAAAACTATTCTTTGTTGGGGGGCATATTTGAAGGACTTCTTCTGAAGGTCTGATCTAAAAAAATACCATCATGATAGATGTGATAGTGATTTATGTATTTACTTATTCTGAAATGAATATGAATCTTAAAAAAAGCTGTGGTAATGCATGCTTAAATCTTTGGACTGTAGCAAAGCCTAGCTGATGTCTGCCTCGGCACTCTCCACTCCAAGTATGGCCAAGGTCAGTGAGCGTCCAGCTGATGACAGAGCATCATTTTGCTCTGTCTCACATACACATCATTGATTTCTTAGTCTTAACACATAAGCACAAAGATAGCACAGTTGAACTCAGACGGAGTGCTTCTCTTTGACTGAAAAGAGCAGCCTGTATACTTCATTAATGATGCCTTCATTCTAACGGGGAACATCTAGAGATTAATGTCGTGCTAATGGCACCATTTAGTTACAGCCTATGGGCCCCTCAAAGGTCCGTTGTTAACAAGTCTTTAAATCCCTTGAAGTTGTTTAAACGGTCGTGTATGAGATAAAGTCGTTCTAAGAAGCTGGGGTGTTGATACTCCAGAGTTTTTGACAATAGCTGAGAAGTATCCATAAGGTGACAGAGTAATTTAAGTGCAAGTGATAATTTGTTAAGAACCTACTTGACCCCATTTGGCCTGTTAAGTATTTTCTCATTTTACAAGACGCTGAGGTGAGTTTACTTAAAGAAGCATGCACAAACTATTAGACACCAGTAGATACAGTTGGCTGTATGTGTGTTTTTTTTTTTTTTTAACTTTTAAGGCATTCTTAGTGTCTTTATAGATGCCATACACCTGGCAAGTACCCCTACTTGATATCAAAGGTGTGCCGAGTTTGTGTAGATCACACTTTCATTGGCCATGTTGTAATTTGGAATTCATTTTTGAGCTTGGATGAATGCTGTGGGGCTGTTAAAGATTTATAAGCTTCTGGTTGAAGCACATGGCCCTAATCTCTGTGCCTTAAGACATTTTTAAATCACTTCAGTAACAGTATTTGACATCCATCAGTATCTGTTGTTAATGAATATGTCAATGACAGTGTTCTCCTTTATCACCATTAGCTTCTCCCTACCCAGTCTGACTCCAGATGCATTCATATGGAGGTCCCGCCCTTATAAGGGTCATTGTAACTGAACAGAGTAGCATTAGTCTGTAAATCCCTCAGTGACTCTGCATCGGTGTTTGCACCTGAACAAGTAAATAATGTGCACTGCGAGGATTAGAGTGCATCTCTTAAAAGAGTGAGCACTTCAAGCCCTTTAAGCTTTACTCATTTCCTCAAGTGTTAGTTGTCTACATCCATAAAACTTTTAGTGGTGTTTTTAAGACCTATAATTCTGGAGATTGACTGCATTCCCGTTTTCAAATTAGATGAGTTTTGTTTATTCACTTTTAATTCAGGCAATATGAAGCCAATTGTCAAAAGCCTATAGAGATACATAACATTTTACTATGCCAAGTGTTAAAGGCTGGTCTTTGATAAGTCAGTACAGTACACATTCAGTAAGCATATTGAATGTGGATGTGACCTCATTTTAAACCCAGTATAAAACTGCATGCGTACAGCATATACATCCATATCTGTCAGTAGAAGACAAAATTGTTACAAGATGTTTATATAAAATCTGTACCAGCTTGGGCCAGTGTTCTTGCCTTATGTCTACACAGACAGCTTAACACTGTCAGAAATGAACCAAGGAATGGCCACAGTCAGTCAGCTGCCAGCTGGCTGTCTCACCTGACATTGGTCCATTCTCCTAGTGCTGTATTGTTACCTTGCCTTCACACTTAAGGATAAAGATAGCCCTGTGAAATTCTTCCTGGATGCCTTCCTTTGACTAAGGACAGCCGGTACTGAACTTGTTGTGCACTGATGACTCCTTTGGTCGAAGGTCATTGCTTGCAATGTGCAGATGCTGTAGACTCTTCACATGTGATAGAAAAACAGTCAGCTCAGATTCAGGTTCATTCTGCTCATAATTGTGGACAGCTGAGGAACCAGGTTGGGGGAAACAAATACATACAGGTACTAGGAATTACGTGCAAGATTTACATGTGAAATGGGTAGACATTTTCTTAATGTTACAGTGTTATAGATTTGATCAGGTCACATGTGTGCCATGATTAGGAGTTTAACCTATGATATAATTCAATATCTAAATTTGAAAATTTTAAGAGATTTGTAAGTTTCTTAAAAGAGAATGTGCTAGCTATTTCAGTTGATGCTGGAATTAGTATCAGGATATTTATAGGGTATTTCCCCCTTAAATCCCATTGTTTTGTTAAAGTGGTGTTCATATTGTAATTCTAATTAAAATGATGAAAATAAACACATTGATCTTCTTCATAGTTAGCTGTAGCTGTGCTTTTGCAATTTTGATATCTACCACTTTCTTGCTCGTCAGGCAAAATTATCCAGTTATCACATTTTTTCAGAATCACCAGATAAAGCACATATCCTCAAATAGAAGGCATGGCTGGGACAGAGGGCCATCTAAGGTTGCTTGTATGCGGACACCTGACTCGCAGTGCAGTCTTGTTTACATTGTTTACTTGTCCTTGTCTTTGAGGACAAAGATAGCCTGTGAAATTCCTTGTCCTTGTCCTTTGTCTGATTGAGGAGCACAGCTTGTGAGGAGCAGTGATGCTCTAGTTTATGTATAAGTAAAGGTCATCTTTCCTCAGCTGTTCAGGGCAGAGACTGATGGTGTTACCCTGTCAGCCTCCTCCCTTGTCTTAGACAACTAGCAGTCATGATAGTACCTGCTGCTCTCTATATGCGTTTATGTCTTACTCATGTAAGAACTTTCGTCTGAAGATAACTTTTGTTTAGGAGACTTGTCAATTATACTCTAATTCATGTCCTATTAGGTAATTATGGTTCTGTTTTTTTTCTTTCACTGTTTTTACCTGAAGGTTTTGGTCCTGGTTTGGAGAGGCAAGACATCTTGCACTTCCCAGCTCATGTTGAAGCATTTTTAAAGTGGTAAGTGGAGATACTAAATATTGTTCTTAATTTAACAAAAAATCAGAAAGTGCATCCTGAAAAGTACTGTGCAAAATGCAGTATGTGTATTTAAAGACAGTAAGGCTTGCACCATATGTCTACCAGTCTATACAGTACAAAACCAAATACCTATGTCATGTCTTACTTTTAAATGGTCAATCTGAGTGTTTATGGGAAACCTAGGTTTGCCTTAATTGGAGGATTTTGTAAGATGTTACAATTGCAGAAGGTTTATATGGTGTGATAGGTATAGCTATATATAATTTTTAAGTTGAAATGGACTCTCCTCCAGGAATATTTTTTGTGTACTTACAATATGTTGAATTGATTTTTTTTATTTCAAATGTACTCAATACCTGAATTGCTGGCTAGTGTAACGCAGTGCAGTATGGAGAATAGTTACTGACTTTGTGCCTGCAGACTGTATGCTCCCCTCCTACCACCTCACCCCACCCCATTTCCACCTTTGTGTGTCAGCTGTTCACCCAAAACACTTCCTGTAATTGACCAGTAGCAAGTTACTTTCACAGATGTTTAAGAAAACACTAACATAGCTGAGTATACATTTAAATCTAATTGTGCTGTTACACGACCATTCGTGGATAATATGAATTGTTTGTGTTGCAGTTGCTCAATCAAAAACCTTTTTGGATATTTAAGCAGGTAAGAATCCCCTTAGCTTCACTCTTCATCATGACCTTTCTGCAAAAAAAAAAAAAAAGAGGAAAGGAATGAATAAATTAATAAATAACATGTACTGTTGGTATAACTGAATGATACAGATTGATTTTACAGTTTCCATCAAAGTAATTTTACTTGCATTAATTTCACAATCAATGAGCTAATGTCTTTAAATACTTGATTTTAATGCTGTGCACTCCTTGCATACTAATGGGGATTTACATGCAAGTATGAAGCAATGTAGTTTCATGGCAGTAGCTGTGCACAGAAACAAGCCTAATTTTCCTGCATAGTGGGATTGTTTAGCTGACCCATTGTTAAATATAGACCCATGTGCTCAGTTTGCAGTTACTTGACATGCAGTATCAGCCAAAGAACAATGGAATTGATGGCAGTGTGTGAACTTACTTTTCCACCTGCATCACAGCTTTTGGCTCTCATCTTGTTCACCTGAGACTCCGCTATATCAGCCATCTCCTCAGCCTCATCTAGCTCATGCTGCAGATTGCGGAACTTGGTCAAGTTGCTGTTGGCCTGCTCCTCCTGAAATAAAATAAAAAAAAGTCACAGAATTTAAGAACTGATACCTTTGAGTATAACGTAAGCTCATGGTGAGAACTACTTACAGCCTCCTCTGCTGTTCTCTTGTAGGACTTGACCTTCAGCTGCAGTTTGTCAACCAGATCCTGAAGACGATGGAGATTCTTCTTGTCCTCTTCAGTCTACACAAAAGGTTGGTAGTCCATATTTTATCTTTGCATAAAGACATAAACCTGAGAAGAGAGAACAAGTAATTTATTGCTTAAACATTTAGTACCTGGTAGGTGAGCTCCTTGATGCGTCTCTCATATTTACGGATTCCTTTAACTGAATCACTGGCCTTACGCTGCTCCATCTCCACCTCAGTTTCCAGCTCCCTCACCTATGTAGACATGTTGACAAAGCTTTAAAAGACATCTGTACATACTAAGTAGTCATTAATTCATCAATTCAGCACTTACTCTTGACTCCAACTTCTGGACCTGCTTCTTGCCACCCTTCATGGCGATTTGCTCAGCTTTGTCCAGACGATGCTGCAGGTCCTTGATGGTCTGCTCCATGTTCTTCTTCATGCGCTCCAGGTGAGCACTGGTGTCCTGCTCCTTCTTCAGCTCCTCTGCCATCATGGCAGCATCAGTGATGGCCTTCTTGGCTTTTTCCTCAGCATTCCTGCACTCCCCAACAGCCTCCTCCACCTCATTCTGAAGCTGGGATGTATCACCCTCCAGCTTCTTCTTCTGATTTAGCAGGCTGGTGTTCTGTGTGACAGAAAAAAAATATTTTTTTTTCTTATTTGGAGTCAAACAGATCTCAGTGGATTTGCATTTTCAATTGCTCTGTATTTCATTTCAGTACTATGATGACTTAATTGTGTTGATTTAGTGTTTTACCTGAGAGTGCAGCAGCTGCACCCTTTCACTGACATCAAGTAGCTCCTGTTCAGCCAGTTTCTGCCCTCTCTCAGTCTGCTCCACCAGGGACCTCAGCTCATCCAGTTCAGCCTGCAGCAGATTGTTGCGTCTCTCCACAATGGCAATGTTCTCTTTGAGATCATCATTAGCACGGAGAGACTCATCCAGGTGCAGCTGAGAATCCTGTCAGGAATGATGTACAAATATGTAAATTCTCTACTTTAAGGCAGGCTTAAAATCCATCCATTAAAAGTTCTAATGCTGTATAGTCATAAACCTTTAGGTGCCCGTGTAGACCCTTGAGCTGCTTCTGGGCCTCAGCTGCCTGCCTGTTGGATTGGCTGAGCTGGATCTCCATCTCATTGAGGTCTCCCTCCATCTTCTTCTTGATCCTGAGAGCCTCATTCCTGCTAGGAGACTCAGACTCCAGGGAGGTCAGCAGGGTGTCCACCACTCTCTGCTGGTTCCTGTTTGTCTGCTCCATCTCCTCATCCTTCTCAGAAAGTTTACGTTCAATGTCAGCTTTGATCTGGTTGAACTCCAGCTGAGCTCTCAAAATCTTACCCTCTTCATGCTCAAGAGTGCACTGTTGAAAATGTATTATGTAGAAAAGCAAACAAATAACATAATATGGTCAAAATCACTATCACTCAATCCGCCTATTGAGACTTAAGAAATAAATCTTAAAGCATACCTCTGCTTCCTCTAAAGCAGATTGTATCTCTGCCTTCTCTTGCTCAAGTGTCTTCCTGACCTTCTCCAGTTCATGAATACTCTTTCCAGTCTCACCAAGTTGTTCAGTAAGATCAGAAATTTCCTCTGTGAAGAAGACAAAAGGATGGATGTTAGACTTCATGTTTAAATCTATCTATGAGCAGTGAAAACATACAGACCTTGTAGGTTTTTGTTCTCCCTTTTCATCGTCTCCAGGTGATCCAGAGATTTTTCATACGAGTTCTTCAGTTTAAAGAGTTCAGTGCCAAGAGATCTGGCGTCTTTCTGAGAGCTCTCCAGCTCAGTCTGGGACTCCTCATACTTCTGCTTCCACTCAGACAGGACCTTCAAGAATAAAAAGAATCAGTTGCTGCACTGTGACTCAAAATACCTTAAAATCCCTAGTTTACTTGTATGTATTCATTTACATATCCTCCTTACAGTTGTCAGTAGTATTATTTACATTCATGTAGAATTTGAGAAATAGCAAAACATGTAATTTTCACCTTAGCCAAGTTAAATTCTTTTTATTTATTTTAATGGACAAAATGTGTAGGATGACAAGTTACATGCCCTGTCAACCCAAAAATGGTTTGATACCTATGAGTTTACCTTATCAAAGTTTCTTTGCTTTTTGTCCAGGGCAGCAGCAGCAGCATTGGATCTCTCCACATCTACCATGAGATCTTCAATCTCATTCTGCAGTCTATGCTTAGTTTTCTCCAGGGAGGAGCATTTGGCATTGACAGCTTCCACAGCTTCCTCTGCATCTTGCAGGCGCTGAGCAAGCTTTTTCCTGAGGAAGAATTACCTTAAAAGTTATCTACACAGTGACTTTCATGCAGTTTCACTTGTTCATGCAGACAGGTTAGTAGATTTACGAAGATTCGGGTCACAGGGGATCTTACTTGGCATCTTCTAACTCCTCAGTCCTCTGGATGGCATCAGTCTCGTACTTGGTTCTCCACTGAGCCACCTCAGAGTTGGCCTTGGAGAGACTGCGCTGCAGCTCAGCCTTGGCCTCCTGCTCTTCCTCATACTGCTCTCTCAGGAGGTCGGAGTCATGGCGAGCAGACTGGACTGCATGGGCTAGGGCATTCTTAGCCTGGGACAGAATCAGCATTAAACGTATATTAGTGAGCAAAGAGAAGCAATCATGTCAACATTTATCTTAAGTCTAACTGCTCTGCAATGGTGTATAGATCGAAGGGTTTCTAAACACCTTGACTTCTTCCTCCAGTTGTCTTTTAAGATCTTCAATCTGTTGGGTGTATGATTGCTTGCTTCTAGTTAGTTGAGATACAAGAGAATCCTTCTCTTCTAGTTGTCGGGAAAGCTCCCCTGTTTAATGAAAACATGTCAGTAAGACTTAGAAGACAGACATGCTAGTGTTGATTGTTGAAATATGTTATGAAAATGTAACTTTTGTGTACCATTTTCAGTTTGTAGCTGAGCTTTCTGCATAGAAAAATCATTGATGCTCCGTTGGCCTTCTTCAAACTTTGTCCTGTATTCACTCATTTGATCCTCAAGAGTCCTGCACATTTTCTCCAGGTTTGCCTAAAAAACAGAAGAAACAACCTTAAAAATGTTTGAACACAGAAAAATAATCCATGAAAAATACAGATGAAAAGATATCCCAGACGTGATATCTAAACAGTTGTGATTATACTCCGTACCGTAGATTTGGAAACCTGTTCCATATTAGAGACAACATCATCCAGCTCCAGACGGAGTTCACTTTTCTCTTTCTCAAGCTTCTGTTTCACTCTCTGAAGGTTATCAATCTGCTCACCGAGGTCAGCTACACTGTCTGCATGCTTCTTCCTCAGTGTGGCAGCAGTGGCCTCATGTTGCAGAGTTGACTCTTCGAGGTCTCTGCGCAGCTTCTGGAACTCCGCCTCCCTCTTCTTGTTCATCTCAATCTGGGCAGCAGTGGCACCTCCAGCCTCCTCCAGCCTCTCACTGATCTCCTCCAGCTCTCTGGCCAGGTCTGCCCGCTGCTTCTCCACTTTGGCTCGGGCAGCTCTCTCAGCCTCCAGCTCGTCCTCCAGCTCCTCAATGCGGGCCTATATGAGGGAAATATTACCATGTAAAAATTTGATAAAATTGTGTTTGTTCTTTCCTCATACTTTTTTGTTTTTGTCACCTGAAGCTCCTTAAGTTTCTTCTGAAGCTGGGCTCCCATAGCCTGTTCATCTTCAATCTTGCTATTAAGCTGATTTCAAAGTCTTTCCTTTTATGAATAAGAAAATCAGTTGGGGTTTACTTATCAGAAATCATCTCTTTTTTTTTCTTTTTTAATGTTGTATTTAGACTTACTTTTTCAGCCTTTCTTCAAGCTGTTGCTTGTCATTTTCTAAATCCATCACATTTTCCTGGGTCAACTTTAAGTCACCCTCTAGCTTTCTCTTTGCCCTCTCAAGATCCATCCTGAGTTTTTTCTCCTGTTCCAGGGACCTTTCAAGCTATTGTGGGAGAAAGGAATAATTATGTAAATGTCCTCATTTGTCTAATACTTTGAATACTCACTGCCTTTTTGGTTATCTACATCATCAACTTGCTGCTCCAGCTTGGTTTTGGCCTTAGGCAGAGTGTTGACTTTGTCCTCTTCACTCTGAAGGTCATCCAGCGTTTGCTGGTGAGCCTCCTGGAGAGCTTTCTTCTCTTTCATGAGCTTGGCAATGATTTCATCAAGAGCTGCCATCTCCTCAGTCAGGTTTTTAACCTAAAAAGGAACACAGCTATAACCATTTTTTATAGGGATTCTCAGTCATTATTAAAGCTTTAATTTCAGATGGACTAACCTTGTTCTCAGTGGCATGTTTGTCTTTTTCCACTTTAGCCAGAGTGAGCTCCAAATCATCAATGTCCTTCTTGAGCTCAGAGCATTCATCCTCTAACTTTCTTTTCTTAGCAGTGAGTTCTGCATTCATCTCCTCCTCATCTTCAAGTCTCTCAGTTAACTCCTTGGCTTTGGCCTCAAGCTGAATCTTATTTTTGATCAAACCCTCACAGCGTTCCTCAGCATCACAAAGACTGTCTTGTTCCTGTAACAGTAATTTTGTCATGGTATTGCATTAAAAAATCTACAGATGTACAGATCTGCAGTCTACAGATGTACTTCACAGTGAGAATTAATTAAATTCCTTGAATAAACAATACTTACAGTTTGAACTTGAAGCTGCAGGTCATTCTTCTCTTGGAGAATAGTAACCATTTTCTCCTCAAGCTCTTTTCTCCGAGCTTCAGATTTTGCATAAACCTCCTTTAGCTTAAAGGACAACTTCGGTGTAAAATGAAAATTTGCCTGTTAAAACATCATCCCGAGTTGGTATGTGTACCGAGGAGCAAAAATTATTCAGCCCGCTGCATTCAGAGTTAAACTATTTTTTATCGTTTGCCCCAGAAGGCTAACAATGGAAGTGGTAGGTGCCCTTAGACGAAGCACGACGACAAAGCTATTTTTAAACCATTAAAACAGCTCGAACAAACTCCACACTCTATCGGTAGTACAACAAAGGCCCTGACATTAAAAACGAGGCACTGAGAACTTTGTAAGTGTACACAACGTCTATTAATAAAACAGGTTTGATAGGCAGTACCTTGCTGTAGTTTCTCGTCGCCGCTATGTTGGACGTCCACATAGACGATTGTCGAACACGGACCAGCGGTCAGAATAGGAGGAGAAGTAGTGCAATTTAATTCCGTGAAACTGGAGGGATTTCATCTGTTCGTGACAATATCCAGTCATTGTGCCCATTTAACAGACCCATGGTCCTAGCAACGGCACCTAATCCACCAAAAAGGCTACATCTGAAGAGAGGTGCCATTCGGAAACCTGTGCGACTTGGTGGAGATGTATGTCCAACAACAAAGTCAAGAGAGAGCTGCAGCCATGGCGACAACAATCGGGAGATATTTCACAGGTTACCCATGCGTGATAAGGACACTTTGCAGCAGAAGCTGGTCTTCCAAATCGTGTTATCCCTGTTCACGTGCACAGCACGACTTCCGTCAACAACAGCACGCGAGACTCAGTCCTAAGTGAAACGACACTTGAATGGGCCTCTTCAGTCTCTTGTACAAAATGGCAGGATATCGTCACCAACAAGTCGTTGCAAATGGACTTTTGCCATGGCTGCAGCTCTCTCTTGACTTTCTCTTTGAACATACATCTCCACCAGATCTCCGAATGACCTCTCTTCAGATGTAGCTTTTTTTGTGGGTTAGGTGCCGTTGCTGTGACAATGTAATCATCTTGGTTGAAATGCAGGCTACAGACACGATAATCTGTTTCAGCCTGTGGACGCGTCTTCACGACGATTTGCAAGACCAGTTACTGCTGCAAAGTGTCCTTATCACGCATGGGTAACCTGTGAAATATCTCCCGATTGTTGTCGCCATGGCTGCAGCTCTCTCTTGACTTTGTTGTTGGACATACATCTCCACCAAGTCGCACAGGTTTCCGAATGGCACCTCTCTTCAGATGTAGCCTTTTTGGTGGATTAGGTGCCGTTGCTAGGACCATGGGTCTGTTAAATGGGCACAATGACTGGATATTGTCACGAACAGATGAAATCCCTCCAGTTTCACGGAATTAAATTGCACTACTTCTCCTCCTATTCTGACCGCTGGTCCGTGTTCGACAATCGGCTATGTGGACGTCCAACATAGCGGCGACGAGAAACTACAGCAAGGTACTGCCTATCAAACCTGTTTTATTAATAGACGTTGTGTACACTTACAAAGTTCTCAGTGCCTCGTTTTTAATGTCAGGGCCTTTGTTGTACTACCGATAGAGTGTGGAGTTTGTTCGAGCTGTTTTAATGGTTTAAAAATAGCTTTGTCGTCGTGCTTCGTCTAAGGGCACCTACCACTTCCATTGTTAGCCTTCTGGGGCAAACGATAAAAAATAGTTTAACTCTGAATGCAGCGGGCTGAATAATTTTTGCTCCTCGGTACACATACCAACTCGGGATGATGTTTTAACAGGCAAATTTTCATTTTACACCGAAGTTGTCCTTTAATGAATTCTTCCTTCATGTTGGCCATCTCCTTCTCAGCCTCAGCTGATCTTAACAGGGGCTTGATCTTGAAGAACATCTTCATCCAGGGCCAATTCTTGACACCCATGAATGCACGAACGTTCCATTGGATTACCAGCAGTGAATCCCTGTAGTGACATTCAGTTAAAGTATCTTATGTTTCCATGTCTGGATGACTACAAATACTTTCCTACTGCTACAGATGAGATCCCAGGTACTTTTTCAGTGTATGAGGCATGCCATTGGGTCATTATTAGACTGTCAAAGATAACATAATGAAAAACCAATACATGAAACTCTTTGTAACACGCATGCATTGTTAAATACTTGCATTGAGGCAAGCTGTGCCCTCAACCACTATTAAAAGCTGAACTTGTATTTTCCATGTGGAGCAGCACAGACACAGGAGTCAGTTTTGACCTAATGATTTGTTTTCTACTTAGCAAGTTAAAAGTGTGCTGGACACAGGAATGTGACATTAATTCATTCATTGGTGTTTCATTGACATTTAATTCAAGAAAATTAAAAATGCAATTTAAAATGCAATTAAGCTTTATTAATCAAACTATATTAATTCGATGTCAACCATACTCCTACTGTAGTTTATAGTCTATTTACCTGCGTTCAACAATCTTCTGGAATTCAATTCTTGCCAGAAGACCGCGTGCTCTTGATTGGATACCAGTGATGATGAGAGCAAGACGGTCATCTCTCATCTCCTGAAGGTTACCCAGGAGACCAGCTTTAAAGAACACCTTAAAAGCAATAGTTTAGATGCTTAGAGTTATTTTATGAGGCTGACAGAATTGAATAGTTTGAAATATTAGCATGGAGGTTTAGTCTGTTGGGGTCATTAACTAAAAGCCTGCAAAGACCTTGCAAATACCAGTAGCACTGGTATCATGTTAAAAGCCTTATTACATTGTAAAGCAACGCTAAGGAGTTTTTTCAACCTTAAAATTTTTCTAAAATCGTTTCAGTGGTTCATTAACAGTAACTGGGTAAAAGGCACTTCTTAATCCGCTTTGCCTCCCTCCATGCACTATAACCGCACTCAGTAAGTTTGGAGGTGCAGAGCATATCTCTGAGAGACAATTCCACTTCCAACCTGTAGAGCGACCAAAGACGAAAACTACTTAACGTGTGTCATCTGTGATATCTGTGTCATGTTGTGAAGCTTCTGTCATTATGTTTGGTTTCTTAACCTGGAAAGCATACATAATGCAATTACATAGTGCATGGCCTGGATGTGCTCATCTGTCCCTCATTTGACAGCCTATGTGTGATGATACAAAAGCAAGTTACCTGTAGCACATATCTCAGAAACTGTCAAGTTTCATAGAGCTGCTGTAACATTGATGACACCATAAACTAAGGCACCTTAGTATGTCCAAATCTGTATTGCTCATGGTCAATATCAAGAGATCCCAGCAGTTTTTCAGCTCCTTTCTTGCTGTCGATAAACTGTCCCTCGGGAATAGCAGCAGGATTCAGGATACGGTATCTGAACAGATAATAGATAATTGAAATGGTCTTGATATAGGTATTGTAATGTCTTTATATAGTGAGGCCAAAACAAACAAGCAAACAAACTAAATAAATCCTGAATCAGTTTTACCTTTGTTTAAAGTCTCCGTACAGGATCCTATTGGGGAAGCCCTTTCTGCAGATCCTGATGCCTTCCAGCACACCGTTACAGCGCAGCTGGTGCATGACCAATGGATTTTCCATGGCCCCGGGAGTCTTGGTCTCGTTGGGGATGATGCAGCGCACAAAGTGGGGGTGAGTTGACCTCAGGTTGGTCATCAGCTTGTTTAGGTTTTCCTGTTGGTGAGCATCAGGCAACAGAACCCGAATTGTCCAGCGTTAAGAGACCACAACATTGTTTTGATAGTTTCTGTCAACGCTGTGATGTAGAGGCAATTAAAACACAAGTAGTACCCTATGGAGAGCAGACACTGTCTGGAAGAAAGATCATTTCTTCTTCTTGCCACCATCCTTCCCCTTTCCACCACCACCACCGCCGCCATCAGCTGCAAAATAATTTGTTTACACTTGTTGTTTGCTCAACCTGGTCTCATTGAACAAACGTTCCTCTGACTACGTTTTCACAGGCCTGCCTAAACGTGCCTCGGAGCACGTTTGCGGAGGAAAATGTCCCTCCAGAAGGGGTGCTAAAGAGAGAAATAAATGCTACATAAAATACAATATTTCTGGCTGTTGCTGTTCGATATTAGTTTCATTAGCTAATTTATGTTGAATGATACGGGATTCGCATTGTTCTGTGACGGTACTGAAAGTGAAAAGATCACACAGCACGACACACAATCAATTTCACCTCTGCATTTAACCCATCATACTCTTTAGCACCCCTTGTGAAGGGATATTTTCCTCCGCAAATGTGCTCCGAGGCACGTTTAGGCAGGTCTGCTAAAACGTAGTCAGAGGAACGTTTGTTCAATGAGACCAGGTTGTGTTTGCTTTATATGTAAGTCAGATCATTTTCGTGTATTGGTGTGAAAAGGAATCAACATTGGAATCAACTAAATTGTGATAGTGAACGTAAACATGTAGCAAAGGTTATTATGTTTCAGAGCACTATTTTTCATTGTGAAGAGAAATAGCTTACCAGAATCAGCCCCTGTATATCCAGCAAAAAGGTTTGACAGAAGCTTCATTGTGGACTTTTGGTACAGTCACACAACAGTCTCATTGAGGGGGTCCTTGTTTTTCACCAGCCAGTTGGTAATATTATAATCAACAGTGCCAGCATAGTGAACCAGGGAGAAATGAGCCTCTGGTTTCCCCTTGACAATTCTTGGCTTCTGGAAGTTGTTTGATTTCCCCAAGTGGTTGTCATAAAGCTTGGCTTTAAATGTGGCATCACTGGCCTTGGGGAACATGCACTCCTCTTCAAGGATGGACATGATACCCATGGGCTTAAGGAAACATAATTGGTTAGTCAATGTTGAGGGTAGTGTGTCGTGAGCAGTCTGAGCTAAGGTGGTCACTCAAGAGGAGGCAAGAGATGGATGAAAGATGGGGCATTTATTTTCCCAATTAGGTTTAAAATTAAATAAAGCAAAATAATTAAACAAAAATAAAGAGAAAATAAACACTTTTCAAGTGCAAAGAAAAACTGACAAGATTGTCAAAACGATAACTAACCAGTAACTAAATAATAATTGTAAGCGCTATAGTTTCTCCAATGAACTGGAAGCAATACAGAGCAGAGAAGACTTATGTCTGATCATGAGCTGAGCTCATGAAAGACTGAACGGGGCAACTTAAATAGACACTAGAATACACCCCTTTAGTTGGCACAAACCATTACGTCAAAGATGACAGGGGAGTCCCAGGTAAAAACAGCAAATTTGCTAATACAGCCACAAAATTACATACAAACTCAAACAAAAATCAGGGAAAAATATTTAAACCCAAATCGATTATATATTGCAATGCCAACAGTCCAAACACTGCGAAAAAAATAAATGACAAGATTAAAGAACTACTTCCGGTTGCCCCGGAAGCCATAGCGTCATTTTAAACCCGCTTGTCGCGGCAAACGCTCCTTTACAGACATGAAACAAAGATGGGACAACAAAAGCGGTAAGACAAACTGAGAAATTAATAATGTTTTAAACGCTAAATAAACCCAACATTTAAACAGACAAGACATTGTGTTGTGCATTTTTTTCAGCAAGTGAAAATGTATGGGAATTATATTGTAAAACTGTAGCGGAGTGAAATGTTTGTTCCTTGTGGTACCGATTACCGTAGTGCTGGATGTTAAATATGTAGGCCTACTTAGCAGCAACTATGGGAACTATTGTGCAATGTGAGGATGTGGTAAAGTTATAGAGACTGTAACAAAAACGGAAAACGCAGATACACACAGTAACACTGGACAGAGTCTTTATATGTTGGCAGCGCCTAGCTGCAGTGACGGTAGCAGAGCGCCCCGTCACAGTCAAATATAAGGTTGTGAAAAAAACTAGAACAAAATAGATAAAAACAGCAATGTTAACAATTTACTATACTATATTACTACTATATATAAGTAAAAAGGTAGGTAAACCATAGGAAGGTAAAGCCATAATACAAATAAGTAATTGTCATTATTTTGTAATACAGATTTCTGTGACAAATTAACTTGACACAATTATATTAATTTAAGAAAGTGCATCTACATACCTTTTCAATGAGATCAATGCAGGCTTGCAAGTCCATGCCAAAATCAATGAACTCCCATTCAATGCCCTCCTTTTTGTACTCTTCTTGCTCTAGCACAAACATGTGGTGGTTGAAGAACTGCTGCAGCTTCTCATTAGTGAAGTTGATGCACAGTTGCTCAAAGGTGTTGAACTGTAAAATAGATGACATTCACAATTGCTTAGGTGTTTTATGACAGTGTATCTGGAATATGATTGTGTGTTTTTTGTTCACCTACATCAAAGATCTCAAATCCAGCAATATCCAGCACACCAATGAAGTACTGGCGAGGTTGTTTGGTGTCCAATGACTGGTTGATTCTCACCACCATCCACAAAAACATCTTTTCATAGACTGACTTAGACAGGGCTCCTAAAGAGTAGTACACCTAGGATAGAAGACACCACATAAGGATGTTTCATCGAAAACGTGGAAATGTTGGACATGGAAACGTGGTGTTAACACTGTGGGTAAAGCTACAGCATTTTAACCTGTTGGACATTCTGTCCCTTGGTGACCCACTCGTTTCCTACTTTGACCCTTGGGTGACACAAGGATTTGATGAGGTCAGCAGAGTTCAGGCCCATGAGGTACGAGACTTTGTCAGCATCTGAAAAGAGTGAAAATCGTTCAAGGTGTCGCATCAGTATTGTAATATGGGATATTTGAGAATTTTTTTGTCATATCATTGGTTGGGGTTTTCCATTTAAATGAAGCAGTGTAGGGAGTACACACCTTCAGTTCCATCAGCCTCTGCCTGCTCCTCTCTCTGCTTCTGCTTGAACTTCATGTTACCATAGTGCATGATGGCACCAGTCAGCTTGTAAATGCTGTTCTTCTCCTCTTGAGTGAAGCCCAGCACATCAAAGGCTTCCTTGGTACACAAGAGATGTAAACCAAAGTGACGCAATTGTACATTTTCAGGCTCATGGGGTGCAAGACTGTAGTCATTTTACTCACATCAGTAGCATTCAGTTCATCGCCATCATTAATGGAGGCTACTTGAGTCTCTCCTTGGGAGATGTAGGAGTAGTCGTACGGGTTGGCAGTGATGAGCAGCATCTCTGAAAAGCATACAGTGTGATGATATATATGTTCTTATACAACTAAAATGTCACGTAACATGTGAGTGAGTCTTACCCAGAAGTTCTGGTTTCCTCTGAGAGAGGATCTGGTAGAAGATGTGGTAATCTCTCTCAGCCTTGAGCTGGAAAGTCACTCGAGACTTCTCCAGTAGATCTGCAAAATGAGGAGTTTTACAAAACAAAAATAGACAGGTCTCTCAGGTGTAGCAAACATGAGTGAGATAACATGTAATAAACGTTTACTTACAAGTTTCAATATCAGCAGAGTCTAGTTTGCCACTTGCAGCAAAGTGGATTCTAATGAATTTACCCTATGATATAAGAAGTAAATAAGTAGGTATCATTCAGTGCAATATTAATACCATTGCGTAATAAGTTACAGGCTTGAGGTAGACTTACAAATCTGGATGAGTTATAATTTCTGATGGTCTTTGCATTACCAAAGGCCTCCAGAGCAGGGTTACACTGGATGATTTGATCCTCCAGGGTTCCCTAAAGAGAAAAAAACTGTGAGTATGGCCTCTATAATTCTGTGGAATGTCCATGAAATACAGTGTTCAGTTACTGTCAAAGGCTAACAACCTTTTTGTCATTTGGGTCTTTCTTGCCACTACCGCCTGCAGCGATGCTGGCAAAGTACTGAATTACTCTCTTGGTGTTCACAGTTTTCCCAGCACCAGATTCTCCACTGAGAAAGAAGGAAGCGAGATGGAAAGTGATAGATACATTTCATTAGTAATTATTTAATTTTATTTCATTGACTCGGTATTAAAAGCTTTTAGCTATGAAAGTGTGCTTACGTGATAAGAAGAGACTGATTCTCCCTGTCTAAATAAAAAAACACAATATTTTTTAGTATAGCAGTGTATGAAAATTCAGAGTAGCAACTATCAATTATGTTAAGACTGATTCTTTTCTCCACAATAACAGATAAGAACAAGAGACAAAAAAATCACGACACATGGCAGCACAGCTCATAGGTATTTCTGTAATTGCCTGCTTTGCTCATAGGCTTATACTGGAATATGAACCACAAAACCTAACAACTCTGTAACTGATAGAAGTACTATATTCTGCTCTATACCTATAAATAGTTGTATTATCTCATTGATTTGGCAGAAAAAATGTGTCTATTACAGAATTTGTTGTAATTTACCTGACAGCATGTACTGGTAGGCATTGTCAGAGATGGAGAAGATGTGAGGAGGAGCCTCAGTTCTCTTCTTGCCTCTGTAGGCAAGAACAACTTCCTGGTTGTACACTGGCAACCACTTGTAGGGATTAACAGTGACACAGAACAACCCAGAGTAGGTCTATCCAAAAAAAACACAAAAAAAAACAAGAACAGTTTGACTGCACATTCATACAAATGTTATCTTTCATTTTTATCAGTATTGGTTTATTTAGTAGCTTTGACTGCATTGGCATAAAAGTGGTGTGTTTTAGAGCAGAATTGTACTATTTGTACTTACATAGATCATCCAGGCTGCATAACGCTCTTTGAGATTAAACAGCACAGCAGGCTCATGCAGGAAGGTGAACATCGCCATGTCCTCAATTTTATCGAACTTTGGCGGGTTCTGGGGGTGGACATCAGCCTCCTTTACGGTGACAGTCTATGCAAGATAGAAAATGAATCAGCATCTTCAAATAATTCTTTTTTCCATCTGTGTAACGATTTTGTTGTACATTCAAGAAGTTGGATTCAAACGTATGCTTTATGTATATATGCCATGCACAAATGACTAAGTAAGATTCAGAGGTACACGCCTCACTACAATAAGCAAGACTGAGAAGCAAATGCAGTACCTTCCCAAACTCAGTATCAACAGTGACTTTGTCCCCGTCTCTGCTTTGGATCATCCCCTTCACATACTCAACCTCAGGATCGGCTACAAAGCAGGCCCTCTTGATGTCAAAGGGGCGAGTCTGGGCCTCAAGACGCTCCAGATCCGATTTCCTCAGAAACGGAGCTGCCGCCCCAAACTCCTCCATTAAAGCATCCCCCATGATTTATCCCCTTGTCCTAAATTAATCATCAGAAAAAATGGCAAATTCAGACAGTAGAAATCATAGATCAACTTTGTGATACTAACATTCACAGATTCCATCACATACCTCTTTTTTTATTCAACACAGTTCAAAGTGTCTGAGACATACTTTGATGAAATGCCCTGAAAGATAAACATCTACAGCAATACTTTAAACCTGAAAAGGGAGCCCAGTTTAAAGTGGCCTGTTTTGATTAATAATAATAACATTGTGGTTTTGTTGGTTGTGTGCTAATTCGTCCGTTCATCATAACAAACATGCATTATGCAGAGGGTTACTGGGGGAGGGATCTGTTACTTTCAGATTTTTTCACGACAGATCACATTTGAGAGAAATCTTCTACAGTGCATTACACACCGGAACAAAAGTAGTTCTTGACAAAAATTACACTGTACCATTCCAATCCTGTCCTATATGAGAAAGCATTGAGTAGCCCTACAGTAGTTGTCACACAAACAACAAATGGATATAAAATGACTTCCAATGTCATCAGCGATTGAATTTCTACAGCTAAACAGCTTGGTTGGTTTGGTTGAGGTTCAGTCTCCTTTAAGTACACAAAGCTAAAGCGGTGCCAAACTGTCTATGATGCTTGAAATTATTCATATTAACACATGCCTACTGTACATTCCTAATAAGTCAAAACTTATATTACTCAAGAAATCCATAAGCATTTGATGGTTTCAAAGTGGTTAGTGTTGGTTGGTGCTAACTAACTACCCTGGGCTCCAAGTTGTGACTGATCCTGCATTCAGATGTGTAGTCCCCAGAGTCTTGTGCAGTAAGGCACTCACATGGAAACTTGCTGCCACATACTAATAGATTTTTGGTGTGTGACAGGTGGCCGTGACAGGTGGTATAAAAACAATTAAGCCATATGTCTCTACTGTTCTCAGAGCACTGACAGAGTACCGTTATTCTGCCAGTTGATTTACACGTGTAATGATGGCATGCTGGCTGGTACAGCTGACAGTGTTCAAAGTATCACATATTGCCCCTGTGACATCACGTTGCGCAGCAAAATAAGACCATCCAGTCATTTTTTTGGGGGGCTGCACGTATCAAAAAAACATGTACATGAAAACATGAACATGTGCATGTTCCTTGACATGTGCAGCCCAGAAGAAACTCACTGGTGGTAGTGGTAGTATTTAAGCTTTGCTTATATACACCGTAGAGATGGCAATGTATATCCCCAAGCACTAAAAAGGTTTTAAAGAAAAATAAATAAATAAATAAAACAATAAGTCACTTGAGCCAGATTATTGTACTGCATCTGTCCATTTATGACTTAAAAAATACGATGAGAAATTACTGAAAGCTTAGCTATGTTAATGTAGAAATCAACAAACAAACCTTTACACTTTGTCCTCCTGATGATGATGGTATTGGCCTGGAAATAGACAGGTTGGAAGTTTAACATAGTTTAGGCCTATATTCTGTATTGAATGGCTTAGTGGTATGCACTGATCCATATGAAGAATAAACAGCTTCTTAGAATCAAAGTCCAGAAGTCCTACATTTTTGATATGATTTAATGTGATGTCTGGATGTGTAGATTAGGCTAGACGTACTTACAATAAACAGATTGCAAATTTAGTTGATAGAGCACAGCACTTAAATTATTAGAAAACATTTTTATTGCCTTGGTTTTTCCAGTTGACTTACCTGTGGATGATGGAATTCTAACCTGGGTCGTGAGCAATAAGTGTCAGAAATAGCATGCTGGTGCTTCCCTCTTTGGTTTGAATAGATGGACAGTGATGATTTAGTAATGTTATGCATGTTGGAAGTGGATAGCACAGAGGGTGGAGATCCATGATTATCCTACCTGCTGTTTTACCACAAAAGGCTTAAGTTACTTTGCCGGCCTAATTTAACCTGTAACCACTATATAATGTAATGTCAATAATGTATTGCAATATGTCTTAAATACTGAGCGGGTGTTTTCCTTGTGGAAAATAAAATAAATCAAGAAAGATCTATTTTGGGAGGAAGGCTATAGGTCTGTTGTCATAATTATACCATAAGCACTTGAAAAAACTCTGCTAGTACAAAGAGGAAGAGAAGAGCTTGGCGTGTAGTGATGAAATGAATGTATTCAGGGAGGATAAGGTAAAGGTTGTGTGCACACACAAAAAAGCAAATATTCTTCTAAGCCAAAAAATTATAATACATTAAAAACAAAAGAATATAAAGACAAATTTTTACTTAACAAGTTTGTGTGTATCTTGGAATTATTTCGATTTTAGAATAAGTGATTTCAGAAAGTTGAGCAATAAAATAGACTAATGTAAAAAATATTTTTGTTGATCCATGTTGCTTAATGAGGTGCCAAAACCTGTATATCACTAATGAAGGAATGTATTTTGAAAACTGACCCTGTTTGGTGTGTGACTATTTGAAATTCCACAGGTGTTGCACATACTGTCACAGGTCTATAGTGACCACAGACTAGCTTCTTTGTGTTGAATCAAGTCAAGTTCAAGGTCTGGCAGCTGCTTGCTAATAGAACATTACTGTGCCCTGTCTCAATGACACATCATTTTTTTCCTTAGTCTTCACACTTAAGCACAAAGACTGAGAACAGCCCGTGGCCACCTCCTTAACATCCGTTGTCCCAGTGCTGAGGATAGACGTCTGAAGTTTGAAGTCATGTGTCAGGTGTAGTGCAGATTATCACCTGAGCACTAGGTTTAAGTTTCCCTCAGAGGTGATCATTTAAGAAGTCTTTGAAATCTGTTCACTCTTCTCACTGGGATGCTTTTTTGTCAAATTCAATTGTTGTCCTGTGGAACAATGTGGCTGACAAGCGGTTTGACCTTTATGACACGCCTCGCTGCCTGCGCCTTGCTCAAAACCCATTGAGACCTGTAAAAACATTTTACGGGTCAAAAGCTTGTCAGCCGCGTTGCTCAATAGGAAAAAAAAAAATTGAGCATCTGGCAGAGAAAAACGCGTTGCAGTCTGAACGGCCCCCTTCTGAGGTGATATAACATTGTTTTCCAAAAATGATTGATTAGTTTATTTAAGGTGTGTTTTTGTGCCATGTATTCTGATCCTAATGTGAATTGTTTCACATTTACAGGTAAACTGTAAAGCTTGTTCAGACCATGATCATGATCAGACCATGACCATATAAACATAAAGTAGTTGTCTTATGCACTTGTCGGTCTCCTTGTTGATAATTGAGTGTCTGAATGTAAATGTATACACAATATTGGTAAATGAAGTTGATGTTTACTGATACAACATACATATCATTGGTCAGTTAGTCATGGGATACTGTATAGGGGCCTTTAAGAACCTGAACTTGTACAACTTTTAAAATTTGGGTGTTTGGTTTCTGTTGTTGTGGAGGATGTTTCCCCTGTGTCAGAAGTAAAGAAAAAACAATAAATAGAGGGAACTTAATGATGTCTTCACTGTCATGTGAATTAACTCAGACCCATATTGGTTGCTACAGTACAACTATGTCCAGACCATTGATCTTTTGCTGACTGCATGATGTCTTCATTGTCATGTGAGTTAACTCAGACCCATATTGGTTGCTACAGTACAACATTGTCCAGTCCGTTGGTCTATTGTTGTCTGTGGCACTGCCAGTCACTGTTTAAGGTTAAAGGTTCAAGGTTCAGCTTTCCTATATGTGGAGGAGCATCAGTGAAACCTGAGTATGTCTCCTTGACAGCTATAGACAGGAGAGGTTGTAGAGAAAGAACACTAGATTTGTTTTACTAATACTTATGGAAGAGCTGGAAGACCACACATTTTAAGTCCTTGTATTAAGGTAACTGTGTTGTATGTGGTTATATATATATATATATATATATATATATATTTTTTTTTTTTTGTGGAATATTTATTTTTGGGTGTGCAGTACAGTACAGTCACATGTACCAGTTTTCTTGTGTATAGTTTATTCATTAATCAAGCAATAAATAACCATTGGTAAAATTAAAATAAAAATATGCTAATTTTAAATTGATTTTAAAATAGTTTTATCATGAAAGATGCACTTACGTCAGAGGTCCGTGCTCCAAGGCTCTCTAAAGATGAGACTAAGCTGAGAGTAGTAGTAATAGGATGGTCACTGTGTTTAGTCAAATGTTTCTAATTCAGAAGTTCTTGTGTGTTAAAAAAATGTAAGTGGTCGATTTCTAAGTTTGACTAATGTTCTTGTGTATCACTTTCAGAGATTTGTGCTGAAAGGTTAAAACTTAATTTCACTTATTACATTTAATGGCTTGTACAAATCGGTGTAGTCTGTTAAATAAACTGATATTTTCTGAATGTTGATTAATTAATTAATCAAGTTATTATGACTGAATCTACTGTTATGTACTCTTGATAATGGAAATGCTCTTGGAGTGTCATTTGTCATATGAAGTAGAGTGTATGGTATGTAGATTTCCTACTTAGACAGCTCTTTTTGACAAGATTATTTATAAGCAATTGTGGAATAAAGCTTGCACCAGCATAGTGATTTATAGGATATGTTGTAGTATAAGTGTCTGATTTGTTTTCCACATGCTATATTTAAAATAATAATTTATTGCATTATCAGTATCAGTATTAGTTATCAGTGTTTTTTTTTTTTTTTTTTTTAATGAAAGACTATAGCCCTGATGTCTGGAGTTTAACAGTATTATCACCTTGTCTCCCGGAGGGGATTAACCAGGTATTGTAATGACCCTGTCTGTCTGTGTGTCTGTCTGCCCGTATTGCAATGACTCTGTCCTTCCCCATGGGGTTGCCATCTCTGATTGCACTTGTTAATATTATAGGTGTCAGTCCATACTCAATCACCATGATTTGTTTAGGAAGCACAACTAAACAGTATGCCTGAATGAAGTAGTTTTTTTGTTTTTTGTTTTTTATCTCTGTTGTATATGTAAATTTTGTAAATTCTGTTTCTCATCAGTTGTAATTCCTTTACAGGGAGGATGCAGCAGTTTTCCCTGAAAGAGAGACTGACACCCGGTGGACACTCCAGCATATTGCGGCTTGTCTTGTGGTCTGTACAGTGCTTTTCAGGGAAATGGGATGAGGTGAGTCCTTAAGTAGTATGCATTGTTTTAGTAAAAGATATTTTAGTAATATTAGATATATTTCGTGTGTCAGCATGTGTGTGCGACTGTGCTGTGCACATGCTGTTTTGTTACAAATAAACACACACACACACACACACATTTGTGTGGCTGTGTTTGTGTGTGTGTTTGTAAAAAAAAACCTGAATATGATGAATTGAATTTATTATTTAATTTTGGACATAGCAGTTCATACCAGGATCCTTGGTCATAGGTGGTGTGCTTAGACTGAAACTGAAACAAGGTTAGGCAGCTGGCAGCTGATGACTAAACATGATGGCCTGGACCCATTAACACAGTGCTTCTCAATTATTTTCTGTTACGCCCCCTCTAGGAAGAAGAAAACATTTTGTGCGCCCCCCCCCCCCCCCTCCACACACACACACTCCACCGCAACTATAATAGTATCATTTGTCTAAAGAATTGTTATAAGTACACATCTGCATAACATTCTATCCTCATTAACATTAAAGAAAACAAAAAAATAAGAAATATAGACTAACTTATTATGTATAGACTAACATTATATAATAAATATAGAGTAACATTATTCTAGTACGGCATGTTCACACGCGCTCCCCTTGCCATGGAACTGTTCCCCCCCCCAGGGGGGCCCGCTCCACTATTTGAGAAGCACTGCATTAACGCATCATTCTTTCCTTCGTCTTCACACTTAAGCACAAAGATAGCACTGTGAAATTCCTGCCGAGTGGTGGTTGTTTATTGAGAAGAATGGCCTGTGCCTACCTACTCCATTAGTATTTTCTAAATGCTCAAGGGATACATCTAAAGGTTAAGGTCACAAGTATTTGTATAGCTTATTACAGCAATAATAAGTAGTTTTGGTCTTTGGTCGGCTTACAGGTTGGAAGCGGAATGGTCTCTCATAGAGCACTACGGAGAGACACTCCAGAAAATTTCAAATTACAAATTCAGAAGTGCCTTACACCCTTTTACAAGTTGATGAATCACTGAAACGACTTTGGAAACATTATTTTAAGGTTGAAAAAATTACTTATTGTTGCTTTAAAGACAGCCACAGTGCTGAAGGGGGATGTGTGAAGCTTAAAGCTGCTTGTTAAGTATTAGTATAGCTTATCACTTCAGGACAAAAGTCATGAACCTCAGCAATGAATAGGTGGGTGAATTTTAAATGATTTAGTAAGTTTTTGTAAGGCTGTCTTAAGTATATGTGCTCAGTCGTGACTTTGTGGAATTTAGTAGACTTTGCAATGGTGTAGTTTTCAAGGTGTGCCCCATTTACACCTAGAGGGTATGAGGAACAGTAAGAGGCTGTTGTTGATTCAGTAAAGTGTGAATCAAGAACATACTGTAAACAGCATAGCTGCTTTATATATAAGACAAGATTGCTTTAAGTCTACTCATGTTCACCTTGGTTGATTTAAGTGTTAACATCATGTATTTGTGTTCAATGCTTTAAATTTTGTAATTTAGATATGAAAGTAGTAAGATAGATAGCCAGTGTGTGAGCCTGCAAGCAAGTGAAAGCAAGAGAAAGCCTCTCTCAATCATTGGCTGTGGACCATAGGACACGTATGGTGGTCTGTTACGTGTTTTAAGTGCCTGCCTGACTGGCAATGTCAATGTCAGTAGCTTTGTTTGCTTCCTTGCCTTTGTCCTTGGGTACAAAGATAACTCTGTGAAATACTTGTAGAATTCTGTCCCGTGATTGAGAAGGTCAGCTCCACGTCGATGTACAGTACATTGAGATCACAGCTGTGCCAGCAAATGATGTGTCTCTAGGCACATGATGACACCTCCCAGTCCGTCTATTTGGTACAGACAGGCTACAGTACCAGGGATGACCGTGCCAGGCCCAGCAGAGGAACCAAATCAGCTGTCTTAAGAAATTCCGCATTTCTAAAAGTGCATAGCTGGAAAAGACTGCAAAGCATGCACCTTGAATATTTGGTAAGATGGCATAGCCAGTGTAGTTGCATGTGCCATCAGAGTGATTGAGAGAGTTTGAACAGTATTGTATGTGTATGATGATGAGATGCAGTCCCAGAACATTTGCCTGAATGTGATGTTTGTAAAAATGGCTTTTCATATTGGGTAGGGATTCTGTATTTTATTGGTCGGACATACATACATGTGAGAGGATGCTTGTCTTGTCCGGAAAGCGTAATGTAGTGTTGTATTGCACTGTATGTCATTGTGGTTGGGGTTGTGTATTGATATATGGCCTTCTGCAGTGCATGAGAAGTTTGGGTAAGACGATCCTGCCCCATGTCACCCTAACCCAGAAATAAAACTAATACAAAGTGTCAGAGAAAATTTTTCCCATGACTGTTCATCTGTAAATGACTGACTTGTATGTTTTTCTTTGGTGTCTATGTCTTTGTCCATTAGGAGTTTTAACATTTTTCGGCCGCACTTTGTAATAACTACTTCCTAATAAGCATTTATTTGCAGTTGTTAACTAACACTTTGTTCATTTGGTAACATTGCTTTTGCAGTATCTCTCATCAGTAAATCATTTACAGACATATTGACACACATCTGTCTGAATTTCGGTTGGCTATATGTATGTATGTATGTCTGTCAGCCTGCTGCCTTTCTGTTTGTCTGTCTATCATCTTCTCTGTGATTTACTAATGAGAAATATAGCAAAAGCAATGGTTATTGCTGGGTTTCACTTACGTCACCTAGGAGACGCACGACATCCAGATGGGGGTCAGGAAATGATTTGCTCCGGTTCAAAACACAGCGCGATGAACAAAAGCGAGTATGCGAAAGCCTTGAACGGGCTTGCACAGATACGTTATAGAGAAAAAACACGCTTAAATATAGGCTATGATCCGTACAGTTTGGAAAAGTCCGACTTTTCATACAAACTCGAGGATTTACTGGGCGTAGAGGCGATGGACATATTATCTTGTACTGCAGACGTCTTACCCGGGTCTTACCATACTGCGAGCCAAATGAAAGCATTTAAAAGCCTCGAAGCTTACAATTATTTTGTTTCTGGATGGGTGAACCACTTGGGATCGAAGGAAGCATTGAATGGCTGTCGTCTTGTTTTTGCTCGGGTGAGTAGTGAGTTCTGTTATTAAATAACTAGCATCTTAGCTATGTAGCCGTTGAGTAGTGAGTTCTGTTATTAAATAATTAGCATCTTGGCTATTTAGCTGTTGATAAAGCTACCAGTAACCCGTTTATTTTTACGCAATTAAAACATGGGTCTATTAAAATCATCTTGTCAAATGACTTATTTAGCCTCTGTAAATCCAAATCCCTGTTGGAGTTGTAGTTGTTAAGTGTCATAATCTATTATTTGAATACAGGTAAACCATTCACAGAGATCCTTCGAAAAAACACTAAAAACATGGTTTGTGGCCAAAGACAGTGGGGAGGCAATCACAGCACATTGTGACTGTATGGCTGGGTAAGTAATATTGTATTCATTAGTTTGATTTATTTTGACAGATTTGTTTTTCTTTAGGAAAAAGGTCCCACTGAGATACAGTATATTGGTCTGCCCAGGAGTCCAAGTGTAGTAGGGCTGCAGAACCTCTTTACCTGGCCAGAAAAGACAGTGTATCTGGTGGAACCTTCCTGGCTAAATACTAGTACAGTAATTTATTTTTTGTTGTATAATTAATTACAGATTATCAGAATCCTGCTCTCACGTGGGAGCAATTCTATTTGCTACAGATGCAGGTGTAAAAATAAACAAAAGTGCATCATGCACCACAGAGAAGTGTACATGGCTAATGCCATCACACGTCAAAAAGGTATTTTCATATATTATGATATATTACATGCAAAATAGGTTTTGTTTTGTATATTGTATAAGGGTGAGGCTTCTTTTTTATTATTCAGATACCACCTGCCCCTGTGTCCATGATCGATTTCACATCAGCAAGATCAAGAAAGAAAAAACTGGACGATGCGATTGCAGGGAGGATAGGTATGTTTGTCAGTTCTTTGTGTTTCTTGACTAGTAGCTATGTGTGAATGAGATGTCAAGTTTATAGTCTTATCAGTTAAAATAAAGAAATTTTAGATTTTTCATTTTTACCACCTCTACAGGCAAGACACATGTTAGTCGGACAACACAACTCTGCCCAAAAGTTAAAAAAGGATCAGAAACGTATGTGCAGTTTTTTGAGGCCTTACAAAAACATTCTCCACGAAGTGCTGCCTTAATGTCCAGGGCACCATATTGTCAGGATTTTGTTCCCAAGTCCATGGTCATGCTACCCAAAGCCCTCCTTGCCTATCGAACACCTGATCAGCAGAACTAGAGGCAGCATGCAGGGACTTAAGTTTTGATGAAATTAGTGAAACCCAGGTCAAAGCAGTAGAGGAGGAGACCAGAACTCAGAGCTCATCCAATATCTGGTTCAAGCAAAGAGCAGGAAAAATAACAGCCTCTAAACTGAAGCAAGTTTTGCAGAGCAGTCAAGAAAGACCATCCAGGGCACTGATAAAGTCCATATGCTACCCAGAAACAGAAAAGCTATCTACAGCAGCAATAAGGTATTGCCCAGGGAAAGGTGAGGGAGGAATCGACTTTTGCACACACTGGTATTTACAAGAAATCATGTATTTAGGGTTCAGGCAGGGTATATTTCAACTCAAAATGTACATGCACATCAGAGAAAACATCACATTTTACTGGTTTGTTAATTAACGTTTACTTTTATGCAGATATGGCTGTAAATTTGAGGCAACTGCCCGAAACCAGTATGAAGAGATTCAACGTACAGCCCATGAGGGGTTTGCCTGCATGGATAGTGGGCTGTGGATAAACCCAAGGTGGCCATACATGGGAGCTTCACGAGATGGTGTTGTTTCATGTGACTGTCATGGAACTGGGGTCTGTGAAATAAAGGTATACATTATCTCACAAGATTCTAATTTTGGTGTCAATTAGTATCTGATGTTCGATACTTTTGACAACACTACGTGGAACACATCTGTTTGAATAAGACTACAGAAACATTCCTGGTTGTATTGCCATACTCTCACTTTGCAGCTTTTTGTCTGGATGATACCATTTCTGAAACCCACTCTTCTACAAAACAATGTTACAAAATTTCTGTTCCTATCTAGTATTTTCTTTCTCTTGTATTTCAGTGTCCACAGAGCAAAGAACATGAACTCAGTCTGCAGATGTGTGCTGGACAGCCTGGCTTTTGTCTCATTAATAATGGAGATGCTGTGCAACTGGACAGGAACCACCCTTACTATTATCAGGTCCAGGCTCAGCTTCACATTGTGGGTGTGGAATATTGTGATTTTATAGTATGGAACAAAAATGATATTTATATTGAAAGAATTCTGCCAGATGATCACCTCTGGGAGACTGTCGTTCCTGCTCAAGGTTCAGCAGTACTTTAGACATTGCATACTACCTGAAATCTTAGGACAAAAATTCACAAACTTGGGAATTCACTTGTAAATACTACAGTGTAAATATAAATTTATATTTTTTATTTTTTATTTACCAGTTGTAGGTGTTTGGCAGCCCTACAATAATCTTTAGACAGAACTTCTTGTTGGTGTAGTATTTTGGATTTATGTTGTAAAATAAAAGGTAAAAACTGGAAAAAAAACTTGTATATATTGCATAATGTGGTTTTCTAATGTATTTTGAAAAAACAGCACATGAACATTTCAAGTTCAATAAAATTACTCAACTTCAAAAAATGTTACTTGCATTTATTACAATTAATAACAAGCAATGTAAATCATGACTACAAGTCAAAAAAGGTAAAAAAATAAAAAATAAAAAAAAAGATTACATACAAATTTGTACAGTTTGTAATGGTTGTCAAATGATGAACTAGTGATATAAATGTTGACAAATGTGTAACAATAAAAAGTTGGGTGGTTCATGGAATTCATAGAATTCATCTGAACATTATCAGTGCCACAGTATATAAAAACAATGGTTTTAAACATTAACAATTCATTTACAACAGTAACTTTCAAAACATATCATTCCTGAGGGATAATAGATTCTGCCAGGTTTGTCAGAGCACAGCAAACTACTGCAATTTTGTCAATTAACGCCAGTGAATCTGTAGTTTTTACAGTCATGTGTTCTATGGGCATTGCCCGACTCTGCAGAATTTGATATTTTCGCCTCACTAAGCCAATTACTCTCTCTACATGAATGCGAACACTTGCGAGTTTCCTAGTTTGTTCAACCTCACATGCAGACAGCTGTTTCTTCCCCTTAGTGAATGCAGGTGTCTTTAAAGATGCACAGTAAAACCCTACACTGTGTTCTACAGTGAACCCCCAATCTGCAAGCACAATATCTCCAGGTAACAGCTTGTTCAGGATCCCACACTCCTCTGTGATCTGTTTGTCACTGGTCCTCCCTCCCCAATCATTTGAAATGAAAGTAACATAACACTGAGGAGCAATCCCAATGAGAAATTTGATTGTGTTGTGGTGTTTATAATTGGACCAAGTTTGTGCTCTTGCCAAAAAATGTGTAGGCTTTTCAATGAATACTTCAAAGCAGTCCAAAATAGCAGCAACTTTAAGTTCAAAGGCTTTTCTGAATGCCATAGGCATGGTTGATTGTAACACTTCTCGCTCAGGCCAATCTATTAAGAATTCTAATCTTTCATGAAGAACATGAATTAACTTAAGCCAAATTCGAGGCTGCAGATCTCAGATGTGTAGCCATTCAAAGTATCCTCCAGCCTTGTGAGTTCCAACATGGACAGATCCGTCTGGCATTCTGCATCTACATATTTTGAAATAGACAAAAGAAAATATGTTAAATATATTTATTATAGACTTTTAAATAAATGTTATTCATATTAATACGTTTTAGAAGTGTTAATGGGTGTTTTCAGATTCTAATGTGATGAGAATCTGATGATTCTCAGATGGTGAGCAAATGTCAGATTTCCCAATTATTTACATTGTACTTTGCCATAAAATATTCAAAATACACTAATGTTGATTCAGCTTTTACCACCTTTTTTGACTACACCATAAAACTATTTATTATAACCAAACAATATTCATTTTAGCTGCCCCCATATGTATTACTTTTGTGATGTCGTCTGAAATCCAGCACTAGTATAAGAAAAAAAAAAACAAACTGTGAATTTCTTACCTTTGAAAGGTTCCTCTTCAGAGATTGGTGACCCTTCATCACCATAGAGACCCTCCAGGTTTCCCCCGTCTGCCTGCTCCTCCGTTGAAGTGCAGAAGTGGTACTCTCGTGCCCTGGCCCTTTCCTCACGCTGGCGTGATGCTTCAGTTTGAGCCGTCACATTACCTCTTTGGTACCCCAGGTTACAAGTAGGGGCCCAGTCAACGGAATAAATATCAGTTGCTGCACTAGGACATCCTGAAATGTCAAATTAAACAAATGATAAAATAAAGATATGTAAAACGCTAAACTACTGCGTGAAGCTAACTAGGAACTAACTACATTACCACCACAGAAAGCTTTTAATGAGACAACTAAGTTAGGACATAAGTAAAAACGTTTATATGCTATTCATGATGCTAGCCTTTTTAAGTAATTGTCCAGCACAAAATCTGGAAGTATGAACTAATGAATTAAACCATTCTTACCTGTTACAAAGTGGTCGCTACACACTCTGGCATTGTCCGTTTCCGAGCCGCCCGATTTGAGCCGGAGATTGTTTATCCATGTTTGTCTTCTTTTTTCTTTAACTTTTCTGAAGTCGGCTCCTTTGTGACAAACAAGTTTTGGCATCCGAAAAAAACGCTTGTTTGTCTCTCGGTTTGAGCGGTTGGAACAACCGTACACCGCGCAACACTTTGGCATTTTGACGAGAAATCAAATGTTTCCAATGTTTCAATGGAAAGTTCAACGGCTCTGTTTACTTCCTGACCCCCATCTGCATTGTGTGACGTTGCCGTGACGTCACATGAAACCCAGTAATTAAATGATGAACAAAGGGAATCAGCGTCATAACTGAAAGATACAAATAGGAGTCATTTTAGCTTTGATATGTGGGAGCAAAGCATCAACTGCTCCCTAGGCTCTATATAGCGGGTGGCCGCCCACTGCTCAGGTGTGTTCACGTGTGTGTCACGGTTTACTCAGTGTGTGTGTGTGTGTGTGTGTATTAATTACTCACTGCTTCTAATGTGTGTCCACTACTCAGGGATAGATCAAAGGCAGAGAAGGAGTTTCCCTCTGTGATTGTTAGAGGTATTTAGCAGTTTTGCCAGTCCCCTAACTTTAGTTTTCACATCTCTTACTGCTAATGTACTGTAACTGAATGGACTTTAGCAAAATGCTAAAAATGTTCATGGCTGGAGTTGTTATTAACATCCACATAAAACAGTTTTTCTTCTATGAGCCTACTGTGGATTTATTATCTGCTTACCTTTAAAGCCAAATGATTGGTGAGTTGTTGAAAAATGCTATTTTCATGAACTTTCATTAATGATGTAATATGCAATGTAAAATGTACATTTTGCCAAAATGCACTACTACGTACCAACCAAAATGATTTTGTTGACTTGCATTTTATTCATTCTACTGTTACTGTCACAGACACACTTTAAAAGAACATCCTCAAAGGCAAGTTTCTTGTCCTGAGAATGTCTTCCTACTCCTGCAAGAAATAAATGAGATTTCACCTATTTAAACTGAGGCACCTTTTGGAGAAATTCAGTAAAGATACAAATATTATTTACAAAGACAACAAAGTATGTGCAGATCCCAGATTAAGCTCATATTGGACCTTCTGCAAAGTAGACCTCTGCTTGCCTCAGCCCAATTTAAACTTAAGATCTTGATATACTCCATTTCTCTCTATAATTATGTCACATTATTTCTCCTTGGGGACCCTTATGGCAGAAAATGAAATAAAGACGAGATCTCCATTTACTTCTTGCTTTCCTGTAGGTCTAAATCATTGAAAGGCTCACATATTTTCATATATTGAACAGTCCATAACAGAGCTTCACTCTTCATCATGACCTTTCTGCAAGGAAAATCAGAAGAAAAAAAAAACGTTAAATATGCAAAAATAATCTGCTTTGATTAAAGTAATTTACTGGTCAACAAACATGTAGCTGGATGTGTACAGTTTACAGTTACTTGACATACAGTATCATTGAGAAAACAAAGTGGAGTTCATGGCAGTGTGTGAACTTACTTTTCCACCTGCATCACGGCTCTTGGCTCTTATCTTGTTGACCTGAGACTCCGCTATATCAGCTCTCTCCTCAGCCTCATCCAGCTCATGCTGCACCTTGCGGAACTTGGTCAAGTTGGTGTTGGCCTGTTCCTCCTGAAACGAAACAAAAATAAAGTCACAAAATTAAGAAACTGATACCTCTAAATATGATGGGAGTTAGTGGTGAGTAATGAGCTACTTACAGCCTCCTCTGCTGTTCTCTTGTAGGATTTGACCTTCAGCTGCAGTTTGTCCACCAGATCCTGAAGACGGTGTAGATTCTTCTTGTCTTCTTCAGTCTACACAAAAAGAGGTTGGTAATCAATATATAAGACCTAAACCTGGGAAGAGTTTTATTATATATAGAGCTTAAGATATTTATTGCTTAAAAGCTGAAGCTCTAGTACCTGGTAGGTGAGCTCCTTGATGCGGCGCTCATATTTACGGAGTCCTTTAAGTGAATCACTGGCCTTACGCTGCTCCATCTCCACCTCAGATTCAAGCTCCCTCACCTATGTAAACATATTGACAAAGGAATAAAGGCATCTGTAAATACCAAACAGTAATAAAATCATCAATTTACTGTAGCACTCACCCGGGCCTCCAACTTCTGGATCTGCTTCTTGCCACCCTTCATGGCGATTTGCTCAGCTTCGTCTAGGCGGTGCTGCAGGTCCTTGATGGTCTGCTCCATGTTCTTCTTCATGCGCTCCAGGTGAGCACTGGTGTCCTGCTCCTTCTTCAGCTCCTCTGCCATCATGGCAGCATCAGTGATGGCCTTCTTGGCTTTTTCCTCAGCATTCCTGCACTCCCCAACAGCCTCCTCCACCTCATTCTGAAGCTGGGATGTATCACCCTCCAGCTTCTTCTTCTGATTTAGCAGGCTGGTGTTCTATGTGACAGAAATAATACGGATGTTTTTTTTTTTTTTTTTGGTTATTTGGAGCCAACCACATTTTAACGAATTTGCATTTCCAGTTGCTCTCTGTTTTATTTTAGTACTATGATGACTTAATTGTGTTGAATGTGTTTAGAGTTTTACCTGGGAATGCAGTAGTTGGACCCTTTCACTAACATCAAGCAGCTCCTGTTCAGCCAGTTTCCGGCCTCTCTCAGTCTGCTCCACCAGGGACCTCAGCTCATCCAGTTCAGCCTGCATCAGATTGTTGCGTCTCTCCACAATGGCAATGTTCTCTTTGAGATCATCATTAACGCGGAGAGACTCATCCAGATGCATTTGAGCATCCTATGAGGAATTAAGTATAGAAATACAAGTTGACTAATCTGAGCCAAGCTTACAAATACTACCAATGTCAGATTGTCATTATTATGGAAAGCCTCATTCAGATGTGAATATGCATCCTACAATGGAAAATGTTAACATAGGTGCAGCTGAGAATCCTGTTAGGAATGTTGTATAGAAATTAGATAGTTCGATAGAAATGAGCAAGGCTTATAATCTGTCCATTCATCCAGTTCTTGTATTGTATTGTCATGAACCTTAAGATGCCCATGGAGACCCTTGAGTTGCTTCTGGGCCTCAGCTGCCTGCCTGTTGGATTGGCTGAGCTGGATCTCCATCTCATTGAGGTCTCCCTCCATCTTCTTCTTGATCCTGAGAGCCTCATTCCTGCTACGAGTCTCAGACTCCAGGGAGGTCTGCAGGGTGTCCACCACTCTCTGCTGGTTCCTCTTGGTTTGCTCCATCTCCTCATCCTTCTCAGTAAGTTTACGTTCAATGTCAGCTTTGATCTGGTTGAACTCCAGCTGAGCTCTCAAAATCTTACCCTCTTCATGCTCAAGAGTGCCCTGTTGAAAATGTATTATGTAGGATGGCAAACACATAGCAGAATATCATCAAAATCCATAGCAATTTATCCTCATATTAAGACCTAAGAGATGTATCTTCAAGCATACCTCTGCTTCCTCTAGAGCAGATTGTATCTCTGCCTTCTCTTGCTCAAGTGTCTTCCTGGTCTTCTCAAGTTCATGAATAGTCTTTCCAGTCTCACCAAGTTGCTCAGTAAGATCAGAAATTTCCTCTGTGAAGATGACAAAAGGGTTCATTTTAGGCTTCTTTGAAGTTTAGATTTGGAATAAGTCTTTTTCTTAGTAATAAAAGCATACAGACCTTGTAGATTTTTGTTCTCCCTCTTCATAGTCTCCAAGTGATCCAGAGATTCTTCATATGAGTTCTTCAGTTTAAAGAGTTCAGTGCCAAGAGACCTTGCCTCTTTCTGGGAGCTCTCCAGTTCAGTCTGGGACTCCTCATACTTCTGCTTCCACTCAGCCAGGACCTAAAAGAATAAGTTGCTGCACTTTAACTTAAAATACATTGAAATCATTTGAAATCAACCATTTTATTTGTAGTGATTAGAGTAGTATTATTAGTCAGTAGTATTATTTAAGTCCATGTACTGTACAATATCAGATATAGAAATAAATATTACCTGCCCCTTAGCCAAGTTAAACCCATTTCATTTGTTTTGAAAGACACAATCTATAGGATAAAAGGTTACATGCCCTGTTAGCCCAAAATGGTTTGATACTTATGAGTTTACCTTATCAAAGTTTCTTTGCTTCTTGTCCAGGGCAGCGGCAGCAGCATTGGATTTCTCCACATCTACCATGAGATCTTCAATCTCATTCTGCAGTCTATGCTTAGTTTTTTCTAAGGAGGAGCATTTGGCATTGACAGCTTCCACAGCTTCTTCTGCATCTTGTAGACGCATAGCCAGCTTTTTCCTGAGGAACAGTTAGCTTTAAAGTTAGCTTGAAGATTTTACTAGCCTTGTCTAGGCATAGACTTTAAAATTCTTCATGCAGACAGGTCAGTAGATTTATTAAGATTGGGACTCTTACTTGGCGTCTTCTAACTCTTCAGTCCTCTGGATGGCATCAGTCTCGTACTTGCTTCTCCACTGAGCCACCTCAGAGTTGGCCTTGGAGAGACTGCGTTGCAGCTCAGCCTTGGCCTCCTGTTCCTCCTCATACTGCTCTCTCAGAAGGTCAGAGTCATGGCGGGCAGACTGCACTGCATGGGCTAGTGCATTCTTAGCCTGCAAAAGAATCAGCATTAAACTTAGCTTAGTAACCAGAGAGGAGCATCATCATAAGATTTATCTTAAGTCAAACTGTTCTGCAACAGTATATAGATCAATAGATAGATGTTCCTAAACACCTTGACTTCTTCCTCCAGTTGCCTTTTAAGATCTTCAATCTGTTGGGTGTATGACTGCTTGCTTCTAGTTAGCTGAGATACAAGAGAATCCTTCTCTTCTAGTTGTCGGGACAGCTCCCCTGTTTGATTGAAAGATGTCAGTAAGACTTTGAAGACAGACATGCTGGTGTTGATGTTGAAATAATGGAAATGTAACTTTCGTGTACCATTTTCAGTTTGTAGCTTCGCATTCTGCATAGAAAAATCATTGATGCTCCTTTGGCCTTCTTCAAACTTTGTCCTATATTCACTCATTTGATCCTCCAGGGTCCTGCACAGTTTCTCAAGGTTTGCCTAAAAACAAAAGAGAGAAGAGAGAAAGTGTAAAAATACCTGAACAAGGAACAGTAAACCATGAAAAGCACAGGTGAGAAGATATTGCAGATGTGATTTCTAAAGACTTGGGTGGATTTTACTCCTTACCTTAGATTTAGAAACCTGTTCCATATTAGAGACAACATCATCCAGCTCCAGACGGAGTTCACTTTTCTCCTTCTCAAGCTTCTGTTTCACTCTCTGGAGGTTGTCAATCTGCTCACCAAGGTCAGCTGTACTGTCGGCATGCTTCTTCCTCAGTGTAGCAGCAGTGGCCTCATGTTGCAGAGTTGACTCTTCGAGGTCTCTGCGCAGCTTCTGGAACTCTGCCTCCCTCTTTTTGTTCATCTCAATTTGGGCAGCAGTGGCCCCTCCAGCCTCCTCCAGCCTCTCACTGATCTCCTCCAGCTCTCTGGCCAGGTCTGCCCGCTGCTTCTCCACTTTGGCTCGAGCAGCCCTCTCAGACTCCAGCTCTTCCTCCAACTCCTCGATGCGAGCCTTAAGGAAAGAAAAAAAAAATGAATTGAGAATATTGGACTATGGAAAGTCTTTGTGATATTTTTATTTTGGATTTCTACCTGAAGTTCCTTCAGTTTCTTTTGAAGCTGGGCTGCCATAGCTTGTTCATCCTCAATCTTGCTGTTCAGCTGACTGATTTCAAAGTCTTTCCTACAAAACAAAGAGTAAATTGTCAGTTCTGAAACATGGCCATTTTTTTTTTTTTTTTTTTTTTTGGTCTTTCAGTAATTTACCAATTTAAAGAGTGTGTTCTCAGACAATTTATGCCCAACGTTCAATCTGGGTTGAGCAACAACCAGTTTGTAGACAAAGATTTTTTTTCAGTAAGATCAAACATAATATAATCACTTTTTCCTGTGTTCTAAACAATTTATTTTGAATATCCCAGTCTGGGTAGCATGGTCAGTAATTATTGATGATATTGAATTGAAGCACAGGTGTGGGCGACAATCTGAATGCATACTTCTTCTGCCTTTCCTCCATCTGTTGTTTATCATTTTCTAAATCCATCACACTCTCTTGGGTCAGCTTTAAGTCACCCTCAAGCTTCCTCTTAGCTCTCTCCAGATCCATCCTTAGTTTCTTTTCCTGTTCCAAGGACCCTTCCAGCTAAATTCATGAAAAAACAAAGGAATTTAAAATAGAGTAAGAATTGAACAGTTGATTGGATTACTAAAATAAAAAAAAATACTTGTTAAAATAACTATACAAGTGTGGTCACATACATCATCAACTTGCTGCTCCAGCTTGGTTTTGGCCTTAGTCAGAGTGTTGACTTTGTCCTCTTCACTCTGAAGGTCATCCAGCGTTTGCTGGTGAGCCTCCTGGAGAGCTTTCTTCTCTTTGGTTAGTTTGGCAATGATTTCCTCAAGAGCTGCCATCTCCTCTGTCAGGTTTTTAACCTAAGTAGATAGAATGTTTGGTTGAAAAGTGTGGAACTGGGGGCTTTCATCCCATTACCTTGTATCTAATTCACTTGTCCTCACCTTATTTTCAGTGGCATGTTTCTCCTTTTCTACTTTAGCCAGAGTAAGCTCCAAGTCATCAATATCCTTTTTGAGCTCAGAGCACTCATCCTCTAACTTCCTCTTCTTAGCAGTGAGCTCTGCATTCATCTCCTCCTCATCTTCCAGTCTCTCAGTCAGCTCTTTGGATTTAGCCTCGAGTTGAATCTTGTTCTTGATCAAACCCTCACAACGTTCCTCAGCATCACAAAGGTTGTCTTGTTCCTGTGAAGAAGAATTCATAATTATATTGTATATGTCCTTCAGGATAGAGGTAATAATAACAAGCATCTTAATGCTTAGTATAACAGCATTGCTTGCATCTGTTTGCCTGTGCAGTACATTATTTAGTCCTTTATAAACACTCAGGACATAAAATGTATTTACACTTTGAACTTGAAGCTGCAGGTAATTCTTCTCTTGGAGAATAGTAACCATTTTCTCCTCAAGCTCTTTTCTCCGAGCCTCAGATTTTGCATAAGCCTCCTTTAGCTTAATGAATTCTTCCTTCATGTTGGCCATCTCCTTCTCAGACTCAGCTGATTTCAACAGGGGCTTGATCTTGAAGAATATCTTCATCCAGGGCCAATTCTTGACACCCATGAATGCACGGACGTTCCATTGAATCACAAGTAGGGAATCCCTGAAAATATTTAAGAGAAAGAAATAAACCACATCAAGTGTGCAAGGAACAGGAAACATGACTCATCATACATTGTATGGAAGTGCTTCTAGGGAATTCAATATTTTGCTTATTATCTTTTAATGTTAAAGAATTAGGGGGGATTGCATTGTAAAAAATGATGAGGACTGTTTTCCTAAACTGAATGTTTTCTGGTTGTATCGCTTCACAAATGCATCCCAGTCAAGCATGTTTGTCAGTTGGGGTGCTTTTGTGATAAAAGCCACCAACCTGTTATACCAGGGTAGGTATGTCCCTTTCTATTTTAAAAGAAACATTTGTCGAAAACATCTATTAAAGACATCTGAAAGTGCATCTACTATGCACTTCTCCATCTGTTCTCCTCGATCTTACTCACTCGTTTACTTTTGAGTGTTTGTACGTTGCAAATTTTAAAGCACTGGCCCCACCGTCATGTATTGCAGAAGAAATTACAATGACGTTTTTGGTCATTGGCACAGATCATGTACCAGTATTTCCAATGCAGAATAATGCATCATATTGCATTAATAGAAACATGTTTAATTAGTGCGGTAGTGTTTGTGAAAATTGTCTTTGGTCTGATTGCCACTGGTGTCAGTCTGCAAAAGAGAACTGTCAGGGTAAATGCAAAAATGGGTAAGGTAAGATAGGTATATGTTAAAAGTAATTCTACTGTTTAACTGGTACGTAAATTACATTTTTATTTTTGGATTAAAATTGCTGGAATATTGGGGGCAGCTGTGGACTAGTGGTTAGGGAGTTGGACTTGCAATCGGAAGGTTGTCAGTTCGAATCCCATCCTACCCATGATTGAGATGCCCTTGAGCAAGGCATCTATCCCCAACCTGCTCCAGGGACTGTAACTGAAACCCTGTAAATATCTGTAAGTCGCTCTGGATAAGAGCGTCAGCTAAGTGTAATGTAATAATGAATATTGGAAAATGACCGCCCTCATTTAATCAGAAAATCAATTTACCTGCGCTCAACAATCTTTTGGAATTCAATTCTTGCCAGAAGACCGCGGCTTCTTGCTTGGATACCAGTGATGATGAGAGCAAGGCGTTCGTCTCTCATCTCCTCTAGGGTACCCAGGAGACCAGCTTTAAAGAACACCTGAAAATCAACAGTTTGGGTGCTTAGAATTGTTTTATAATGTTGACAGAATTTGATCATTAAAATATTAGCATCAACAGTTTGCATGATTACAATTGTATAATTCTCACAAAATGTGATAATTTCAAAGATTTGTATGGCCGTTTAGTCTGTTGGGGTGCTTACCTGGTTGCCTACAAAGGCAAACTGCAGTAACTATGGGAACATTGAAACTAACTGTAAAGTTTTCATACTACTCAGGCCAACATGTTGTAGATACAATAGCTAAATATATAGTATAATAGCTTTTATGTACTTTCTTAATAGGAAGAAGCAAGATATATAGTCACAAGACAAAGGAGGTGTAATAAAGTCAATATCCAGTGTAAACTCAACTTTAACAAAATATAAAATTGCTGCCTATTGGGTTTGTAGGGCAGAGCTGGCAATGATAAAAGCTTTTTTGCCTTCTAATGTGTCTTATCTGTGATATCTGTGTCATGTTGTGAAAGTTTGAATCATAATATTTGGTTTCTGAACCTGAAAATCATACGTAATGCCGCTTATCTGTCCTTTACTTGACAATAATGTGCAAATGTTTTATGATACAAAAACAAGTTACATTTAACACATATCTCTGAAACATCAAGTTGCATAGAGCTGCTGTAACATTGATGGCACGAATGGAAACACCATGAACTGAAGCACCTTAGTGTGTCCAAATCTGTACTGCTGATGGTCAATATCTAGACATCCCAGCAGTTTCTCAGCTCCCTTCTTGCTGTCGATAAACTGTCCCTCAGGGATAGCAGCAGGGTTCAGGATACGGTATCTGATAGATAATAGAAATACTCTTAATATAGGTATTTCAGTATCTTTATATAGCATATAACAAGCAAACAAACAAAAAAGTACCGAATCAGCTGTACCTCTGTTTGAAGTCTCCATACAGGATCCTGTTAGGGAAGCCCTTTCTGCAGATCCTGATGCCTTCCAGCACACCGTTACAGCGCAGTTGGTGCATGACCAATGGATTCTCCATGGCCCCAGGAGTCTTGGTCTCGTTGGGGATGATGCAGCGCACAAAGTGGGGGTGAGTTGACCTCAGGTTGGTCATCAGCTTGTTTAGGTTCTCCTGTGGTAGAACATTTATTTACTATGTTCAGGTTGGTAGTTTAGAACACAAAAAAAAAAGTAAACAAAAAAAGCATACAGTACAAAGTATACTGTAATAAATACTGACCCTGTGGAGAGCAGACACTGTCTGGAAAGAAGATCCTTTCTTCTTCTTCCCAGCATCCTTACCCTTTCCACCACCATCTGTTTTCAAAGTATGTCTGTTAATATAATGCTGTATATAATACAAACCCAGGTCCGCCTCTGGGGCTGTATTAGTTCCCTGCTGCTTCTCATATATTAGTGAAATGGAATTCTAAAACATTTACTTAATAAAAACAGCAGTAATCCAGCAATTCATATTTCCAACTCCAGATCATAATAATAACAATATTATTTTTATGTGATAGCTTACCAGAATCAGTCGCAGCATATCCAACAAAGAGGTTTGATAGAAACTTCATTGTGGACTTTTGGTACAGTCCCACGACAGTCTCATTGAGGGGGTCCTTGTTTTTCACCAGCCAGTTGACAATGTTATAATCAACAGTGCCAGCATAGTGAACCAGGGAGAAATGACTCTCTGGTTTCCCCTTGATAATTCTTGGCTTCTGGAAGTTGTTTGATTTCCCCAAGTGGTTGTCATAAAGCTTGGCTTTAAATGTGGCATCACTGGCCTTGGGGAACATGCACTCCTCTTCAAGGATGGACATGATACCCATGGGCTGAGGTGAAAACCATTACAGAAGTTTAATGGCACATTTTGTCAGTGCTCAACTGTCAAAAATTAAACAACAAAAACAAACTAGATAAAAACAGCAATGCTAACAATTTACTGTAGCTGTAAGTAAAAAGTAGGTAAAGTACAGCCATAATACAAATAGGTAGTTGATCTTAGTTTGTCATACAGATTTGTGTTAGATATTGACTTGACACAATTATATTATTTTTGAAGTGTATCTACATACCTTTTCAATGAGATCAATGCAGGCCTGCAAGTCCATGCCAAAATCAATAAACTCCCATTCAATGCCCTCCTTCTTGTACTCCTCTTGCTCCAACACAAACATGTGGTGGTTGAAGAACTGCTGCAGCTTCTCATTAGTGAAGTTGATGCACAGTTGCTCAAAGGTGTTTAACTGCAAAACAGATGACATTGTCATTTACCTGGGTGTTACATGCCCATGTATTTGAAATATGTTTGTGGGTTTTGTTGTCACCTACATCAAAGATCTCAAATCCAGCAATATCCAGCACACCAATGAAGTACTGGCGAGGTTGTTTGGTGTCTAAGGACTGGTTGATTCTCACCACCATCCACAAGAACATCTTTTCATAGACTGACTTGGACAGGGCTCCAATAGCGTAGGATACCTAGCATACAAGACAGACACCACAGAAGGATGATGTTAAATGGAAAATGTTTTTTGGGGTATCCAATTCGTTGTGGGTAAAGCTGCAGCATTCTAACCTGTTGGACATTCTGTCCCTTGGTGACCCACTCGTTTCCTACTTTGACTCTTGGGTGACACAGGGCCTTAATAAGGTCAGCAGAGTTCAGGCCCATGAGGTAGGAGACTTTGTCAGCATCTGGGAGGAGTGAAAAATGTTCAAGTTGCCTCGTTAATTTGAGAAATTATGTCATATAATTGGTTGGTTCATGATTAACTACTAATGTACTTAAATGATTCTCTAGTGTGTTTGCTGAAAGATGTGAGGCACAGTTTAAAAAAAAAAAAAAAAGATTGTTTGGATGACACACCCTCAGTTCCATCAGCCTCTGCCTGCTCCTCTCTCTGCTTCTGCTTGAACTTCATGTTGCCTTCATGCATAATGGCGCCAACCAGCTTGTAAATGCCGTTCTTCTCCTCTTGAGTGAAGCCCAGCACATCAAAAGCCTCCTGTTATGTAAATAATTGTGGAATAACTGATGAAATGAACATGCACTGTTGCTGTGTACATTACTCTACGCAACTGAATAATATAATGCCTAAGAAGGCATTATATGGGGTTTTTGTATATAAAAAAGTAAAACAAAAGTAAAATTTCTCTAATTTGTTTTCTGTAGCTGATTTACTAGTTAACATCAATTTTGCTTACATCAGTAGCATTCAGTTCATCACCATCATCAATGGAGGCTACTTGAGTCTCTCCTTGGGAGATGAAGGCATAGTCGTAGGGGTTGGCGGTGATGAGCAGCATCTCTGAAACAGAGGAATATGCTGGTCAGATGTGTTTTTGTCACTAATTGACACACAATGTCATTATATGGTTAAGTTTTAAATGTCGTACCCAGTAGTTCTGGTTTCCTCTGAGAGAGGATCTGGTAGAAGATGTGGTAATCTCTCTCAGCCTTGAGCTGGAAAGTCACCCGAGACTTCTCCAGTAAATCTGGCAAATAAAAAGACACAATGTTTTCTTTTTTAATATTTTGGGAATAATACATTTTTATTTTATTTGAGTTAAAATGTAGCTTACTCACAAGTCTCAATATCAGCAGAAGCCAGTTTACCACTTGCATGGAAATGGATTCTGATGAATTTACCCTGTCAGAAGAAAAATAAATGTTTTTTTTTTTTTTTTTTTTTTAATTTATAATACATAAAGGATACAAGTACAAATACAAATTTGGCAAAAGCATGACTTACAGGTAGCACTTCAGAGAGGAAACTATCAGTGGCCAATTGGGGAAAAGGACATCTGTCCTGGCACCAGAGATGGGTGTAACGCGTTACTAAGTAACGCCTTACTGTACTCACATTACATTTGTCGGTAACGTAGTAGTGTAACGCGTTACTGTTATAAATTCATTAATCACACTACAGTTACTAATAGTGCATATGCTGATTACTGAACTTCCCCAGTGTACAGTCTGACCACAGATGTCTGAGACGAATTCCCTGACCCTCTCCCAAAATCCTCAGGTGCACGCTTGCACAATAGTCTCGAGACAGATGTCCACACGCAACTGTCGGTGATCGTTAAATTCAGGGAAAAGGCTATGCTGTCTACCGTAACGTTCAGGGGGTGGAGATATGCTCATTGTTTTAATATGTTAAGAGACATTGCCGACGTTAAAGTGCAGTGGCTTAGGCGGGAGAAGAGGAGAGAAGCAGTGAGGAATTGTGTCGTGTCATGTTTTGCACCGGGAAGTGGGGCCGGTTGCGCAGCAGAATCAGAAACGTGCCGCCATACAGCACTGTCGCTGAGAAGGAGATGTTTTCTTTTGATGAGAATGAGAGAGATACAGCTTCTTTCAACTTTGACACAAAACCGTAGGCAAAAGAGTATGTGAAGTCGCAGCCACACATCGAAATCCTTAACCGTTTCCCTCATATAAAAAGTATATGAAACTTAACACAGCTACCCCATAGCGCGCCAGTCAAGAGGCTATTCAGACTAGATGGTCTCGTACTGAAGAATAGAAATCGGTTGAAAGATTTGAAAGACTTCTCATGCAATATGATCATCGTTTTAGTGACTTAACAAAGTGCCTTTGCCCTAGACTATAGCCCACCATGCCAATGAAACGTGTTTACCTAATGTGGTTAGATGTCCAGAGTTATTTTATTTAGTACCACGTTTTATTTAAATGGTGTAGTTTGTTAAGGGATTTATGCTGTAGTAGCCTATATGCCAGTCTCTGCATGCTATTTTATTCATTCTATTATAGTAAGTGCTGTTATCAAGTTAACCTGTTTTAGACTTTTGGCTTGTTTTTTTTTTACGACATAATCCTGCCAGTAGTACACTGATGTGACCCTGTGGAGTGCTCTATAGTTTCACCAGCTTTGTGGTGTAGCCTGTTTTCGTTAAATGGCATGAAAGAATGTCTTGTCTTACATCTTGCTCTTTGCAATAGGAAGTTATGTGTTTTGCTCAAGACCGTTGATAAGTAATGTAAAGTAATGTAAGGAGTTACTTTCCATAAGCAGTAAAGAAGTAAAGTAATGCATTACATTTTTTAACAGTAGCGAGTAATGTGTAATGCATTACTTTCTTTGAGTAACGACCCCAACACTGCCTGGCACAGAATTAGGCCAGGCTTGCTCAAATAGAGGCATACTGCCCCCTCTGTTGCCACGTTAGTCCGCGAGACCATGGCATTTGGGCATGTACATTTGGTTTAAGATTAACCGCTGATCTAAATAAAACTCAAATCAACACTAAGTAGTTTTCGTCTTCGGTCGCCCTACAGGTTGGAAGCGGAATTGTCTTTCTTTCGAACTACAAAAATAGCCCGCTCTTCCAAACTTACTTAGTGCAGTTATAACCCATGGAGGGCGGCAAAGTGAATTCAGAAGTGCCTTTCACCCAGTTACACATTGATGAATCACTGGAACAACTGGAAACGTTATTTGAAGGTTGAAAAAACTATGTAGTGGTGCCTCAAAACTGGGGTGCGTTTCTCGAACGCAAAGTTGCTAACTTCCTAGCCACTATCATTGTTGTGACTTCCGAAGTACCGCACCAAAGGCTACTTTGCGTTTCTCGAAGCTCACTACGGTAGTTCTACGGAAGTAACACCTATGGTAGTGAGAACTTCGGTAGAAGGGACCCTCCTACGCGTTTCTCGAAACCTTCGTAGCAGAGCAACTTCCGAAGTAAAGCCAAAACTTCGAAGTAAAGTTAGGAAGGTCTCACTACAGCTCTCGAGGTGAAGTAAGAGCCTTACTCCAAAGTTGACCCCACCCACGGCAAAACTTGCAGTAGATCTCTGACTGTAAAGTGCAAATATCTCGTAATCCTACAGCACAAACACAGTGAAAATCAATCGGTGTGTACAGGTTACTATAATACAGCTGTTGATATTGTTAAATGGCCAATCCGTGATATGTAATTTCCTTGTTAAAACCGTATGGCATTACTTAAACATGTAGTGGTTTGTACAGCAATATTATGATCACCTGCACAAACCGATTGAGTTTCGCTGAGTTTGGACCGCAGGATTATAAGATATTTGCATTAGAAGTTGGCCTTCAATTGGAAGGTTTGCCGATAGCTACATCATGTACATTTGGTTGTAACCTGTTATGAGCTGAAGAGGCAAGTTGACGTGATTATCAGTGGTGCAACTGGTTGAGAGATCGTATACTATTGAAATGTGAGACGACATGCTCAGGTTCGAGGCCGACATGAGTCATGTTAGAGAACTCTAAACGTGGCCTCACACGTACAACAATGTGGTTTTATATTGCTCTAATCTGTAGTTTGGTTTAATATTAAACGGCTACATGTAAAAGAAATGCATTGTATCGGTATCAATCCGTGATCCGTGACTGAAAGCGCACGTTACTCAGCTTAAAATGTTGTCGTGAGTGGTGATTGTGGAACATAGGCTAAATGCTACCATAGGTGTGCAAAGGATTTGAACTCGTGCCTAAATGGAACAGTATCAGGGGCACATCACTTTGCCACTGAGCTATACCTGCCAGTGGTCACTTAGTCTCGTGGCGGAGTTTATCAATAGTATTGGCAGATGACGTCAAAACGCTATTAAAAGTTATGGATTTATAACAATATAATTCCCTTCACTACATGCATCGGCTTTGCCATACGGCCACGTTTTAACGCGGTAATTGGCATAACCAGATGTTTGCCATAGCTTAATCATTATTATCATCATCGTATACTTTCAACAAGGATTCTCCGTCATGGCATGTCAACAAAAAAGATAGCCATCCAATCAAAACGGCTTTCCCCTGCTTTCCCTCCGTTGCTTCCATGCTTCACACACTGAAGTGAGAACAACGGTAGAGCCCACTTTGGAAGTAACAACAATGATAGTTCTACCGAAGTACGAGTGCTTCGAGAAATGGTCGGGTTTCGCCACTTTGGTAGTGGTAACTTCGGTAGAACTATGGTAGTAGAATGCTAACCTAGGAAGTTGTTCGAGAAACGCACCCCAGATTTGCTAGGAACCGGTGATTGAATTGGCCAAGACTCGTGTTGGAAAAGAGACAGAAAATCACAACAGACAAGAAGTGTGAGCAGGCTGAAACGTGTATGACTCTTTGGGGTTGAGGCCTTTAGATCCCTGGACAATGCATGTGAGCTTTAGATCACCATCTCTCCTTTTCATTTTTGTGGATTTTATGTCTGCTTGTAAGTCACCTTTGCCAATTTACATTTATACTCACAAATCTGGATGAGTTGTCATTTCTGATTGTCTTTGCATTACCAAAGGCCTCCAGAGCAGGGTTACACTGGATAATTTGATCCTCCAGAGTTCCCTGAAGAGAAACATTAATCAGTATCAATGCCATCATAATAAAGTTGAAAATACGAGGAACAAGTACATTGCTGAGTCAACAACCTTTTTGTCATTTGGGTCTCTCTTGCCAGTACCACCTGCAGCAATGCTGGCAAAGTACTGAATGACTCTCTTGGTGTTTACAGTCTTCCCAGCACCAGATTCTCCACTAAGAAAGGAAGATGAGCAAATTCAGTTTAATTTTATTATTTATATATTCTTATTGTACCAGCACATTTCTGAGAAATAAAAGTAGCTTACAGTTATGGGTTACTTACGTAATTAGGAGGGACTGATTCTCCCTGTCTAAAAAGTAAAACAAAAAACAATGACTTTTATTTATGTACACATTTTGTTATTACACCCACCATATAAAATTTAGTTTGTTTGGTCTCAGGTGTCATTTTGACTGATATACACTCCCATCATATTAAAGTCTTCTAATGATGACTATATTTTACCTGACAGCATGTACTGGTAGGCATTGTCAGAGATGGAGAAGATGTGAGGAGGAGCTTCAGCTCTCTTCTTGCCTCTGTAGGCAAGAACAACTTCCTGGTTGTACACTGGCAACCCCTTGTAAGGATTGACAGTGACACAGAACAACCCAGAGTAGGTCTGCATTAAGAAACATAAGACAGTTTTAGTCTGAATGGGACTAGCACTTCCTGATAACCTAAGACATGCTCATTACTGTACTCACATAGATCATCCAGGCTGCATAACGCTCTTTCAGGTTAAACAGCACAGCAGGCTCATGCAGGAAGGTGAACATCGCCATGTCCTCAATTTTATCGAACTTTGGCGGGTTCTGTGGATGGACATCTGCCTCTTTTGCAACAACAGTCTTTGAGAAGGAATGCAAATACCAGTCATACTGTTTTTTTATAGTTTTTTTTTTGTATTATATTTCAATTTTGGATATTAAGGATTAGATGATGCATATCTGCTTATCTAAGCAAGCTATACTCAAACACAGAAATCCATCCCATTTTTAACAATATAGCATCTTGTAACAGCAATCAAAAACATCTTTACATGGCACAAGATTTAAATTACGAGAGTATGGTAGTAAAATAGCAAGACACTTAAAGTTATACAGAAAAACAGCACTCCTTACCTTTCCAAATTCAGTGTCAACAGTGACTTTGTCCCCATCTCTACTTTGGATCATGCCTTTCACAAACTCAACCTCAGGATCTACTACAAAGCAGGCCCTCTTGATGTCAAAGGGGCGAGTCTGGGCCTCAAGACGCTCCATATCTGACTTCCTCAGAAACGGAGCTGCTGCCCCAAACTCTGCCATCTGTGCATCCATGATTCTATTTTGGAAAACAAAGGAAAGCCACAATGGTAGGACACACTAAGTACAGTTTAAGTCAGACCACCAACAGCTAGATCCAAAATATTTATTTTGTATGACAGGTGTTAAATTATATTTCCAAAATGTACATACAGAACACAGACTTTGGAGCATCTGTCATGTTTTATTTAAAAAGTCAAAAATTAAATGTTTAAGTAATCGTACTACAGATTTTAAAGTCAGCTACAGTACCTTGTTTATCTTCCTTTTAAATAGTTGTTTTTGTCCTAAAACGAACACAAAAATAATAGTTTTACATTTTTAGCTCTACAATTTCAGTCAGTTTTAAAGGTTGAGTACTAGACTAGAGTACTAGACTACTAGTACTTATCAATAACTGAAATGATCATAAAGTTGAATCTTAAAACCCTTAAATCTTTAAGCAGATGTTCATATTATTGTTGTTACCCCAGTAGTCCTACCTGTCGATAATAAAATGAGCAGCCACAAGTCCCTGTCTTATATACAAATAGCAGCTCTCTTAAAAGGCTTGTGGCATAGAAATAGTAAGCTGATTGGTGCCATAGGTCTGAGAAAAAAGGTGGGGGCGATTGGTTTATTCAGTAGTGTTAAAGGTGCAGTATACAATTATTGTTGCCAAAAAGTAAGATGCTTCTAAATCTTTACAGCAATAGTTATTTAGATGGAACAAGAAAATGGTGTTTTTTCAAATGCCTTGGTATTCCTCTTGACTGTTTTATTTTTGTGTTATGGTTTTGTTTTTTTCTTGATATTCTCATGGTCTGAGCTGAGAAGGTGATGGGAGGCAACATCAGTGCGAGAGTAGGTCCATAATTATTGTGTGACCCCTTTTCAGCCCACACATGGAAATAGTAACATGGAATTGGCCCTACTTAACCTCAGCATCTGCTACAAAGCAGGCCAGTTAACCAGTTGTAGATTGATTAAATATAGCCCCTAAGTGACATGTATTGAAAACAAAATTAACACTCATGTTAATTTGTACATGAAGTTGGGATGATTTGTTTTTTTTTTTATGACAAATTCATATGTGTACATCTAGCCATCTAATTTTAGCCATCAAAAGTAAATGCATGAAAAAACTATTCTTTGTTGGGGGGCATATTTGAAGGACTTCTTCTGAAGGTCTGATCTAAAAAAATACCATCATGATAAATGTGATAGTGATTTATGTATTTACTTATTTTGAAATGAATATGAATCTTATAAATAGCTGTGGTAATGCATGCTTAAATCTTTGGACTGTAGCAAAGCCTAGCTGATGTCTGCCTCGGCACTCTCCACTCCAAGTATGGCCAAGGTCAGTGAGCGTCCAGCTGATGACAGAGCATCATTTTTCTCTGTCTCACATACACATCATTGATTTCTTAATCTTAACACATAAGCACAAAGATAGCACAGTTGAACTCAGACGGAGTGCTTCTCTTTGACTGAAAAGAGCAGCCTGTATACTTCATTAATGATGCCTTCATTCTAAAGGGGAACATCTAGAGATTAATGTCGTGCTAATGGCACCATTTAGTAACAGCCTATGGGCCTCTCAAAGGTCCGTTGTTAACAAGTCTTTAAATCCCTTGAAGTTGTTTAAACGGTCGTGTATGAGATAAAGTCGTTCTAAGAAGGTGGGGTGTTGATACTCCAGAGTTTTTGACAACAGCTGAGAAGTATCCATAAGGTGACAGTAATTTAAGTGCAAGTGATAATTTGTTAAGAACCTACTTGACCCCATTTGGCCTGTTAAGTATTTTCTCATTTTACAAGACGCTGAGGTGAGTTTACTTAAAGAAGCATGCACAAACTATTAGACACCAGTAGATACCGTCTGCTGTCTGTGTGTTTTTTTTTTTTTAACTTTTAAGGCATTCTTAGTGTCTTTATAGATGCCATACACCTGGCAAGTACCCCTACTTGATATCAAAGGTGTGCCGAGTTTGTGTAGATCACACTTTCATTGGCCATGTTGTAATTTGGAATTCATTTTTGAGCTTGGATGAATGCTGTGGGGGTTAAAGATTTATAAGCTTCTGGTTGAAGCACATGGCCCTAATCTCTGTGCCTTAAGACATTTTTAAATCACTTCAGTAACAGTATTTGACATCCATCAGTATCTGTTGTTAATGAATATGTCAATGACAGTGTTCTCTTTTATCACCATTAGCTTCTCCCTACCCAGTCTGACTCCAGATGCATTCATATGGAGGTCCCGCCCTTATAAGGGTCATTGTAACTGAACAGAATAGCATTAGTCTGTAAATCCCTCAGTGACTCTGCATCGGTGTTTGCACCTGAACAAGTAAATAATGTGCACTGCGAGGATTAGAGTGCATCTCTTAAAAGAGTGAGCACTTCAAGCCCTTTAAGCTTTACTCATTTCCTCAAGTGTTAGTTGTCTACATCCATAAAACTTTTAGTGGTGTTTTTAAGACCTATAATTCTGGAGATTGACTGCATTCCCGTTTTCAAATTAGATGAGTTTTGTTTATTCACTTTTAATTCAGGCAATATGAAGCCAATTGTCAAAAGCCTATAGAGATACATAACATTTTACTATGCCAAGTGTTAAAGGCTGGTCTTTGATAAGTCAGTACAGTACACATTCAGTAGGCATATTGAATGTGGATGTGACCTCATTTTAAACCCAGTATAAAACTGCATGCGTACAGCATATACATCCATATCTGTCAGTAGAAGACTAAATTGTTACAAGATGTTTATATAAAATCTGTACCAGCTTGGGCCAGTGTTCTGGCCTTATGTCTACACAGACAGCTTAACACTGTCAGAAATGAACCAAGGAATGGCCACAGTCAGTCAGCTGCCAGCTGGCTGTCTCACTTGACATTGGTCCATTCTGTTAGTGCTGTATTGTTACCTTGCCTTCACACTTAAGGATAAAGATAGCCCTGTGAAATTCTTCCTGGATGCCTTCCTTTGACTAAGGACAGCCGGTACTGACCTTGTTGTGCACTGATGACTCCTTTGGTCGAAGGTCATTGCTTGCAATGTGCAGATGCTGTAGACTCTTCACATGTGATAGAAAAACAGTCAGCTCAGATTCAGGTTCATTCTGCTCATAATTGTGGACAGCTGAGGAACCAGGTTGGGGGAAACAAATACATACAGGTACTAGGAATTACGTGCAAGATTTACATGTGAAATGGGTAGACATTTTCTTAATGTTACAGTGTTATAGATTTGATCAGGTCACATGTGTGCCATGATTAGGAGTTTAACCTATGATATAATTCAATATCTAAATTTGAAAATTTTAAGAGATTTGTAAGTTTCTTAAAAGAGAATGTGCTAGCTATTTCAGTTGATGCTGGAATTAGTATCAGGATATTTATAGGGTATTTTCCCCTTAAATCCCATTGTTTTGTTAAAGTGGTGTTCATATTGTAATTCTAATTAAAATGATGAAAATAAACACATTGATCTTCTTCATAGTTAGCTGTAGCTGTGCTTTTGCAATTTTGATATCTACCACTTTCTTGCTCGTCAGGCAAAATTATCCAGTTATCACATTTTTTCCGAATCACCAGATAAAGCACATATCCTCAAATAGAAGGCATGGCTGGGACAGAGGGCCATCTAAGGTTGCTTGTATGCGGACACCTGACTCGCAGTGCAGTCTTGTTTACATTGTTTACTTGTCCTTGTCTTTGAGGACAAAGATAGCCTGTGAAATTCCTTGTCTTTGTCCTTTGTCTGATTGAGGAGCACAGCTTGTGAGGAGCAGTGATGCTCTAGTTTATGTATAAGTAAAGGTCATCTTTCCTCAGCTGTTCAGGGCAGAGACTCATGGTGTTACCCTGTCAGCCTCTTCCCTTGTCTTAGACAACTAGCAGTCATGATAGTACCTGCTGCTCTCTATATGCTTTTATGTCTTGTAAGTCATGTCATGTATGTCATGTAAGAACTTTCGTCTGAAGATAACTTTTGTTTAGGAGACTTGTCAATTATACTCTAATTCATGTCCTATTAGGTAATTATGGTTCTGTTTTTTTCTTTCACTGTTTTTACCTGAAGGTTTTGTTCCTGGTTTGGGGAGGCAAGACATCTTGCACTTCCCAGCTCATGTTGAAGCATTTTTAAAGTGGTAAGTGGAGATACTAAATATTGTTCTTAATTTAACAAAAAATCAGAAAGTGCATCCTGAAAAGTACTGTGCAAAATGCAGTATGTGTATTTAAAGACAGTAAGGCTTGCACCATATGTCTACCAGTCTATACAGTACAAAACCAAATACCTATGTCATGTCTTACTTTTAAATGGTCAATCTGAGTGTTTATGGGAAACCTAGGTTTGCCTTAATTGGAGGATTTTGTAAGATGTTACAATTGCAGAAGGTTTATATGGTGTGATAGGTATAGCTATATATAATTTTTAAGTTGAAATGGACTCTGCTCCAGGAATATTTTTTGTGTACTTACAACATGTTGAATTGATTTTTTTTATTTCAAATGTACTCAATACCTGAATTGCTGGCTAGTGTAACGCAGTGCAGTATGGAGAATAGTTACTGACTTTGTGCCTGCAGACTGTATGCTCCCCTCCTACCACCTCACCCCACCCCATTTCCACCTTTGTGTGCCAAAACACTTCCTGTAATTGACCAGTAGCCAGTTACTTTCACAGATGTTTAATAAAACACTAACATAGCTGAGTATACATTTAAATCTAATAGTGCTGTTACATGACCATTCGTGGATAATATGAATTGTTTGTGTTGCAGTTGCTCAATCAAAAACCTTTTTGGATATTTAAGCAGGTAAGAATCCCCTTAACTTTTTTTAGTCAACTTTAGCAATCTCATTCACTATCTGTAAAACAAATGTGCTTTTATATTTAAAAATATATAAAATGTAAATAATATATATTTAATTCGTTTATTTTGAAAAATATATACAGTGACTATGTTTTTCTTAATCAGAAATAAAACCTATTTTCTCTACCATTAGATACCATTACAAGAGTGGACTGAGAATTGTGAATGGATGTGGGTAACTAAACTGAATTTAAATATACATATACCCATTGTTTAGCTACATCAGCTCTCTCCTCAGTCTCATCCAGCTCATGCTGTAGCTTGCAAGGCTTGGTCAAGTTGCTGTTGTCCTATAGTCACATGTGCCATATTAATCGGAGTTTAAACAAAATTGTATGTGTGTGATGGGATACAGTCCCATAACATTTGCCTGGATGAGATGTTTGTAAGTAGTGTTTGAGTAGTGATTCTGTGTTTGATTCGTAAGAACATTTCATGTTCATGTGATTGTATGCTTGTCTTGTCTTGTCTAGGATCTGTAGCAGGTGGCTTTGGATGTTCACATGTGTGTGCTCTGTGTGTGTGTTCAATACTCAGCGCTTCTAATATGTGCTATCTAATATACGTATTTACTCCTCAGGGATAGGAACCTTCCTCTGTGATTGTTAGAGGTATTTAGCAGTTTTGTTAGTCCTTCATATTTAGTTTTCAGTGTTTCTGATTGCACAGAAATATGTAACTGCATGGACTTCATAAAATGCTGAAAATGTTCCTGGCTAAAGTTTATTTATTAACTTGCACAGAAAGCAGTTTTTCTTCCATTGTGCCTACTGCTTTTTGCTGGTTCATTATCGGCTTGCCTTTACAGCCACACGATTGGTGAGTTGTTAAAAAGTGAATTATGTTAATGGCCGTTCATTAATGATGAAATATGCAATGTAACATTTTAAAAAATCCCAACATAAGAATATGACAACTAGAATGATATTGTTGACTTGCACTTTATTAATTCTACTGGTACACGGCACACTTTAAAGGCACATCCTCAAAGGCAAGTTTCTTGTCCTGAGAATGTCTTTTCTTACTACTGCAAAAAAGAATGAGATTTTTTTTCAGAACTGTCCAAAAACAGCTTCACTCTTCATCATGACCTTTCTGCAAAAAAAAAAAGAGGAAAGGAATGAATAAATTAATAAATAACATGTACTGTTGGTATAACTGAATGATACAGATTGATTTTACAGTTTCCATCAAAGTAATTTTACTTGCATTAATTTCACAATCAATGAGCTAATGTCTTTAAATACTTGATTTTAATGCTGTGCACTCCTTGCATACTAATGGGGATTTACATGCAAGTATGAAGCAATGTAGTTTCATGGCAGTAGCTGTGCACAGAAACAAGCTTTATTTTCCTGCATAGTGGGATTGTTTAGCTGACCCGTTGTTAAATATAGACCCATGTGCTTAGTTTGCAGTTACTTGACATGCAGTATCAGCCAAAGAACAATGGAATTGATGGCAGTGTGTGAACTTACTTTTCCACCTGCATCACGGCTTTTGGCTCTCATCTTGTTCACCTGAGACTCCGCTATATCAGCTCTCTCCTCAGCCTCATCCAGCTCATGCTGCAGCTTGCGGAACTTGGTCAAGTTGCTGTTGGCCTGCTCCTCCTGAAATAAAACAAAAAAAGTCACAGAATTGAAGAACTGATACCTTTGAGTATAACGTAAGCTCATGGTGAGAACTACTTACAGCCTCCTCTGCTGTTCTCTTGTAGGACTTGACCTTCAGCTGCAGTTTGTCAACCAGATCCTGAAGACGATGGAGATTCTTCTTGTCCTCTTCACTCTACACAAAAGGTTGGTAGTCCATATTTTATCTTTGCATAAAGACATAAACCTGAGAAGAGAGAACAAGTAATTTATTGCTTAAACATTTAGTACCTGGTAGGTGAGCTCCTTGATGCGTCTCTCATATTTACGGATTCCTTTAACTGAATCACTGGCCTTACGCTGCTCCATCTCCACCTCAGTTTCCAGCTCCCTCACCTATGTAAACATATTGACAAAGCTTTAAAAAGACATCTGTACATACTAAGTCATCAATTTATCAATTCAGCACTCACCCTTGACTCATGCCATGAATTCATCAACTCAGCACTCACGCTTGACTCATGTCATGAATTCATCAATTCAGCACTCACGCTTGACTCATGTCATGAATTTATCAATTCAGCACTCACCCTTGACTCCAACTTCTGGATCTGCTTCTTGCCACCCTTCATGGCGATTTGCTCAGCTTCATCCAGGCGGTGCTGCAGGTCCTTGATGGTCTGCTCCATGTTCTTCTTCATGCGCTCCAGGTGAGCACTGGTGTCCTGCTCCTTCTTCAGCTCCTCTGCCATCATGGCAGCATCAGTGATGGCCTTCTTGGCTTTTTCCTCAGCATTCCTGCACTCCCCAACAGCCTCCTCCACCTCATTCTGAAGCTGAGATGTATCACCCTCCAGCTTCTTCTTCTGATTTAGCAGGCTGGTGTTCTGTGTGACAGAAATAATACAGATGTTTTTTTTCTTATTTGGAGTCAAACAGATCTCAGTGGATTTGCATTTCCAATTGCTCTGTATTTCATTTCAGTACTATGATGACCTAATTGTATTGATTTAGTGTTTTACCTGAGAGTGCAGCAGCTGCACCCTTTCACTGACATCAAGCAGCTCCTGTTCAGCCAGTTTCCGGCCTCTCTCAGTCTGCTCCACCAGGGACCTCAGCTCATCCAGTTCAGCCTGCAGCAGATTGTTGCGTCTCTCCACAATGGCAATGTTCTCTTTGAGATCATCATTAGCACGGAGAGACTCATCCAGGTGCAGCTGAGAATCCTGTCCGGAATGATGTACAAATATGTAAATTCTCTACTTTAAGGCAGGCTTAAAATCCATCTATTAAAAGTTCTAATGCTGTATAGTCATAAACCTTTAGGTGCCCATGTAGACCCTTGAGCTGCTTCTGGGCCTCAGCTGCCTGCCTGTTGGATTGGCTGAGCTGGATCTCCATCTCATTGAGGTCTCCCTCCATCTTCTTTTTGATCCTGAGAGCCTCATTCCTGCTACGAGTCTCAGACTCCAGGGAGGTCTGCAGGGTGTCCACCACTCTCTGCTGGTTCCTCTTTGTCTGCTCCATCTCCTCATCCTTCTCAGAAAGTTTACGTTCAATGTCAGCTTTGATCTGGTTGAACTCCAGCTGAGCTCTCAAAATCTTACCCTCTTCATGCTCAAGAGTGCCCTGTTGAAAATGTATTATGTAGAAAAGCAAACAAATAACATAATATGGTCAAAATCACTATCACTCAATCCGTCTATTGAGATTTAAGAAATAAATCTTAAAGCATACCTCTGCTTCCTCTAGAGCAGATTGTATCTCTGCCTTCTCTTGCTCAAGTGTCTTCCTGACCTTCTCCAGTTCATGAATACTCTTTCCAGTCTCACCAAGTTGTTCAGTAAGATCAGAAATTTCCTCTGTGAAGAAGACAAAAGGATGGATGTTAGACTTCATGTTTAAATCTATCTATGAGCAGTGAAAACATACAGACCTTGTAGGTTTTTGTTTTCCCTTTTCATAGTCTCCAGGTGATCCAGAGATTCTTCATATGAGTTCTTCAGTTTAAAGAGTTCAGTGCCAAGAGATCTGGCCTCTTTCTGAGAGCTCTCCAGCTCAGTCTGGGACTCCTCATACTTCTGCTTCCACTCAGACAGGACCTTCAAGAATAAAAAGAATCAGTTGCTGCACTGTGACTCAAAATACCTTAAAATCCCCAGTTTACTTGTATGTATTCATTTACATATCCTCCTTACAGTTGTCAGTAGTATTATTTACATTCATGTAGAATTTGAGAAATAGCAAAACATGTAATTTTTACCTTAGCCAAGTTAAATTCTTTTTATTTATTTTAATGGACAAAATGTGTAGGATGACAAGTTACATGCCCTGTCAACCCAAAAATGGTTTGATACCTATGAGTTTACCTTATCAAAGTTTCTTTGCTTTTTGTCCAGGGCAGCAGCAGCAGCATTGGATCTCTCTACATCTACCATGAGATCTTCAATCTCATTCTGCAGTCTATGCTTAGTTTTCTCTAGGGAGGAGCATTTGGCATTGACAGCTTCCACAGCTTCCTCTGCATCTTGCAGGCGCTGAGCAAGCTTTTTCCTGAGGAAGAATTACCTTAAAAGTTATCTACACAGTGATTTTCATGCAGTTTCACTTGTTCATGCAGACAGGTTAGTAGATTTACGAAGATTCGGGTCACAGGGGATCTTACTTGGCATCTTCTAACTCCTCAGTCCTCTGGATGGCATCAGTCTCGTACTTGGTTCTCCACTGAGCCACCTCAGAGTTGGCCTTGGAGAGACTGCGCTGCAGCTCAGCCTTGGCCTCCTGCTCTTCCTCATACTGCTCTCTCAGGAGGTCGGAGTCATGGCGAGCAGACTGGACTGCATGGGCTAGGGCATTCTTAGCCTGGGACAGAATCAGCATTAAACATAGATTAGTGAGCAAAGAGAAGCAATCATGTCAACATTTATCTTAAGTCTAACTGCTCTGCAATGGTATATAGATCGAAGGGTTTCTAAACACCTTGACTTCTTCCTCCAGTTGTCTTTTAAGATCTTCAATCTGTTGGGTGTATGATTGCTTGCTTCTAGTTAGTTGAGATACAAGAGAATCCTTCTCTTCTAGTTGTCGGGAAAGCTCCCCTGTTTAATGAAAACATGCCAGTAAGACTTGGAAGACAGACATGCTAGTGTTGATTGTTGAAATATGCTCTGGAATTGTAACTTTAGTGTACCATTTTCAGTTTGTAGCTTAGCTTTCTGCATAGAAAAATCATTGATGCTCCGTTGGCCTTCTTCAAACTTTGTCCTGTATTCACTCATTTGATCCTCAAGAGTCCTGCACATTTTCTCCAGGTTTGCCTAAAAAACAGAAGAAAACCTTAAAAATGTTTGAACACAGAAAAAAAATCCTTGAAAAATACAGATGAAAAGATATCCCAGACGTGATATCTAAACAGTTGTGATTATACTCCGTACCTTAGATTTGGAAACCTGTTCCATATTAGAGACAACATCATCCAGCTCCAGACGGAGTTCACTTTTCTCTTTCTCAAGCTTCTGTTTCACTCTCTGAAGGTTATCAATCTGCTCACCGAGGTCAGCTACACTGTCTGCATGCTTCTTCCTCAGTGTGGCAGCAGTGGCCTCATGTTGCAGAGTTGACTCTTCGAGGTCTCTGCGCAGCTTCTGGAACTCCGCCTCCCTCTTCTTGTTCATCTCAATCTGGGCAGCAGTGGCACCTCCAGCCTCCTCCAGCCTCTCACTGATCTCCTCCAGCTCTCTGGCCAGGTCTGCCCGCTGCTTCTCCACTTTGGCTCGGGCAGCTCTCTCAGCCTCCAGCTCTTCCTCCAGCTCCTCAATGCGGGCCTATATGAGGGAAATATTACCATGTAAAAATTTGATAAAATTGTGTTTGTTCTCTCCTCATACTTTTTTGTTTTTGTCACCTGAAGCTCCTTAAGTTTCTTCTGAAGCTGGGCTCCCATAGCTTGTTCATCTTCAATCTTGCTATTAAGTTGGCTGATTTCAAAGTCTTTCCTTTTATGAATAAGACAATTTTGATCAGTTGGGGTTTACTTATCAAAAATCATCTATTTTTTTTTCTTTTTTAATGTTGTATTTAGACTTACTTTTTCAGCCTTTCTTCAAGCTGTTGCTTGTCATTTTCTAAATCCATCACATTTTCCTGGGTCAACTTTAAGTCACCCTCTAGCTTTCTCTTTGCCCTCTCAAGATCCATCCTTAGTTTTTTCTCCTGTTCCAGGGACCCTTCAAGCTATTGTGGGAGAAAGGAATAATTATGCAAATGTCCTCATTTGTCTAATACTTTGAATACTCACTTCCTTTTTGGTTACCTACATCATCAACTTGCTGCTCCAGCTTGGTTTTGGCCTTAGTCAGAGTGTTGACTTTGTCCTCTTCACTCTGAAGGTCATCCAGCGTTTGCTGGTGAGCCTCCTGGAGAGCTTTCTTCTCTTTCGTGAGCTTGGCAATGATTTCATCAAGAGCTGCCATCTCCTCAGTCAGGTTTTTAACCTAAAAAGGAACACAGCTATAACTTTTTTTATAGGGATTCTCAGTCATTATTAAAGCCTCAGTTTCAGATTGACTAACCTTGTTCTCAGTGGCATGTTTCTCTTTTTCCACTTTAGCCAGAGTGAGCTCCAAATCATCAATGTCCTTCTTGAGCTCAGAGCATTCATCCTCTAACTTTCTTTTCTTAGCAGTGAGTTCTGCATTCATCTCCTCCTCATCTTCAAGTCTCTCAGTCAGCTCCTTGGCTTTGGCCTCAAGCTGAATTTTATTTTTGATCAAACCCTCACAACGTTCCTCAGCATCAGAAAGACTGTCCTGTTCCTGTAACAGTAATTGTGTCATGGCATTGTGTTAAAAAATCTAAAGGAGGTAAATAAATCCTTTACAGATGTACTTCACAGTGAGAATTCATTAAATGCCCTGAATAAATAACACCTACAGTTTGAACTTGAAGCTGCAGGTCATTCTTCTCTTGGAGAACAGTAACCATTTTCTCCTCAAGCTCTTTTCTCCGAGCCTCAGATTTTGCATAGGCCTCCTTCAGCTTTAGGAATTCTTCCTTCATGTTGGCCATCTCCTTCTCAGCTTCAGCTGATCTCAGCAGGGGCTTGATCTTGAAGAACATCTTCATCCAGGGCCAATTCTTGACACCCATGAATGCACGGACGTTCCACTGAATTACCAACAATGAATCCCTGTAATGACATTTAATTAAAGCACAAATATGTTCATTTTCCATGTCTGGATGACTACAAGTACTTTCCTACTGCTCCAGATGAGGTACCAGATACCAAATGGGAATGTCAAAAACAACGTGATGAAAAAGCATTAAATTAAACTCTTTGTAACACCTTTCGGAAATTATTGTTGTTAAGGCAGGTAATAGTGCATGTATTGTGAAAATACGTGCATTGAGGCAAAAGCAGTAGTGGTGAAGTTCAGATATGTGCTCTAAAACAGTATTACTCTCTGAACTTGCATTTTCCATGTCGATCAGCACAGACACTGGAGTCAGTTTTGAGCCAACGATTTGTATTATACTGCCAGTTGAAAGTGTGCTGGTGCTCAAGCAAATGAATATCATCCCAGTTCACAAAAGATATATATATATATATATATATGTATATATATATATATATATATATACACACTACAATAAAACTTTCAGTTGATTGTGAACCATAATCCTAATGTAGTTCATAGTCTATTTACCTGCGCTCAACAATCTTCTGGAATTCAATTCTCGCCAGAAGACCACGGCCTCTTGATTGGATACCAGTGATGATGAGAGCAAGACGGTCATCTCTCATCTCCTCAAGGGTACCCAGGAGACCAGCTTTAAAGAACACCTTAAAATCGACAGTTTAGATGCTTAGAATTGTTTTAAAATGCTGGCCCAATTTGATCATTTAAAATAGTAGCATGGAGTGCTTGTCTGCTGGGGGTCATTACCTAAAAAGCCTGCAAAGAGCTGGCAAATACCAGTAGCACAGCAGGCAGTGACAAAAGCTGTATTACATTTTAACTTGTCTTATCTGTGATATCTGTGAAAGCTTCTCTCACAATATTTGATTTCTGAACATGAAAATCATACATAATGCAGCTACATAGTGCACTGCCTGGATGTGCTCATCTGTTCTTCATTTGACAGCATATGTGTGATGATACCAAAACAAGTTACCTGTAGCACATATCTTTGAAACTGTCAAGTTGCATAGAGCTGCTGTAACATTAATGGCACGTATGGGCACACCATAAACTAAGGCACCTTAGTGTGTCCAAATCTGTACTGCTGATGGTCAATATCTAGAGATCCCAGCAGTTTCTCAGCTCCTTTCTTGCTGTCAATAAACTGTCCCTCTGGGATAGCAGCAGGGTTCAGGATACGGTATCTGACAAGAAAGATAATATATAACAGAAATAGTCTTCATATAGGTATTTCAGTGTCTTAATATAGTGAGTCTTGTTTGAGCAAACAAACAAACAAAGTCCTGAATCAGTTGTACCTCTGTTTGAAGTCTCCATACAGGATCCTGTTGGGGAAGCCCTTTCTGCAGATCCTGATGCCTTCCAGCACACCGTTACAGCGCAGCTGGTGCATGACCAATGGATTCTCCATGGCCCCAGGAGTCTTCGTCTCGTTGGGGATGATGCAGCGCACAAAGTGGGGGTGAGTTGACCTCAGGTTGGTCATGAGCTTGTTTAGGTTCTCCTGTAGTAGACCATTTATTTACTATTACTATTTACTGTTAAAGCTCAGATTGGTAGTTAGGAACTTTTAAAAAAAAAAAAATGTTTAAAAAGGTATTCTGTAAGAAATACCCTGTGAAGTGCAGAGACTGTCTGGAAGGAGGAACCTTTCTTCTTTTTGCCACCGTCCTTACCCTTTCCACCACCAGCGTCCGCTGTGAAAATATGTCTGTTCTTAATGTAATACAAGCTCCGGTCCAGCTCTGGGACTGTATTAGTTCCCTGCTGCTGCTCATTATGTCAGAAACTAAATCATAACAGTTTTACATAATAGAAACAGCTTGTGTAATCCAGCAATTCACATTTGCAAAAAAAACCTCTTGTTTTATGTGATGGAGAAATAGCTTACCAGAATCAGCCCCAGCATATCCAGCAAAAAGGTTTGACAGAAGCTTCATTGTGGACTTTTGGTACAGTCCCACGACAGTCTCATTGAGGGGGTCCTTGTTTTTCACCAGCCAGTTGGTAATGTTATAATCAACAGTGCCAGCATAGTGAACCAGGGAGAAATGACCCTCTGGTTTCCCCTTGACAATTCTTGGCTTCTGGAAGTTGTTTGATTTCCCCAAGTGGTTGTCATACAGCTTGGCTTTAAATGTGGCATCACTGGCCTTGGGGAACATGCACTCCTCTTCAAGGATGGACATGATACCCATGGGCTGAGGTGAAAACCATTACAGAAGTTTAATGTCACAATTTGTCAATGTTCAACAGTCAAAAATTGGTTTGTTAAAAAAATCAAACAAAAAATCTGATAAAAAACAGCAATGCTAACAAGTTACTGTAGCAGTATAAGTAAAACATAGGTAAAGGTAGGTAGGTAAAATAGAGCCATAATACAAATAGGTAATTAACCTTACTTTGTAGTATACATTTCTGCTAGAAAATAACTTTACACAATGTATGTTAATTTTAAAGTGCATCTACACACCTTTTCAATGAGATCAATGCAGGCCTGCAAGTCCATGCCAAAGTCAATAAACTCCCATTCAATGCCCTCCTTCTTGTACTCCTCTTGCTCGAGCACAAACATGTGGTGGTTGAAGAACTGCTGCAGCTTCTCATTAGTGAAGTTGATGCACAGTTGCTCAAATGTGTTGAACTGCAAAATAGATGACATTCTGATTTCTTGGGTGTTACATAAACAAACAAACAAAAAAGAAACACACACCCACTGTGATTACACTGCATAGCACACAGTGTACACAACAAAATTGACTCTGCATTTAACCCATCACACACATGGGCAAGTGGCACACATGGCACCGTTGCCCAAGGAGCAGTGTGTTTGGACAGGGTACCTCAGTGGCACTACTGGCAGCTGGTGGATTTGAACCTGCAATCCTGTGGTCACAAGTCCGATACCTTAACCACCAGGCCACCACTGCCCCCATGACACATGGCCGTGTATCATGAAAATATTACTTTTGTAATTTTGAAAATATGAAATATTATTATTGTATTTGGTTTTCACCTACATCAAAGATCTCAAATCCAGCAATATCCAGCACACCAATGAAGTACTGGCGAGGTTGTTTGGTGTCCAAGGACTGGTTGATTCTCACCACCATCCACAAGAACATCTTTTCATAGACTGACTTGGACAGGGCTCCAACAGAGTAGTACACCTAAAACGGAAGACAGCACAGAAGGATGACGTTTTAATGAAAAACCTCCTTTGTCGTGTTGCATTTGATTTGGGTAAAGCTGTAGCATTCTAACCTGTTGGACATTCTGTCCCTTGGTGACCCACTCGTTTCCTACTTTGACCCTTGGGTGACACAGGGCCTTAATAAGGTCAGCAGAGTTCAGGCCCATGAGGTAGGAGACTTTGTCAGCATCTGGGAGGAGTGAAAAATGTTCAAGTTGCCTCGTTAATTTGAGAAATTATGTCATATAATTGGTTGGTTCATGATTAACTACTAATGTACTTAAATGATTCTCTAGTGTGTTTGCTGAAAGATGTGAGGCACAGTTTAAAAAAACACTTGTTTGGATGACACACCCTCAGTTCCATCAGCCTCTGCCTGCTCCTCTCTCTGCTTCTGCTTGAACTTCATGTTGCCTTCATGCATAATGGCGCCAATCAGCTTGTAAATGCTGTTCTTCTCCTCTTGAGTGAAGCCCAGCACATCAAAAGCCTCCTGTTATGTAAATAATTGTGGAATAACTGATGAAATGAACATTCACTGTCGCTATGTACATTACTCTACGCAACTGAATAATATAATGCCTAAGAAGGCATTATACAGGGTTCTGTTCATAGGAAAGTATGTTGAAAGGTTCTCTGATTTGTTTTCTCTGATTTTCCAAGATTTACTAAAAACAAACACAATTTTTGCTCACATCAGTAGCATCCAGTTCATCACCATCATTAATGGAGGCTACTTGGGTCTCTCCTTGGGAGATGAAGGCATAGTCATAGGGGTTGGCAGTGATGAGGAGCATCTCTGAAACAGAGGAGTATGCTGGTCAGAAGGGTCTTTGTCAGTAATTGTCATGTGATGTCATGTTATGGTAGTTTTAAATGTCTTACCTAGCAGTTCTGGTTTCCTCTGAGAGAGGATCTGGTAGAAAATGTGGTAATCTCTCTCAGCCTTGAGCTGGAAAGTCACCCGAGACTTCTCCAGTAGATCTGGCCAATAAAAAGACAAAATATTTTCTTTTAATATTATAAGAATAATAACTTTTTTGATGTGTTAAAATGTAGCTTACTCACAAGTCTCAATATCAGCAGAAGCCAGTTTGCCACTTGCATGGAAATGGATTCTGATGAATTTACCCTGTTAGAAAATAAGGATTTTTATTTATAGAAGGATACGCAAATTTGGGAAAAACGTGACTTATAGGTGGCACTTTAAACAGGGAACTATCAGCCTCCGAAGCACACCTGTCCTATGATTCTAGCGAAGAATTAGGCCAGGCTTGTCTCAAATAGAGGCCTATTACCCTCTCTGTTGCCACGTTAGTCTGCGAGACCATGGCATTTGGGTATGTACATTTGATATAAAAATAACCACTGACCTAAATAAAACTCACACCTGAATTGCTTGATACTGGCTAAGGCTTGTATTGGAAAAGAGAGAGAAAATCATGCCAGACAGGGAGTGTAAACAGACTGAAATGTATGTGACTCTGGGATTGAGTTCTTTGGATCCCTGGACAGTGCATCGAAGATAATCACCATCTGTCCTTTTCATTTGTGTGAAATGAAATCAATTTTTACTCACAAATCTGGATGAGTTGTCATTTCTGATGGTCTTTGCATTACCAAAGGCCTCCAGAGCAGGGTTACACTGGATGATTTGATCCTCCAGTGTTCCCTGAAAGGAAACATCAATCAGTATCACTGCCATCATAATAAAGTTGGAAATACGAGGAAGTACACTATGGAGTCAACAGCCTTTTTGTCATTTGGGTCTCTTTTGCCACTACCTCCAGTAATGGCAGAGTACCAAATGACTCATGATCTGAACATTACCATGATCTGTTGTTATGGTGTGCCGGAATGTGATTATAGGACTGTTTACCTTTTTGTCATTTGGATCCCTTTTGATTCCTCCAGCAGCAATGCTGGCAAAGTACTGAATGACCCTCTTGGTGTTCACAGTCTTCCCGGCACCAGATTCTCCACTGAGAAAGGAGGGAGAGCAAATTTTCAAGTTTTATTTCATTGTTTTGTACCAGCACTTTTCTCAGAAACAGAAACAGCTCACAGTTACATATGACTTACGTAATAAGGAGGGACTGATTCTCCCTGTCTAAAAAGTAAAGGAAAACCACACACTTTATTTATGTACACATGTTGTTATTACATCCAACATATGAAATATAGTTTGTCTTGTCTGAAGTGTCATTTATCTTGATTGATATACACTCTGATCAAAATAAAAACACAGTCTTTCATGATGACTATTTTTTACCTGACAGCATGTACTGGTAGGCATTGTCAGAGATGGAGAAGATGTGAGGAGGAGCTTCACTCCTCTTCTTGCCTCTGTAGGCAAGGACAACTTCCTGATTGTACACTGGCAACCACTTGTAGGGATTGACAGTGACACAGAACAACCCAGAGTAGGTCTGCATTAAGAAACATAAGACAGTTTTAGTTTGAATGGGACTAGCACCTCCTGATAACCTAAGACATGCTCATTACTGTACTCACATAGATCATCCAGGCTGCATAACGCTCTTTCAGGTTAAACAGCACAGCAGGCTCATGCAGGAAGGTGAACATCGCCATGTCCTCAATTTTATCGAACTTTGGCGGGTTCTGGGGGTGGACATCTGACTCCTTTGCAACGACAGTCTTTGAGAAGGAATGCAAATACCAGTCATACTGTTTTTTTATAGTTTTTTTTTTTTTGTATTATATTTCAATTTTGGATATTAAGGATTAGATGATGCATATCTGCTTATCTAAGCAAGCTATACTCAAACACAGAAATCCATCCCATTTTTAACAATATAGCATCTTGTAACAGCAATCAAAAACATCTTTACATGGCACAAGATTTAAATTATGAGAGTATGGTAGTAAAATAGCAAGACACTTAAAGTTATACAGAAAAACAGCACTCCTTACCTTTCCAAATTCAGTGTCAACAGTGACTTTGTCCCCGTCTCTACTTTGGATCATGCCTTTCACAAACTCAACCTCAGGATCTACTACAAAGCAGGCCCTCTTGATGTCAAAGGGGCGAGTCTGGGCCTCAAGACGCTCCATATCTGACTTCCTCAGAAACGGAGCTGCCGCCCCAAACTCCTCCATTAAAGCATCCCCCATGATTCTGTCTTGGAAAACAAAGGAAAGTCACAGTGATAGGATGGACTAAGTACAGTTTAAGTCAAAATATTCATGTATAATGACACAGTGTACTGAGGGTAAAACGTACTGAAGTATGACAGGAGTGAAATTATGTCTAAAATGTATATACAGATCTCAGAGTTTAATGCTCAGCATATTGTAATGTTTAGTCAGAATTTGGAGCATCTGTCATGTTTTAGTTAAAGGAGAACTTCGGTATAAAATGAAAATTGGCATGTTAAAACATCATACCGAGTTGGTATGTGTACGGAGGAGCAAAATTGATTTAGCCTGTTGCATTCAGAGTTTAACTATTTTTTATCGTTTGTCCCAGAAGGCTAACAATGGAAGTGGTAGGTGCCCTTAGACGAAGCATGACGGCTGCTCTATTTTTAAACCATTAAAACAGCTCGAAGAAACTCCACACTCCATCGGTAGTACAACAAAGGCCCTGATATTAAAAACGAGGCACTGAGAACTTTGTAAGTGTACACAACATTTATTAATAAAACAGTTTTGACAAGCAGTACCTTGCTGTAGTTTATCGTTGCCGCCATGATGAAAGTCTGCATAGGTCGATTGACGAACACGAACCAGCAGGAAGAATAGGAGGAGAGGTAGTACAATCAACTTGTTTGGACTTTCATCATGGGGGCAACGAGAAACAACTGCAAACGACTGCATGTAAGAACAGCTTTTTAAATAAACGTTGTGTACATTTACAATATTCTCAGTGGTTCGTTTTGAATGCCAGAGCCTTTGTTGTACTACCAATGGAATGTGGAGTTTCTTCGAGCTGTTTTAATGGTTTAAAAATAGTGTAGTTGTCATGCTTCGTCTAAGGGCACCTACCACTTCCATTGTTAGCCTTCTGGGTCAAACTATAAAAAATAGTTAAACTCTGAATGCAACAGGCTAAATCAATTTTGCTCCTCAGTACACATACCAACTCGGTATGATGTTTTAACATGCCAATTTTCATTTTACACCGAAGTTCTCCTTTAAGAGTCAAGAATAAAATGCTTAAGTAATCTTACTACAGATTTTAAAGTCAGCTACAGTACCTTCTTTACCTTCCTTTTAAATAGTTGTTATTGTCCTAAAATGAACACAAAAATGACACCATCAGTCTTAAAATGTCAATCAGTTTTAAAGGTTAAGTACTAGACTTATCAATAACTGAAATGATCATAAAGTTGAATCATAAAGCCCTTAAATCTTTAAGCAGATGTTCATATTGTTGTTGTTACCCCAGTAGTCCTACCTGTCGATGATAAAATGAGCAGCCACAAGTCCCTGTCTTATATACAACTAGCAGCTCTCTTAAAAGGCTTGTGGCAGAAATAGTAAGCTGATGCATCCATATGTGTGAAAAGGTGGGGGCGATTGGTTTATTCAGTAGTGTTAAAGGTGCAGTATACAATTATTGTGCCAAAAAAGTAAGATGCTTCTGAAACTTTAGCAGCAATAATTATTTAGAAGGAACAGAAAAAAAGTAATGTCTCTTAAATTGTCTTGGTATTCCCCTTGCATGTTGTATTTCTGTATTGTGGTTTTGTGCATTTCCTGGTAAGAATTTATAATACTTACTTCTTATGAAGCATTTATTCATGTGTTTGTTAACTCTTAGTTAACACTTTGTTCATTTGTTTGCTATACACTATTTCTTATGTGACGCCCCAGCTTTCCCGTGCTGTGAGTGCATTTTTTTTCCAGTCTGTTAAAGTCTGTAGCAGTCTGCAGTAAATTATTTAGAAACATATCTACTTCCTTCTGTCTGATTTTCTGTTGGCTGTCTGTTTGTATTTCCATTTGTTGGTCTTTATGCTATCTGCTATCTATCTCTGTGCCTGCTGTCTGTGTATCATCCTTTCTGAGAAACAATGTAATAATAATAGCTAACAAATGATAAACAAAGCTTGAACTAAGGGTTAACAAATGCATGAATAAATGCTTTGTAGGGGGTAATTACTCCGAAGTGCTACCCATTTTTTTGAGATGAGCTGAGAGGGTGATGGGAAGCAACAGTGAAAGAGTAGGTCCATAAATATTGTATGAACCCTCCACTCCACAAAAGGAAATGACCCGACTTAAACAGTAGCAGATGAATTAAACATAGCGCCTAGGAGACATATTTACTGAAAACAAAATATTAACACCAATGATAATATAATTAACATGAATTATACATGAAGTTGAAATGATCTGTTTTTAATGGGACATTCATATGTGTACATTTACCTACCTAATTTTAGCAATCAAATGAAAATGCATGAACAAAAAAAAACTATACTTTGTTGAAGGGCATTTCTGAAGGACATGTCTGACCTAAAAAAAAATCAACATGTTCAATGTGATAGTGATTTAGGCCTTCATGAATACTCAGCTGTGGTAATGCGTGCTAAAATCTGCAGCCCATAACAAAGCCTAGCTGGTGTCTGCATCTGTAACTCCAGGCATGACCAAGGTCAGTCAGCTGCCCGCTGCCCGCAGTGGAACTCAGACTGAGTGCTTCTCAAGAACAGTGTGTGTACTTCATTAACGCTCAAAATACATGCAAGCGGGCGAAGCGGAACGTTCCATTCTTTTCAGTTGGGAGGCGGCAGGTGGTGACGTAGATCAGCGAGGCGGGTGAAAAAGTTGAGCTCTGCTGAACTTTATGCAAATGAGGAGCGGCGTTTGCCAAGCGGTAACCAATGACATCGTTTCAGATGACTTCAGTTGGAAGGCGGCAAGTGGAGAGATAAACATTTAAAAATGGACGCACATAAAATTTGAAGCAGTGCAGTGGTTAACATTATATTGACATGGCAGAAGCAAAAAAATCAATACCATTCAGAATTCTTTAGCCTTTTAAACTTCATATCTCTTCAACTGACGTTCGGTACACGCCCACTCAAAGCGGAGCAAGCGGAGAGAAAGCTGTACATTTCGCTTGCATGTATTTTGGGCGTAACGATGCCTTAATTCTAATGGGGAACATCTAAAGATTAATGTCATGTGTTAATGGCACCATTTAGTGACAACCTGATGCCCCCTCAAAGCTGAGTAGTTAGGAAGTCTTTAAATCCCTTAAATCTTTAAGTCTTTAAATTAAGTTGTTTAACCGGTTGTGTATGAGATGCTGGGGTGTTAAAACTCCTGAGTTTTTGAGAACAGCTGAGGCATGTCCATAAAGTGACAGAGTAATTTAAGTGCAAGTGATAATGATGTTGAGTACCTACTCTGTTCTCGTTTTACAATAAGCTCAGAGTGTTTACAGTACTTATGGAAACATGCACAAACTAGTACACACCAGTAGAGACTGATGTGATGTATTTGTAGGGGGAAAAAAGCATCTCATTTGGAATTACCTAAAACACTCTGGGATCCTCATTATTTTTCCAGATGCCATGATCATGCCATCATAAGATGTAGTGTTGTTGCAAATTGGAATGCATTTTTAAACTTCAATTACACACTAGGATGAATGGTACGGGGCTGTTTAGATTTCTGGCTTCTGGTTGATACATGGTCCTAATCTCTGTGCCGTGAGACATTTTCAAATCACTTCAGTAAGAGTATTTTGGCACCCATGAATATCTGTTTTTTTATGCTCATGAGCATGTCGGTGGCTGTGTTCTACTCTATCAACATTGGTCCCCACCTTCTCCCTTTCACCTCTGGCTCCAAATGTGCATTGATATGGAAGACCTGGCCTTATAATGGCCATTCTAAACCAGCACGCAGAGGGGTGTCTGTTAAACCCTCAGTGACTCTTCATTAGTGTAGGCATCTGAACAAGTAAATAATGTGCACTGCAAGGGTTAGGGTGCATCTCTTAACAGCTTGAAGTGTGCACTTCAAGCCCTTTAGGCTTTACCCATTTTCTCAAGTGTTTTCTTAGCGTTTAGTGTCAGTACACATGGCATTTTGAACATGAATGTGACCTCATATTATACTCAGTATAGAACTGCATGCATACGGCATATATATTCTGTCAGTAGAAGGCAAAAAAAATAGAATGTTACAAGATGTTTATATAAAATCTGTGCCCGTGTTATGACCTTATGTCTACACCAATGACTGCATAATTGATATACAGTCTATGGTCTACACAGAAAAGACTTACTGCTGTTAAAAATGAACCAAAGAAAGGCCAAGGTCAGTCAGCTGCCAGCTGGCTGTCACACTTGACACTGTCTCATTCTGTCAGTGCTGTATTGTTACTTTACCTTCACACTTAAGGATAAAGATAGCCCTGTGAAATTCTTCCTGGATGCCTTCCTTTGACTAAGGACAGCCAGTACTGAACTTGTTGTGCACTTGTGTCTCCTTTGGTCGAAGGTCATTATTAACAATGGGTAGTTGCTGAAAACTCTTAACATGTAATAGAGTAATACAGTCAGCTCACATTCAGGTTCATTCTGCTCATAAATATGCACAGCCGAGAAACCAGGATGATGGAAACAAATACATAGGTGTGAGGAATGACTGCTGTGACACCTTTCATAGTCCTCACCCACATAAAGTACTTATTTGTCCAACAAAACATCTATAGGATGTACATGTGAAATGGGTGGATGCTTTCTTGATAAATAGTTTTATAGATTTTATGGTCCAGATGTGTGGATTATGAATTAAAGCTTTTGAATTATGTTTCTGAATATTTTATCTTAATTCGAAGGGATTTGAACATTTCTTAGATGTAACTGTTATAGTTCAATTGCAGTTTGTTGAAGTTGTGCTCATATTGTAATTACAATTGTAAGTATATAAGTATAAAATAAACTTTTTAATACCTAGATAGCTGTACATATGTGCTTTTTCGATTTTAATATCCACCACTTTCTAGATCTGTTCTACAGTATATCCATAGGCACATCAGGCAAAAATGCATTCCAAATCATCAGATATAGCTTTTATCCTCATATAAGGCATGGCTGCGAGACGGGGACATGTGCGGTAGCATGTATGGAGACACCTGACTCTCAGCTTAGCCTTGTTTGCATTGTTTCCTTGCCATTGTCATTGAGGACAAAGATAACCTGTGAAATTCCTTGTGAGTGCCTCTGTCTGATTGAGGAGCACAGCTTGTGATGAGCAGTGATGCTCTAGTTTATGTATAGGTAAAGGTCATCTCCCCTCAGCTTTTCAGGGCAGAGACTCATGGTGTAGTAACGTTGTCCTATCAGCCTCCTCTCTTGCCTTAGACAACTAGCAGTCATGATAGTACTTGTTGCTCCTTCTTTGCTTTTATGTCTTACTCATGGAAGAACTTTCGTCTGAAGACAACTTTTGTTTAGGTGACTTGTGAATTGTGCTCTAATTCATGTTGTATAAGGTAAATATGGTTCTGATTTTTTTTTCTTTCACTGTTTTTACCTGAAGGTTTTGATCCTGGCTCAGAGAGACAAGACATCTTGCACTTCCCAACAAACATTGTTGTTGAAGTTGAAGCATTTATAAAGTGGTAAGTGGAGCTACTTTAAATATTACTTAGAATGTTACTTTTTTACTTTTCATTGCTACAGTATGCTTTAAATTTAACCAAATGGCAGAAAGTGCATCCTGAAAATGACTGAAAATGACAATGCATGTATTTAAAGACAATAAGGCTTGCACCATGTGTGTACAAATGTAAGCATTGCAAAACCAAATACCTGAATGATTATGAGAAACCTAGATTGGTTTTATATGAGGATTTTGTAAGATGTTATAGTTACAGAAGTAAGCTTTGATAGATTTAGTCATGTATAATCCCATCTTGAAGAGGACTGTTAACCTGCTCAGACATATTTTTGCTCACTGATAACACATTGCATTGTTTTTTTAATTTTTTTTTTTATTCCAAATATACTCAATACCTGCATTGCTGGTTAGTGTAACGCAGTGCAATACGGAGGACAGAGTTACTGACTTTGTGTCTGCAGACTGTATGCTGCCCTCCTACCACCTCACCCCACCCCATTTCCACCCTTGTGTGTCTGCTGTTCACCCTAAACACTTCCTGTGATTGACCAGTAGCCAGTCCACTCCATTACTTTCACAGATGTTTAAGAAAACACTAACATGGCTAAATACATATCTAAATCTAATTATGCTGCTACAGGACACATAATCTAAAAAAATACATTTAGAAAGAAATTTGAGAAATTTACTGCAGTACTCACCGTGTACTCCAGTTTCTGGATCTGCTTCTTGCCACCCTTCATGGCGATTTGCTCAGCTTCGTCTGAAAAGGGGCAGAAATAATAGGTTGTAAAACCTTAGGTCATTTTGAATAGGGTGGAGAATATTGTCTTTTTTAAGTCATTTTCAGAGTAATGTAGGGACAAAGCAGTGGGGATGAGATGCATAATCATTTTGTGAACTCACTGATCCATAAACGTTTAAAGCAACATATGGCTATGGCTTTGTTTGTTGTTGTCCTCAGGGAGGCACTACAGGTCCATCAAAACAAGGACAAATAGACTTATTTATGTTGGTTGTCAGATTGCTTTAACAAAGAATTATCATGAACCACAAGACAGTATGGTACTAGAAAAAAACATGTGGGAGTCTGTTGCAGTACCTGTTGAAGTGTCTGCCTGACTGGCAATGTGAATGTTAGTAGCTTTGTTTGCTCCTTTGCTTTTGTCCTTAGTACAGAGTACAGAGATAACTTTGTGAAATACTTGTAGGATTCTGTCTTGTGATTGAGAAGAACAGCAACATGACCATGTACATTGAGATTACAGCTGTACCATCAAATTATGTTTCATCTGTCCAGGGGCCTCATGTACAAAGCTTGCGTACGCACAAAAAAGTCCGTACGCCACTTCCCACGCCAGAGTTCGGATGTACAGAGACTGACTTGACGTGAAAAAGTGCGGGCCTCCACGCAAACTTCATGGCTGGCGTACGCACGTTTCTAGTGCATTTGGTCAGTTGGCGGCACATAGAGGCAATGCAGCGCAATAACTTCAGGTGTACTCACTCACGAGTCATGACATAATATTGCAATTTGCGGCTAGGTAAAGGTGGCTTTAAACGTCAGTATGCATGATTTTTAACGCACTTCAATCATGGGTTATTGTTTACACGCATAATGTGACACTGTTGGGTTAACTTTAACAGATACATAAAACTATAATAGCTATACTGGAATCAAGGACATCGGAAGCCGCGGTAAAATCATATTCAGGGATGACTGCTTATTAAACATTGCATATTTTCAGGACTGTGGATGTCATTCATGCTAATATATCTCCCATGAGATGTTTGTCGCTCAATTCTTGACAGTAGTATAATGAGACTAGAGTTGTTGATGTTGCGTGGAGTAACCATAATATTTAGGCTACTTGAAATCAATCAATCAAACATTAAAGCGGAATTTGCAGCGATAGCCGGTTTTCCAAATGTAATCGTAGCGATCGACTGCACACATAGGCTATTTATAAAGGCGCCATCTGAGGGGAAATATGCGTATGTGAACAGGAAACATTTCAATTCAATAAACTGATGGTATTTAGGTAATAATAATAATCTTGTAAATAACATTTTAATGTTGCAACATTTTTATTATTATTTCAAATACCTTGGTTGGTTTTTGGAACTCTTGTATTTAGATCAAAAGCTTTGTATGTGTCTCTGGTTGAGCTATGAGGTGTGAATAACTGGCTTCCTTAACCATTCTGAATAACCGTCCCTGTCTGGTGGATTAACATACAGACCATTTGGCACCTCTGATCTGATTAGGAAAAGACTGTAGTACTCAACAAAGACATTGCATATGCATTTTGGGTGTAACCTTGGGTGCAGCCATTGGCTGTCTACAGACATTTAAGGTCAAAATAACCACTGTTTGAGTTAGTCTGTAGTCTTGTCCTGTCTTGTCGTGTCTGTCTGTGTCTTGTGTGTGTGTGTCTGTGATGTCCTTAATGTTAAGAATAAACCTTGTTCTGGATTTTCAACCACTAGGCTGACTGAGTCTCCAAATTCAACTTAAAAGTAATTTTATTACTTTTAAAATGGAGGTTCCACCGAGATATAAAATCTTGGATTTCATTGGATTCATGAGCTTGTGGTAAGATTCTCATCACTTTTTGTTGACAGAACAGTTTTAAGTGAGTATTATTGTGAAGTGTTTGAATGCTGTTAGGTAAGATCCTTAAGCAAAATTTCCTGGCTGAATCTTGACGAAGATTGGCGAGTTCAACTGGTGGATTCCAGTTGAGGTAGGAGCATAAGTTGAGGTTTGAATGCAGCTAGACGAGTAAAATCGCTAGAACTGTGGACTTTGTTCCTGGTAGTGTGAGTTAGTAAGCAGACAGAGTCCTCTATCTTTCTCTATTTCTATTTTTACTTTCTCTCTCTTCTACCCCGACTCTGTTTGGTCTGAAAACTGGTAGTCCCTGACGAGGTGATCGCGGGCAGCTTAGTGTTGTTTGCAGAGGGAGCTTTCCTCCATATCTGCGGTACAGGCAATGCAGTTCTAGCATTGTAACTGTACGTAAAGCTGTCCGCGGAAATATTATGGTGTGGGCCCGCACCGGTTTTGGAAAATTGTTTTAAGTACTTGCCTAGCTAGATAGAAGTACTGTCTGTCAACAAACTGTGTATGAGATCAAACTTTAGCTCCTAAATTCTGTGCTAAGTAATTGGATAAGGCTTGGTCAGTACAGTGGCTAATCAAGTTCATGTGTCTTGTCTTGAGCTCAAATATCTGCATGTGCATCTTTGTTTAATGTCTAAACCATGGTTATATGTGTGTCCTTACATTGCATGTCTTGTGCTCTGCTGTGACTCATGAGAACTAACAAAATGCCTTTAATTTGATAAATGTCTATCTGTGGCAGCTGAACATGATCAAACAGCATTAGCTATGGCCATATAGGAAAGAGGCAGGGATGCCTATTTAAAAATATATCCATGCTGATTGATCACTGAGCAGTCGATGCCCCAGAATGGAATAGACTTAAAATCTTAATTGAGAATTGAAAACTTGTTGTCATAGAGGTGTCACAACTACCATGAGCTAGCATCTGTCCCTGTCCTTGTTGTTATGTAAATGTGTGCCCTGAGTGAGTGAGTGAGTGAGTGAAGGTGTGAAATGCTGGCCAGCTAGAATAAGCGTTTGTGTGCTGTCTTTCTGTGAAACCCCAGAGTAACTATCTACCATTTCCATTTGTGCACAAGAATGTTCAAATTAGACTTGGAAAGCTGTATGGATTTTTGTTATGACATTTTATTTTCATCCTTTTCACCCATTTATTTTGTTTTGGTTTGTGAAGATTTGGCTATCAGATGAATGAGAATTTGATTTGATTTAATGTTTGATTTATTTTGTTCTAGACATCATTCAAGATGTCAGATTTCTTTTTTGTCACTGCAAAATCCGTTTTCTGATGAATCACCCTGAGTATATCTGTTCAAAAGTTTTGCCCCTATATAACATGTTTGTGTTCTTCCAGAATACATGAGCCGGTCTTCCATTTTCCTTTCTAGCAGGTCAACTCAAGGAGGTGTCCTGCTTAGTTGATATGCAAATCAGTTGCAAATTGTTTGCCAGAGAAGGTGTTTGTGTGAATAAGGAAAACCTGGAAAGAATCTTTTTAAGTCATGCTTTCCTTATACTGTTTATTCTGCTTTATATACTCAATGCAGTGATTCATTTATTTATTTTGCTTTGCAGTTTATCCCATAATTTGTTTTTGTTTAATCCACTAATGAGATTGGTTGGTCATTCTGTCTTTAGTAGTTTTATCTCCATGTCTACATGTTCAAGCTGATAAGAGAAACTAGAAGGGTTTTGTGTGTTACTCTGTAATATGTTTACAATGCAAGCCCAGGTTTAACATTTAGATTTAATGGCTAAAGTACAGTCAGCTCTCACAGTGTTCTCCAAGATTCTGTCTGTGTTATCTAAACAGTTTAAGTTTTTCAGAAACCAAAGCGAAACAAAGAAGGAAGACAATATTGAGATGCACATTCTGCTACCCAGTCTGATTCAAGCTGCTCTTTTACGAATGGGCCAGGCGAAGATGCTTTTTGGACAAGCATGCAGCCCAGGTGTTGGTGAGTGGAATCTCACAGGTCACAAAACAGCCTAAAAGGGACTGGGCTAAAGTGATGAATCTTGTAATTGAGTAAGCTGAGGTTTTATGGGGGACTAGGGAGCAGAGGTTAACTCTCATAGCACATCACATAGCTTTGGCACACTCCTGGGATTATGTCATCTGTCCTTTGAATATTTAGTGAAAAGTTTAATTCATGGCGTACGATAATAGTGGAAATCAGCGGTGCTTCCCCGTCAAAGGTTTGGAAACTAATGGCGTAAATTAATAGTGGACACCAATTGGTTCTTCCCCATCAAAAAGTTAGACATTAACTGAAATAGAGTACAAAGGATACTGATCTGCTTAGCTGTTCAGTCGCAGATCAGAAAGGGGGGAGAATTGTAGTCATTAGGCCATTACATTTCAGTGGAGGACGGAGGGAGGGGGGTTGGTGATTCTGACGTGTACTTATGCCTAGTTTTGCTGATACTACCAGTCATAATATTTTTTTTATTTTTCTCAAATTGACAACTACAAAGGCTAACAATGTGTACAGGTTCTATCAAACTGTCTCCCTAGAAAAAAAACTGTTATGTGTTTGTTATGTTGTGATTTAAATGAACAGTTTAGAAAAGGGAGCTCTTACAGTTTGGGAGTAGTTTGTGTGTCTGCAGATTTGGAAAGGGGGAGGACCCCACTACAATATATATCACACCTTAGACCAGACGCCTGTTAAAGCCCTAAGAAATTACCAATAGTGGAAAAACATTTGATTTTGTTATTTGCTTTTCTTTTTTTTTTTTTTTTATGTTGGGTGATTTATTTGACATAAAAAAAACACATTTGATTTTGTTTTTTGCTTTTCAGTTTATTTTTCTTTCTTTTATATTGGGTGATTTATTTGACATTTGCTTTTGTTTTGTTCACAATGTTGACATTGTGTGAGGAAGTGTGCAATTAAGGGTATTGGATGTATGTCTGACATGTGATGCTATGCTATCTTCAGAGTTGCTTTTCACATTTAGCCTAGGTATAGCATAAATACAGATCTTTCGAAGAGGATATACCAGAACCAGAAGAAGAGGACAAAATTTTTGTTTGCACACATTTTTTTAACACAGTGCACCACACGAAGAGAAAAGATACAACATCACAGAGCATAATGAACTGGTCTGCCATTCTGTTGTGACAAAAAATTCATACTGCTCATTTCAAGCATCCTATAGTCAACATGTCAAGCTGTTTATGATGAATGTCTTTATGGAACCAACCTATGATGTGTAATTTTGTCATGGAACCAAACTTCTATCTGTAATCTTTGCATGGAACCAACTTTACTGTCAATTTCATGGTGCTGAGCTTTGTTTTGTTTTATGATTTAGTGTCAAGTCAGTTAGACTTGAAAAGGGGGACTGATGGTATTTAGGTAATAATAATAATCTTGTAAATAACATTTTAATGTTGCAACATTTTTATTATTATTTCAAATACCTTGGTTGGTTTTTGGAACTCTTGTATTTAGATCAAAAGCTTTGTATGTGTCTCTGGTTGAGCTATGAGGTGTGAATAACTGGCTTCCTTAACCATTCTGAATAACCATCCCTGTCTGGTGGATTAACATACAGACCATTTGGCACCTCTGATCTGATTAGGAAAAGACTGTAGTACTCAACAAAGACATTGCATATGCATTTTGGGTGTAACCTTGGGTGCAGCCATTGGCTGTCTACAGACATTTAAGGTCAAAATAACCACTGTTTGAGTTAGTCTGTAGTCTTGTCCTGTCTTGTCGTGTCTGTCTGTGTCTTGTGTGTGTGTGTCTGTGATGTCCTTAATGTTAAGAATAAACCTTGTTCTGGATTTTCAACCACTAGGCTGACTGAGTCTCCAAATTCAACTTAAAAGTAATTTTATTACTTTTAAAACGTACAAATAATATGTGATGCCCAAATGCGCCTTACAAATATCGTAGCAAGGTGGCCTGGGGCAACCCATGACTCCTTCATCCGGACTAACAGCGTGGTTGGGAATAGGCTGGAAGCGGGCAGAGTGCGTAATGGGTGGCTACTTGGTAAGAAATTTAACACCTAAAGTGAATGTACTGGAAAATATACACATGATGTATAGTTTATGCTGTAATTATTCTAATCATTCATAGGAGACAGCGACTTTCTTTTTCACATCCACTTTTATGTCGGACCATTATTTTTTTTTTACATCAGCACGGCCCGTGTTTCTGACCTTACCACACTTACTGCCTTTGCCACATTTGTCCAGGCAAGTTGTTTTGTTTTGGTGCTGATTCCGGTGGAAAGTGAACCAAACAAGATTTTGTGTCTGGCCTCCACCTCCAAAATCAGCACATTCACCTCGCATGCCGAAAAGTTTTTTTTTCCTTCCTTTTTCCATATCCATTCTCTCAACGGGAGCACTACTACAGACCTATTTATACTAATTAGCATATTCAATGTGGGGTACTTGAGGGAGGAGACAAGGCGGAGAGTCGGGCTCGTGCATGTGCGCTGGATTTCACATGTACAAAGAGAATGTGTGTGGAAACCTGCTTACGCACGGATTGATACATCTGATTTTTTTTGTGCGTACGCATCTTTCCAGATTTTTCGCGTACGCACAGATTCAGTAGGAAATCCACGCAAGTGTTAGTACATGAGGCCCCAGGTCTCTAGGCACATAATGACACTTTCTAATCCGTCTTTTTGGTAGAGACAGGCTGCAGTACCAGGGATGACCATGCGAGGCACAGCAAAGGAACCAAATCAGCACTCATAAGAAATCTCATATTTTAAAAAGAGCATAGCTGGAAAAGACCGCAAAGCATGAACTTTGCATTTTTTGATAAGGAGGTGTAGCCATTGTAGTTACATGTACCATATTGTTTGAACAGAATTGGACATGTGTGATGATACAGTCCCATAGCATTTGCCTGGATGACCTGTTTATAAGTAGTGTTTGGGTAGTGATTCTGTGTTTGATTTGTAAGAACATTTTACATAATTGTAACTGCATGCCCGTCTTGTCTGGAAAGCATATTGTACTGTGTGTGAGATGATAACCACGTTTGTGGTTGGGATTGTGTATTGATATATGGCCTTCTGCAGTGAATAAGAATGAAGATCCTGCACCATGTCACCCTACCCCAGAAAAATGCCTGTTGACTAATGATTGTTCATCTGTAATTTAGCTACTTCATGTTTTTTCCTATTGTATCTGTTTTTGTCCATCAGGAGTTTTCACATTTTCTATGTGAAAGTGGGTATAAACTTGATGTGCAACACACTGAATACCCCATCTGAGGATGCCTTTCTTATGTAAATGTGTACTTTCATGCAGTACTTTCATGTCTTTTTACTGTCTACTTAGGCACTCCTGGCTTGCAGGTTAGGAAGTCGGCCTCATAACCAAATAGATTTATGGAATAGGACATAGTTTCAATAAGCAGTCTTAAAAACTTAGCTTAGACATCTCGTACTGACAGGGAATATGTGGGAGCGAGCCATCTAACGCCAAACTGCTCTTTAGGCTCTGTAGCAGGTGGCTTCCCATTGCTGTCTGGATACAAGGATACAAGGACTTTATTGTCATGTGCTTCATAAATTTCCATTTATGAGCAATGAAAAATTGTTTTGCTCAGAAAAAAAGAAAAAAGAAAAAGAAAAATTAGTAGTTGAAGGGGATGGAAAAAAGGAGTAAAAAGGCTCTATGAGGGCAGTTCAGGGAGGTTAAGCAGCCTTATGGCTTGTGGATAGAAACTGTCTCTTAGTCCTGTGGTATGGGTCCGTATACTCCTGTATCTTCTGCCAGAAGGTAGTAGGGTGAAAAGTGCATGACTGAGGTGATAGGGATCAGAAATAATGCGTTTTGCCTTCCTTATACAGCGTTGATTGTAGAGACAGTGTATACTGGGTAATTCAGTTTGTATGACTCGTTGAGCAGACCTGACTACACGCTGGAGGGCTCTCCTGTCCTGGGCGTTGCTGTTTCCATACCAGGGGTGCGTTTCCCAAACAACGACGGAGGTTAGCATTAAACCACCGTTGTACAACGTAGGTTCAAACTACTCAGCACCCCACAACCGACTGTTTCCCGAAAATCTCCAACCACCAAAGTACGATGGAAGTCTGAACTGTTGTTAGTTTGGACTTAGGTGGTTCAAACTGCAAAGTACCCAGATGTTTCAGAAGTGCTTGGAGAGTATTCGGGTGCATTCGTTGCGGATAACGACAGAAATGATTGATCTAGGCTAGGCTACATAAGGACATAAACGTAGTCTCATTTCATTTAAGCCGGTATGACAGCTGTAGAAACTCTGGGATATCTCCGTAAACACAACTATGTGCCCTACTCATTAAAAGTAACAACTGACTGTCAGTTTGTATCATATGTCTGTGTATTTATTGTATACTGCATGGAGCAACAGCTATAAATATAACTACTCCCTCCATGTAGGTAAGTGGTGAGGTGGATGAGTGGTTAGCTCGTCGGTCTGTCAAAGGAAGTGTTGTCTTTTTCGGTGAGATATGGGTTCGAATCCTGTCGAAGAGTAATCAATTTGTAACAGGTGAAAATGATCTACGGGGCAATGGAATATCCGTGCTTGTGGGTCAGTAATCAGTGCACATACATCACAATATTACAAAAGTGCTCATTAACATCACTGACGTACATTAACTTTTATCCAACCACATTTTGCAACAGCTTTTTGTGTGTTATCAGGTGTGTTTTCTACATTCTTCTTACATGATCTGGCAATGCAATACCGAAAATTAAGTGAATTGGGAGTAACATCATTTATGCAGATGGTGGCAGTAACGCACAGACAGCCGCCTAATTTGCCACAAAAAGGCCAAAGGTGACGAGCAAGACCTCACGTGAACAAACACGACGGTCTCACGACAGGTACATGCTAATCGTGCCAACTGCACAGCTTCACGATGGAACTTCCGATGGTTCGTCCAGACTTTGTTGTTGGGAAACACTTGCATCGTTGAACGATCCATCGGACTACTGTAGTTGTAAACATCGTTGGTTGCTAAGTCTGGACGATGGTGTTGGGAAACAGCAGTGTGGTAAGACCATCGTTCAAACCTACGAAGTTGCTAAGGAAGTTAGCAACGACGCTTTTGGGAAACGCACCCCAGGCTGTGATGTTACCAGTCAAAATACTCTCAATGGTACAGCGGTAGAAATTGGTGGTTATTCCACTGTCCATGCCATATTTATGCAGCCGCCTCAGAAAAAAGAGCCGCTGTCTTGCAGTCTTTGTGATGTTCTTGATGTGTTCAGACCAGCTTAGATCCTCACTGATGTTAACTCCAAGGAACCTGAAACTGCTAACTCTCTCCACCTCTGTATTGTTGATGTAGATTGGCTGATGTGCTTGTTGTTGTGTCCTCCTGAAGTCAACAATCACCTCCTTCGTTTTGGTCACGTTTAGAAGCAAATTGTTGCACTCACACCAAGATGACAATGCAGCTACCTCAGTTCTATAGGCAGACTCATCTCCATTTGTGATGCAGCCCACGACCGTGGAATTAGAACAGTGGATGGCTATGCAGTCATGTGTAAAAATGGAGTAGAGAAGAGGGCTGAGCACACATCCTTGCGGAGCGCCGGTGCTGAGGCATAGGGTGGAGGAAGTGATCTGGCCCAGCTGTACAGCTTGTGGTCTGTCAGTGAGGAAGTTCAGAATCCAGCGACAGAGGGAAGGGTTGAGGTTAAGGTCTTGCAGCTTCATCACTAGCCTGGGGTGCGTTTCCCAAAAGCGTCGTTGCTAACTTCCTTAGCAACTTCGTAGGTTTGAACGATGGTCTTACCACACTGCTGTTTCCCAACACCATCGTCCAGACTTAGCAACCAACGATGTTTACAACTACAGTAGTCCGATGGATCGTTCAACGACGCAAGTGTTTCCCAACAACAAAGTCTGGACGAACCATCGGAAGTTCCATCGTGAAGCTGTGCAGTTGGAACGATTAGCATGGACCTGTCGTGAGACCGTCGTGTTTGTTCACGTGAGGTCTTGCTCGTCACCTTTGGCCCTTTTGTGGCGGATTACGCGGCTGTCTGTGCGTTGCTGCCACCATCTGCATAAATTATGTTACTCCCAATTCACTTAATTATCGGTATTGCATTGCCAGATCATGTAAAAAGAAGGTAGAAAACACACCCGATAGCACACAAAAAGCTGGTGCAAAATGTGGTTGGATAAAGGTTAATGTGCGTCAGTGATGTTAATGAGCACTTTTGTAAAATTGTGATGTATGTGCACTGATTACTGACCCACAAGCACGGTTATTCCATTGCCCCGTAGATCATTTACACCTGTTACAAATTGATTACTCTTCGGCAGGATTCGAACCCATATCTCACCGAAAAAGACAACACTTCCTTTGACAGACCGACGAGCTAACCACTCATCCACCTCACCACTTAGGCTACCTACAGGGAGGGAGTGGTTATATTTATAGCTGTTGCTCTATGCAGTATAAATTAAATATATAGACTTATGATACAAACTGACAGTCGGTTGTTACTTTTAATGAGTAGGGCACATGGTTGTGTTTACGGAGATACCCCAGAGTTTCTACAGCTGTCATACCGGCTTAAATGAAATGAGACTACGTTTATGTCCTTATGTAGATCAATCGTTTCTGTCGTTATCCGCAACGAATGCATCCGAATACTCTCCGAGCACTTCCGAAACATCTGGGTACTTTGCAGTTTGAACCACCTAAGTCCAAACTAACAACAGTTCAGACTTCCATCGTACTTTGGTGGTTGGAGATTTTCGGGAAACAGTCGGTTGTGGCGTGCTGAGTAGTTTGAACCTACGTTGTACAACGGTGGTTTAATGCTAACCTCCGTCGTTGTTTGGGAAACGCACCCCAGGATGGAATAATGGTGTTGAAGGCAGAGCTGTAGTCAATGAAGAGCATCCTTACATAGGTGTTATTGTGTTCTAGATGTGTAAGAGCAGTATTAAGGGCAAGGGCAATGGCGTCATCAGTAGATCTATTTGACTTGTATGCAAACTGAAGTGGATCAAGTACAGCAGGTAGAGATGTTGTGATGTGTGTCTTGATTAGCCTCTCAAAGCACTTCATGGCAACAGATGTGAGAGCAACTGGGCGGTAGTCATTCAGGCAATTTACAGAGGATTTCTTCGGGACTGGGATGATGGTGGTCCTCTTGAAACATGTGGGGACTATAGACTTTTGCAAAGAAAGGTTAAAAATATCAGCAAAGACAACAGCCAACTCTGATGCACAGGCTTTGAGCACGCGGCCAGGGATATTGTCAGAACCTGGAGCCTTGTGTGCATTCACTCTCTTAAAAGATTTGTACACATCTGACACAGATAGTTGGATGGGGCAAGATTCTTCCTGCAGCAGGACCTCAGACCTGATGTTGGACTCAAAGCGAGCATAGAAAATGTTCAGCTCCTCAGCGAGAGAGGACGGGCCCTGCTCTATACAGATGTTCCTTTTCTTGTTGTCTGTAATTAATCTGAGTCCATTCCACATACTCTTACTATCTGCGTCCCTGTAGTACTTTTGTAGCTGATTTTATAGATTTTCGAAGATCATATCGAGCGTTTTTGTATTCTACTCTATCACCAGATCTGAAGGCTGCTGATCGAGCTCGTAAAGCTGTGCAAACCTCTCCATTCACCCAAGTCAGGGGTGCTCACTACGTCGATCGCGATCTACCAGTCGATCGCGAAGGCAGTGCTGGTAGATTGCCTGTTATCTAATTTTTTTTGTTAGGTTGGTTATCATAACAACTAGAACGGCTACTGGAAAACTGCAGCAAAGAAAGAGTCCTAGCTAGTTCGCTAACTTGTATCTAGCCCATACTGTTCATAAAAACCATGACAGTGACTTCCCCGTGAAAAGCAAATAAAAATGCCGTTTACAGGGCAGCAGTCACTTCATTATGCGGAAAATGCATGAAAGAGATCGTTGATGTCGCAACCAAAATAGCCTGCTGTATTCGAGCGAGGTCTCTTCAAAGACGTCTGTTCCGTGCACAGTTGGAAGAGGCTTACTAACTATTCTGACCTCTTGCTACACACCGACGTGAGATGGCTTAGTAGGGGGAAATTTCGACAGCTCTGTCCGTTGATTAAGGAGTTTCTTCCTGTCACTAAACATGCGGAACACAAGCAACTTAATGACAATCGGTGGCTGCTAGACTTGGCGTTTGTAACTGATCTTACTAACATGTTGAACGAACTTAATTTGGAGCTGCAAGGAAAAGACAAAAGCGTGGTCGACATGAGACATGATCAGCTCAGCTAATGCATTCAAACGAAAAATAAAATTGCTGTCCTCAAAGTTGCAGCGCTATGATTTGGGAAACTTCCGAAACCTCGCCTCGGAGCTGGAGAAAGCAGGGAGGGCGTGTTCGCAAATTGTCAGTGTGCGTGCTACACACAGCAGCTCTATGCAACCCTGTCTGACTCCCTCCAGTGCAGGTCATAATCAGATTAATTAAGTCCTGGCAATAGATAATTACAAATGTATTAGAGTTGTGCTCTAAAGGTTCATTCGAAAGTAATACAAATGTATTATTATAATTGTGCTGTAAACGTCCATTATATCATAATACAATTGCATTAAAGTTGTGCTGGGAAGGTTTATGCATGGTACATATATTTTAACCAAGTTGCATGTGTAATGCAACATGTGTATCAATAAACAAACATATCAGTAAACTGCATAAAGGTACATATGAAACGCATACTGAGTGATTTATCATCATCATCTTCATCATCACCATCGTCGTCTTCGTCATCATCATCCTCAGTAGATCGCGGCGACATGGCCGTTTTAAAAGTAGCTCGCCAGCCAAAAATTAGTTAAACAACATCATCTATGCACTTGCAAATGTAGTCAGTTACACTCTCTGTGTATTCGTTGATATTATCAGAGGCCTCGCGGAACATATTCCAGTCTGTTGTACTAAAGCAGTCACCTAAGGCATTGTCAGACTCATCTGTCCAGCGCTGTATAGAGCGAAACACAGGCGGCTCACATTTAAGCTTCTGCCTGTAGGCAGGGAGTAGAAACACTGAGCCGTGATCTGATTTGCCGAAAGCTGGGCGAGGACGGGCTCTGTAGGCATGTCTGTAAGGTGTGTAGGCGTGATCTAGGATGTTATTGCCACGAGTTGGAAAGTCGACATGCTGTTGGTATTTCGGCAATACTTTCTTCAGATTTGCTCTGTTAAAATCACCAGCTACTACAAAGGCCGCTTCCGGATACAAACTTTCATGTTTATCGATGACTTCATACAGCTCATTCAGAGCGAGAGTGCAATCGGCAAGTGGTGGAATATACACAGCTGTCAGAAAAACTCCGGCGAACTCACGGGGTAGGTAGTAAGGTCTGCATCGAATCATTACGTGTTCTAGGTGGGGTGAACAGCCCGCTGATATTACTTGCGTATCATTACACCATCTCTTGTTCACAAACAAACACACGCCCCCTCCTTTAGTCTTGCCTGATTCAGATGTTCGATCTTGTCTGAAGACAAGAGAGTCCATCTGGTAGTATTGCAGAGTCCTCCAGTGTGGGTTCCAACCACGTCTCTGTAAATGCGAAGACATGGCAGTCTCTCGATTCACGCTGGAATTGCAGCCTCGCTCTAAACTCGTCCAATTTGTTCTCCAAAGATTGTACATTAGCCAATAATATCGTTGGGAGTGTCGGCCGATGTTGTCTGCGCCGGACTTTTACCAGAATACCGGCTCTATTCCCCCTTTTCCTCCGACGCCGTTTCCGTATCCAAGGTAAACAAACTGGTAAACAACCTTGCTCGCACCTGAAGTTTACATTATTTGGAGGAGGAGTGTTGCCTTCTTCCATATTTAGACGTATATCTAGGAGGGTCTGTCTGTCATAAGTTATTACCGATGAGGTAGGATGTAGGAAAATAGAAAAAGATAGGAGTGTAATTAGAAAGAAAGAACTACTAAGAGGAGAGTGAGCAAAGGCAGCCATTGTCTCCGGCGCCATGGCAACATATGATATGGATGTTCACATGTGTGCGCTGTGTGTGTTTGTGTTCATTACTTACTGCTCCTATAGTGTGTCCACTACTCACAGATAGATCAAAGGCAGAAAAGGAATTTCCCTCTGTGACAGTTTTTGTCAGTCCCCCTAAATTTAGTTTTTCAGTCTTTCTGACTTCCAGTGTTTTCTCTGACTGTACAGAAATATATAACTGAATGGACTTCATGAAATGGACTGCTGAAAATGTTCATGGCTAAAGTTTAATTATTAACATGCACAGAAAGTTTTTATTTCATTGTTCCTACTGTCTTTTGCTGGTTCATTATCAGCTTGCCTTTGAAGGCAAACGATCGGTGAGGAGTTGGAAAAATAATTATGTTAACTCATTCGATGCCAATGACGCGTTATCGAGTCAATTTCGTTTTTTTACAGGGGAGGTGGGGTAATCATCTGATCTAGCTTGTGTAAAAAAATCAAAGTTGTAATCACAAGGGAACCCATTCTGTGGGTAGTACCAGTATCAGTGTGGATATGTGATCATCTAACACTTGCCGCATTTGACTTGAGCTAGACGTTTGCATCCGTTTGCATCCGTTTGCAGCCTGATGCTGAAAATGTTGCATTGTGGTTAGAAATTGTGTCCGACATGCCGGAAATGTGTGAGGTTGTCACGAGTTGTCACAACAATGCGACCATGACACATGACCCGAAAACTCGCGGGAGCATGACGCATACAGACAAATCGTACAGACCTTTGCAGTTGCCTCCACACAACTGCAAGTGGCTAGCTAACGCCTCCTCGGTGACGCTACTTTGCCATGGTTGGTTAAAAGTTCACTGACGTCTGTGCAGGTGCATTGTCCCAGTATTTATTTAATTATTAATCCCATTTCTATTTCATTGTCCGTGTTATATACCTACTTATGGTCTTTGTTTCATGGTTTTGCTGTCTTAGTTTTCATGTTTGTGTTGTGGAGCACTTTGGGGCAACTCGTTTTGTTCCAATGTTAATCTAAACAATAAGAAAGACTCGACTTCAATTAAACTCTCAGTGCACCCCACTACAACCATAGACTGTAGAGGACTACAACCCCCGCCCTCCCTCTCCACACATGACTTGTGTGTCATCTGCTACGATGATCGGGGAGGCGCGAGCTCAGTCTCGTTAGGATTTGTGTTCGACTTTATTTTCCTCATTTAATGCCCACCCCTGCTGTGACCAGCAATTCTCGTTGACGTATGCAGCCAGTTGCAGACGGGCGGACTGGAATCTCGAACGAGCCTACTGTCTCAAAGAAGAGACACTGGACCTGGATGCTCAATTGCTCGCAGTTTTGCACACTGCTAGCTTGATCAAAATAAATCCTGTCAGCACGTATGTTGAAGCTACTGTTTTCCTAGCAACATCTCACGTTTAGCTTCTGCAAGCAACCAATAGATTAATTTCACTTTAGGTAATGCATAATGAGCAGCCTGTCGCGCTGTTTCATAGATAGCTACACCTGCATTTGACTGACCCGTCTGCGCCGACAGCAAGTCACTGACGACCCAGCTCTCTACATTTGGTAAAGCGCACGGATTCACTGCACTCTCCCAACATCATAATTTCCTGTGCTATCATTCTCATGTGTTAATCTAGTTGTTCTGTGTGCGGATCCTGTGGAATACGATGTTATTTTGCTCTGAAGGCGTTGTATATTTAGTTCGGTTCCGGTTTGCCTATCCCCTCTCTGAGCCAAGTTCCCACACTAAAATGTTACAATGTTTTATGTCGTGTTTGGTGACGTTCAGAAATATTACATTTACAAGCATGGAGCAGTAGTCTAATTGCATAGCTTACTCCGATACTAGATGTATGGACCGGTATTTTAGATCGTGTTTATAGGTCTTCTCTGCTGTACACACACATGCATACACACGCGCGCACACACAGGGGGAGAGCTAGAAGCACTACAGTTATAACATAGTGTGCTGTACATAAATAGCTGCTAGAAAGTCTAATTTTTGCCTTTGAAATGTTTACGCACAAAGTGTTTCCCATGAAGTGTTGCTTTTAGCTGTGCTTCAAAGAATCTATGAAATGTGCCTACATGGTTTTATAAATAAATTTTTATTTTTTTAATTTATAAATAATGTTGCCAGCGTTATTTTTGGTGCAGTATACAATGGGATCACTTTTCATAATGTTTGAGATGTCTCTGAAGCAAAAACAATTGTAATCAAAGACATTTTCTGCTTGAAATGTTGCTCGTTACAAAAAGCCATTTTTCTCAGTATTTTGGTCAGAAATCAGCATTTTTAGTTACACCCACCCATGTTCTCCAGACAATTGCTAAGGAATGGAAAGAGGTACAAACAATTTTTTTTTTTCTGATGATAAAGGAAAGTCTGGAGTTTCTTTTGGTATGTTTTTTTGTTGACACAGACATAGAACTCAATTTTCTGTGGGTCTTGAAAAAACACTGAAATGTTCAAAAAATCCTGGCACTGGGACGTGACCAACTTTGAAAATGGCTGGCACTCAATGAGTTAATGGACTTTCATTTATGATGAAATATGTAATGTAAAATCGGGAATTTAACAACATACACAAGGATATAACAACCACAATGATATTGTTGACTTGCATTTTATTAATTCTACTGGTATACAGCACACTTTAAAAGAACATCATCAAAGGCAAGTTTCTTGTCTTGAGTTGTCCTGAATGTCTGTTTATACTGTTTCAAGAAATTATTGAGATTTCACCCGTTTCAACTGTGGCGCCCTTTGGAATAATGCAGTAAAGATACGGTTATATTAACAAAGACAACAAAGTATTTTTAGATGCCAGATTGAGCTAATCTTTGGACCTACAGAGTAGCCCTCTGCTTGTCCCAGCCCAAGTTAAACTTAAGATCTTAAAATACTCTTGTTTCTTTTCTCAATCTACAATTATGTCAACTTATTTTTCGTTGGCGTTCCTTACGGAGAAAGTGAAACGATAAAGATGAGATCTCAGTTTACATTTTGCTTTCTTGAGGGTCTAAGTCATTCTAAGGCTAATGCTTTTTCAGAACTGTCCAAAACAGGGCTTCACTCTTCATCATGACCTTTCTGCAAAGAAAATCAGAGAAAAGGACGAATGAATAATCTGCGTCGATCTACTCTGCTACGAACAAACTGGAGCTGGATCATATAAATTGGCTAGCTAGGTGAATTGCTGCCAATCAATTTTGGTTGTGATTGGCTGATAAGCTAAGATAGCTAAGATAAGAAGAAACTGACATTTCCTTTACAGGTGAAAGACCTTGGGTGACTGCAAGGAGTTTTAGCATGTACTCTAGAACAGCCAGAGGATAACACCTCATTAAGCTATTTTGATTGATGCATGAGTTTTCTCCTTTACATCCAACCGACATCTCTCATCTCTCCTTTGATCTACCACGAGGTCCCTTTTCTGATGTTATATATTCAGTGTTGATATACCTTAATGATACGAATTGATTTTACAGTTTCCAGAGAAGTATTTTTTTATGTCATTATTTGACAGTCCATGAGCTAATATCTTTAAATGCTTGATTTTAAAGCTGTACACTGCACGAATTCCAAGCTGTGCTTTCCTTACATGCTAATGTACATTTACATGCAAGTTCGAAACAGTGTAGTTTTATTGTAGTAGCTGTGCACAGAGACAAGATTAAGTTTCTGGGTACTGGGATTGTTTAGCTGACTCATTGTTAAATATAGATCCATGTGCTCAGTTTGCAGTTACTTAACATACAGTATCAGTGAGAAAACAAAGTGGAGTTCATGGCAGTGTGTGAACTTACTTTTCCACCTGTATCACGGCTCTTGGCTCTCATCTTGTTAACCTGAGACTCCGCTATATCAGCTCTCTCCTCAGCCTCATCCATCTCATGCTGCACCTTGCGGAACTTGGTCAAGTTGGTGTTGGCCTGCTCCTCCTGAAACAAAACAAAAAAAAGTCACAAAATTGAAGAACAGATATCTTTGAGTATAACGTAAGCTCATGGTGAGAACTACTTACAGCCTCCTCTGCTGTTCTCTTGTAGGACTTGACCTTCAGCTGCAGTTTGTCAACCAGATCCTGAAGACGATGGAGATTCTTCTTGTCCTCTTCAGTCTATACAAAAAAAAGGTTGGTAATCCATGTTTTACTTTTACAAAGACATTAACTTGAGAAGAGAGAAAAAGTAATTAATTGGTTAAAAGTTGGAACCTGGTAGGTGAGCTCCTTGATGCGTCTCTCATATTTACGAAGTCCTTTAAGTGAATCACTGGCCTTACGCTGCTCTATCTCCACCTCAGATTCAAGTTCTCTCACCTATGTAAACATATTGACAAAGCATGAAAGGACATCTGTACATACTAAGTCATCAATTTATCAATTCAGCACTCACCCTTGACTCATGTCATGAATTCATCAATTCAGCACTCACGCTTGACTCATGTCATGAATTTGTCAATTCAGCACTCACCCTTGACTCCAACTTCTGGATCTGCTTCTTGCCACCCTTCATGGCGATTTGCTCAGCTTCATCCAGGCGGTGCTGCAGGTCCTTGATGGTCTGCTCCATGTTCTTCTTCATGCGCTCCAGGTGAGCACTGGTGTCCTGCTCCTTCTTCAGCTCCTCTGCCATCATGGCAGCATCAGTGATGGCCTTCTTGGCTTTTTCCTCAGCATTCCTGCACTCCCCAACAGCCTCCTCCACCTCATTCTGAAGCTGGGATGTATCACCCTCCAGCTTCTTCTTCTGATTTAGCAGGCTGGTGTTCTGTGTGACAGAAATAATACGGATGTTTTATTTTTTTCTCATTTGGAGCCAAACAGATTTTATTGGATTTGCATTTTCGGTGCTCTGTATTTCATTTCAGTACTATGATGACTGAATTGTGTTACAGTAACTATGTTTAGTGTTTTACCTGGGAATGCAGCAGTTGCACCCTCTCACTGACATCCAGCAGCTCCTGTTCAGCCAGTTTCCGGCCTCTCTCAGTCTGCTCCACCAGGGACCTCAGCTCATCCAGTTCAGCCTGCAGCAGATTGTTGCGTCTCTCCACAATGGCAATGTTTTCTTTGAGATCATCATTAGCACGGAGAGACTCATCCAGGTGCAGCTGAGAATCCTGTTAGGAATGTTGCACAGATATGTAAATTCACCAATTTAAGTTGTCTTAAAATCCATCCATTCAAAGTTCTAATGTTGTATTGTCACGAACCTTCAGATGCCCGTGTAGACTTTTAAGCTGCTTCTGGGCCTCAGATGCCTGCCTATTGGCCTGGCTGAGCTGGATCTCCATCTCATTGAGGTCTCCCTCCATCTTCTTCTTGATCCTGAGAGCCTCATTCCTGCTGCGAGTTTCAGACTCCAGGGAGGTCTGCAGGGTGTCCACCACTCTTTGATGGTTCCTCTTGGTCTGCTCCATCTCCTCATCCTTCTCAGTAAGTTTACGTTCAATGTCAGCTTTGATCTGGTTGAACTCCAGCTGAGCTCTCAAAATCTTGCCCTCTTCATGCTCAAGTGTGCCCTGTTGAAAATGTATTATGTAGGATGGCAAACACATAGCAGAATATCATCAAAATCTATAGCAATTGATCCTCCTATTAAGACCTAAGAGATGTATCTTCAAGCATACCTCTGCTTCCTCTAGAGCAGATTGTATCTCTGCCTTCTCTTGCTCAAGTGTCTTCCTGGTCTTCTCAAGTTCATGAATAGTCTTTCCAGTCTCACCAAGTTGCTCAGTAAGATCAGAAATTTCCTCTTTGAAGATGACAAAAGGGTTCATTTTAGGCTTCTTTGAAGTTTAGATTTCGAATAAGTCTTTTTCTTAGTAATAAAAACATACAAACCTTGTAGGTTTTTGTTCTCCCTCTTCATAGTCTCTAGGTGATCCAAAGATTCTTCATATGAGTTCTTCAGTTTAAAGAGCTCAGTGCCAAGAGATCTGGCCTCTTTCTGAGAGCTCTCCAGCTCAGTCTGGGACTCCTCATACTTCTGCTTCCACTCAGAGAGGACCTAAAAGAATAAAATGAATCAGTTGCTGTACTTTGACTCAAAATACCTTAAAATCAACATTTTACTTGTATGTATTAATTTAGCTATACCCATTACAGTTGTCAGTAGTATTATTTACATTCATGTAGATTTTGAAAAATAGGAAAACATCTAATGTTCACCTTAGCCAAGATAAATTCTTTTTATTTATTTTAATGGACAAAATGTGTAGGATGATAAATTACATGCTCCGTTAACCCAAATGGAGTTTACCTTATCAAAGTTTCTTTGCTTCTTGTCCAGGGCAGCAGCAGCAGCATTGGATCTCTCCACATCTACCATGAGATCTTCAATCTCATTCTGCAGTCTATGCTTAGTTTTCTCTAGGGAGGAGCATTTGGCATTAACAGCTTCCACAGCTTCCTCTGCATCTTGCAGACGCTGAGCCAGCTTTTTCCTGAGGAGCAATTAACTTAACAGTTGACAGCATGATCTTTGTATTGTCCTTGTCTAGACAGTCACTTTCAATTGTTAATGTAGACTGGTTAGTAGGTTTATGACAATTCAGGTCAGGGGGAATCTTACTTGGCATCTTCTAACTCCTCAGTCCTCTGGATGGCATCAGTCTCATACTTGGTTCTCCACTGAGCCACCTCAGAGTTGGCCTTGGAGAGACTGCGCTGCAGCTCAGCCTTGGCCTCCTGCTCTTCCTCATACTGCTCTCTCAGGAGGTCGGAGTCATGGCGGGCAGACTGGACTGCATGGGCTAGAGCATTCTTAGCCTGGTACAAAATCAGCACTAAACTTAGCTTAGTGGGCAAGGAGTAGTAGTCATATCAATGTTTATTCAAAATCATACTATTTTGTATGTTGGTGAAAATATTTCTAAACACCTTGACTTCTTCCTCCAGTTGTCTTTTAAGATCTTCAATCTGTTGAGTGTATGATTGCTTGCCTCTAGTTAGCTGAGAGACAAGAGAATCCTTCTCTTCAAGTTGTCGGGAAAGCTCCCCTGTTTAATTGAAACATGTCAGTAAGACTTGGAAGATATACATGTTAGTGTTAATGTTGAAATATGCTCTGGAATTGTAACTTTAGTGTACCATTTTCAGTTTGTAGCTTAGCTTTCTGCATAGAAAAATCATTGATGCTCCTTTGACCTTCTTCAAACTTTGTCCTGTATTCACTCATCTGATCCTCAAGGGTCCTGCACATTTTCTCCAAGTTTGCCTAAAAAAAACAGAGGAAACAAAGCGCAAAAATGTCTGAATAGGGAAAAATAAACCATGAAAATAGAGGTGAAAAGATATTGCACATTTCTAAACAGTTTTGATTATACTGCGTACCTTAGATTTGGAAACCTGTTCCATATTAGAGACAACATCATCCAGCTCTAGACGGAGTTCACTTTTCTCCTTCTCAAGCTTTTGTTTCACTCTCTGGAGGTTGTCAATCTGTTCACCAAGGTCAGCTACACTGTCTGCATGCTTCTTCCTCAGTGTGGCAGCAGTGGCCTCATGTTGCAGAGTTGACTCTTCGAGGTCTCTGCGCAGCTTCTGGAGCTCAGCCTCCCTCTTCTTGTTCATCTCAATCTGGGCAACAGTGGCACCTCCAGCCTCCTCCAGCCTCTCACTGATCTCCTCCAGCTCTCTGGCCAGGTCTGACCGTAGCTTCTCCACTTTTGCTCGGGCAGCCCTCTCAGACTCCAGCTCTTCCTCCAGCTCCTCAATGCGGGCCTTGTTTATAATATTTAGCACAGAAAATGTAGATGAAATGTGCTTTTGATCTCAGAAAAGCTATTTTAGCATTTTTTATGTCCCCCTTACCTGAAGTTCTTTCAGCTTCTTTTGGAGCTGGGCTGACATAGCTTGTTCATCTTCTATCTTGCCACTGAGTTGACTTATTTCAAAGTCTTTCCTGTAAGGATAACAGTTATCGGTTAGTTATCGTCTACTGCTTTCAAAAGTTTTCCTTTGTGTTTTACAATTATGTTTTAGGACATTTTAAGAAATGTTCAATCTGGGTGGAGCAACAATAAAACTTTGTAGACAAAGGTTATTTTCAGTAACATCAAACATAATCTAATCAACCCTGTCTTGTAAACAATTTATTTTGAATATCTTACTCTGGGAAGCATGCTCAGTATTTATTTATAAGATTGAATTGAAATACAGAAGTGGGCAAAAATCTGAATGCATACTTCTTCAGCCTTTCCTCCATCTGTTGTTTAGCGTTCTCTAGGTCCATCACACTCTCTTGGGTCAACTTTAAGTCACCCTCAAGCTTCCTCTTAGCTCTCTCCAGATCCATCCTTAGTTTCTTTTCCTGTTCCAGGGACCCCTCAAGCTAAATTAATGAAAATACAGAGGAATTTAAAATAGAGATTGATTGGATAACAAAAATCAATAATTGACTTAGGAATAAGTATACAATTGCTGTCACATACATCATCAACTTGCTGCTCCAGCTTGGTTTTGGCCTTAGTCAGAGTGTTGACTTTGTCCTCTTCACTCTGAAGGTCATCCAGTGTTTGTTGGTGAGCCTCCTGGAGAGCTTTCTTCTCTTTGGTGAGCTTGGCAATGATTTCATCAAGAGCTGCCATCTCCTCTGTCAGGTTTTTAACCTAAGTAGATAGAATGTTTTGTTAAAAAGTGTGGAATTGGGGGCTATCATCCCATTACCTTGCATCTAATTCACTTGCACTCACCTTATTTTCAGTGGCATGTTTCTCCTTTTCTACTTTAGCCAGAGTAAGCTCCAAGTCATCAATATCCTTTTTGAGCTCAGAGCACTCATCCTCTAACTTCCTCTTCTTAGCAGTGAGCTCTGCATTCATCTCCTCCTCATCTTCCAGTCTCTCAGTTAGCTCTTTGGATTTAGCCTCGAGTTGAATCTTGTTCTTGATCAGCCCCTCACAACGTTCCTCAGCATCACAAAGGTTATCTTGTTCCTGTGAAGAAAAATTCATAATTATATCCTACAGTATATGTCCTTCAGGGTAGAGGTAATAATAACAAGCATCTTAATGCTTAGTTTAATAGCATTGCTTGCATCTGTTTGCCTGAGCAGTGTATGATTTAGTTCTTTATAAATACTTGGGACATAAACTGCACTTACAGTTTGAACTTGAAGCTGCAGGTCGTTCTTCTCTTGGAGAAGACTAACCATTTTCTCCTCAAGCTCTTTTCTCCGAGCCTCAGATTTTGCATAGGCCTCCTTCAACTTTAGGAATTCTTCCTTCATGTTGGCCATCTCCTTCTCAGACTCAGCTGATCTCAGTAGGGGCTTGATCTTGAAGAACATCTTCATCCAGGGCCAATTCTTGACACCCATGAAAGCACGAACGTTCCATTGAATTACAAGTAGGGCATCTCTGAAAAGTTTTGAGAGAAAGAAATAAATCACATAAAGTGCGCAATAAACAGGACCTGACTCCGGATATGTGGCCTATGTAATACGGAAAGGAAAGGACCAACAACCAACAACCGACTCCTTTCACAAATGCATCCTAGTCAAGCATGTTTGTCAGTTGTGGTGCTTTTGTGATGAAACAATCTATCAATTTATATAAGCAGGAATGTCTCTATTTCTGAAAAACAGCCATCAAAAACATCTTACAGTGAATCTACCATGCACTTGTGCACCTGTTTTTTACATTACATTTTACTTAGCAGATGCTTTTATCCAAAGCAGCTTACAAAAAGAGGACATAAACAAGCTACAGATATGCTGAGGAACACAGAGTAAACAAAGACATAACAAAGTTAGTGGAGCCAGGGTACAGGACAGGAGTTGTTGAGTAGAGATTAGTTGTGTTAGGAGGGATGTCTACGGGCTAAAGAGAATGACGGTTAAAGTAATTAAAAAAATGGGGGCAAAATAGTTATTTATGTGTTAAAAGAAATCCTGCTGTTTAAGCATTACATCAAAAACTTTTTATATTTTCTAAAAACGTAGATTTCTGTAGATTGACCCCCTCATTTAATCAGAAAATCATTTTACCTGCGCTCAACAATCTTCTGGAATTCAATTCTTGCCAGAACACCGCGGCCTCTTGCTTGGATACCAGTGATGATGAGAGCAAGACGGTCATCTCTCATCTCCTCAAGGGTACCCAGGAGACCAGCTTTAAAGAATACCTTAAAATCAACAGTTTGGGTGCTTAGAATTGTTTTATAATGTTGACAGAATTTGATCATTAAAATATTAGCATGTAGTTTTAGTCTGCAGGGGTCGTTACCTAAAAACCCTGCAAAGGCCTTGCAAATACCTGTAGCACAGCTGGCAGTGCTAAAACCTTTATTTCATTTTTAATGTGTCTTATCTGTGTCATGTTGTGAAAGCTCGAATCATAATATTTGGTTTTGGAACCCGCAGATCATACATAATGCAGCTACATAGTGCATTGCCTGAATGTGCTTATCTGATGGCATAATATACTATGTTTGATTATACCAAAACAAGTTACAGTTTGCATAGAGCTGCTGGCCCGTATGGGAATGGCACGTATGGGAACACCATAAATTGAAGCACCTTAGTGTGTCCAAATCTGTACTGCTGATGGTCAAGATCGAGAGATCCCAGCAGTTTTTCAGCTCCCTTCTTGTTGTCGATAAACTGTCCCTCAGGGATAGCAGCAGGGTTCAGGATACGGTATCTGAAAAGATAGATTGTAGATAACAGAAATAGTCTTTTTACAGGTATTTCATTGTCTTTATATAGTGAGGCCAAAACAAGCAAACAAAAAAATATAAGTGCTTATTCAGTTGTACCTCTGTTTGAAGTCTCCATACAGGATCCTGTTTGGGAAACCCTTTCTGCAGATCCTGATGCCTTCCAGCACACCGTTACAGCGCAGCTGGTGCATGACCAATGGATTCTCCATGGCCCCAGGAGTCTTGGTCTCGTTGGGGATGATGCAGCGCACAAAGTGGGGGTGAGTTGACCTCAGGTTGGTCATCAGCTTGTTTAGGTTCTCCTGTGGTAAAACATGTATTTATTATGAATGCTCAGGTTGGTAATTAGGGACTTTTTGGTAAAAAAAAAGTTTAAAAGGGTATTCTGTAAGAATTACTCACCCTGTGAAGTGCAGACACTGTCTGGAAGGAAGACCCTTTCTTCTTTTTCTCCTTACCCTTTCCACCACCACCTTCCACTGTCAAAGTATGTCTGTTCTTAATATAATACAAACTCAGGTCCGGCTCTGGGACCATATTACTTCATATGTCAGTGAAATTAAATGATAACAACTTTATATAGTTGAAACAGCTTGTGTAATTCAGCAATTAACTTTTGTCAGTTCTAGATCATAATAATAACAATCATATTTTATGTGATGGAGAAATAGCTTACCACTATCAGTCACTGCATATCCAGCAAAGAGGTGTGCCAGCAGCTTCATTGTGGACTTTTGGTACAGTCCCACGACAGTCTCATTGAGGGGGTCCTTGTTTTTCACCAGCCAGTTGGTAATGTTATAATCAACAGTGCCAGCATAGTGAATAAGGGAGAAATGACCTTCTGGTTTCCCCTTGATAAGTCTTGGCTTCTGGAAGTTTGCTGATTTCCCCAAATGGTTGTCATAAAGCTTGGCTTTAAATGTGGCATCACTGGCCTTAGGGAACATGCACTCCTCTTCAAGGATGGACATGATACCCATGGGCTAAAGTGAAACCATTATATAAGTTAAATAGTGCGATTGTGTTCAACAGTCAAAAATTGGTTTGTTAAAAAAAAATCAAACAAAAACAAAATAGATAAAAACAGCAATTTTAACAAGTTACTATGGCAGTATAAGTAAAAAAGTAGGTAAAGTAGAGCCATAATACAAATAAGTAATTAACTTTATTTGAATGAACTTAAATTAACTTTAATTAACTAGCATTGACATACCTTTTCAATTAGATCAATGCAGGCCTGCAAGTCCATGCCAAAGTCAATGAACTCCCATTCAATGCCCTCCTTCTTGTACTCCTCTTGCTCCAACACAAACATGTGGTGGTTGAAGAACTGCTGCAGCTTCTCATTAGTGAAGTTGATGCACAGTTGCTCAAAGGTGTTCAACTGCAAAATAGATTACATTCTCATTTACCTGGGTGTTGCATGCCCATGTATTTGAAATATTATTGTGTGTTTTGTTGTCACCTACATCAAAGATCTCAAATCCAGCAATATCCAGCACACCAATGAAGTACTGGCGAGGTTGTTTGGTGTCCAATGACTGGTTGATTCTCACCACCATCCACAAGAACATCTTTTCATAGACTGACTTGGACAGGGCTCCGATAGCGTAGGACACCTAGCATACAAGACAAACACCACAGAAGGATGATGTTAAATGGAAAATGTTCTTTGCGCTGTCAAATTTGTTGTGGGTAAAGCTGCAGCATTCTAACCTGTTGGACATTCTGTCCCTTGGTGACCCACTCGTTTCCTACTTTGACCCTTGGGTGACACAGGGCCTTAATAAGGTCAGCAGAGTTCAGGCCCATGAGGTAGGAGACTTTGTCAGCATCTGGGAAGAGTGAAAAATGCTCAAGTTGCCTCATTAATGTCCTAATATGGGACATTTGAGAAATTATGTCATATAATTGGTTGGTTCATGATTACTTACTAATGTACTTAAATTATTCTCTAGTGTGTTTGCTGAAAGATGTGAGATACAGTTTAAAAAAAAACTTGTTTGGATCACACACCCTCAGTTCCATCAGCCTCTGCCTGCTCCTCTCTCTGCTTCTGTTTGAACTTCATGTTGCCTTCATGCATAATGGTGCCAACCAGCTTGTAAATGCTGTTCTTCTCCTCTTGAGTGAAGCCCAGCACATCAAAAGCCTCCTGTTATGTAAATAATTGTGGAATGACTGATGAAATGAACATGCACTGTTGCTGTGTACATTACTCTACGCAACTGAATAATATAATGCCTAAGAAGGCATTATACAGGTCTTTTGTATATAAAAAAGTATGTACAGTAGATAAGTTCTCTAATTTGTTTTCTCTAGCTGATTTACTAAGAACATCAGTTTTACTCACATCAGTGGCATTCAGTTCATCACCATCATCAATGGAGGCTACTTGGGTCTCTCCTTGGGAGATGAAGGCATAGTCGTAGGGGTTGGCAGTGATGAGCAGCATCTCTGAAACAGAGGAATATGCTGGTCAGATGTGTGTTCATCACTAACTGGCATGTGATGTCATTATACGGTAAAGTTTTAAATGTCTTACCCAGCAGTTCTGGTTTCCTCTGAGAGAGGATCTGGTAGAAGATGTGGTAATCTCTCTCAGCCTTGAGCTGGAAAGTCACCCGAGACTTCTCCAGTAGATCTGGAAAATAAAAAACAAAATGTTTTCTTTTTTAATATTTTGGGAATAATACATTTTTATTTGATGAGTTCAAATGTAGCTCACTTACAAGTCTCAATATCAGCAGAAGCCAGTTTGCCACTTGCATGGAAATGGATTCTGATGAATTTACCCTGTCAGAAAAAAAGGATTATTATTTATTTATAATACATTTAGAAGGATGCATTAAGTCACAAATTTGGGAAAAACATGACTTACATGTGGCACTTTGGAGAGGGAGCTATAAGTCTCCAATGGGGGAAAAGCATACCTGCTTTACGATTCTGGCACAGTTAGGCCAGGCTACTCTCAAATAGAGGCCTACTGCCCCCTCTGTTGCCATATTAGTCTAGGAAATCATGGTATTTTTAGGGTATTTTTACTACCTTTACTTTTAAGCTCATATCTTGGTCATTTTAAGGGCCATGCATACATGCTATAGCTTGTTTTTTTCAGGACAGTCTAGGCTATCCAGATCTGGTTTCACTTGGTGAGCTACTATTTGCACTGACCATGATGGTGGGACATTCAGTGGCTTATCAATGTTGATAAATATGTAGTCTGTGCCTGACGGAAATAAGGGCTTTGTCCAATTAAGGAAGGATGTTATATCAGGATTATAATGGATATTATGCAGAAATTTGCAGTAATTCAAGACTGTATGAAACATGTTTTGACAGAGAAATGCATGATAGCAATGGAATCGGTACTTAAAAATAAGCAGGGGGTCACGTTGTAAAGCCCTGGTTCTGTTGGTACCAGTTTGGCATGAGTGCCATATCGATATGATGTACTGTTCCAAAGTGATTTAACAGAGAAGAATAGGTGTAAATCTGCCCGCACTTTGCGGGCGTCGGGCCCATAGGGTTAAAGGTGTCATTCCCTGAGAAACTGTGTAGTACTAGCTCTTTTACAATAGGTCACTCCGAGTTGCATATGCATGCTGCACATAAAAAAGTTTTTCTACTCCGATTGCCTCCATTAGTCAATGAAAGAAAATAGGTAAAAAAACGACTGAATAACAAAAGGGCAAACAAAGTGAAGTAAGTTTCTTAAGTAGAAAAAGCCATGCAATAGTTCTGATTACCACAGGAGTCTCGTTGCAGTACACACTCACCTAGCGAAATATAGGTAAGAAGGCGTGCTTGTTTAGAACATTTAAATCTTGTATTTGTTGTGCTATGACCGAATGGGCTTTGAATAGTTGTAGCCTGTGACTAGCATAGCCAAGAACATGTCATTCTACCCGCTTCATCTCCACCAAACTAGAACAGCTTAAAACAGGAGCATTAAAGTTTTTTTTTCACCAAAACCGGCTCACAGGGCATTCATGAATACTAGAGACCACCGTAAAATCAGTGAAAAAACGATGCAATGACAAAAGTACTGACTTAAAAAAATGTAAAACTGAACTGCTTTGAACTGGTGTTTGATCTGGCTAAGGCTCGTGTTGGAAAAGAGAGAGACAATCATGTCAGACAGGGAGTGTGAGCTGACTGAACTGTGTGTGACCCTCTGGGGTTGAGGCCTTTACATCCCTGGACAGTGCATCTGAGATGCAGATCACTATCTTCTTGTCTGAAGAAGTCTGCTTATAATTCACTTTTGCCGATTTAAATTTATACTCACAAATCTGGATGAGTTGTCATTTCTGATGGTCTTTGCATTACCAAAGGCCTCCAGAGCAGGGTTACACTGGATGATTTGATCCTCCAGTGATCCCTGAAAGGAAACATCAATCAGTATCACTGCCATCATAATAAAGTTGGAAATACGAGGAACAAGTACACTATTGAGTCAACAGCCTTTTTGTCATTTGGGTCTCTTTTGCCACTACCTCCAGTAATGGCAGAGTACCGAATGACTCATGATCTGAACATTACCATGATCTGTTGTTATGGTGTGCCGGAATGTGATTATACGACTGTTTACCTTTTTGTCATTTGGATCCCTTTTGATTCCTCCAGCAGCAATGCTGGCAAAGTACTGAATGACCCTCTTGGTGTTCACAGTCTTCCCGGCACCAGATTCTCCACTGAGAAAGGAGGGAGAGCAAATTTTCAAGTTTTATTTCATTGTTTTGTACCAGCACTTTTCTCAGAAACAGAAACAGCTCACAGTTACATGTGACTTACGTAATAAGGAGGGACTGATTCTCCCTGTCTAAAAAGTGAAACAAAAACCCAGAATGACTTTTCTATGTACACATGTAGTTACTATACCTAATTAAAAGACAGTCTTTCATGATGACTATGTTTACCTGAAAGCATGTACTGGTAGGCATTGTCAGAGATGGAGAAGATGTGAGGAGGAGCTTCAGCTCTCTTCTTGCCTCTGTAGGCAAGGACAACTTCCTGGTTGTACACTGGCAACCCCTTGTAAGGATTGACAGTGACACAGAACAACCCAGAGTAGGTCTGCATTAAGAAACATAAGACAGTTTTAGTTTGAATGGGACTAGCACTTCCTGATAACCTAAGACATGCTCATTACTGTACTCACATAGATCATCCAGGCTGCATAACGCTCTTTCAGGTTAAACAGCACAGCAGGCTCATGCAGGAAGGTGAACATCGCCATGTCCTCAATTTTATCGAACTTTGGCGGGTTCTGGGGATGGACATCTGCCTCTTTCACAGTGACAGTCTAAAATAAAGACAAGGAGTGCACATGTCAGTAATACTCTTGTTTTCTGTTTTTCATATTATATATCCAAATGTATATATATAAGGTTTAATTTTTGGATAATCTAGTAGTAAAATAGCATGACACTTAAAGTTATACAGAAAAACAGCACACCTTACCTTTCCGAACTCAGTTTCAACAGTGACTTTGTCCCCATCTCTACTTTTGATCGTCCCCTTCACAAACTCAACCTCAGGATCTACTACAAAGCAGGCCTTCTTGATGTCAAAGGGGCGAGTCTGGGCCTCAAGACGCTCCATATCCGACTTCCTCAGAAAATGAGCTGCCGGCCCAAACTCCGCCATCTGTGCATCCATGATTTTGTCTTGGAAACTAAAGGAAAGCCACAGTAGTAGGGCAGACTAAGTACAGTTTTAGTCAGATCAACCACAGCTAGATCCAAATTATTTTTGTGTAATGTACTACGGGTAAACGTATCTAAGTATGAGAGGTGTGAAATTATGTGCCCAAAATGTACATACAGATTTCAGTTTAATTATGTTTAATGTCATGCTCAGTATGATGTATTGTTTAGTCAGAGTTTGGAGTATCTGTCATGTTTTAGTTAAGAGTCTGAAATTAAATGCTTAAAAAGTGTACTACAGATTTTAAAGTCCGATACAGTACCTTGTTTATCTTCCTTTTAAATAGTTGCTATTGTCCTAAAATGAACACAAAAATTATCAATCACTGAAATGATCATAAAGCCCTTAAATCATTAAGCAGATGTTCATATTGTTGTTACCCCAGTAGCCCTACCTGCCGATGATAAAATGAGTAGCCACAAGTCTCTGTCTTATATACAAATAGCAGCTCTCTTAAAAGGCTTGTGGCAGAAATAGTAAGCTGATGCACATAGGTCTGGGTAAAAAGGTGGGGGCAATTAATTTATTCAGTAGTGTTAAAGGTACAGTATACAATTATTGTTGCCAAAAAGTAAGATGCTTCGAAAACTGTACAGCAATGATTGTTTATAAGGAACAATAAAAGTTTCATGTCTCTTAAAATGTCTTGGTATTCCGCTTGCCTGATGCATTTGTTTGTTGTGGTTTTGTGCATTTCTTCATTTTCTCACGGTCTTAGCTGAAAGGGTGATGGGAGGCAACAAGAGAGAGTACAGTAGGTCCATAATTATTGTGTGACCCCTTTAAGCCCACAAAAGGAAATAGTAACATGGAGTTGGCCCTACTTAACCTGTTGCAGATTAAATATAGCTCCTGACACTTGTATAGAAAACAAAATATTAACTCTAATGTTAGTATGTATATGAAGTTGAAATTATCTAAGTTTTTTATTGGGAAATTCATATGCGTACATATTCCTATCTAATTTTAGCAATCAAAAGAAAATGCATGAAAGAAATACAATACTTTGTTCAGCATGGTAAATGCATTAGTGATTTATGTAGCGTTCACTTAATCTGAAGTTGTTCGGGCCTTTATGAATACTCAGCTGTGGTAATGCGTGCTAAAATCTGTGGCCCACAACAAAGCCTAGCTGGTGTCTGCCTCTGCAACTCCAAGTATGACCAAGGTCAGCCAGCTGCCAGCTGATGACAGAGCATCGCTTTTCTTTGTCTCACATACACATCATTGAGTCCTTAATCTTAACACATAAGCACAAAGATAGCACAGTTGAACTCAGGCCAAGTGCTTCTCTTTGACTGAGAAGAACAGCCTGTGTACGCTATTAATGATGCCTATTCCAGGTCAGTTGTAGGTCAAGGTCATGTGCTAATGGCACTGTTTAGTGACAGTCTGAGGGCACCTCAAAGGTCAGTAGTTAACAAGTTCTGAAATCTTTTGAAGTTGTTTAAACGGTCATATACGAGGTAAGGTCATTCTAAGATGCTGGGGTGTTGATACTCCTGAGTTTTTGAGAACAGCTGAGGAGTGCCCATAAGGTGACAGAATCATTTAAGTGCAAGTGATAATTTGTTGAGTACCTACTGTAACCCCATTTGCCTGTTAAGTGTGGTCTCGTTTTACAATAAGCTCAGAGTGTTTACTTAAGGAAACATGCACAAACTATTTGACACCAGTAGAGACTGATGGCTGTATGTGTATGTCTTGTTTGGAATTACAAAAAAACACAGAGGGATCCTCATTCTTTGTGTAGATGTCATACACCTGACAAGATGTAGTGCTGTTGTGAATTGGAAAGCATTTTTGGACTTCGATACTACACCAGGTTGAATGCTATAGGGTTGTCTAAGCTCCCCGCATAATCCATTAACGTGGATTACATTGATCAAAATCTTTTGAATAAGCAAAGTGCCCAAACAAGGTCATTTTTAACAATTTCATGTGCAGTAGATAAGTGTCCCATGCCATGTTTTCAGATATTTAAAAAAGCTAGGTAATTTGCACTTCCTGGTTCATAGTGGCTGTGATGAGGGGAGTGACACTTCAAGGTTTGCATATGCATGCCGCAGAAAAGTGGTATTTGTGCTTCTCTGCTTATACCGCACAGTATTTGGAGTTTTAACAAAAAAAATCCTGTTTGGACATACCACGCCATGTTTGTAGGCACTCCTTGCCAAAGCCTATACAGACATACAGATTTTAATATTATGCCTAGTTTTCTTAAAGGCTAATATTTCATAAGTCAGTACACATTCAGTGGGCATGCTGAACAAGAATGTGACCTCATAATAAACTCAGTATAAAACTACATGCATATGGCATCTACATCCATATCTTTTAGCAGAAGACAAAAAATAGAATGTTACAATATGTTTATATAAAATCTGTGGCAGTTTGTGCCAGTGTTCTGTCCTTGTCTACACAGACAAGGCTTATCACTGTCAAAAATGAACCAAGGATTGGCCAAGGTCAGTCGGCTGCCAGCTGGCTGTCACACTTGACATTGTCCCATTCTGTCAGTGCTGTATTGTTACCTTGCCTTCACACTTAAGGATAAAGATAGCCCTGTGAAATTCTTCCTGGATGCCTTCCTTTGACTAAGGACAGCCGGTACTGACCTTGTTGTGCACTTGTGTCCCCTTTGGTCGAAGGTCATTATTGACAATGGGCAGTTGCTGTAAACTCTTAACATGTAATAGAATAACAGCCGGTACTGACCTTGTTGTGCACTTGTGTCCCCTTTGGTCGAAGGTCATTATTGACAATGGGCAGTTGCTGTAAACTCTTAACATGTAATAGAATAACACAGTCAGCTCACATTCAGGTTCATTTTGCTCATAAATGCGCACAGCCGAGGAACCAGGCATCAGGCAAAAATGTATCCTAAATCATGAGATAAAGATTTTATCCTTAAATAAAAGGCATGGTTGGGAGAAGGGGTCACCTGAGGTTGCATTTATGGGGACACATGACTCTCAGCTTAGTCTTGTTTGCTCTGCATTGTTTCCTTGCCATTGTCCTTGAGGACAAAGATAACCTGTGAAATTCCTTGTGAGTGTCTCTGTCTGATTGAGGAGCACAGTTTGTGAGGAGCAGTGATACTCTAGTTTATGTATGGGCAAAGGTCATCTCCCCTCAGCTGTTCAAGACAGAGACTCATGGTGTAGGAAGTTTACTCTATCATCCACCTCTCTTGCCTTAGACAACAGTCATGGTAGTACCTGTTTCTCCTTCTTTGCTTTTATGTATTACTCATGTAAGAACTTTTGTCTGAAGACAACTTTTGTTTAGGTGATTTGTCAATTGTGCTGTATTTCATGTTCTATTAGGTAAATATGGTTCTGATTTTTTTTTTCTTTCACTGTTTTTACCTGAAGGTTTTGATCCTGGCTCAGAGAGACAAGACATCTTCCACTTCCCAACAAACATCATGTTGAAACATATATGAATTGGTAAGTGAAGCTACTTTAAATATTACTTGAAATATTACTTTTTAACCTTTCATTGCTACAGCATGCTTTCAATTTAACCAAATGGCTGAAATTGCGTCCTGAAAATGACTGCAAAATATGCAGTACATGCAATTAAAGACAATAAGGCTTGTACCATACTGTATGTGTACAAATGTAAGCATTGAAAAACCAAACACCTGACTGAAGATTGCTTTAATTGAAGGATTTGGTGAGATGTTGTAGTTACAGAAGTTTTGTAAGCTTTTGCCTTGTATAATTCCAGCTTGAAGTGGACTGCTAACCTGCTCAAAAATATGTTTTGTTCATTGGTAACACATTGCATTGTTTTTTTTTTATTTCCTTAATTTTTAAAGACCTGCATTGCTGGTTAGTGTAACGCAGTGCAGTATGGAGGATAGAGTAACTGACTTTGTGCCTGCAGACTGTAATGCTGCCCTCCTACCACCTCACCCCACCCCATTTCCACCCTTGTGTGTCAGCTGTTCACCCTAAACACTTCCTGTAATTGGGAAGTAGCCAGTAGCCAGTCCACTCCATTACTTTCACAGATGTTTAAGAAAACACTAACATGGCTGAATACATATCTAAATCTAATTATGCTGCTACAGGACACATAATCTAAAAAAATAAATTTAGAAAGAAATTTGAGAAATTTACTGCAGTACTCACCGTGTACTCCAGTTTCTGGTGACAGAATCATTTAAGTGCAAGTGATAATTTGTTGAGTACCTACTGTAACCCCATTTGCCTGTTAAGTGTGGTCTCGTTTTACAATAAGCTCAGAGTGTTTACTTAAGGAAACATGCACAAACTATTTGACACCAGTAGAGACTGATGGCTGTATGTGTACTGTATGTCTTGTTTGGAATTACAAAAAAACACAGAGGGATCCTCATTCTTTGTGTAGATGTCATACACCTGACAAGATGTAGTGCTGTTGTGAATTGGAAAGCATTTTTGGACTTCGATACTACACCAGGATGAATGCTATAGTGTTATCTAAGCTCCCTGTATAATCCATTCACGTGGATTACATTGATCAAAATCTTTTGAATAAGCAAAGTGCCCAAACAAGGTCATTTTTAACAATTTCATGTGCAGTAGATAAGTGTCCCATGCCATGTTTTCAGATATTTAAAAAAACTAGGGAATTTGCACTTCCTGGTTCATAGTGGCTGTGATGAGGGGAGTGACACTTCAAGGTTTGCATATGCATGCCGCAGGAAAGTGGTATTTGTGCTTCTCTGCTTATACCGCACAGTATTTTGAGTTTTAACAAAAAACGTCCTGTTTTGACATACCACGCCATGTTTTTAGGCACTCCTTGCCAAAGCCTATACAGACATACAGATTTTAATATTATGCCTAGTGTTCTTAAAGGCTAATATTTCATAAGTCAGTACACATTCAGTGGGCATGCTGAACAAGAATGTGACCTCATAATAAACTCAGTATAAAACTACATGCATATGGCATCTACATCCATATCTTTTAGCAGAAGACAAAAAATAGAATGTTACAATATGTTTATATAAAATCTGTGGCAGTTTGTGCCAGTGTTCTGTCCTTGTCTACACAGACAAGGCTTATCACTGTCAAAAATGAACCAAGGATTTGCTAAGGTCAGTCGGCTGCCAGCTGGCTGTCACACTTGACATTGTCCCATTCTGTCAGTGCTGTATTGTTACCTTGCCTTCACACTTAAGGATAAAGATAGCCCTGTGAAATTCTTCCTGGATGCCTTCCTTTGACTAAGGACAGCCGGTACTGACCTTGTTGTGCACTTGTGTCCCCTTTGGTCGAAGGTCATTATTGACAATGGGCAGTTGCTGTAAACTCTTAACATGTAATAGAATAACAGCCGGTACTGACCTTGTTGTGCACTTGTGTCCCCTTTGGTCGAAGGTCATTATTGACAATGGGCAGTTGCTGTAAACTCTTAACATGTAATAGAATAACACAGTCAGCTCACATTCAGGTTCATTTTGCTCATAAATGCGCACAGCCGAGGAACCAGGCATCAGGCAAAAATATTACATGTTAAGAGTTTACAGCAACTGCCCATTGTCAATAATGACCTTCGACCAAAGGGGACACAAGTGCACAACAAGGTCAGTACCGGCTGTCCTTAGTCAAAGGAAGGCATCCAGGACACATAATCTAAAAAAATAAATTTAGAAAGAAATTTGAGAAATTTACTGCAGTACTCACCGTGTACTCCAGTTTCTGGATCTGCTTCTTGCCACCCTTCATGGCGATTTGCTCAGCTTCGTCCAGGCGGTGCTGCAGGTCCTTGATGGTCTGCTCCATGTTCTTCTTCATGCGCTCCAGGTGAGCACTGGTGTCCTGCTCCTTCTTCAGCTCCTCTGCCATCATGGCAGCATCAGTGATGGCCTTCTTGGCTTTTTCCTCAGCATTCCTGCACTCCCCAACAGCCTCCTCCACATTCTGAAGCTGCGGCGTGTAAGGCAGCCTTTTTGATATGGAAAGGGGCAGAAATAATAGGCTGTAAAACCTTAGGTCATTTTGAATAGGGTGGAGAATATTATCTTTTTAAGTCATTTTCAGAGTTATGTAGGGACAAAGCAGTGGGGATGAGATGCATAATCATTTTGTGAACTCACTGATCCATAAACGTTTAAAGCAACATATGGCTATGGCTTTGTTTGTTGTTGTCCTCAGGGAGGCACTACAGGTCCATCAAAACAAGGACAAATAGACTTATACAAATAGACAGTTTATGTTGGTTGTCAGATTGCTTTAACAAAGAATTATCATGAACCACAAGACAGTATGGTACTAGAAAAAAACATGTGGGAGTCTGTTGCAGTACCTGTTGAAGTGTCTGCCTGACTGGCAATGTGAATGTTAGTAGCTTTGTTTGCTCCCTTGCTTTTGTCCTTAGTACAGAGTACAGAGATAACTTTGTGAAATACTTGTAGGATTCTGTCTTGTGATTGAGAAGAACAGCAACATGACCATGTACATTGAGATTACAGCTGTGCCAGCAAATTATGTTTCATCTGTCCAGGTCTCTAGGCACATGATGACACTTTCTAATCCGTCTTTTTGGTAGAGACAGGCTGCAGTACCAGGGGTGACCATGCGAGGCACAGCAAAGGAACCAAATCAGCACTCATAAGAAATCTCATATTTTAAAAAGAGCATAGCTTGAAAAGACCGCAAAGCATGAACTTTGCATTTTTTGATAAGGAGGTGTAGCCATTGTAGCTACATGTACCATATTGTTTGAACAGAATTGTACATGTGTGATGATACAGTCCCATAGCATTTGCCTGGATGAGCTGTTTATAAGTAGTGTTTGGGTAGTGATTCTGTGTTTGATTTGTAAGAACATTTTACATAATTGTAACTGCATGCCCGTCTTGTCTGGAAAGCATATTGTACTGTGTGTGAGATGATAACCACGTTTGTGGTTGGGGTTGTGTATTGATATATGGCCTTCTGCAGTGAATAAGAATGAAGATCCTGCACCATGTCACCCTACCCCAGAAAAATGCCTGTTGACTAATGATTGTTCATCTGTAATTTAGCTACTTCATGTTTTTTCCTATTGTATCTGTTTTTGTCCATCAGGAGTTTTCACATTTTCTATGTGAAAGTGGGTATAAACTTGATGTGCAACACACTGAATACCCCATCTGAGGATGCCTTTCTTATGTAAATGTGTACTTTCATGCAGTACTTTCATGTCTTTTTACTGTCTACTTAAGCACTCCTGGCTTGCAGGTTAGGAAGTCGGCCTCATAACCAAATAGATTTATGGAATAGGACATAGTTTCAATAAGCAGTCTTAAAAACTTAGCTTAGACATCTCGTACTGACAGGGAATATGTGGGAGCGAGCCATCTAACGCCAAACTGCTCTTTAGGCTCTGTAGCAGGTGGCTTCCCATTGCTGTTTGGATGTTCACATGTGTGCGCTGTGTGTGTGTGTGTTCATTACTTACTGCTCCTATAGTGTGTCCACTACTCACAGATAGATCAAAGGCAGAAAAGGAATTTCCCTCTGTGACAGTTTTTGTCAGTCCCCCTAAATTTAGTTTTTCAGTCTTTCTGACTTCCAGTGTTTTCTCTTACTGTACAGAAATATATAACTGAATGGACTTCATGAAAATGCTGAAAATGTTCATGGCTAAATTTTAATTATTAACATGCACAGAAAGTTTTTATTTCATTGTTCCTACTGCCTTTTGCTGGTTCATTATCAGCTTGCCTTTGAAGTCAAACGATCGGTGAGGAGTTGGAAATGTTAATGGACTTTCATTTATGATGAAATATGTAATGTAAAATCGGGAATTTAACAACATACACAAGGATATGACAACCACAATGATATTGTTGACTTGCATTTTATTAATTCTACTGGTATACAGCACACTTTAAAAGAACATCATCAAAGGCAAGTTTCTTGTCTTGAGTTGTCCTGAATGTCTGTTTATACTGTTTCAAGAAATGATTGAGATTTCACCCGTTTCAACTGTGGCGCCCTTTGGAATAATGCAGTAAAGATACGGTTATATTAACAAAGACAACAAAGTATTTTTAGATGCCAGATTGAGCTAATCTTTGGACCTACAGAGTAGCCCTCTGCTTGTCCCAGCCCAAGTTAAACTTAAGATCTTAAAATACTCTTGTTTCTTTTCTCAATCTTCAATTATGTCAACTTATTTTTCGTTGGCGTTCCTTACGGAGAAAGTGAAACGATAAAGATGAGATCTCAGTTTACATTTTGCTTTCTTGAGGGTCTAAGTCATTCTAAGGCTAAGGCTTTTTCAGAACTGTCCAAAACAGGGCTTCACTCTTCATCATGACCTTTCTGCAAAGAAAATCAGAGAAAAGGACGAATGAATAATCTGCTTCGATCTACTCTGCTACGAACAAACTGGAGCTGGATCATATAAATTGGCTAGCTAGGTGAATTTCCTTTACAGGTGAAAGACCTTGGGTGACTGCAAGGAGTTTTAACATGTACTCTAGAATAGCCAGAGGATAACACCTCATTAAGCTATTTTGATTGATGCATGAGTTTTCTCCTTTATATCCAACCGACATCTCTCATCTCTCCTTTGATCTACCACGAGGTCCCTTTTCTGATGTTATATATTCAGTGTTGATATACCTTAATGATACGAATTGATTTTACAGTTTCCAGAGAAGTATTTTTTATGTCATTATTTGACAGTCCATGAGCTAATGTCTTTAAATGCTTGATTTTAAAGCTGTACACTGCACGAATTCCAAGCTGTGCTTTCCTTACATGCTAATGTACATTTACAGTACATGCAAGTTCGAAACAGTGTAGTTTTATTGTAGTAGCTGTGCACAGAGACAAGTTTAAGTTTCTGGGTACTGGGATTGTTTAGCTGACTCATTGTTAAATATAGATCCATGTGCTCAGTTTGCAGTTACTTAACATACAGTATCAGTGAGAAAACAAAGTGGAGTTCATGGCAGTGTGTGAACTTACTTTTCCACCTGCATCGCGGCTCTTGGCTCTCATCTTGTTAACCTGAGACTCCGCTATATCAGCTCTCTCCTCAGCCTCATCCAGCTCATGCTGCAGCTTGCGGAACTTGGTCAAGTTGGTGTTGGCCTGCTCCTCCTGAAACAAAACAAAAAAAAGTCACAAAATTGAAGAACTGATATCTTTGAGTATGATACTAAGTTAGTGGTGAGAACTACTTACAGCCTCCTCTGCTGTTCTCTTGTAGGACTTGACCTTTAGTTGCAGTTTGTCAACCAGATCCTGAAGACGATGGAGATTCTTCTTGTCCTCTTCAGTCTATACAAAAAAAGGTTGGTAATCCATGTTTTACTTTTACAAAGACATTAACTTGAGAAGAGAGAAAAAGTAATTCATTGGTTAAAAGTTGGAACCTGGTAGGTGAGCTCCTTGATGCGTCTCTCATATTTACGGACTCCTTTAAGTGAATCACTGGCCTTACGCTGCTCTATCTCCACCTCAGATTCAAGTTCTCTCACCTATGTAAACATATTGACAAAGCATGAAAAGACATCTGTACATACTAAGTCATCAATTTATCAATTCAGCACTCACCCTTGACTCATGCCATGAATTCATCAACTCAGCACTCACGCCTGACTCATGTCATGAATTCATCAATTCAGCACTCACGCTTCACTCGTGTCATGAATTTGTCAATTCAGCACTCACCCTTGACTCCAACTTCTGGATCTGCTTCTTGCCACCCTTCATGGCGATTTGCTCAGCTTCATCCAGACGGTGCTGCAGGTCCTTGATGGTCTGCTCCATGTTCTTCTTCATGCGCTCCAGGTGAGCACTGGTGTCCTGCTCCTTCTTCAGCTCCTCTGCCATCATGGCAGCATCAGTGATGGCCTTCTTGGCTTTTTCCTCAGCATTCCTGCACTCCCCAACAGCCTCCTCCACCTCATTCTGAAGCTGGGATGTATCACCCTCCAGCTTCTTCTTCTGATTTAGCAGGCTGGTGTTCTGTGTGACAGAAATAATACGAATGTTTTATTTTTTCTCATTTGGAGCCAAACAGATTTTATTGGATTTGCATTTTCGGTGCTCTGTATTTCATTTCAGTACTATGATGACTGAATTGTGTTAACTGTGTTTAGTGTTTTACCTGGGAATGCAGCAGTTGTACCCTCTCACTGACATCCAGCAGCTCCTGTTCAGCCAGTTTCCGGCCTCTCTCAGTCTGCTCCACCAGGGACCTCAGCTCATCCAGTTCAGCCTGCAGCAGATTGTTGCGTCTCTCCACAATGGCAATGTTTTCTTTGAGATCATCATTAGCACGGAGAGACTCATCCAGGTGCAGCTGAGAATCCTGTTAGGAATGTTGCACAGATATGTAAGTTCACCAATTTAAGTTGTCTTAAAATCCATCCATTCAAAGTTCTAATGTTGTATTGTCACAAACCTTCAGATGCCCGTGTAGACTTTTAAGCTGCTTCTGGGCCTCAGATGCCTGCCTGTTGGCCTGGCTAAGCTGGATCTCCATCTCATTGAGGTCTCCCTCCATCTTCTTCTTGATCCTGAGAGCCTCATTCCTGCTGCGAGTTTCAGACTCCAGGGAGGTCTGCAGGGTTTCCACCACTCTCTGCTGGTTCCTCTTGGTCTGCTCCATCTCCTCCTCCTTCTCAGTAAGTTTACGTTCAATGTCAGCTTTGATCTGGTTGAACTCCAGCTGAGCTCTCAAAATCTTGCCCTCTTCATGCTCAAGTGTGCCCTGTTGAAAATGTATTATGTAGGATGGCAAACACATAGCAGAATATCATCAAAATCTATAGCAATTGATCCTCCTATTAAGACCTAAGAGATGTATCTTCAAGCATACCTCTGCTTCCTCTAGAGCAGATTGTATCTCTGCCTTCTCTTGCTCAAGTGTCTTCCTGGTCTTCTCAAGTTCATGAATAGTCTTTCCAGTTTCACCAAGTTGCTCAGTAAGATCAGAAATTTCCTCTGTGAAGATGACAAAAGGGTTCATTTTAGGCTTCTTTGAAGTTTAGATTTCGTATAAGTCTTTTTCTTAGTAATAAAAACATACAAACCTTGTAGGTTTTTGTTCTCCCTCTTCATAGTCTCTAGGTGATCCAAAGATTCTTCATATGAGTTCTTCAGTTTAAAGAGCTCAGTGCCAAGAGATCTGGCCTCTTTCTGAGAGCTCTCCAGCTCAGTCTGGGACTCCTCATACTTCTGCTTCCACTCAGAGAGGACCTAAAAGAATAAAATGAATCAGTTGCTGTACTTTGACTCAAAATACCTTAAAATCAACATTTTACTTGTATGTATTAATTTAGCTATACCCATTACAGTTGTCAGTAGTATTATTTACATTCATGTAGATTTTGAAAAATAGGAAAACATCTAATGTTCACCTTAGCCAAGATAAATTCTTTTTATTTATTTTAATGGACAAAATGTGTAGGATGATAAATTACATGCTCCGTTAACCCAAATGGAGTTTACCTTATCAAAGTTTCTTTGCTTCTTGTCCAGGGCAGCAGCAGCAGCATTGGATCTCTCCACATCTACCATGAGATCTTCAATCTCATTCTGCAGTCTATGCTTAGTTTTCTCTAGGGAGGAGCATTTGGCATTAACAGCTTCCACAGCTTCCTCTGCATCTTGCAGACGCTGAGCCAGCTTTTTCCTGAGGAGCAATTAACTTGACAGTTAGCATGATCTTTGTATTGTCCTTGTCTAGACAGTCACTTTCAATTGTTAATGTAGACTGGTTAGTAGGTTTATGACAATTCAGGTCAGGGGGAATCTTACTTGGCATCTTCTAACTCCTCAGTCCTCTGGATGGCATCAGTCTCGTACTTGGTTCTCCACTGAGCCACCTCAGAGTTGGCCTTGGAGAGACTGCGCTGCAGCTCAGCCTTGGCCTCCTGTTCCTCCTCATACTGCTCTCTCAGGAGGTCAGAGTCATGGCGGGCAGACTGGACTGCATGGGCTAGAGCATTCTTAGCCTGGTACAAAATCAGCACTAAACTTAGCTTAGTGGGCAAGAAGTAGTAGTCATATCAATGTTTATTCAAAATCATACTATTTTGTATGTTGGTGAAAATATTTCTAAACACCTTGACTTCTTCCTCCAGTTGTCTTTTAAGATCTTCAATCTGTTGAGTGTATGATTGCTTGCCTCTAGTTAGCTGAGAGACAAGAGAATCCTTCTCTTCAAGTTGTCGGGAAAGCTCCCCTGTTTAATTGAAACATGTCAGTAAGACTTGGAAGATATACATGTTAGTATTAATGTTGAAATATGCTCTGGAATTGTAACTTTAGTGTACCATTTTCAGTTTGTAGCTTAGCTTTCTGCATAGAAAAATCATTGATGCTCCTTTGACCTTCTTCAAACTTTGTCCTGTATTCACTCATCTGATCCTCAAGGGTCCTGCACATTTTCTCCAAGTTTGCCTAAAAAAAAACAGAGGAAACTAAGCGCAAAAATGTCTGAATAGGGAAAAATAAACCATGAAAATAGAGGTGAAAAGATATTGCACATTTCTAAACAGTTTTGATTATACTGCGTACCTTAGATTTGGAAACCTGTTCCATATTAGAGACAACATCATCCAGCTCTAGACGGAGTTCACTTTTCTCCTTCTCAAGCTTTTGTTTCACTCTCTGGAGGTTGTCAATCTGCTCACCAAGGTCAGCTACACTGTCTGCATGCTTCTTCCTCAGTGTGGCAGCAGTGGCCTCATGTTGCAGAGTTGACTCTTCAAGGTCTCTGCGCAGCTTCTGGAGCTCAGCCTCCCTCTTCTTGTTCATCTCAATCTGGGCAGCAGTGGCACCTCCAGCCTCCTCCAGCCTCTCACTGATCTCCTCCAGCTCTCTGGCCAGGTCTGCCCGCTGCTTCTCCACTTTGGCTCGAGCAGCCCTCTCAGACTCCAGCTCTTCCTCCAGCTCCTCAATGCGGGCCTTGTTTGTAATATTTAGCACAGAAAATGTAGATGAAATGTGCTTTTGATCTCAGAAAAGCTATTTTAGCATTTTTTATGTCCCCCTTACCTGAAGTTCCTTCAGCTTCTTTTGGAGCTGGGCTGACATAGCTTGTTCATCTTCTATCTTGCCATTGAGTTGACTTATTTCAAAGTCTTTCCTGTAAGGATAACAGTTATCGGTTAGTTATCATCTACTGCTTTCAAAAGTTTTCCTTTGTGTTTTACAATTATGTTTTAGGACATTTTAAGAAATATGTAAGGTTGTAGACAAAGGTTTTTTTCAGTAACATCAAACATAATCTAATCAACCCTGTGTTGTAAACAATTTATTTTGAATATCTTACTCTGGGAAGCATGCTCAGTATTTATTTATAAGATTGAATTGAAATACAGAAGTGGGCAAAAATCTGAATGCATACTTCTTCAGCCTTTCCTCCATCTGTTGTTTAGCGTTCTCTAGGTCCATCACACTCTCTTGGGTCAACTTTAAGTCACCCTCAAGCTTCCTCTTAGCTCTCTCCAGATCCATCCTTAGTTTCTTTTCCTGTTCCAGGGATCCCTCAAGCTAAATTAATGAAAATACAGAGGAATTTAAAATAAAGATTGATTGGATAACTAAAATCAATAATTGACTTAGGAATAAGTATACAATTGCTGTCACATACATCATCAACTTGCTGCTCCAGCTTGGTTTTGGCCTTAGTCAGAGTGTTGACTTTGTCCTCTTCACTCTGAAGGTCATCCAGTGTTTGTTGGTGAGCCTCCTGGAGAGCTTTCTTCTCTTTGGTGAGCTTGGCAATGATTTCTTCAAGACCTGCCATCTCCTCTGTCAGGTTTTTAACCTAAGTAGATAGAATGTTTGGTTAAAAAGTGTGGAATTGGGGGCTATCATCCCATTATCTTGCACCTATTTCACTTGCACTCACCTTATTTTCAGTGGCATGTTTCTCCTTTTCCACTTTAGCCAGAGTAAGCTCCAAGTCATCAATATCCTTTTTGAGCTCAGAGCACTCATCCTCCAACTTCCTCTTCTTAGCAGTGAGTTCTGCATTCATCTCCTCCTCATCTTCCAGTCTCTCAGTTAGCTCTTTGGCTTTAGCCTCGAGTTGAATCTTGTTCTTGATCAGCCCCTCACAACGTTCCTCAGCATCACAAAGGTTATCTTGTTCCTGTGATGAAAAATTCATAATCATATCCTATATGTCCTTCAGGGTAGAGGTAATAATAACAAGCATCTTAATGCTTAGTTTAACAGCATTGCTTGCATCTGTTTGCCTGAGCAGTGTATGATTTAGTTCTTTATAAATACTTGGGACATAAACTGCACTTACAGTTTGGACTTGAAGCTGCAGGTCATTCTTCTCTTGGAGAAGAGTAACCATTTTCTCCTCAAGCTCTTTTCTCCGAGCCTCAGATTTTGCATACGCCTCCTTCAACTTTAGGAATTCTTCCTTCATGTTGGCCATCTCCTTCTCAGCTTCAGCTGATCTCAGTAGGGGCTTGATCTTGAAGAACATTTTCATCCAGGGCCAATTCTTGACACCCATGAAAGCACGAACGTTCCATTGAATTACAAGTAGGGCATCTCTGAAAATTTTTGAGAGAAAGAAATAAATCACATAAAGTGCGCAATAAACAGGACCTGACTCCTGATATGTGGCATATGTAATACGGAAAGGAAAGGACCAACAACCGAATCCTTTCACAAGTGCATCCTAGTCAAGCATGTTTGTCAGTTGTGGTGCTTTTGTGATGAAACAATCTATCAATTTATATAAGCAGGAATGTCTCTTTTTCTGAAGAGGCCTTTAAAAAACAGCCATTAAAAACATCTTACAGTGAATCTACCATGCACTTGTGCACCTGTTTTTTACATTACATTTTACTTAGCAGATGCTTTTATCCAAAGCAGCTTACAAAAAGAGGACATAAACAAGCTACAGATATGCTGAGGAACACAGAGTAAACAAAGACATAAAGTTAGTGGAGCCAGGGTACAGGACAGAGTTGTTGAGTAGAGATTAGTTGTGTTAGGAAGGGTGTGTACGGGCTAATGAGAATGACGGTTAAAGTAATTAAAAAAATGGGGGCAAAATAGTTATTTACTGGGTTAAAAGAAATCCTACTGTTTAAGCATTACATCAAAAACTTTTTATATTTTCTAAAAACGTAGATTTCTGTAGATTGACCCCCTCATTTAATCAGAAAATCATTTTACCTGCGCTCAACAATCTTCTGGAATTCAATTCTTGCCAGAAGGCCGCGGCCTCTTGCTTGGATACCAGTGATGATGAGAGCAAGACGGTCGTCTCTCATTTCCTCAAGGGTACCCAGGAGACCAGCTTTAAAGAATACCTTAAAATCAACAGTTTGGGTGCTTAGATGTAGTTTGTCTGCATGTAGTTTTAGTCTGCAGGGGTCGTTACCTAAAAACCCTGCAAAGGCCTTGCAAATACCTGTAGTACAGCTGGCAGTGCTGAAAGCTTTATTTTATTTTTAATGTGTCTTATCTGTGTCATGTTGGGAAAGCTCGAATCATAATATTTGGTTTTGGAACCCGCAGATCATACATAATGCAGATACATAGTGCATTGCCTGAATGTGCTTATCTGATGGCATAATATACTATGTTTGATTATACCAAAACAAGTTACAGTTTGCATAGAGCTGCTGGCCCGTATGGGAATGGCACGTATGGGAACACCATAAATTGAAGCACCTTAGTATGTCCAAATCTGTACTGCTGATGGTCAATATCGAGAGATCCCAGCAGTTTTTCAGCTCCCTTCTTGCTGTCGATAAACTGTCCCTCAGGGATAGCAGCAGGGTTCAGGATACGGTATCTGAAAAAAATAGATTGTAGATAACAGAAATAGTCTTTTTACAGGTATTTCATTGTCTTTATATAGTGAGGCCAAAACAAGCAAGCAAAAAAATATAAGTGCTTATTCAGTTGTACCTCTGTTTGAAGTCTCCATACAGGATCCTGTTTGGGAAACCCTTTCTGCAGATCCTGATGCCTTCCAGCACACCGTTACAACGCAGCTGGTGCATGACCAATGGATTCTCCATGGCCCCAGGAGTCTTGGTCTCGTTGGGGATGATGCAGCGCACAAAGTGGGGGTGAGTTGACCTTAGGTTGGTCATCAGCTTGTTTAGGTTCTCCTGTGGTAAAACATGTATTTATTATGAATGCTCAGGTTGGTAATTAGGGACTTTTTGGAAAAAAAAAAGTTTAAAAGGGTATTCTGTAAGAATTACTCACCCTGTGAAGTGCAGACACTGTCTGGAAGGAAGACCCTTTCTTCTTTTTCTCCTTACCCTTTCCACCACCACCTTCCACTGTCAAAGTATGTCTGTTCTTAATATAATACAAACTCAGGTCCGGCTCTGGGACCATATTACTTCATATGTCAGTGAAATTAAATGATAACAACTTTACATAGTTGAAACAGCTTGTGTAATTCAGCAATTAACTTTTGTCAGTTCTAGATCATAATAACAATCATATTTTATGTGATGGAGAAATAGCTTACCACAATCACTCCCTGCATATCCAGCAAAGAGGTGTGCCAGCAGCTTCATATTGGACTTTTGGTACAGTCCCACGACAGTCTCATTGAGGGGGTCCTTGTTTTTCACCAGCCAGTTGGTAATGTTATAATCAACAGTGCCAGCATAGTGAATAAGGGAGAAATGACCTTCTGGTTTCCCCTTGATAATTCTTGGCTTCTGGAAGTTTGCTGATTTCCCCAAATGGTTGTCATAAAGCTTGGCTTTAAATGTGGCATCACTGGCCTTAGGGAACATGCACTCCTCTTCAAGGATGGACATGATACCCATGGGCTAAAGTGAAACCATTATATAAGTTAAATAGTGTGATTGTGTTCAACAGTCAAAAATTGGTTTGTTAAAAAAAATCAAACAAAAACAAAATAGATAAAAACAGCAATTTTAACAAGTTACTATGGCAGTATAAGTAAAAAAAAGTAGGTAAAGTAGAGCCATAATACAAATAAGTAATTAACTTTATTTTAATGAACTTAAATTAACTTTAATTAACTAGCATTGACATACCTTTTCAATGAGATCAATGCAGGCCTGCAAGTCCATACCAAAGTCAATGAACTCCCATTCAATGCCCTCCTTCTTGTACTCCTCTTGCTCCAACACAAACATGTGGTGGTTGAAGAACTGCTGCAGCTTCTCATTGGTGAAGTTGATGCACAGTTGCTCAAAGGTGTTCAACTGCAAAATAGATTACATTCTCATTTACCTGGGTGTTGCATGCCCATGTATTTGAAATATTATTGTGTTTTGTTGTCACCTACATCAAAGATCTCAAATCCAGCAATATCCAGCACACCAATGAAGTACTGGCGAGGTTGTTTGGTGTCCAATGACTGGTTGATTCTCACCACCATCCACAAGAACATCTTTTCATAGACTGACTTGGACAGGGCTCCGACAGCGTAGGACACCTAGCATACAAGACAAACACCACAGAAGGATGATGTTAAATGGAAAATGTTCTTTGCGCTGTCAAATTTGTTGTGGGTAAAGCTGCAGCATTCTAACCTGTTGGACATTCTGTCCCTTGGTGACCCACTCGTTTCCTACTTTGACCCTTGGGTGGCACAAGGCCTTAATAAGGTCAGCAGAGTTCAGGCCCATGAGGTAGGAGACTTTGTCAGCATCTGGGAAGAGTGAAAAATTTTTCAAGTTGCCTTGTTAATGTCCTAATATGGGACATTTGAGAAATTATGTCATATAATTGGTTGGTTCATGATTACGTACTAATGTACTTAAATGATTCTCTAGTGTGTTTGCTGAAAGATGTGAGATACAGTTTAAAAAAACTTGTTTGGATCACACACCCTCAGTTCCATCAGCCTCTGCCTGCTCCTCTCTCTGCTTCTGCTTGAACTTCATGTTGCCTTCATGCATAATGGCGCCAGTCAGCTTGTAAATGCTGTTCTTCTCCTCTTGAGTGAAGCCCAGCACATCAAAAGCCTCCTGTTATGTAAATAATTGTGGAATGACTGATGAAATGAACATGCACTGTTGCTGTGTACATTACTCTATGCAGCTGAATAATATAATGCCTAAGGAGGCATTATACAGGTCTTTTGTATATAAAAAAGTATGTAGAAAAGTTCTCTAATTTGTTTTCTCTAGCTGATTTGCTAACAACATCAGTTTTACTCACATCAGTAGCATTCAGTTCATCACCATCATCAATGGAGGCTACTTGGGTCTCTCCTTGGGAGATGAAGGCATAGTCGTAGGGGTTGGCAGTGATGAGCAGCATCTCTGAAACAGAGGAATATGCTGGTCAGATATGTGTTCATCACTAACTGGCATGTGATGTCATTATACGGTAAAGTTTTAAATGTCTTACCCAGCAGTTCTGGTTTCCTCTGAGAGAGGATCTGGTAGAAGATGTGGTAATCTCTCTCAGCCTTGAGCTGGAAAGTCACCCGAGACTTCTCCAGTAGATCTGGCAAATAAAAAGACAAAATGTTTTCTCTTTTAATATTTTGGGAATAATACATTTTTATTTGATGAGTTCAAATGTAACTCACTTACAAGTCTCAATATCAGCAGAAGCCAGTTTGCCATTTGCAGCGAAATGGATTCTGATGAATTTACCCTGTCAGGAAAAAAAAGGATTTTTATTTACATGTGGCACTTTGGAGAGGGAGCTATAAGTCTCCAATGGGGGAAAAGCATACCTGTTTTACGATTCTGGCACAGTTAGGCCAGGCTACTCTCAAATAGAGGCCTACTGCCCCCTCTGTTGCCATATTAGTCTAGGAAATCATGGTATTTTTAGGGTATTTTTACTACCTTTACTTTTAAGCTCATATCTTGGTCATTTTAAGGGGCATGCATACATGCTATAGCTTGTTTTTTTCAGGACAGTCTAGGCTATCCAGATCTGGTTTCACTTGGTGAGCTACTATTTGCACTGATTTTGTAAAAAATAGTAAACCAATAAAAAATCATTATGCGTATAAAAAAAATCTTGTATTCTGTCTATAAGATGGTGTCAGTAGGGATATCTTTTCATATTTGAGTAGAGGGGCTTGTTTGGAATCTGGCAATATAAAAACCATGATGGTGGGACATTCAGTGGCTTATCAATGTTGATAAATATGTAGTCTGTGCCTGACGGAAATAAGGGCTTTGTCCAATTAAGGAAGGATGTTATATCAGGATTATAATGGATATTATGCAGAAATTTGCAGTAATTCAAGACTGTATGAAACATGTTTTGACAGAGAAATGCATGATAGCAATGGAATCTGTACTTAAAAATAAGCAGGGGGTCACGTTGTAAAGCCCTGGTTCTGTTGGTACCAGTTTGGTATGAGTGCCATATCGATATGATGTACTGTTCCAAAGTGATTTAACAGAGAAGAATAGGTGTAAATCTGCCCGCACTTTGCGGGCGTCGGGCCCATAGGGTTAAAGGTGTCATTCCCTGAGAAACTGTGTAGTACTAGCTCTTTTACAATAGGTCACTCCGAGTTGCATATGCATGCTGCATGTAAAAAAGTTTTTCTACTCCGATTGCCTCCATTAGTCAATGAAAGAAAATAGGTAAAAAAACGGCTGAATAACAAAAGGGCAAACAAAGTTAAGTAAGTTTCTTAAAGGAGAACTTCGGTGTAAAATGAAAATTGGCATGTTAAAACATCATACCGAGTTGGTATGTGTACTGAGGAGCAAAATTGATTTAGCCTGTTGCATTCAGAGTTTAACTATTTTTATAGTTTGACCCAGAAGGCTAACAATGGAAGTGGTAGGTGCCCTTAGACGAAGCATGACGACTACGCTATTTTTAAACCATTAAAACTCCACATTCCATTGGTAGTACAACAAAGGCTCTGGCATTCAAAATGAACCACTGAGAATATTGTAAATGTACACAACGTTTATTTAAAAAGCTGTTCTTACATGCAGTCGTTTGCAGTTGTTTCTCGTTGCCGCCACGATGAAAGTCCAAACAAGTTGATTGTACTACCTCTCCTCCTATTCTTCCTGCTGGTTTGTGTTCGTCAATCGACCTGTGCAGACTTTCATCATGGCGGCGACGAGAAACTACAGCAAGGTACTGCTTGTCAAAACTGTTTTATTAATAAATGTTGTGTACACTTACAAAGTTCTCAGTGCCTCGTTTTTAATGCCAGGGCCTTTGTTGTACTACCGATGGAGTGTGGAGTTTCTTCGAGCTGTTTTAATGGTTTAAAAATAGCGTAGCCGTCATGCTTCGTCTAAGGGCACCTACCACTTCCATTGTTAGCCTTCTGGGACAAACGATAAAAAATAGTTAAACTCTGAATGCAACAGGCTAAATCAATTTTCCTCCTCCGTACACATACCAACTCGGTATGATGTTTTAACATGCCAATTTTCATTTTACACTGAAGTTCTCCTTTAAGTAGAAAAAGCCATGCAATAGTTGTGATTACCACAGGAGTCTCGTTGCAGTACACACTCACCTAGCGAAATATAGGTAAGAAGGCGTGCTTGTTTAGAACATTTAAATCTTGTATTTGTTGTGCTATGACCGAATGGGCTTTGAATAATTGTAGCCTGTGACTAGCATAGCCAAGAACATGTCATTCTACCCGCTTCATCTCCACCAAACTAGAACAGTTTAAAACATTAGCATTAAAGATTTTTTTTCACCAAAACCGGCTCACAGGGCATTCATGAATACTAGAGACCACCGTAAAATCTGTGAAAAAACGATGCAATGACAAAAGTACTGACCTAAAAAAAATGTAAAACTGAACTGCTTTGAACTGGTGTTTGAACTGGCTAAGGCTCGAGTTGGAAAAGAGAGAGACAATCATGTCAGACAGGGAGTGTGAGCTGACTGAACTGTGTGTGACCCTCTGGGGTTGAGGCCTTTACATCCCTGGACAGTGCATCTGAGATGCAGATCACTATCTTCTTGCCTTCTCATTTTTGTGGGTTTTATGTCTGCTTATAATTTAGCCCTTTTGCCGATTTAAAATTTATACTCACAAATCTGGATGAGTTGTCATTTCTGATGGTCTTTGCATTACCAAAGGCCTCCAGAGCAGGGTTACACTGGATGATTTGATCCTCCAGTGTTCCCTGAAAGGAAACATCAATCAGTATCACTGCCATCATAATAAAGTTGGAAATACGAGGAACAAGTACACTATTGAGTCAACAGCCTTTTTGTCATTTGGGTCTCTTTTGCCACTACCTCCAGTAATGGCAGAGTACCGAATGACTCATGATCTGAACATTACCATGATCTGTTGTTATGGTGTGCCGGAGTGTGATTATACGACTGTTTACCTTTTTGTCATTTGGATCCCTTTTGATTCCTCCAGCAGCAATGCTGGCAAAGTACTGAATGACCCTCTTGGTGTTCACAGTCTTCCCGGCACCAGATTCTCCACTGAGAAAGGAGGGAGAGCAAATTTTCAAGTTTTATTTCATTGTTTTGTACCAGCACTTTTCTCAGAAACAGAAACAGCTCACAGTTACATGTGACTTACGTAATAAGGAGGGACTGATTCTCCCTGTCTAAAAAGTGAAACAAAAACCCACAATGACTTTTCTATGTACACATGTTTTTACTATACCTAATTAAAAGACAGTCTTTCATGATGACTATGTTTACCTGAAAGCATGTACTGGTAGGCATTGTCAGAGATGGAGAAGATGTGAGGAGGAGCTTCAGCTCTCTTCTTGCCTCTGTAGGCAAGAACAACTTCCTGGTTGTACACTGGCAACCACTTATAGGGATTGACAGTGACACAGAACAACCCAGAGTAGGTCTGGATAAAGAAACATAAGACAGTTTTAGTTTGAATGGGACTAGCACTTCCTGATAACCTAAGACATGCTCATTACTGTACTCACATAGATCATCCAGGCTGCATAACGCTCTTTGAGGTTAAACAGCACAGCAGGCTCATGCAGGAAGGTGAACATCGCCATGTCCTCAATTTTATCGAACTTTGGCGGGTTCTGGGGGTGGACATCTGACTCTTTCACAGTGACTGTCTAAATTAAAGACAAGGAGTGCACACGTCAGTAATACTCTTGTTTTCTGTTTTTCATATTATATATCCAAATGTTGAATATTAAGGGTTAGATGATACAATTCTGCTTATCTAAGCAATCCATACTTAATATGACATGTTGATAAACGACAACGGTAACAGCAATAATATACTGTATATATATATTATTATGCTATGTGTGTGTGTGTATATATATATATATATATATATATATATATACAGTAAAACTTGACCAAACCGACCCCTGAGTAAACCGACTTCCTTTGAAAACCGACCGACTTTATTGGTCCCGAAAATTCCCCATTGGAACTAATGACAAAAGACACTGGATAAACCGACCACTGTCTACTCTGAATACCGACCACCTTGGTCGGTCCGAAGTAACAAATTCACACTCTATAGACAGACCAATCGACTGAATGACCGACTGCCGGCGATCACAAAGACCAAGGAATCACTAGGCACTAGGCGCTAAATGCACGCCCACAGGCAGACAAAAACAAAACATTGTCCATGTGGTAAAACAATGGTCGGTCGTTGGCGTAGTCGATATGCTGTGAAATCATTCAAGGTGAATGGTGAAAGTGCAGACGTTGATGCCCTAGTTGTTAATGACTTTAAAAGCCGTATTGCTGAGATGTGTCAGGGGTAGGCTATAGTGCTGAGAACATTTTTAACACAGACGAGACTGGTGTCTATTTCCGTGCCCTCCCCGATAGAACTCTCGCTCACAAAGCAGACGACTGCAAGGGGGGGAAAGTTTTCAAAGAGAGACTGACAGTAATGTTTACGTGTAGCATGACCGGGGAGAAATTGAAGCCGTTCGTTATTGGGAAAGCTGCGAAGCCTCGCTGTTTTAAGCATACTGATGTGCAGACCCTTCCTGTGTATTGGAACTCAAACAAGAAAGCCTGGATGACCGGTTCCCTGTTTAATGAGTACCTCCGGGAATTTAACAACTTTATGCGGCGTCAGCGACGAAGACAGAGACAATTGTGAAATGTTTTAGGAACAGTTGTAAAAATCACTGACATCGTTTTTTTTTAATTAAGTTTATTAATTTTTTTGTACTGTAAATATAAGTGTGCAAATAAATACAGTACAACTGGTGTGTAATATATCGTGTGCTTGTCATACAGTATTTGTGTGTGAGAAGTACGAACATTTACACAGCATGTCATATTGTGTTGCACGAGCGTCAGCCACGCCCACCTGAACAAACCGACTCACTGTGAAAACCGACCATAAACTGTGGTCCCAGTCACGGTCGGTTTAGGCAAGTTTTACTGTATATATATATATATATATATATATATATATATATATATTATGGCATGCCGTTTAGGAAATTAAAGAATATATTGAATGGATGTCTGAATATATTGAATGAACGCTTGAATATATGGAATGAAACTTGAATATATGGAATGAAACCTAAATATATTGAATGAAACTTGAATATATTGAATGAAACTTGAATATATGGAATGAATGTTTGAATATATTGAATGAACGCTGGAATATATGGAATGAAACTTGAATATATGGAATGAATGTTTGAATATATGGAATGAAACCTGAATATATTGAATGAAACTTGAATATATGGAATGAATATTTGAATATATTGAATGAACGCTTGAATATATTGAATGAAACTTGAATATATGGAATGAATGTTTGAATATATGGAATGAAACCTGAATATATTGAATGAAACTTGAATATATTGAATGAAACTTGAATATATGGAATGAACGCTTGAATATATTGAATGAAACTTGAATATATGGAATGAATGTTTGAATATATGGAATGAAGCCTGAATGTATTGAATGAATGTTTGAATATATTGAATGAAACTTGAATATATGGAATGAAACTTCAGAACTGACTTCATCACGGCACTGTTTTGTACCTATGTTGCTGCTAGAGGTTTGCCAATATGAGCAACTCTGCAAAATAGTTTCAGCAATATTAAGTAACGAGGAAGCAATCGAAACCCTGGCAAATGCTTGTAATGGGGCCAAAATACTTATATTAACTTATACTGCTCTACGGACCAAGAAATTCATTCTTTGTTCAGTCGAGGCAGACATATGAACCTCACAAGCCAGGTGTATCAGGCTAACTTTCCGAGAAACATGCCTGCGCCCTCACAGGAGGCACCTGCTGCCCCTATCTACAATCTTCGTCCATACACACTTAAGTGCCCAAGATACAAGAGGTAAGGAAATAATTTCATGCATTTTAACTGCGGTTGATGTTTCATTTTGTTTTCGCTAATTAGACACAGCAAACTACAGAAATATGAGATGTTACTCATTCTGTTTAGGAAGAATGCTAATCGCTAATTAGCGGCTAATTTTACAGTGATAACAAGCAACTTTTCTATTATCCTAAAGAGGGACAAGGACAAACCGTTCCAGTTGTCTCATGAGAGATGTCAGTGCATGTAGTGATAGTTGAGTGTATGTTTCTGTGCTAGATGCACTGACATCTCTCATGAGACGACTGGAATGGGTTGTCTCTCCTTAACCTTCTCCCTCTTTGAGTAGGATAATAGAAAAGCATGTAAAATTAGCCGCTAATTAGCAAATTACTGCCAAATGGCATATTGAACATCTCTGATATTTCTGTTGTTCGACGTGACTAATTAGCGAAAACAAAATTAAACTTTTCTCAACCTCAGTTAAAACGCATGAAATTATTTCCTTACCTCTTCTGTCTTGGGACCTTTCGTGTATATAGGGATGCAGGTTGTAGATAGGGGCAGGTGCCTCCTGTGAGAGCGCAGGCATGTCTCTTGGAAAGTTAGCCTGATATCTGCCTCTGTTGAATAAAGAATGTATTTCTTGGTCCATAGAGGGGTAATAATTAACGTTGGTATTTTGGCTAGTAAAATGGCAGGCATTTGCCAGGGTGTTAATTGGTTCTTCATTGCCTAATATTGCTGCAACTAAGTTTTCGGCAGTGTCACTCATAATGGCAAACCTCTAGCTGCACCGTAGCCTAACCAACTGACATCACAACAAAAGATGGCTCTAGTGCCGGCATTACGTGAGTTTTCAAGTTTCAGTCAATATATTCAAACATTCATTCAATATATTCAAACATTCATTCAATATATTCAGGTTTCATTCCATATATTCAAACATTCATTCCATATATTCAAGTTTCATTCAATATATTCAGGTTTCATTCCATATATTCAAACATTCATTCCATATATTCAAGTTTCATTCCATATATTCAAGTTTCATTCAATATATACAGGTTTCATTCCATATATTCAAACATTCATTCCATATATTCAAGTTTCATTCCATATATTCAAGTTTCATTCAATATATTCAGGTTTGATTCCATATATTCAAACATTCATTCCATATATTCAAGTTTCATTCAATATATTCAAGTTCCATTCAATATATTCAGGTTTCATTCCATATATTCAAACATTCATTCCATATATTCAAGTTTCATTCCATATATTCAAGTTTCATTCAATATATTCAGGTTTCATTCCATATATTCAAACATTCATTCCATATATTCAAGTTTCATTCCATATATTCAAGTTTCATTCAATATATTCAGGTTTCATTCCATATATTCAAACATTCATTCCATATATTCAAGTTTCATTCCATATATTCAAGCGTTCATTCAATATATTCAAACATTCATTCCATATATTCAAACATTCATTCCATATATTCAAGTTTCATTCAATATATTCAGGTTTCATTCAATATATTCTTTAATTTCCTAAACGGCATGCCATACAATGGCATGCCGTTTAGGAAATTAAAGAATATATTGAATGGATGTCTGAATATATTGAATGAACGCTTGAATATATGGAATGAAACTTGAATATATGGAATGAAACCTAAATATATTGAATGAAACTTGAATATATTGAATGAAACTTGAATATATGGAATGAATGTTTGAATATATTGAATGAACGCTGGAATATATGGAATGAAACTTGAATATATGGAATGAATGTTTGAATATATGGAATGAAACCTGAATATATTGAATGAAACTTGAATATATTGAATGAAACTTGAATATATGGAATGAATATTTGAATATATTGAATGAACGCTTGAATATATTGAATGAAACTTGAATATATGGAATGAATGTTTGAATATATGGAATGAAACCTGAATATATTGAATGAAACTTGAATATATTGAATGAAACTTGAATATATGGAATGAACGCTTGAATATATTGAATGAAACTTGAATATATGGAATGAAGCCTGAATGTATTGAATGAATGTTTGAATATATTGAATGAAACTTGAATATATGGAATGAAACTTCAGAACTGACTTCATCACGGCACTGTTTTGTACCTATGTTGCTGCTAGAGGTTTGCCAATATGAGCAACTCTGCAAAATAGTTTCAGCAATATTAAGTAATGAGGAAGCAATCGAAACCCGGGCAAATGCTTGTAATGGGGCCAAAATACTTATATTAACTTATACTGCTCTACGGACCAAGAAATTCATTCTTTGTTCAGTCGAGGCAGACATATGAACCTCACAAGCCAGGTGTATCAGGCTAACTTTCCGAGAAACATGCCTGCCCCCTCACAGGAGGCACCTGCTGCCCCTATCTACAATCTTCGTCCATACACACTTAAGTGCCCAAGATACAAGAGGTAAGGAAATAATTTCATGCATTTTAACTGCGGTTGATGTTTCATTTTGTTTTCGCTAATTAGACACAGCAAACTACAGAAATATGAGATGTTACTCATTCTGTTTAGCAAGAATGCTAATCGCTAAATAGCGGCTAATTTTACAGTGATAACAAGCAACTTTTCTATTATCCTAAAGAGGGACAAGGACAAACCGTTCCAGTTGTCTCATGAGAGATGTCAGTGCATGTAGTGATAGTTGAGTGTATGTTTCTGTGCTAGATGCACTGACATCTCTCATGAGACGACTGGAATGGGTTGTCTCTCCTTAACCTTCTCCCTCTTTGAGTAGGATAATAGAAAAGCATGTAAAATTAGCCGCTAATTAGCAAATTACTGCCAAATGGCATATTGAACATCTCTGATATTTCTGTTGTTCGACGTGACTAATTAGCGAAAACAAAATTAAACTTTTCTCAACCTCAGTTAAAACGCATGAAATTATTTCCTTACCTCTTCTGTCTTGGGACCTTTCGTGTATATAGGGATGCAGGTTGTACATAGGGGCAGGTGCCTCCTGTGAGAGCGCAGGCATGTCTCTTGGAAAGTTAGCCTGATATCTGCCTCTGTTGAATAAAGAATGTATTTCTTGGTCCATAGAGGGGTAATAATTAACGTTGGTATTTTGGCTAGTAAAATGGCAGGCATTTGCCAGGGTGTTAATTGGTTCTTCATTGCCTAATATTGCTGCAACTAAGTTTTCGGGAGTGTCACTCATAATGGCAAACCTCTAGCTGCACCGTAGCCTAACCAACTGACATCACAACAAAAGATGGCTCTAGTGCCGGCATTACGTGAGTTTTCAAGTTTCAGTCAATATATTCAAACATTCATTCAATATATTCAAACATTCATTCAATATATTCAGGTTTCATTCCATATATTCAAACATTCATTCCATATATTCAAGTTTCATTCAATATATTCAGGTTTCATTCCATATATTCAAACATTCATTCCATATATTCAAGTTTCATTCCATATATTCAAGTTTCATTCAATATATACAGGTTTCATTCCATATATTCAAACATTCATTCCATATATTCAAGTTTCATTCCATATATTCAAACATTCATTCCATATATTCAAGTTTCATTCCATATATTCAAGTTTCATTCAATATATACAGGTTTCATTCCATATATTCAAACATTCATTCCATATATTCAAGTTTCATTCCATATATTCAAGTTTCATTCAATATATTCAGGTTTCATTCCATATATTCAAACATTCATTCCATATATTCAAGTTTCATTCCATATATTCAAGTTTCATTCAATATATTCAGGTTTCATTCCATATATTCAAACATTCATTCCATATATTCAAGTTTCATTCCATATATTCAAGCGTTCATTCAATATATTCAAACATTCATTCCATATATTCAAACATTCATTCCATATATTCAAGTTTCATTCAATATATTCAGGTTTCATTCAATATATTCTTTAATTTCCTAAACGGCTTGCCATAATATATATATATATATATATAAGGTTTAATTTTTGGATAATCTAGTAGTAAAATAGCATGACACTTAAAGTTATACAGAAAAACAGCACACCTTACCTTTCCGAACTCAGTTTCAACAGTGACTTTGTCCCCATCTCTACTTTTGATCGTCCCCTTCGCAAACTCAATCTCAGGATCTGCTACAAAGCAGGCCTTCTTGATGTCAAAGGGGCGAGTCTGGGCCTCAAGACGCTCCATATCCGACTTCCTCAGAAAATGAGCTGCCGGCCCAAACTCCGCCATCTGTGCATCCATGATTTTGTCTTGGAAACTAAAGGAAAGCCACAGTAGTAGGGCAGACTAAGTACAGTTTTAGTCAGATCAACCACAGCTAGATCCAAATTATTTTTGTGTAATGTACTACGGGTAAACGTATCTAAGTATGAGAGGTGTGAAATTATGTGCCCAAAATGTACATACAGATTTCAGTTTAATTATGTTTAATGTCATGCTCAGTATAATGTATTGTTTAGTCAGAGTTTGGAGTATCTGTCATGTTTTAGTTAAGAGTCTGAAATTAAATGCTTAAAAAGTGTACTACAGATTTTAAAGTCAGATACAGTACCTTGTTTATCTTCCTTTTAAATAGTTGCTATTGTCCTAAAATGAACACAAAAATTATCAATCACTGAAATGATCATAAAGCCCTTAAATCATTAAGCAGATGTTCATATTGTTGTTACCCCAGTAGTCCTACCTGTCGATGATAAAATGAGCAGCCACAAGTCTCTGTCTTATATACAAATAGCAGCTCTCTTAAAAGGCTTGTGGCAGAAATAGTAAGCTGATGCACATAGGTCTGGGTAAAAAGGTGGGGGCAATTGATTTATTCAGTAATGTTAAAGGTACAGTATACAATTATTGTTGCCAAAAAGTAAGATGCTTCGAAAACTGTACAGCAATGATTGTTTATAAGGAACAATAAAAGTGTCATGTCTCTTAAAATGTGTTGGTATTCCGCTTGCCTGATGCATTTGTTTGTTGTGGTTTTGTGCATTGCTTCATTTTCTCACGGTCTTAGCTGAAAGGGTGATGGGAGGCAACAAGAGAGAGTACAGTGGGTCCATAATTACTGTGTGACCCCTTTAAGCCCACAAAAGGAAATAGTAACATGGAGTTGGCCCTACTTAACCTGTTGCAGATTAAATATAGCTCCTGACACTTGTATAGAAAACAAAATATTAACTCTAATGTTAGTATGTATATGAAGTTGAAATGATCTAAGTTTTTTATTGGGAAATTCATATGCGTACATTTTCCTATCTAATTTTAGCAATCAAAAGAAAATGCATGAAAGAAATACAATACTTTGTTCAGCATGGTAAATGCATTAGTGATTTATGTACCGTTCACTTAATCTGAAGTTGTTCGGGCCTTTATGAATACTCAGCTGTGGTAATGCGTGCTAAAATCTGTGGCCCATAACAAAGCCTAGCTGGTGTCTGCCTCTGCAACTCCAAGTATGACCAAGGTCAGCCAGCTGCCAGCTGATGACAGAGCATCACTTTTCTCTGTCTCACATACACATCATTGATTCCTTAATCTTAACACATAAGCACAAAGATAGCACAGTTGAACTCAGGCCAAGTACTTCTCTTTGACTGAGAAGAACAGCCTGTGTACTTTATTAATGATGCCTATTCCAGGTCAGTTGTAGGTCAAGGTCATGTGCTAATGGCACTGTTTAGTGACAGCCTGAGGGCACCTCAAAGGTCAGTAGTTAACAAGTTCTGAAATCTTTTGAAGTTGTTTAAACGGTCATATACGAGGTAAGGTCATTCTAAGATGCTGGGGTGTTGATACTCCTGAGTTTTTGAGAACAGCTGAGGAGTGCCAGACAGAATCATTTAAGTGCAAGTGATAATTTGTTGAGTACCTACTGTAACCCCATTTGCCTGTTAAGTGTGGTCTCGTTTTACAATAAGCTCAGAGTGTTTACTTAAGGAAACATGCACAAACTATTTGACACCAGTAGAGACTGATGGCTGTATGTGTACTGTATGTCTTGTTTGGAATTACAAAAAAAACACTGAGGGATCCTCATTCTTTGTGTAGATGTCATACACCTGACAAGATGTAGTGCTGTTGTGAATTGGAAAGCATTTTTGGACTTCGATACTACACCAGGATGAATGCTATAGTGTTATCTAAGCTCCCTGTATAATCCATTAACATAGATTACATTGAATTACACTTTTGAATAAGCAAAGTGCCCAAACAAGGTCACTTTTAACAATTTCATGTGCAGCAGATAAGTGTCCCATGCCATGTTTTCAGATATTTAAAAAAGCTAGGTAATTTGCACTTCCTGGTTCATAGTGGCTGTGATGAGGTGAGTGACACTTCAAGGTTTGCATATGCATGCCACAGAAAAGTGGTATTTGTGCTTCTCTGCTTATACCGCACAGTATTTGGAGTTTTAACAAAAAACGTCCTGTTTGGACATACCACGCCATGTTTTTAGGCACTTCTTGCCAAAGCCTATACAGACATACAGATTTTAACATTATGCATAGTGTTCTTAAAGGCTAATCTTTCATAAGTCAGTACACATTCAGTGGGCATGCTGAACAAGAATGTGACCTCATATTAAACTCAGTATAAAACTGCATGCATATGGCATCTACATCCATATCTTTTAGCAGAAGACAAAAAATAGAATGTTACAATATGTTTATATAAAATCTGTGGCAGTTTGTGCCAGTGTTCTGTCCTTGTCTACACAGACAAGGCTTACCACTGTCAAAAATGAACCAAGGATTGGCCAAGGTCAGTCGGCTGCCAGCTGGCTGTCACACTTGACATTGTCCCATTCTGTCAGTGCTGTATTGTTACCTTGCCTTCACACTTAAGGATAAAGATAGCCCTGTGAAATTCTTCCTGGATGCCTTCCTTTGACTAAGGACAGTGAGTACTGAACTTGTTGTGCACTTGTGTCCCCTTTGGTCGAAGGTCATTATTGACAATGGGCAGTTGCTGTAAACTCTTAACATGTAATAGAATAACACAGTCAGCTCACATTCAGGTTAATTTTGCTCATAAATGCGCACAGCCGAGGAACCAGGCATTAGGCAAAATGTATCCTAAATCATGAGATAAAGCTTTTATCCTTAAATAAAAGACATGGTTGGAAGAAGGGGTCATCTGAGGTTGCATTTATGGGGACACATGACTCTCAGCTTAGTCTTGTTTGCTCTGCATTGTTTCCTTGCCATTGTCCTTGAGGACAAAGATAACCTGTGAAATTCCTTGTGAGTGCCTCTGCCTGATTGAGGAGCACAGTTTGTGAGGAGCAGTGATACTCTAGTTTATGTATGGGCAAAGGTCATCTCCCCTCAGCTGTTCAAGACAGAGACTCATGGTGTAGGAAGTTTACTCTATCATCCACCTCTCTTGCCTTAGACAACAGTCATGGTAGTACCTGTTTCTCCTTCTTTGCTTTTATGTATTACTCATGTAAGAACTTTTGTCTGAAGACAACTTTTGTTTAGGTCATTTGTCAATTGTGCTGTATTTCATGTTCTATTAGGTAAATATGGTTCTGATTTTTTTTTCTTTCACTGTTTTTACCTGAAGGTTTTCATCCTGGCTCAGAGAGACAAGACATCTTTCACTTCCCAACAAACATCATGCTGAAGCATATATGAATTGGTAAGTGAAGCTACTTTAAATATTACTTGAAATATTACTTTTTTTAACTTTTCATTGCTACAGCATGCTTTCAATTTAACCAAATGGTAGAAATTGCATCCTGAAAATGACTGCAAAATATGCAGTACATGCAATTAAAGACAATAAGGCTTGTACCATACTGTATGTGTACAAATGTAAGCATTGAGAAACCAAACACCTGACTGAAGATTGCTTTAATTGAAGGATTTGGTGAGATGTTGTAGTTACAGAAGTTTTGTAAGCTTTTGCCTTGTATAATTCCAGCTTGAAGTGGACTGCTAACCTGCTCAAAAATATGTTTTGTTCATTGGTAACACATTGCATTGTTTTTTTTAATTTCCTTAATTTTTAAAGACCTGCATTGCTGGTTAGTGTAACGCAGTGCAGTATGGAGGATAGAGTAACTGACTTTGTGCCTGCAGACTGTATGCTGCCCTCCTACCACCTCACCCCACCCCATTTCCACCCTTGTGTGTCAGCTGTTCACCCTAAACACTTCCTGTAATTGGGAAGTAGCCAGTAGCCAGTCCACTCCATTACTTTCACAGATGTTTAAGAAAACAGTAACATGGCTGAATACATATCTAAATCTAATTATGTTGCTACAGGACACATAATCTAAAAAAATACATTTAGAAAGAAATTTGAGAAATTTACTGCAGTGCTCACCGTGTACTCCAGTTTCTGGATCGGCTTCTTGCCACCCCTTCATGGCGATTTGCTCAGCTTCGTCCAGGCGGTGCTGCAGGTCCTTGATGGTCTGCTCCATGTTCTTCTTCATGCGTTCCAGGTGAGCACTGGTGTCCTGCTCCTTCTTCAGCTCCTCTGCCATCATGGCAGCATCAGTGATGGCCTTCTTGGCTTTTTCCTCAGCATTCCTGCACTCCCCAACAGCCTCCTCCACATTCTGAAGCTGTGGCGTGTAAGGCAGCCTTTTTGATATGGAAAGGGGCAGAAATAATAGGTTGTAAAACCTTAGGTCATTTTGAATAGGGTGGAGAATATTATCTTTTTAAGTCATTTTCAGTTATGTAGGGACAAAGCAGTGGGGATGAGATGCATAATCATTTTGTGAACTCACTGATCCATAAACGTTTAAAGCAACATATGGCTATGGCTTTGTTTGTTGTTGTCCTGAAGGAGGCATTGCAGGTCCATCAAAACAAGGACAAATAGACTTATACAAATAGACAGTTTATGTTGGTTGTCAGATTGCTTTAACAAAAAATTATCATGAACCACAAGACAGTATGGTACTAGAAAAAAACATGTGGGAGTCTGTTGCAGTACCCGTTGAAGTGTCTGCCTGACTGGCAATGTGAATGTTAGTAGCTTTGTTTGCTCCCTTGCTTTTGTCCTTAGTACAGAGTACAGAGATAACTTTGTGAAATACTTGTAGGATTCTGTCTTGTGATTGAGAAGAACAGCAACATGACCATGTACATTGAGATTACAGCTGTGCCAGCAAATTATGTTTCATCTGTCCAGGTCTATAGGCACATGATGACACTTTCTAATCCGTCTTTTTGGTAGAGACAGGCTGCAGTACCAGGGGTGACCATGCGAGGCACAGCAAAGGAACCAAATCAGCACTCATAAGAAATCTCATATTTTAAAAAGAGCATAGCTGGAAAAGACCGCAAAGCATGAACTTTGCATTTTTTGATAAGGAGGTGTAGCCATTGTAGTTACATGTACCATATTGTTTGAACAGAATTGTACATGTGTGATGATACAGTCCCATAGCATTTGCCTGGATGAGCTGTTTATAAGTAGTGTTTGGGTAGTGATTCTGTGTTTGATTTGTAAGAACATTTTACATAATTGTAACTGCATGCCCGTCTTGTCTGGAAAGCATATTGTACTGTGTGTGTGATGATAACCACGTTTGTGGTTGGGGTTGTGTATTGATATATGGCCTTCTGCAGTGAATAAGAATGAAGATCCTGCACCATGTCACCCTACCCCAGAAAAATGCCTGTTGACTAATGATTGTTCATCTGTAATTTAGCTACTTCATGTTTTTCCTATTGCATCTGTTTTTGTCCATCAGGAGTTTTCACATTTTCTATGTGAAAGTGGGTATAAACTTGATGTGCAACACACTGAATACCCCATCTGAGGATGCCTTTCTTATGTAAATGTGTACTTTCATGCAGTACTTTCATGTCTTTTTACTGTCTACTTAGGCACTCCTGGCTTGCAGGTTAGGAAGTCGGCCTCATAACCAAATAGATTTATGGAATAGGACATAGTTTCAATAAGCAGTCTTAAAAACTTAGCTTAGACATCTCGTACTGACAGGGAATATGTGGGAGCGAGCCATCTAACGCCAAACTGCTCTTTAGGCTCTGTAGCAGGTGGCTTCCCATTGCTGTTGGATGTTCACATGTGTGCGCTGTGTGTGTGTGTGTTCATTACTTACTGCTCCTATAGTGTGTCCACTACTCACAGAAAGATCAAAGGCAGAAAAGGAATTTCCCTCTGTGACAGTTTTTGTCAGTCCCCCTAAATTTAGTTTTTCAGTCTTTCTGACTTCCAGTGTTTTCTCTTACTGTACAGAAATATATAACTGAATGGACTTCATGAAAATGCTGAAAATGTTCATGGCTAAAGTTTAATTATTAACATGCACAGAAAGTTTTTATTTCATTGTTCCTACTGCCTTTTGCTGGTTCATTATCAGCTTGCCTTTGAAGCCAAACGATCGGTGAGGAGTTGGAAATGTTAATGGACTTTCATTTATGATGAAATATGTAATGTAAAATCGGGAATTTAACAACATACACAAGGATATGACAACCACAATGATATTGTTGACTTGCATTTTATTAATTCTACTGGTATACAGCACACTTTAAAAGAACATCATCAAAGGCAAGTTTCTTGTCTTGAGTTGTCCTGAATGTCTGTTTATACTGTTTCAAGAAATGATTGAGATTTCACCCGTTTTAACTGTGGCGCCCTTTGGATAATGCAGTAAAGATACGGTTATATTAACAAAGACAACAAAGTATTTTTAGATGCCAGATTGAGCTAATCTTTGGACCTACAGAGTAGCCCTCTGCTTGTCCCAGCCCAAGTTAAACTTAAGATCTTAAAATACTCTTGTTTCTTTTCTCAATCTACAATTATGTCAACTTATTTTTCGTTGGCGTTCCTTACGGAGAAAGTGAAACGATAAAGATGAGATCTCAGTTTACATTTTGCTTTCTTGAGGGTCTAAGTCATTCTAAGGCTAAGGCTTTTTCAGAACTGTCCAAAACAGAGCTTCACTCTTCATCATGACCTTTCTGCAAAGAAAATCAGAGAAAAGGACGAATGAATAATCTGCTTCGATCTACTCTGCTACGAACAAACTGGAGCTGGATCATATAAACTGGCTAGCTAGGTGAATTGCTGCCAATCAATTTTGGTTGTGATTGGCTGATAAGCAGCAGGTGGCAAGAAGAAACTGACATTTCCTTTACAGGTGAAAGACCTTGGGTGACTGCAAGGAGTTTTAGCATGTACTCTAGAACAGCCAGAGGATAACACCTCATTAAGCTATTTTGATTGATGCATGAGTTTTCTCCTTTACATCCAACCGACATCTCTCATCTTTCCTTTATCTACCACGAGGTCCCTTTTCTGATGTTATATATTCAGTGTTGATATACCTTAATGATACGAATTGATTTTACAGTTTCCAGAGAAGTATTTTTTATTTCATTATTTGACAGTCCATGAGCTAATGTCTTTAAATGCTTGATTTTAAAGCTGTACACTGCACGAATTTCAAGCTTTGCTTTCCTTACATGCTAATGTACATTTACATGCAAGTTCGAGACAGTGTAGTTTTATTGTAGTAGCTGTGCACAGAGACAAGTTTAAGTTTCTGGGTACTGGGATTGTTTAGCTGACTCATTGTTAAATATAGATCCACGTGCTCCGTTTGCAGTATCAGTGAGAAAACAAAGTGGAGTTCATGGCAGTGTGTGAACTTACTTTTCCACCTGCATCACGGCTCTTGGCTCTCATCTTGTTAACCTGAGACTCCGCTATATCAGCTCTCTCCTCAGCCTCATCCAGCTCATGCTGCAGCTTGCGGAACTTGGTCAAGTTGGTGTTGGCCTGCTCCTCCTGAAACAAAACAAAAAAAAGTCACAAAATTGAAGAACTGATATCTTTGAGTATGATACTAAGTTAGTGGTGAGAACTACTTACAGCCTCCTCTGCTGTTCTCTTGTAGGACTTGACCTTTAGTTGCAGTTTGTCAACCAGATCCTGAAGACGATGGAGATTCTTCTTGTCCTCTTCAGTCTATACAAAAAAAAGGTTGGTAATCCATGTTTTACTTTTACAAAGACATTAACTTGAGAAGAGAGAAAAAGTAATTCATTGGTTAAAAGTTGGAACCTGGTAGGTGAGCTCCTTGATGCGTCTCTCATATTTACGGACTCCTTTAAGTGAATCACTGGCCTTACGCTGCTCCATCTCCACCTCAGATTCAAGTTCTCTCACCTATGTAAACATATTGACAAAGCATGAAAAGACATCTGTACATACTAAGTCATCATCATTTATCAATTCAGCACTCACCCTTGACTCATGCCATGAATTCATCAATGCAGCACTCACCCTTGACTCATGCCATGAATTCATCAACTCAGCACTCACGCTTGACTCATGTCATGAATTCATCAATTCAGCACTCAAGCTTGACTCATGTCATGAATTTGTCAATTCAGCACTCACCCTTGACTCCAACTTCTGGATCTGCTTCTTGCCACCCTTCATGGCGATTTGCTCAGCTTCATCCAGGCGGTGCTGCAGGTCCTTGATGGTCTGCTCCATGTTCTTCTTCATGCGCTCCAGGTGAGCACTGGTGTCCTGCTCCTTCTTCAGCTCCTCTGCCATCATGGCAGCATCAGTGATGGCCTTCTTGGCTTTTTCCTCAGCGTTCCTGCACTCCCCAACAGCCTCCTCCACCTCATTCTGAAGCTGGGATGTATCACCCTCCAGCTTCTTCTTCTGATTTAGCAGGCTGGTGTTCTGTATGTATGTGACAGAAATAATACGGATGTTTTATTTTTTTCTCATTTGGAGCCAAACAGATTTTATTGGATTTGCATTTTCGGTGCTCTGTATTTCATTTCAGTACTATGATGACTGAATTTTGTTAACTTGTTAACTGGTGTTTAGTGTTTTACCTGGGAATGCAGTAGTTGCACCCTCTCACTGACATCCAGCAGCTCCTGTTCAGCCAGTTTCCGGCCTCTCTCAGTCTGCTCCACCAGGGACCTCAGCTCATCCAGTTCAGCCTGCAGCAGATTGTTGCGTCTCTCCACAATGGCAATGTTTTCTTTGAGATCATCATTAGCACGGAGAGACTCATCCAGGTGCAGCTGAGAATCCTGTTAGGAATGTTGCACAGATATGTAAGTTCACCAATTTAAGTTGTCTTAAAATCCATCCATTCAAAGTTCTAATGTTGTATTGTCACAAACCTTTAGATGCCCATGTAGACCCTTGAGCTGCTTCTGGGCCTCAGCTGCCTGCCTGTTGGCCTGGCTGAGCTGGATCTCCATCTCATTGAGGTCTCCCTCCATCTTCTTCTTGATCCTGAGAGCCTCATTCCTGCTACGAGTTTCAGACTCCAGGGAGGTCTGCAGGGTTTCCACCACTCTCTGCTGGTTCCTCTTGGTCTGCTCCATCTCCTCATCCTTCTCAGTAAGTTTACGTTCAATGTCAGCTTTGATCTGGTTGAACTCCAGCTGAGCTCTCAAAATCTTGCCCTCTTCATGCTCAAGTGTGCCCTGTTGAAAATGTATTATGTAGGATGGCAAACACATAGCAGAATATCATCAAAATCTATAGCAATTGATCCTCCTATTAAGACCTAAGAGATGTATCTTCAAGCATACCTCTGCTTCCTCTAGAGCAGATTGTATCTCTGCCTTCTCTTGCTCAAGTGTCTTCCTGGTCTTGTCAAGTTCATGAATAGTCTTTCCAGTCTCACCAAGTTGCTCAGTAAGATCAGAAATTTCCTCTGTGAAGATGACAAAAGGGTTCATTTTAGGCTTCTTTGAAGTTTAGATTTTGTATAAGTCTTTTTCTTAGTAATAAAAACATACAAACCTTGTAGGTTTTTGTTCTCCCTCTTCATAGTCTCTAGGTGATCCAAAGATTCTTCATATGAGTTCTTCAGTTTAAAGAGCTCAGTGCCAAGAGATCTGGCCTCTTTCTGAGAGCTCTCCAGCTCAGTCTGGGACTCCTCATACTTCTGCTTCCACTCAGACAGGACCTAAAAGAATAAAATGAATCAGCTGCTGTACTTTGACTCAAAATACCTTAAAATCAACATTTTACTTGTATGTATTAATTTAGCTATACCCATTACAGTTGTCAGTAGTATTATTTAGATTCATGTAGATTTTTAAAAATAGGAAAACATCTAATGTTCACCTTAGCCAAGATAAATTCTTTTTATTTATTTTAATGGACAAAATGTGTAGGATGATAAATTACATGCTCCGTTAACCCAAATGGAGTTTACCTTATCAAAGTTTCTTTGCTTCTTGTCCAGGGCAGCAGCAGCAGCATTGGATCTCTCCACATCTACCATGAGATCTTCAATCTCATTCTGCAGTCTATGCTTAGTTTTCTCTAGGGAGGAGCATTTGGCATTAACAGCTTCCACAGCTTCCTCTGCATCTTGAAGACGCTGAGCCAGCTTTTTCCTGAGGAGCAATTAACTTGACAGTTAGCATGATCTTTGTATTGTCCTTGTCTAGACAGTCACTTTCAATTGTTAATGTAGACTGGTTAGAAGGTTTATGACAATTCAGGTCAGGGGGAATCTTACTTGGCATCTTCTAACTCCTCAGTCCTCTGGATGGCATCAGTCTCGTACTTGGTTCTCCACTGAGCCACCTCAGAGTTGGCCTTGGAGAGACTGCGCTGCAGCTCAGCCTTGGCCTCCTGCTCTTCCTCATACTGCTCTCTCAGGAGGTCAGAGTCATGGCGAGCAGACTGGACTGCATGGGCTAGGGCATTCTTAGCCTGGGACAGAATCAGCATTAAACTTAGCTTAGTGGGCAAGGAGTAGTAATCATATCAATGTTTATTCAAAATCATACTATTTTGTATGTTGGTGAAAATATTTCTAAACACCTTGACTTCTTCCTCCAGTTGTCTTTTAAGATCTTCAATCTGTTGAGTGTATGATTGCTTGCCTCTAGTTAGCTGAGAGACAAGAGAATCCTTCTCTTCAAGTTGTCGGGAAAGCTCCCCTGTTTAATTGAAACATGTCAGTAAGACTTGGAAGATATACATGTTAGTGTTAATGTTGAAATATGCTCTGGAATTGTAACTTTAGTGTACCATTTTCAGTTTGTAGCTTAGCTTTCTGCATAGAAAAATCATTGATGCTCCTTTGACCTTCTTCAAACTTTGTCCTGTATTCACTCATCTGATCCTCAAGGGTCCTGCACATTTTCTCCAAGTTTGCCTAAAAAAAACAGAGGAAACAAAGCGCAAAAATGTCTAAATAGGGAAAAATAAACCATGAAAATAGAGGTGAAAAGATATTGCAAATTTCTAAACAGTTTTGATTATACTGCGTACCTTAGATTTGGAAACCTGTTCCATATTAGAGACAACATCATCCAGCTCTAGACGGAGTTCACTTTTCTCCTTCTCAAGCTTCTGTTTCACTCTCTGGAGGTTGTCAATCTGTTCACCAAGGTCAGCTACACTGTCTGCATGCTTCTTCCTCAGTGTGGCAGCAGTGGCCTCATGTTGCAGGGTTGACTCTTCGAGGTCTCTGCGCAGCTTCTGGAGCTCAGCCTCCCTCTTCTTGTTCATCTCAATCTGGGCAGCAGTGGCACCTCCAGCCTCCTCCAGCCTCTCACTGATCTCCTCCAGCTCTCTGGCCAGGTCTGCCCGCTGCTTCTCCACTTTGGCTCGGGCAGCTCTCTCAGACTCCAGCTCTTCCTCCAGCTCCTCAATGCGAGCCTAGATTTTTAAAAAAAAACAATACATTTAGAATATTCAGGACTTAAAAAAAAGAATTATAAATATTGGACTGTGGAAAGCCATTGTGATATTTCTACTTAATATGTCCTGTCTACCTGAAGTTCCTTCAGCTTCTTTTGGAGCTGGGCTGCCATGGCCTGTTCATCTTCAATCTTGCTATTAAGCTGATTTATTTCAAAGTCTTTCCTATTAGAAACACAATAATTGTTGAGTAATTTTGTCGTATCCAGATTTTTTAATGGCTGTTGTGCATTCACTAACACTGTAAATACTTTTTCAGTCTTTCCTCCAGTTGCTGTTTGTCATTCTCCAGGTCCATCACACTCTCCTGGGTCAACTTTAAGTCACCCTCAAGCTTCCTCTTAGCTCTCTCAAGATCCATCCTGAGTTTCTTCTCCTGTTCCAGGGATCCCTCAAGCTGTAAAACACAGAAAGATAGTTGCAGTCACATAAATGTCTGGAAATGCACTGAAAGATGTGACTCTTTACATCACCTTCCTTCTAACATACATCATCAACTTGCTGCTCCAGCTTGGTTTTGGCCTTAGTCAGAGTGTTGACTTTGTCCTCTTCACTCTGAAGGTCATCCAGTGTTTGCTGGTGAGCCTCCTGGAGAGCTTTCTTCTCTTTGGTGAGCTTGGCAATGATTTCATCAAGAGCTGCCATCTCTTCTGTGAGGTTTTTAACCTGAAAACAAAAAAAATCTTATAAGTCTTTTTAATGGGTGGTTAGCTTCCTCATTGCAGCATGAACTCTAAATGAACAAACCTTGTTCTCAGTGGCATGTTTCTCCTTTTCTACTTTAGTCAGAGTAAGCTCCAGATCATCAATGTCCTTCTTGAGTTCAGAGCATTCATCCTCTAACTTCCTCTTCTTAGCAGTCAACTCTGCATTCATCTCCTCCTCATCTTCCAGTCTCTCAGTCAGCTCCTTGGTTTTGGCCTCAAGTTGAATCTTGTTCTTGATCAGACCTTCACATCGTTCCTCAGCATCACAAAGATTATCTTGTTCCTGATTTTTTTTTTCCAACAGAAAACATGTCTTCATATGTATACTCATATTGCTCTGCTTTACAAAATGTACATTTTTATTAAAAACGAGAGACCAGATATTAGATAATAGTCAAAACATCATATACAATGTCATTCTCTTGAAGCAGCTTAGTTATATTTATGATTGGAAAACACTTTGTACCCTCTATATATCTTAAGAATGTCAAAGTAAAAAAAAATGTAGATTTTTTTAGGTAAATTGAACATCAGGGAACTGACTGTCTGGACTTGAAGCTGTAGGTCATTCTTCTCTTGGAGAAGAGTAACCGCTTTCTCCTCAAGTTCTTTTCTCCGACCCTCAGATTTAGCATAGGCCTCCTTCAGCTTTAGGAATTCTTCCTTCATGTTGGCCATCTCCTTCTCAGCCTCAGCTGATCTCAACAGGGGCTTGATTTTAAAGTACATCTTCATCCAGGGCCAATTCTTGACACCCATGAATGCACGGACATTCCACTGAATTACGAGCAGAGCATCCCTATAGGGGACAATTCCATTTTTCTGTTCTAAGTCACAGTCATTAAAAAGATTCTATGTTTTCTGCCTTTATAGTGTAGCTCAGTATATTGCTAATTATTAATTAATACATAATTCATATTAATTTAGGTAGGAATAGTAGTTCTAATCTTTCATGTGCCATGCTTTTGTTTTCTGATAACATGCTGCATAATGATATAAGTTCTATGTTAACACAGAGGTATTCTAGTATCATTTACAGGTTTTACATGACTTTACATGACACAGTTTCAAAAATAACAATATTGGGGACATTACAGATTCGAATCAGAGGCAAAATATTATATATAATTACCTTTTGCTACAGTACAACTAGCATGCCATACTAGCAATACACTAACATAATATTAATAATAAATTACAGAACCCAAGAAAATGATTTTTACCTCCGTTCAACAATCTTTTGGAACTCAAGTCTTGCAAGAAGACCACGAGATCTAGCCTGAATGTTTGTAATGATTAGCGCAAGTCGGTCATCTCGCATCTCCTCAAGGGTACCCAATAGGCCAGCTTTAAAGAACACCTTTAGTCATGAATGAAAGTGTAGATTAGCATTGCAGCAAAATATGCCACTATTTATTCATCATTGGCAAGATAAGATGTACCTTTGTGTGCCCAAACCTATACTGGGTATGGTCAATGTCTAGAGATCCAAGTAGCTTTTCTGCAGATTTCTTGCTGTCAATGAACTGCCCCTCTGGGATAGCACTTGGATTTAGGATTCTGTATCTGAAAACAGATATTCCAGTCATATGAGTATTGAAATACTGGGATATTGCTGATAATCAGCAAAATAAGTCCTGAATCAGCTGTACCTCTGTTTGAAGTCTCCATACAGGATCCTGTTGGGGAAGCCCTTTCTGCAGATCCTGATGCCTTCCAGCACACCGTTACAGCGCAGCTGGTGCATGACCAATGGATTCTCCATGGCCCCAGGAGTCTTGGTCTCGTTGGGGATGATGCAGCGCACAAAGTGGGGGTGAGTTGACCTCAGGTTGGTCATCAGCTTGTTGAGGTTCTCCTGTGAAATGTGTATATATTTTAAATAAAAAACATGCGGATATAACATGTAATTCTTACAAAAAATTAGGGCGGTGTTCTTTCTAATATTTTTTCCATTGGCAGTGCCCAGGACCTCATTATCAAAATAATCATTTCTTGTATTTTTTGTTGCTAGGTTAGCAAAATATGTCTCCTTCAGATCTGTATCTGACTAGCAAACTGAAAAAAATGTTTAGGACTAAGAATGACATTTGTAGTTGGGGTTTTGATTGCTTTAGTATTTTTAAGTTAAGGAATATAACTGTGGTGACTGGGTTTTCTTTTGTTGCTTTTGATACTATTGATGGTAGATGGACTAAACTGTAAATTAACTGCATTTATATGGCGTCCATATACTTTGCAGAGTACCTGAATTGCTTTACATGGAATGCATTACATTTACACCGGAAGCAAAGGCTGCCATGCAAGGCTCCAACCACTGCAAGGACACTTTTTGATAGCCAGGAGAAGATGGAATCAAGCCAGCGACCCTTTAGTTGCCAGGTGACTCCTCTACCCCCTGAGCCACTGTTGAGCTGTGATCATGTCCTGCACCTCCTCAACTTTATTTGGGAAGGTAGATAGATAATTTCTCAGCGACTCATACCATTTCTTATATCTGTACTCACTCGGTGAAGAGCAGACACAGTCTGGAAGGAAGAGCCCTTTTTCTTCTTCTCTTTGCCTTTTCCACCTCCACCTGAAGACTCCACTGTAGACAGCAAAATATGTCTTGATTTCCAGACCATAACATCCATTAGCTTATTTAACATTGTGTTGCCTAAAATTTGCTTTGTGCATACTATGCCTACCTGAGTCAGCACCAGCATAGTTGGCAAAAAGATTAGCAAGTAATTTCATTGTAGACTTTTGGTATAAACCAACCACTGTCTCATTCAGAGGGTCTTTGTTCTTCACAAGCCAGTTATTAATGTTGTAGTCCACAGTGCCAGCATAGTGAATCAGGGAGAAATGAGACTCTGGTTTCCCCTTGATAAGTCTTGGCTTCTGAAAGTTGGCTGATTTCCCCAAGTGGTTGTCATAAAGCTTGGCTTTAAATGTGGTATCACTGGCCTTGGGGAACATGCACTCCTCTTCAAGGATGGACATGATACCCATGGGCTAAGTAAAGAAGAGGTTATGTCAATTAGAAATAATTCTGCAATCAAAGATGTAACTCTTTTTTTTCATTTGAAAACGTGAAATTTAACGCAATAGCTGTAAACCATAATTATGCAACTAACCTTTTCAATGAGATCAATGCAGGCCTGCAAGTCCATGCCAAAGTCAATAAACTCCCACTCAATGCCCTCCTTCTTGTACTCCTCTTGCTCCAACACAAACATGTGGTGGTTGAAGAACTGCTGCAGCTTCTCATTAGTGAAGTTGATGCACAGTTGCTCAAAGGTGTTGAACTAAAAGAGACAGGCAGTGTTATTGTAGTATTTGTTTGAGCAAGCCAAGATTGAAGCTCCTACAAAAAGCTAAAACATACATCAAAGATCTCAAACCCAGCGATATCCAGCACACCAATGAAGTACTGGCGAGGTTGTTTGGTGTCCAAGGATTGGTTGATTCTCACCACCATCCAGAGAAACATCTTCTCATACGCTGCTTTTGCAAGTGCACCAATTGCATAGTACACCTTATAAGAGAGGAAAAACACAGTGATTAAATATAAACGTAAGGGATTAACAGGTGAGATTCACACATCAAACCTTTTTCCAAATGGCCGACGTCATAAACTGTGTATTTGATTTGGATCTAGTTTTATTTTAGGCCTTTGTGATTCTTGTTGTTACTAAATAATAGCTCACCTGTTGGACATTCTGTCCTTTGGTGACCCACTCATTTCCTACTTTGACCCTTGGATGACACAAGGCCTTGACGAGGTCAGCAGAGTTCAGGCCCATCAGATAAGCAGCTTTGTCCGTATCTAAAATAAGTATTTTCTTTTAGATAAAATTTGTAGTACTGTAGTACAGTACTGTAGTAATGTTATGGATGTAAAAATAGATCAGCTCTGGTAGATCTATTTCATTCCATTTCATTGTTTTGCATTTATTTGTTCTGCATCACTTTGTTGGTTTATTCTATGATGTTGACCTTCCTGCTGTGCGTTACCCCTCACTTATCAGTGCTTGGGGTTTTCAAATGTAGCAGTGTATGGAGTACACACCCTCAGTGCCATCAGCCTCTGCCTGCTCCTCTCTCTGCTTCTGCTTGTACTTCATGTTGCCATAGTGCATGATGGCACCAGTCAGCTTGTAAATGCTGTTCTTCTCCTCTTGAGTGAAGCCCAGCACATCAAAGGCTTCCTACAGCAGGAATAATCAAATCAACATACATTATATATGTGTACATTACTATGTGTAACCCAGCATACAAACAATTCACAAGTACAGAAATGTCAACACTAGCAGTGCTCACATCAGTAGCATCCAGTTCATCACCATCATTAATGGAGGCTACTTGGGTCTCTCCTTGGGATATAAAGGCATAGTCATAGGGGTTGGTGGTGATGAGCAGCATCTCTAGAACAGAAGAAAACATTTCTTAGAAGCTTCTCCCCTTAGTGACATGTGATGTCTTGTTATGGTAAATTTAGGGACTGTTACCCAGCAGTTCTGGTTTCCTCTGAGAGAGGATCTGGTAGAAGATGTGGTAATCTCTCTCAGCCTTGAGCTGGAAAGTCACCCGAGACTTCTCCAGTAGATCTGGCAAATAGTAAGACAAAATGTTTTCTCTTCATACAAAGCATTTTGGGGATAATACATTTTTCTTTGATGGAGTTAAAATGAAGTTTACTCACAGGTCTCAATATCAGCAGAAGCCAGTTTGCCACTTGCAGCAAAATGGATTCTAATAAATTTACCCTGGCAATAACAAGATAAATGTGTTAACTTTGCCACATTGTTGGTAGGATTTTCAAAATAAATCTGTCAATCCATATTTATACTCACAAATCTGGATGAGTTGTCATTTCTGATGGTCTTTGCATTACCAAAGGCCTCCAGAGCAGGGTTACACTGGATAATTTGATCCTCCAGGGTTCCCTGTAAAAAAAAGACCAGTAAGTCTGTTGTTATGTTGTGCTGGAATGTAATTACAGGACAGTCTAACTACCTTTTTGTCATTTGAATCCCTTTTGATTCCTCCGGCAGCAATGCTGGCAAAGTACTGAATGACCCTCTTGGTGTTCACAGTCTTTCCAGCACCAGATTCTCCACTGAGAAATGAAGAATAATCATTAAAGTATTTTTAATTGTGGCATGACTTAATACAGGAATAATAATGACCTTTGCAGTAGACCTGACTTACGTGATAAGAAGGGACTGATTCTCCCTGTCTGAAAGAGGAAATATTGCTGTTCAGTTATATATAGAGAATGTGAAGTTACTATGTAGGTTAGAGTCAAAGCTTTGTGCTTAATTCGACAGGCACCCTTTGGGGTTGATTGAATACCAGACAGGCCACCTCGTTCTGGACTATTTGCAATGGTTTTATTGCGCAAGCAGGTAGGCCAGCCAGGAGAGAGTTGCAACAATCAAGAGATGACCATAGCTGGGTGGCATCTTGGGTCAGGATTTGATTTTTTGTATGTTATTTATACAATGCATAGCAGCATGAGCGGGCTACAGAGGCAATGTGGTCACAGAATGATAGCTGGTCATCAATCGTGACACCCAGTTTTTTTGCAACCTTGTTCGAAGCAACATATATTAGTCCATAAATGGGATAGAATTAAAAAAAAAAGGTAATCTCACCATTTGCTGGGATGTTCATGTTTGTATATACCTGACAGCATGTACTGGTAGGCATTGTCAGAGATGGAGAAGATGTGAGGAGGAGCTTCACTCCTCTTCTTGCCTCTGTAAGCAAGGACAACTTCCTGGTTGTACACTGGCAACCACTTGTAGGGATTGACAGTGACACAGAACAACCCAGAGTAGGTCTGGATAAAGAAACATAAGATTATATTAATAAATGTTAAATGGATCAGTTGGTTCTAATGATCTACCTAAAGGTTGTAGCTCAGTGTATCCAAAGAACATTCACGTACTAATAAACGCTGTACTCACATAGATCATCCAGGCTGCATAACGCTCTTTGAGGTTGAACAGCACAGCAGGCTCATGCAGAAAGGTAAACATCGCCATGTCCTCAATTTTATCGAACTTTGGCGGGTTCTGGGGGTGGACCTCTGACTCTTTCACAGTGACAGTCTAAAATAAAGGCAATGTTTTTTCCATGAGTAAAATTTGTAAATCCTACTCACTAATTGGTGAAGCACATTTAGATGTCAAACATCATAGGAGCACATGATCTCTTACCTTTCCATTCTCTGTATCAGCTGTCACTTTGTCACCATCACGACTAACAATCATTCCCTTCACATACTCTTCCTCAGGATCTGGCACAAAACAGGCCTTCTTGATGTCAAAGGGGCGAGTCTGGGCCTCAAGACGCTCCAGATCTGACTTTCTCAGGTACGGAGCTGCCGCCCCAAACTCCTTCATTGCAGCGTCCCCCATGGTTTAGCTTTGGAAGAAATTGGTAGCTTAAGGGCCGTCATAACAACACTTTTTATTCACAGTGATGCTCAGGTATTGATGTTGATGTTAGATCTATGATTGCTTATGCAGATCCATGCAGATGCTGCCACCCCAAACTCCTCCATTGCCACATCACCCATATTTTAGCCTAAAAGAACAATCAATTAGTTGACCTAAGTTATCTAGAGGTACTGGTAAAAATCTTTCAACTGTTAGTTTTTTTTAATAACATAGCCTACTTAGCACTACACATGCATGCAAATGTAGTGTATGTGTGAATAGTAAATGTAATTCACAAATTTAATTTTAATTGATGTAATAATCTCATACAAATCTGATGAATGTCTCTTCTATGCCGGTGCTATATGCATAGATGTAAATAATTAATTTACCTTTGATTGTTCTTTAGCTGCTTGATTGAATACCCTAAATTACAAAAACAATAATTACCATTACTGTGGTTCCAAACTACTCTCAACACATCACTCATAGCATGTAAATATCAAAGATTTAAAATAATTGTACAAATCTGACACTGAGCTGTAAAAATAAATGGCTTACCTGTGGATGATTCTGTTCGAAGCTCTTCTGTGGCTCTATCCCTTTCCAGGCTTTTATAAGGTAGGGAGCCCTCTAAATATGGATGGTGGCATAAAATCACACTTGGACATTCGTTTACATCTCACATTGGTATGATTAGAAAGGTCAAAGTGTGGGGGAGGATTGTTGTTTTTTTTAGAGGTAAGTGGACGGGGTGGTAGCTGAGAGGTGTAACTTAGTGCTGCTGCCATGTGTCAGATGCCTAATCCATAAAGGGCATACCATTAGTGGAAGAGGAAAGTCATGCTAAACTGTTTCACATTTGTCAGTAAATATAGAAACAGGCCAATTAAAATATTGTCACATTTCAGCTGCTAACATTATTAGATGAAATTAAAAGAAATCTGTAAACAACTTTGGAAGAAAAACACAAAAGTAATATATGAGTGATTTCATGTCATCTTTCATAAGACATTTCGGGTTTTTTGTTTTTTTATCTCATTGCCTAATGTAGTGGTGTTATTTTATAGTCCATATCATTAGTGTGCCTTTGAAAGTTTTTCTGAACAGCAGAATTTGGCTTCAGGCCAAACTAAGATTATATAGTCATGGTTTAAAATAACCCCAGTGTGTAAATGACAGTACATATAAATACGTGTATGAAGATTAATTTGTATTTATATTTTGAATAATAATTATTTATATAGGCCACCTTGAAAGGGTAGCTTACAACGGTCTGTCTGAAGTGAGCAACGACCAAGGTCAGTCAGCTGCCAGCTGCTATTCATTGTCCCATTCTGTCAGTGCTGTATTGTCATATGATTTCAAACTTAAGGATAAAGATAGCCCTGTGAAATTCTTCATGGATGCCTTCCTTTGACAGAAAAGGACAGCATGTCTAGTTCTCTGCAGATATTCCATTTGTGTCACCGCCAGAAGAGACATGTTAAGCATCAGATACATTCACATTTGAACCACCAACACCACCAGTCCCACGCACTTCCACCCCGTTCTTCTATTTTTGCCTAACACCCTGCCTTATGCCCCCTCATTTCCTCTCCTCACACACATTTGCCCCATCCCCACCTCTACACAGCACCCCAATTTCATATGACCTGCAAAATACCCAAGAGTGTGGTTTAAACATCTTTGACATAACTAATGTACATGATGAAGTACTCATCAATGATGACCTGCAGATTCATATTTTTCCCTGAGAATGTTTTTAAAATGTTTCATTTGCCATCTGATTAAATTGATTGGTACTTAACTCCACTATAGCTACTTTACTCCTCTAACATTTTTGAAGCATCAGAGAAATCAGGTAGGAAGTCTGACATGAGCTTTCTCATCAAGTATGTGGCCTATGGTAGAATGTGATTTATTTAGTTCACAGGGAGGAGAAGAGGCTATGGAATATGTCGCATCATTTAATGATGTAAAGCACACAGGCGGTAACCAGCTTCTGTAATTAATGAGACTGCAAAACAACAAAATGCTAACAGTACTCTTATTTTAGTGTTTCTGTTTCAACATAGTCTATGTTGATTGAATGCTTTTCTCATCCTTTGATGCTATAGCAAGTTTGTCATAGTAATATCTTAGTGAACTAATTACATGTATGGATGGGAAGTTTCTTAAAGGCAGTAACAAACATGTCAAATATTTTAAATTTCACATGGAATTCTCTATTTAGGCACAAAATGGTATGAGTGAAGTCGCTTCTACTTGAGTAGGCTGTGTACTGTACTGTACATGCTCTCTGCCATCACTGCATGGTTGGTAGAGGTTGTCTGTATGGAGACACCTGACTCTCTGCATTGTTTCCTTGTCATTGTCCTTGAGGACAAAGATAACCTGTGACATTCCCTGTGAGTGCCTCTGTCTGATTGAAAAGCACAGCTTGTGAGGAGCAGTGGTGTTCTGACAGGTGCCAGATCTGTAAATGTCATCCCCTGTAATCTGTATAGGTTAAACTCCTCCTTTAAGAATACATGAGTGAGCTTCTTTGCTGGCTTGTACTCCCTCTCCTTTTGCAGTCAAGAGTCAGAGCCCTGGGATAATTCTTCAGCCTTGTTTGACGTGTTCTGACTAGGATGCTCTAGCTCGCCTTGTTTTTTTTGCCGTGTTAAATATCTTCCTTTGTGTAAGATTTTAAACATACAATTTGAGTAACCATCTTTCTGAAGGGTGGTGATGTCGAGGTTTCTTTTAAGGGAAAATAATTTGGGATTGGGATTGTTTGATCATTCAAATGGGTGAGTTTTCTTAAAACTCCTTTGTGTATGCATTTTAATTTGTGTTACCTTATGTATTTATCATGAGATTTGCCACTGCTGTATATTTATTGCTGCAAATTGATGCAGATATTTGGCAGGTATAAGCATTAAATGTGCTTATTACCAGGGGCGTCGACAGACATATTTTACTGGGGCACGTGCCCCAGTACTGGTCTGTAGTGCCCCAGTATAAATTTCACCAGTAAAAAAAAAACACTTTAGAGTTTTAGGTCTACATGGAATAATCTACAGAATGCGCACATAGCTACTTAATATGCAAACTTATTGCTACTTTATTTACTCCATACACAATGCACATTGCGCACATGGCTAAATAATATGGCAATAATTTCACGCGACTTGGGCTGTGATTGGGGTCCTGTGCTCACTTCAGAAACAACTTCGGGACATAAGGTCTAACAACTGTGTCTGAGCGCTATTTCTTTCCACCTGTCTCATAGGTAAACTGCTCATCATTGTTGTTTGTTTTCACCTCTATGTCGGCATTTCCATTTAAATGTTAGAACTTTTTACCTTTAGTGTATGAGGCAGCTGTCATGCAAGCTACTGTAGTTCTGGCTGTAAATTCAAGTAGCCAACTGGAGACGTTAGCTGCTTAGCTAACTGACATATGCCTATTATCGTTTTTGATTCATGTAACTGACCTCCCAGACATTTCTGGAGAGCATATCAACATAATCTGATATGATTGTATAGTTTGAAGCAATATTTATGTTTTTTTATGATAAATAGCTGCTAAAAATGTTTTGCTTGTGCGCTCGCATTAATTCTCTGTGCCCCAGTACAGTAATAGGTCTAGTGACGCCCCTGCTTATTACCTAGACGATCCAGTTAGTGAACTCCAGGCAAAGGGTATCTATTATGGTTTTGATAATGTATTAAGTACCAGAGAATTAACATCCTCTGACTGTGAAGTAGGTGTGTAAATGTGATGTAACCCTTCATATTCATAGTTCAGTGTAATCATTATCATGTTATAATGGGTTATTTAATAGATTTAATGGATAGATTTTTTGTTTTATTTTTAGGTTTTAATTCAACTACTAATTTAACTACTACAAACATACACAACAACTACAAACAGGAAAAACATTGTTTCTCTTCATGCTTTTTTTAGCCCATGACTTGCCTTACATAACATGTGATATACACATATTTCTTTATGATGGTATGTGTGTAGGTGCTTTTCATAATGTTAACTTGTAAATTCCCAGCAGTTGGCCAGCAATAGCTTATTCAGTGTCACAGGCATTTCCATATTGGGAGGTATTAGGGAAGTGTATTGCCTGTAGAAGATTTTCCCTAATATATATTTAGCTGTATACATATATTTTATTTTAGATCCTCCTGGGGCTATGTGTTCTTGTAATGTAGGCAGTGACATTAAGGTGGAGTAAACATTTATTTCTTAATGTTTGCATTAAACACAGCACCATAATTACTAACTTTAGCAAAAATCCATTTGTTAAAAACAGAATGTAGTTTTTCACTTAAAAGACTGACACAAACAACAGTGTTTCATTGCAGTTCTACATTTATTATGTTAATCTATAGGTAGGGGAGCTGAAGAGAAGCTCCGGAGTAGAGCACACAGGGGGTTCAGAAAAGTCCATGACAGAGCCTCACTCTTCATCATGCCCTTTCTGTCAGAGAGAGGGAGGGAGAAAAGGGAAGGGAAATTACATTACCAGGTGAAATGCCATCATCATTATTGATTCCCTCTCTACATGTCTTTTATCTTTTACCTTTTTTTAAATAAATTAGCAAGTGGTTAGCAACCCTAAAAACGATACACAAGTAACAGTAGGCCTGGACCCAAAAAGTTTTGTAGAGAGTCCAAAAATGAGTAAATTTGTTATTTTGTTGGTGCATTCGCTGACATGTTGATGCTTTAAATGAGGATTTGCACTGTGCATAGAAAATATGAACTGATGGTAAAATGTTACATTGATTTAAAGAAATCACTATTTTGTACAGTAGAATAAATTATAACCATCTTTTGTAAAAGCTTTGATTGAAAGCTTGCACAAGCAGAGCTCACCTTGCTACCTGCATCACGACTTTTAGCTCTCAACTTGTTGACCTGAGACTCAGCTATATCAGCTCTCTCCTCAGCCTCATCTAGCTCATGCTGCAGCTTGCGGAACTTGGTCAAGTTGCTGTTGGCCTGCTCCTCCTGAAACATATTTGGTCATATATTTTTAAAATGATCTTTAATGCAATTTTCTGCTTTAACTCACAGTGGAGTTACGGACTTACAGCCTCTTCTGCTGTTCTCTTGTAGGACTTGACCTTCAGCTGCAGTTTGTCAACCAAATCCTGAAGACGATGCAGATTCTTCTTGTCTTCCTCAGTCTACAGACCAACAAGGTGAGTAAGCTACATATTTGTGCATTTATGATAAGAGGTATATTTTGTAACATTCAATGACTTACCTGGTAGGTAAGTTCTTTAATGCGTCTCTCATATTTGCGGAGCCCTTTCAAGGATTCACTGGCCTTCCGTTGTTCCGTTTCTAGCTCAGTTTCCAGCTCTCTCACCTGATTAGTCAAATTATTATGATGACTGTAATCCTAATGTTTGTCTATTAGGTATTCATTTAAAAGAAATAACAGTTTAGAAGTGATCATTTATAAAAAACCAGTCATGACTATTGCTGTATGCTCCCACTTGCAGTGAAATTTACCTCAAATTCAATTTAGATTGTGATTCGATTTAGATTAGTTTGTGCCATTATTCAGTGTGAACAATATTTGACCTTGCAAATCATTCATATAAAACACCTGTTATGAACATGACTCTTAATGATTATGAGTGCAATTATTAAATGGCATTTAGTAAATTATGCCTTTTAAATGTAAAATTGACATTGACAACCTGTCCTTAACAGTGCGGAATTTTAAACATTTGCAAGACAACACCTTATAACAACATTCCTTCAAAAATGTTAATGTACCTAGTAGGTCGCCGATCACAATTATGTTTTACTAAAAATGATTACATAACATTGCAGTATTTATTAGCAGTCTTATCCACACCTCTTTAAGTAAAGTGTTACCCTGTAAATGTAGGAGAAAAAAATGTCTTCCAAACCATTTTTTTCTACAGTAGGCTGGAAAAACTTTTGCTGTCAACACATTTTTGACAATGACTGGATAGCATGAACAGAGTTTAAGAAGTAGAACAAATGAAGAAAACACAAAGTGTGACAAACCCTGGCCTCCAACTTCTGAATTTGCTTCTTGCCACCCTTCATGGCGATTTGCTCAGCTTCGTCCAGGCGGTGCTGCAGGTCCTTGATGGTCTGCTCCATGTTCTTCTTCATGCGCTCCAGGTGAGCACTAGTGTCCTGCTCCTTCTTCAGCTCCTCTGCCATCATGGCAGCATCAGTGATGGCCTTCTTGGCTTTTTCCTCAGCATTCCTGCACTCCATAACAGCTTCCTCCACCTCATTCTGCAGCTGGGATGTATCACCCTCCAGCTTCTTCTTCTGATTCAGCAGGCTAGTGTTCTTTAAGGGAAGACAAAAAACATTTTTGATGATCTGTCACGACATGATGAATTAGTCTGCAAAATCACCATGTTTGGGATTTTACCTGCGAGTGCAGCAGCTGCACCCTCTCACTGACATCCAGCAGCTCCTGTTCGGCCAATTTCCGGCCTCTCTCAGACTGCTCCACCAGGGACCTCAGCTCATCCAGTTCAGCCTGCAGCAGATTGTTGCGTCTCTCCACAATGGCAATGTTCTCTTTGAGATCATCATTAGCACGGAGAGACTCATCTAGGTGATGTTGAGCATCCTGTAAGTAATGATGTACAGAAATGTAAACTCGGTAATTAAAAGTGAGACTTACAATCCCAGACCTATGAATGGATGTATTTAATTGTTATGAACCTTCAGATGTCCATGGAGACCCTTGAGTTGCTTCTGGGCCTCAGCTGCCTGCCTGTTGGCCTGGCTGAGCTGGATCTCCATCTCATTGAGGTCTCCCTCCATCTTCTTCTTGATCCTGAGAGCCTCATTCCTGCTGCGAGTCTCAGACTCCAGGGAGCTCTGCAGGGTGTCCACCACTCTCTGCTGGTTCCTCTTGGTCTGCTCCATCTCCTCATCCTTCTCAGTAAGTTTACGTTCAATGTCAGCTTTGATCTGGTTGAACTCTAGCTGAGCTCTAAGGATCTTACCCTCTTCATGCTCAAGAGTACCCTGTTGAAATATAGGTACATCATTACTCACATAACTGTAAACCTATATAAGCCTAAGCAATCTATTGTAGCTACAAAAAATGTTAGAGAACAGTAATATACCTCAACTTCCTCCAAGGCAGTCTGTATCTCTGCCTTTTCTTGCTCAAGTGCCTTCCTAATCTTCTCTAATTCATGAATACTCTTTCCAGTCTCACTAAGTTGCTCCGTGAGATCAGAAATTTCCTCTGTGGAGAAAGCAATGGGGTTATATTCTTGTCATTTTCGTCTTGTCAAATAAAAAGAAATATAACTTACAGACCTTGCAGATTTTTGTTCTCCCTCTTCATTGTCTCCAGATGATCCAGAGATTCCTCATAGGCATTCTTCAGTTTAAAGAGCTCAGTGCCAAGAGATCTGGCCTCTTTCTGAGAGCTCTCCAGCTCAGTCTGGGACTCCTCATACTTCTGCTTCCACTCAGCCAGGACCTACAAGAATGAAATCATGTCCAGAACTGTTATTTGTTTTCTCTGGAGTAAAACAGGTAATTTAGAGCAAAAAACAAACAACCGGTCTATCCAAACCTTATCAAAGTTTCTTTGCTTCTTGTCCAGGGCAGCAGCAGCAGCATTGGATCTCTCCACATCTACCATGAGATCTTCAATCTCATTCTGCAGTCTATGCTTAGTTTTCTCTAGGGAGGAGCATTTGGCATTAACAGCTTCCACAGCTTCCTCTGCATCTTGCAGGCGCTGAGCCAGCTTTTTCCTGAGGAAGAATTACCTTAAAAGTTATCTACACAGTGACTTTCATGCAGTTTCACTTGTTCATGCAGACAGGTTAGTAGATTTACGAAGATTCGGGTCACAGGGGATCTTACTTGGCATCTTCTAACTCCTCAGTCCTCTGGATGGCATCAGTCTCGTACTTGGTTCTCCACTGAGCCACCTCAGAGTTGGCCTTGGAGAGACTGCGCTGCAGCTCAGCCTTGGCCTCCTGCTCTTCCTCATACTGCTCTCTCAGGAGTTCAGAGTCATGGCGGGCAGACTGGACTGCATGGGCTAATGCATTTTTAGCCTGGGACAGAATCAGCATAAACATAGCTAGTTAGTAAGCAAAGAGGAGAAATCACATCATTACATATAGGGCATTCTAAGCCTGAGAAATAATTTGTTACTTGCTATGAATAAAAACACAAAAATGCAACATAAGATTTTTTCTGCCATAGACAATTTGTATATTTATTGGTATTTAGAAAGGAACTGTTTCCCAGTCACCTTGATTTCCTCTTCCAGTTGTCTTTTAAGGTCTTCAATCTGCTGGGTGTAGGATTGCTTGGTTCTAGTTAGCTGAGAGACAAGAGAATCTTTCTCCTCCAGCTGCCTTGAAAGCTCCCCTGAATTATGACAACAAGATTTTGTATGTGTCAGTGATTGTGGGAATTTTTAAATTAACAACCTATATTATGGCAGTGTAAATTTGATATACCATTTTCAGTTTGTAGCTTAGCTTTTTGCATAGTATAGTCATTGATGCTGCGCTGGCCTTCTTCAAACTTTGTCCTATATTCATTCATCTGATCCTCAAGGGTCCTGCACATCTTCTCAAGGTTGGCCTGAAATGTATTAGAAAGGATTTAGATGATTATAATATTCTATATGTTATGTAGAAAAATGTCTTAAATGTATATATAGAAAAATGTCTTAAATGTGGTAAAATAAGTAACATACTAGATTCTCAATCTTAATATATGGTTAATAACACTTGCATACATACTAAGTGTTTTTGTTCTCCTTCTTTGCCATTTACCTTAGCTTTAGCAATCTGCTCCATGTTAGAGACAACATCATCCAGTTCTAGACGGAGTTCACTTTTCTCCTTCTCAAGCTTTTGTTTCACTCTCTGGAGGTTATCAATCTGCTCACCAAGGTCAGCTACACTGTCTGCATGCTTCTTCCTCAGTGTGGCAGCAGTGGCCTCATGTTGCAGAGTTGACTCTTCGAGGTCTCTGCGCACCTTCTGGAACTCAGCCTCCCTCTTCTTGTTCATCTCAATCTGGGCAGCAGTGGCACCTCCAGCCTCCTCCAGCCTCTCACTGATTTCCTCCAGCTCTCTGGCCAGGTCTGCCCGCTGCTTCTCCACTTTGGCTCGGGCAGCCCTCTCAGCCTCCAGCTCTTCCTCCAGCTCCTCAATGCGAGCCTTGTATTTTTTTTTTTTAAGTAGAATTAAGAATTTAGAATATAGGGTAGGACTGTTGAAAGCCACTCTAAAAAGGGCATTGTTTTGTTTTTTATTTTCCCTTTACCTGAAGTTCCTTCAGCTTCTTTTGGAGCTGGGCTGCCATAGCTTGTTCATCTTCAATCTTGCTATTTAGTTGACTTATTTCAAAGTCTTTTCTAGAAGAATCAAAATTAGTTGTTAGGTACCTCATCCAGATTTTGTGGTGTTGTGAGTACAATTAGTAATTTCATATTATTTAAGGTGAACCAGCTAGACTACTGTATTTCTTTTCATGTGGGGTTTTGGTGGTCTACCTAAAACTTACTTTTTCAGCCTTTCTACTAACTGTTGTTTATCATTTTCTAAATCCATTACATTCTCCTGGGTCAACTTTAAGTCGCCCTCAAGCTTCCTCTTAGCTCTCTCAAGATCCATTCTGAGCTTCTTTTCCTGTTCCAGGGATCCCTCAAGCTTTTAAAGAAAGAAAGATAGTCAGATAAATGTCTTGGAATGCACTAAATGATTTGATGCTTTCCATTCCCTTTCTTCTAACATACATCATCCACTTGCTGCTCCAGCTTGGTTTTGGCCTTAGTCAGAGTGTTGACTTTGTCCTCTTCACTCTGAAGGTCATCCAGTGTTTGTTGGTGAGCCTCCTGGAGAGCTTTCTTCTCCTTTGTCAGCCTAGCAATGATTTCATCAAGAGCTGCCATCTCCTCTGTAAGGTTTTTAACCTGAAAAGAGAAAGATTTTTAGTTTGTTCTGTGGGGGTTACCTTTTCCATTCCAGTATGAATTTGAAATTCACCAACCTTATTCTCAGTGGCATGTTTCTCCTTTTCCACTTTAGCCAGAGTGAGCTCCAGATCATCAATGTCCTTTTTGAGCTCAGAACACTCATCCTCCAGTTTCCTCTTCTTAGCCGTCAGCTCTGCATTCATCTCCTCCTCATCTTCCAGTCTCTCAATCAGCTCCTTGGCTTTGGCCTCAAGCTGAATCTTATTTTTGATCAAACCCTCACAACGTTCCTCAGCATCACAAAGATTATCTTGTTCCTGAAGTGTTTTTCAACAGAGAAAAGTAGTAATAGTTAACCAGTTGCTGTTTTTGATTGGGAAAACACCTTTTGTTATTGTTGCCATGAGGATGGAAAACAATAAATGACAAAATAGATAACAATTTCAGGTAATTTGTCATACAGGAACTCACAGTCTGGACTTGAAGTTGCAGGTCATTCTTCTCTTGGAGAAGAGTAACCATTTTCTCCTCAAGTTCTTTTCTCCGAGCCTCAGATTTTGCATAGGCCTCCTTCAGCTTCAGGAATTCTTCCTTCATGTTGACCAGCTCCTTCTCAGCCTCAGCTGATCTCAAAAGGGGCTTGATCTTAAAGTACAGCTTCATCCAGGGCCAATTCTTGACACCCATGAATGCACGGACATTCCACTGGATAACAAGTAGAGCGTCTCTGTATGGGTACATTGCATTGTTTTATTCAGTGTCAATCATGAAAATGAAAAACAGATTGTACGTCTTAATCTGTGTGTTTTTATGTAGCAATATATTGAAGAATAATATACTTTTCACATAAGATTGAAATTGTGATTGTGATTATTTTCATTGGCCATGCTCCTTTCTTTTATATAGTGGCTATATTGAAAGTGCAAGTAGTTTTCTCTATCTTCAGATGCACGGGGGCATACCTAGTTACCAGAAATTTGAAAATGACCTAAGTACTACTTTCAGTTCAACCAAGGGACACAGGTGCAGTTAGGTCACAAGGGAAGTGACATTACTGATCAAAAAAATATTCTTACCTGCGTTCAACAATTTTCTGGAACTCAATTCTTGCAAGAAGGCCACGAGCTCTAGCTTGAAAGTTTGTTATAATCAGCGCAAGTCGGTCATCTCGCATCTCCTCAAGTAGACCCAGTAGGCCAGCTTTGAAGAACACCTTCAGTAATGGACAAAAGCGTACATTACAGCTTTGATAGAATTTACAACTAGCATCCTATATCAGTGTTTGTCGTTAGCAGTATATACCTTGGTGTGCCCAAACCTATACTGGGTATGGTCAATGGTTAGAGATCCAAGTAGCTTTTCTGCACACTTCTTGCTGTCCATGAACTGTCCCTCTGGGATAGCACTTGGATTCAGGATGCGGTATCTAAAAAACAGATACATAATTTACATGGATATTGACATGTGGGAGTTATTATGCCCGCCTGACTTGATGGCAGAGCAACATAAAAGGAAACCACACACAAACGTATAACCAATAAAAGAATTTAGGTGTATGCAAAGTCAGTATAGTGTAATTAAAGCAGCAGTGGTGCAAAGAATGTCTAAGGGTGTGTTTATGACAAAGACAACAAAATTTCCCTAATTTAATAAGCCAAACTCACAAAACACTAACACTTACACAGGCAGTGATGCCAATGCAGGTAACCTCAACATGCAGAGGGAGATACAAGCTTACAATTGAGCTGCCACGCATCTACCTTCAGCAAGAGGCCCTACTTATTGCCAGAACTAGTCTTCAGCATGCCCCAACATGATTGAAGTGCAAGTAGCACAGGTAGGGAGAGGGCGGGGCTACTGACAGACTGGCAGGGCCGTCACAGGATATTTTGATAATCGGCAAAATAAGTACTGAATCAGCCATACCTCTGTTTAAAGTCTCCATACAGGATCCTGTTGGGGAAACCCTTTCTGCAGATCCTGATGCCTTCCAGCACACCGTTACAGCGCAGCTGGTGCATGACCAATGGATTGTCCATGGCCCCAGGAGTCTTGGTCTCGTTGGGGATGATGCAGCGCACAAAGTGGGGGTGAGTTGACCTCAGGTTGGTCATCAGTTTGTTGAGGTTCTCCTGTAAAATGTAGACTACATATTTCACCTTGACAATTATAGGTTATAGGTATTTCAAGCAGGGCTTTGAACCAGATTTTTTTGCCGAATGGTTCATTCTGAGCAGAAACAGTATTTTAACATTTCCAGTTTTGAGTTTCACCCTAAAACTGACGTTCCCAAACCAGTTAGAACTTAATAAAAATTGTGTGAGACATACAAACAGTTACGGTAGATGTAGCTTTACAACTTTGAAGTTGGCAGGACTAAAAGACAGGGTTATTGTCTGAAGCTGCTCTTCACCAAAGCAATGCAATTGCAATGAGTCAAACGAGGCAAAATTCTGAAAACCAGCAACTAGGAGTTATTTGGAAATATAATGACTAAGAACACTTTGTTGGCCTACTGTTACTGTTACTGCTAAAATTAGAAACAAATTCTACAGCAAACAGCTGTTTGCTAGCAGTAGGCTAGGACTCTATTAAAGCATCACTGTAGTTATTATGCCAACATTTGCATATTGTAGCCTACACAAATGAAGACAACAATAATTTCTGCTGTCATTTACTGACAAATAGCAGGTGTCCTTTAAGCTTTTTACAGACACAGCAACCACCTTTGAAAACATAAGAAATGGCTAGACCAAAGACGGTTGATTAAAGACAGAATGCTTCATCTTGGGTTCTAAATGATCTTTGGCTAGACCTTGTCAGTGTAAATAATAGAAACACGATAGGGTAATACTGCCATGCATGTCTACAGTATTTACCTCTTATGAGAGACTGGTAGACTACTGTACATAGTCCTTTCAAATGCATGCTGTCTGTATTCGTATTCTCTACGCTCTCTCCACACACTGAGTGAACGACAGCACATGGACTTTATGGGGTCAGTTGTAGGCTAAATACAAAACTTTTTTTTAAAGAAGTTAATCTAAATCTGGTTACAGTGTATGTAAAGTAATACATATTTCTCCTTTAACCTTCATATTATGTGCTGCTATTGAAAAAGAACTTGTGTCCCTTTAATGTAACAATTTCTACATGAGCTGTACTCTATTTCTCTACTCACCCGGTGAAGGGCAGACACAGTCTGGAAGGAGGAGCCCTTTTTCTTCTTCTCTTTGCCCTTCCCACCTGTAGACTCAATCACTACAATAATAGCAAAATATGTCTTGATTTCCATACAATAACATCCATTTAACATTGTGTTTCCTATCATTTCTTTTGTGAATACTGTGAGTAGTTATATACCTGAGTCAGCACCAGCATAGTTGGCAAAAAGATTAGCCAGTAATTTCATTGTAGACTTTTGGTATAAACCAACCACTGTCTCATTCAGAGGGTCTTTGTTCTTCACAAGCCAGTTATTAATGTTGTAGTCCACAATGCCAGCATAGTGAATCAGGGAGAAATGAGACTCTGGTTTCCCCTTGATAAGTCTTGGCTTCTGGAAGTTGGCTGATTTCCCCAAGTGGTTGTCATAAAGCTTGGCTTTAAATGTGGTATCACTGGCCTTGGGGAACATGCACTCCTCTTCAAGGATGGACATGATACCCATGGGCTAAGTAAAGAAGAGGTTATGTCAATTGTAAAGAAATCTACAATCACAAATTTAAAATTATTTTAATTTACAATTCATGTGGAATTCAACACAATAGTTGTAATCATGATTATGTAACTAACCTTTTCAATGAGATCAATGCAGGCCTGCAAGTCCATGCCAAAATCAATGAACTCCCATTCAATGCCCTCCTTCTTGTACTCCTCTTGCTCCAACACAAACATGTGGTGGTTGAAGAACTGCTGCAGCTTCTCATTAGTGAAGTTGATGCACAGTTGCTCAAAGGTGTTGAACTGAAAAGACATACAATGTTAATGCAGTGCTTGGTTGATCATTCAGAGATCTAAACTATCATCAAAAGCGTACACTTACCTCAAAGATCTCAAATCCAGCAATATCCAGCACACCAATGAAGTACTGGCGGGGTTGTTTTGTGTCCAGGGATTGGTTGATTCTCACCACCATCCAGAGGAACATCTTTTCATACACTGCTTTTGCAAGTGCACCAATGGCATAATTCACCTGATGGGGAGAGAAAACAGTAAAAAGAAAAATATGATTTGTTACACTTTAACATTGCAATATTTTGCTGTATTACTATTGTTGAAAGTATGCATTTTGGGTTGGGTCCAATTCTATGTTCTATTTTTTGGTGCTCATCTTACCTGTTGGACATTCTGTCCCTTGGTGACCCACTCGTTTCCTACTTTGACCCTTGGATGACACAAGGCCTTGACGAGGTCAGCAGAGTTCAGGCCCATAAGATAAGCAGCTTTGTCTGCTTCTACAATGTGATTTTCGGTTTCAGTTTTCAGGGTAAAACACAGTTTAGTGGTACAAAGTCTATAGGTATATAGAATAGCTAGCATTCATGGATTAGGTGGAAGGTAGTGATAGCATTACCCTCTTTTAAATTGCATGACTAGAAGTCTCTTCAAAAGAACAGTATATAATCATTCAAGTCTTAGTGTCGTTCTTTCCATCACATTATTACAGTGTATGGAGTACACACCCTCAGTGCCATCAGCCTCTGCCTGCTCCTCTCTCTGCTTTTGCTTGTACTTCATGTTGCCATAGTGCATGATGGCACCAGTCAGCTTGTAAATGCTGTTCTTCTCCTCTTGAGTGAAGCCCAGCACATCAAAAGCTTCCTGTAGCATTTGTAATCAAAACAACATACATTGTAACTTCGAACATAACTACCTGTAACCCAGCATAGTAATGCTTTTCACAAGAACAGGTATATCAACACTAGCAATGCTCACATCAGTAGCATCCAGTTCATCACCATCATTAATGGAGGCTACTTGGGTCTCTCCTTGGGAGATGAAGGCATAGTCATAGGGGTTGGTGGTGATGAGCAGCATCTCTAGAACAGAAGAATACATTTCTTAAAAGCTTCTCCTTTAGTGACATGTGATGCCAGGTTTTGGCAAAGCGTATATGTCTTACCCAGCAGTTCTGGTTTTCTCTGAGAGAGGATCTGGTAGAAGATGTGGTAATCTCTCTCAGCCCTGAGCTGGAAAGTCACCCGAGACTTCTCCAGTAGATCTGGCAAATAACAACCATAAAATGGTGCATAAACTAACATGTTACTGTATGTAAAAATAAACTTAAACCAATATTGTAATGCAAATATGCTTACAGGTCTCGATGTCAGCAGATGCCAGTTTACCATTGGCAGCAAAGTGGATCCTGATAAACTTGCCCTTTTGGGAGTTGAAGAAATTTAACATTAAGTTGTTAAGAGCAATTCATATTTTTCAACTTCCCAGGCCTGAGGAATTATAGGAAGGACAGTTGAAAAGTCTGATCAATAAATATACACTCACAAATCTAGATGAATTGTCATTTCTGATGGTCTTTGCATTACCAAAGGCCTCCAGAGCAGGGTTACACTGGATGATTTGATCTTCCAGAGTTCCCTGTATAAAATCACCAAGAATTATTATGATCTGTTGTTATGGTCTGCTGGAATGTGATAAAAGAACAGTTTAACTACCTTTTTGTCATTTGGATCCCTTTTGATTCCTCCAGCAGCAATGCTGGCAAAGTACTGAATGACCCTCTTGGTGTTCACAGTCTTCCCAGCACCAGATTCTCCACTGAGAAATGAAGAATAATAGTTAAGATATTTCTAATTGTGTGGCATTATGTAATACAGGAATATTAACAACCTTGCAGTAGACCTGACTTACGTGATAAGGAGAGACTGATTCTCTCGGTCTGAAAGAGGAAATTAGACTGTTCAGTTACATGAATGGGAGCAGTATTTATACAACTTAGGTAAAACAAACAGTACAACACTGCATCAATCATTTAGGTGGTTTGCCCATTTTAAAAGCAGTTTTCATTTCTTTTACATTACATTACACTTAGCAGACGCTTTTATCCAAAGCGACTTACAAAAGGACGACATCATAGAAAACAGATGTGTAGAGAACATCGAAGGTACCTATGTAAAAAGATGGTTAGTAGAATTTGGTTTTGTTAAGCAGTCTCGGAAAAGAAGGGTCTTCACAAGCTTTTTGAAGGTCGAGAGGGAAGTTGCTGCTCTTGTAGGGACTGGTAGGTTGTTCCACAACTGAGGGACAACAACCGAGAAAAGTTTGGAGTGACCTCGCTTTGTCTTGGGAGAGGGTACGGCCAGGCGGTTCGTAGTGGAGGATCACAGCATTCTGGACGGGATGTAAGCATTCAGTATGACGTTGAGATAGGTGGGGGCAGATCCAGAAGTGACTTTGTAGGCTAGAGTCAAAGCTTTGTGTTGAATTCCGGCAGCCACTGGGAGCCAATGCAGGTTGATGAAGAGAGGAGTGACATGCGACCTTTTGGGTTGATTGAAAACCAGTCGTGCTGCTGCATTCTGAACCATTTGCAATGGTTTGATTGCACAAGCAGGAAGGCCAACCAGAAGGGCGTTGCAATAGTCGAATTTCTTTTACCTAAACACTATATATACTACAGTAAGTACTATTACTAACATGAACTAAATTTGCATGTGGGGCTAAGAGCTTAGGACTTGGCATAAGCCTGTTGATTGCTAAAAAAGTCTTAAGCATTGATTTTAAAATATGCCAAATTTATTATGCATCTTGGAAGATAAGAAATAGGGGTTATGTGAGATGTTTTGCATGCTTCATCAGTGGCATTATGGTAATATTTGCAACATGCTTGTAGAAAATTCTTTTTTGAAAAATATGACATTCCCTTTTAGTTGCTGCCATTATTTTTTTTTTTTTATAAATTTAAGTTACCTGACAGCATGTACTGGTAGGCATTGTCAGAGATGGAGAAGATGTGAGGAGGAGCTTCACTCCTCTTCTTGCCTCTGTAGGCAAGGACAACTTCCTGGTTGTACACTGGCAACCACTTGTAGGGATTGACAGTGACACAGAACAACCCAGAGTAGGTCTGCATTAAGAAACATAAGACAGTTTTAGTTTGAATGGGACTAGCACCTCCTGATAATCTAAAACATGCATCATTAACATTATAATAATTACATCTATGTAATGGTACAACAAAGGATCATATTGGTGATGGTTAAGTATATCTATTTGGTCGTATTTCCTGTCTAAAGGTTATATCTCAGTATATCTCAAGAACCTTCACATGCAAACAAACTCATCACTGTACTCACATAGATCATCCAGGCTGCATAACGCTCTTTGAGGTTATACAGCACAGCAGGCTCATGCAGGAAGGTAAACATCGCCATGTCCTCAATTTTATCGAACTTTGGCGGGTTCTGGGGGTGGATTTCTGAGTCTTTCACAGTGACGGTCTGAAATAAAAGCAGAGATTTTTATATTGGTTTGAGTACTTTGGCCTGGACTTATTTGCTATTTGACAAAGCACATTTAAATGTTTAACAAATGCAAAGATCAGAGTATATTGTGTCGTACCTTTCCTTTCTCAGTATCACAGGTGACTCTGTCACCGTCACGACTAACAATAGTTCCCTTCACATACTCTTCCTCAGCGTCTGGCACAAAACAGGCCTTCTTGATGTCAAAGGGGCGAGTCTGGGCCTCAAGACGCTCCAGATCCGACTTCCTCAGGTACGGGGCTGCCGCCCCAAACTCTTTCATTGCAGCGTCCCCCATGGTTTGGCTTTGGAAGAAGTTAGTAGTTTAAGGGTTGTCATAACAGAACACTTTTCAGTCACAATGATTTTGGGAATGAGTGAAATAAAAGTTTATTTGTAGATGAAAATGTATGGAGATAAATTCTGCATCTTGTTAGATTACGCCAAGACACAGTCTCTCACAGTTTCTCTTTAGCTGCTTAACTAAATACTCTAAATTGTAGAAATAATAATTAGTATAACTGTGTTCTAATTCATATTAATATACAAGTATACAAACCCGTAATAAAAGGGAAAAAAAATAAAAATAAAATTAAGTTACTTACCTCTGGAGTATTCTGTTAGAAAGCTCCTCTGTGGCTTGTGTGCCCTACCAGTCTTTTATAAGGTGGGCACCCCCCCTAAATATGGATGGTGGCATACAATCAAACATGAACTTTTACATCTCACATTAGTGTGATCAGAAAGGTCGAGGGGTGTGTGTGTGTGTGTGTGTGTGTGTGTGTGTGTGTGTGTGTGTGTGTGTGTGTGTGTGTGTGTGTGTGTTTATTGAGGGGGTGGTACTTGTTGTGGTTGTGGTACTTTGGAAAGGGTGGTAGGTAAGAGCATAACTTTAAGAGTACCATTGTTGTGATGGACATGTTGACGTAATATTTTCATTTTTTTAACATTTAACATTATTTAGTTAAAATAAACCTGAATGTGGTCAAACATTAGAAATTTAGAATATGACTGATTTCATTTTTTATGTTTTTATGTTTGATCTGAAATCTAAATCCAAATGAAAATAAAAAAACAGAATCTGTTGTACACTTACAGTACATTTCAGTTAATTGTGTCCTTTGTGGACTTCGAAACTGCATGCTTTCCATGTTTCCTTTCTTTGAGACATCTGATTGTTTGCTTGATTTTGCTCAGCAACACATGAAAGACAGTTCAGCCTATCTTTAAGTTTCAATAGAATATAGAAGGCAGCAAAACCTGATAGCTAGAAGTAGGACAGGGAAACAAATGTCATATAAATCACTGTTTAGTGGTGAGCACCTGCTATGGACACTAGATGGAGATACTTGTTCCAGCTTCATGATTTGGCAGGCATTAGCTCTGACTCATAGACATAGGTGACAGCTGTCTGTCTAATATAAGCCAAAGAATGGTCAAGGCCAGTCAGCTGGCAGTCACACTTCGCATTGTCCCATTCTGTCATTGCAGTATTATTACCTTATCTTCACATGTAAGGATAAAGATAGCTCTGTGAAATTCTTTCTGGATGCCTCAATTTGACAGAGAAGGGCAGCATGTACACTAAAACCCCAGAACAGACAGTTGGTTTACTTTGTTTACAAACATATTTTAATCTGTCTAGTTGCATTTAACTTTCATAACTAATAAGATCATATTTTAGATATTTGTCAAGGACCCCAAGGATGCAGTTCAGATTCTCAAAAGTTCATAATAGAAATGGTCACAGTGAGAGGACTAGTCCTGCAGTACCTTTGGGATACACATTTATTTCAATATTGTGATTAAGTCAGGTGTAAACAAAAGCAGGTAAATTGTGAGAAGTTGAACAGCAGACTAAGTAAAGGTCAGCAGGCAAAGCCATGTACACATTTTACACCACTACTTGAATTTTCAAGTGTCCTTTTACAAGCATATATTTTCTAAATATGGCTAATGATGTTGCTGGTTACTTGTGCCCCTAAAACACTCTATTGATAAAAGAACTTTTAGTTGATGCAAATATGCATGCTACAGTTGTACAGTTTTTGTAAGACCTGAAATAAACACAGTCTGAATGACAAACTACAGTGTACATGTACCCATGAGGAGACTTAACTGTCAGAGTACCTGTAAGTAAAGTGTGAGTGTGGATGCTGCGCTGACATAGACTGGCAGTGGTCACCACAGAAAGTCTGCTTTTCTCTTCTGGCCTGACAGAGGGTACTGGTGCAAGACATCCTGGTTGCAACAGGGTGAGGAGGGCAGCACAGCCCTCCCCTAATGCAACGGTTGTATGCTTTTTATGACTCAGAATTTATGGAGTTTGGAAGCATCAACTCAAGCACAGTCAGAGCTGCCAAAGGTTGGAACCATAGGCGCCACTATTCTGAAGCCTCGACAACCCTGAATAGTCGGAGCATTTATGACTTAACCCAGGTAGACAGATCTTATTTTCAACGAACGCGAAGTTAAAAGTGAAACATTAGTCGGTCCATTAGCTGTCAAAAATGGTGTTTATGTAAATATTTGCCATTGATAAACCACTAGATTTGTTACACCAGATAAATGGGAGTTGGAGGCATTCGCCTGTATGGACACACCTGACACCTGTCAGCTTGGTCTTGTTTGCGCTGCATTCTTTCCTTGCCATTGTCCTTGAGGACAAAGATAACCTGTGAAATTCTTGCTGAGTGCCTTTGTCTGATTGAGGAGCACAGCTTGTGAGGAGTACCGATGATCTGACAGGTGCTTTAATCATAAAGTAAACTAAGCACATAAATACAAACATGCTGTCACAGAGGCATGTTGGCACCTCTTAGAGTCGGTCATAAACCGTAGATATACTCAATAGCCAGTTTAGGAATTGCACTGCGGACATTGCCTATTTAGCCCTGTCACTAATGTTCCATTCTATTTTTAGGGAAAAATATTCTCAATTACTTAATTTATTGTGCCCATTCTGTGTGCTACGTGACTGTGACATTAAAGTACTTCAGTGATTACTATACCAAGGCATGGTATTTGATATTGAACTGACACTGGCTGCTGTGTGAGCTCTAAGGGACATCCCACACATATATACTCTGTGGTTTTTAAACTCCTCCTTTGATGACACAAGTGAAACTTTCGGTGTTTTTCAGACATCTCAGTGCAATTTATTTCTACAGGTAAAGAGGGACTGTTAACAGAAGTGTGATGTCAAGAGGTCATACTTCCAGGCAGGAACGATGTCTAACAGCTAACAAGGTAAGCAGTTCTGCCGCTACGAATGCAAGCTTTGTTATAATATAATATAATACACAGAAACTAAATGGCTTAGCATGTGACTTGACAGGTTGTTACTTTGAATTTGACAAACACTTTAACATTTACAGTTCAAAGTTTCAATTCTGAATAACATTTTGATTATTTGATGACTACTTGGGCTTTTAATAGTCTTTATTATATTGTTGAATGATAATAATGATAACTCCATAATGTAACATGAGTAAGAATAATAATATTTGTATTTGCATATAATATCCATCCTGATTAAACAAAAAAGCCTCCTCTACCTGTATTTGTTATCAGAATTTTTTCTCATTAATGACTGGCATAGGTGTTTAATACTTTACCTTGGATTAAGATTCCACTTCAAATTCCACTTTATATCCCTTCAGATCCCTTTCTTTCTGCATGCATTCCTTCTGTGATGTTTTTGCTACTAGCACCACATGCAAATGAAATGTGATCCATTATGTTTCAGCCCATCTCAAGTGATTTTTTTTTAAATGCTACTTTATATTTTACTATTCTTTGTAGAATGTGTCCTATGTCATATAGCATATTTGAACGTATATTATAAGTTTATAAAATATTATAAAATTATATTAAAAGAGCAGAAACAGAACAGAAACAAGCAGAAAACTTTGCAGTCTGGTTTTATTCTATTAACCTACAAATATGGGAGCCAAAGACGAGCTCCGGAGTAGAGCACACAGGGGGTTCAGAAAAGTCCATGACAGAGCTTCACTCTTCATCATGCCCTTTCTGCAAGAAAGAATTTGAGAGCGAAAAATAATGTAAATACATTTGCACAGCACCAAAGAAGTAGTGTAGTGATATGCAATGTATTTGCTGTTGCCTAAAACCTACAAACAACAGTGTCGAATTAGTGATTTAGTCTCAACACAAGGAAGGAATATGTTATTTTTTTAAAATGGATCATTTTTTGATGTGTACATATTGTTAGCAGTGATTTTTGAAAAGTAATAAAACTTGCCCAATTGCAAATTTTGGCAGTTTTTATTGGCAGTTGGTTGGTACTGACAAATCTATGCCTTAAGCACTATGAAGTTAAACAACAGACGTTTTGCATGGCTTCTACAAGCAAGTTGATTCAGTGATTGCTACTATCGCAACTGACTGTTAAGATTTTACTATTTGTCCTCTTACATATTTGTTAGCCTGAGTATTTTCTGGTATATATAACAATGAGATAGTATGCTATATGTACAGCAACCCCTTGTAGGTCCTCTTACCTTGACACCTATATCACGGCTCTTGGCTCTCATCTTGTTGACCTGAGACTCCGCTATATCAGCTCTCTCCTCAGCCTCATCCAGCTCATGCTGCAGCTTGCGGAACTTGGTCAAGTTGCTGTTGGCCTGTTCCTCCTGACAGAAGTGATAAGACAGTGAAATCATTGTCTTGACCATTTAACAGGAATGATACAGTGAAATCGTTCATTTTAATTTCTCTGTCTGATAACACCGTAAGTCACTTTTGTGTCACTTACAGCCTCTTCTGTTGCCCTCTTGAAGGACTTCACTTTCAGCTGCAACTTGTCCACAAGATCCTGCAGACGAACCAGATTCTTTCGGTCCTCCTCCGTCTGATTTTCAAAGGAATCAAAGGAAATGTTAAGGATCTCTCACCACGATTACTGCAACTCCCTCCTGGCTGGTCTACCTGCTTAAGCAATAAAACCATTGCAAATGGTCCAGAACGCAGCAGCACAACTGGTATTCAGTCAACCCAAAATGGCACGTCACTCTGCTTTTCATCAACCGGCATTGGCTCCCACCGGTTGCCATGCCTTTGTTTATTCTTTGTTCCCTTAGCTTGCTGTGTTCTTCTTGTTGTAAGTTGCTTTGGATAAACGTGTCTGATAAGTGTAATGTAATGTGATATGTCTTACTATATATCTAAAGCACTGTCAGCTCATTGCAACTGTAACCACAGTGGCTTGGAAACATACAGCTGGTATAGCAAAAGTGGAAAATAAAACTCCTTTCTTGGGAGTTATGATTGAAAACGAATGGATCAGTTGTTGGGTGAACATTAGATCGTTGTAATACCTGGTAAGTAAGCTCCTTAATGCGTCTCTCATGTTTGCGGATTCCTTTCATAGACTCACTGGACTTTTTCTGCTCCATTTCCAATTCATTTTCCAGTTCTCTCACCTGTAAATGGTAAAAACCACAGTGGTCCTTGCAGCATTCTTTGGCAATTCCATAGATTAAAGCATGTTGTACAGAAAAAGTATATTAACCCTGGCCTCCAACTTCTGAATTTGCTTCTTGCCACCCTTCATGGCGATTTGCTCAGCTTCGTCCAGACGGTGCTGCAGGTCCTTGATGGTCTGCTCCATGTTCTTCTTCATGCGCTCCAGGTGAGCACTGGTGTCCTGCTCCTTCTTCAGCTCCTCTGCCATCATGGCAGCATCAGTGATGGCCTTCTTGGCTTTTTCCTCAGCATTCCTGCACTCCTGCACAGCCTCCTCCACCTCAGTCTGCAGCTGATTCACATCATTCTCTAGCTTCTTCTTGTGGTTCAGAAGGCTGGTGTTCTGTTAATGAGAACTAATTAAGTTAGTAAAATGTTGAAGGCTACATTTAACATTATAAACACATTTTAAGAATTATTGTTTTGAATGCTACCTGAGAGTGCAGCAGCTGCACCCTCTCATTGACATCCAGCAGCTCCTGTTCAGCCAGTTTCCTGGCTCTTTCAATCTGCTCCACCAGGGACCTAAGCTCATCCAGTTCAGCTTGCAGAAGATTGTTGCGTCTCTCCACAATGGCAATGTTCTCTTTGAGATCATCATTAGCACGGAGAGACTCATCCAGATGCATTTGAGCATCCTATGAGGAATTAAGTATAGAAATACAAGTTGACTAATCTGAGCCAAGCTTACAAATACTACCAATGTCAGATTGTCATTATTATGGAAAGCCTCATTCAGATGTGAATATGCATCCTACAATGGAAAATGTTAACATAGAATAAAACTAAAATATCTATCCATTCATAGGTTTTTCATCATATGGATGTTTAACCTTCATATGTCCTTGGAGACTTTTAAGCTGCTTCTGGGCCTCAGCTGCCTGCCTATTGGCCTGGCTGAGCTGGATCTCCATCTCATTGAGGTCTCCCTCCATCTTCTTCTTGATCCTGAGAGCCTCATTCCTGCTGCGAGTTTCAGACTCCAGGGAGGTCTGCAGGGTGTCCACCACTCTTTGATGGTTCCTCTTGGCCTGCTCCATTTCCTCATCCTTCTCGGCAAGCTTACGCTCCATGTCAGCTTTGACCTGATTGAACTCCAGCTGTGCTCTAAGGATCTTTCCCTCCTCATGTTCAAGTGAGGCCTGTAGACAGTGATAGTTGGTTAAATTATGCAAGACTAAACATTATAGTAAAATTTACAGAAGTCTGACAATCACCAATGGTTCTGTGTTCAAACAGTACCTCTGCTTCTTCAAGTGCTGTCTGTATTTCTGCCTTTTCCTGATCTAATTGTTTTCGAATTTTCTCTAATTCGTGAATGCTCTTTCCATTTTCTCCAAGTTGCTCAGTGAGATCTGAAATTTCCTCTATTGAACAAGGAGATGTACACATTTTAGTCATTACTTTTAGATTCATTAGGTGAAACCTTACATCATGGAGCATATACAAAGATAACATGTAAAAGGAAGTACAAACCTTGTAGATTTTTGTTTTCCCTCTTCATGGTCTCCAGCTGATCCAGAGATTCCTCATAGGAGTTTTTCAGTTTAAAGAGTTCAGTGCCAAGAGATCTGGCCTCTTTCTGAGAGCTCTCCAGCTCAGCCTGGGATTCCTCATACTTCTGTTTCCACTCAGCCAGGACCTAAGAGAAATTAAACATGGATTTTTTGTCCACCTTTCCCTGGATGATATGAAATGAAATGGCAGCTAAATAAATCTTGGCTTAATACCTTATCAAAGTTTCTTTGCTTCTTGTCCAAGGCAGCAGCAACAGCATTGGATCTCTCCACATCTACCATGAGATCTTCAATCTCATTCTGCAGTCTATGCTTAGTTTTCTCCAGGGAGGAGCATTTGGCATTGACAGCTTCCACAGCTTCCTCAGCATCTTGCAGGCGCTGAGCCAGCTTTTTCCTTGAAAGTATTAAATATATTTTCATGTTTATGGTACAATTTAATTTAATTTACTGTCTTTAGGTCAAAATATACTTACTTTGCATCTTCTAACTCTTCAGTTCTCTGGATGGCATCAGTCTCGTACTTGGTTCTCCACTGAGCCACCTCAGAGTTGGCCTTGGAGAGACTGCGCTGCAGCTCAGCCTTGGCCTCCTGTTCCTCCTCATACTGCTCTCTCAGGAGGTCGGAGTCATGGCGGGCAGACTGGACTGCATGGGCTAGAGCATTCTTAGCCTGAGAGAGGGAATTGGTGCAATTTAATGTAATGCAATTAACTGATGTACATGTAAAGGAATATATTCCACTACCAGTATAATAGTTACCTTGACTTCCTCCTCCAGTTGTCTCTTTAGATCCTCAATCTGCTGTGTGTAAGAGTGCTTGCTTCTGGTCAGCTGTGATACCAAAGACTCCTTCTCCTCAAGCTGTCTGGAAATCTCACCTTTTTTTGAAAAATAAAAAAAAAGTGTTTTTGTGGAAGACTTGGGATAAGAAGCAGACAACTTTGTTCACCTTGTACATTTTAGTTTATAAATTAATTATATAGTTTATGGAAAACACAACATACTTCTGCACTTTGGGAGAAGAGTTCATGCCTTCCTGACAACAAACCTTTTTCTAACATACTCATATTTGGGAGAACACTTGGCATTTTTATCCTGCCTTTTACTCGTAGCTTTTTCCATATTACTGCATATGTAAGCCTGAAATGACAGTGAAAGTAGTGATGAAATATCCAAACTATATGAATTTAGTTTAATTGACATACCATTTTCTGTTTGTAGCTTGGCCTTTTGTGTGGTGAATTCGTTAATACTGCGGTGAGCTTCTTCATACTTCACCTTGTATTCACTCATCTGATCTTCCAGGGTTCTACACATTTTCTCTAAGTTTGCCTGAAATAAATCAGAAAATAAGTGCTGTAGACACCAGTAAAGATAGTTATTTTAGATGTTGCTTCTTAGGACCAAAGACATTTATAGTCCAGACGACAAGAGTCCCACAACAAAAACTAAAGTTGTCAACAGATGTCGCGGCACTAGAGACCTTGAAAGTCCTGAGCCGGTGACAAAAATCCATTATAAAATCAAAACCTTCTTTACACCTATCTGAATGAGGATGTATGTTGCAGATAATCCATGCAATACTTCAGAATACAGAACTGTCGCTTTATTTGTTTTTTTGTTGCTCTCCGACAACCTAGCAGACAGTTGTATCTCTGCAACACTCTAGCAGACAGTTGAATATGACCTTTATTCTGTTAAGCAACACTAGTCACCTGAACTATAGTTGGCCTTTACCTTGGCTTTGGCAGTCTGCTCCATGGTGGAAACAACATCATCCAGCTCCAGACGGAATTCAGTCTTCTCCTTCTCAAGCTTCTGTTTTACTCTCTGGAGGTTGTCAATCTGCTCACCAAGGTCAGCTACACTGTCGGCATGCTTCTTCCTCAGTGTAGCAGAAGTGGCTTCATGTTGCAGAGTTGACTCTTCAAGGTCTCTGCGCAGCTTGTGGAACTCTGCCTCCCTCTTCTTGTTCATGTCAATCTGGGCAGCAGTGGCACCTCCAGCCTCCTCCAGCCTCTCACTGATCTCCTCCAGCTCTCTGGCCAGGTCTGCCCGCTGCTTCTCCACTTTGGCTCGGGCAGCCCTCTCAGACTCCAGCTCCTCCTCCAGCTCCTCAATGCGGGCCTTTATTTAAAATAGAAAAACTGTCTCATTAAAAAAAATAGAGGTGTTAGAAAATGAGATACAGTACATTTGTTTTCTCTGTACCTGTAGCTCCTTCAGTTTCTTCTGTAGCTGAGTTACAATGGCCTGCTCATCTTCAATCTTACCATTTAGGTGGCTCATTTCAAAATCTTTCCTACAACAACAAAAACATTGTAAGACTTTATCTCTGTGACTATGACCAAAGTCAGTTTGTCAAACCGGATTGCTTACTTTTTAAGCCGTTCCTCCAGCTGCTGTTTATCATTTTCTAAATCCATCACATTTTCCTGGGTCAACTTTAAGTCACCCTCAAGCTTCCTTTTTATTCTCTCCAGGTCCATCCTTAGTTTCTTTTCCTGTTCCAGTGACCCTTCTAGCTATGAGTGGAGAAACCACGTATAAAATAAGCCTACAGTTTTTCAATACACTTACATTTTACAGACCTTTACATTTCTTATTGCATACATCATCGACTTGCTGCTCCAGCTTGGCTTTGGCCTTGGTCAGACTGTTGACTTTGTCTTCCTCACTTTGAAGGTCATCCAATGTCTGCTGGTGAGCCTCCTGGAGAGCTTTCTTCTCCTTGGTCAGCTTTGCAATAGTGTCATCAAGAGCTGTCATCTCCTCAACCAAGTTTTTAACCTGTAAAGAACAGGACAAAGTGAAGTAAATATTGAGAAAGTTTGAGGTTACCATTGTTTCTCATGCTTTAAATAGACTTACCTTGTTCTCAGTTGCATGTTTCTCCTTTTCCACTTTAGCCAGAGTGAGCTCCAGATCATCAATGTCCTTTTTGAGCTCAGAGCACTCATCCTCCAACTTCCTCTTCTTAGCAGTCAGCTCTGCATTCATTTCCTCCTCATCTTCTAGTCTTTCGATCAACTCTTTGATTTTAGCCTCTAGCTGAATCTTGTTTTTGATCAGACCTTCACAGCGCTCCTCAGCATCACAAAGATTATCTTGTTCCTAATTGTCAGTGGAGAAAAAAATATTTCAGGCAAACCATCAACCACCATATTAAAGGTTAACATTAAAGGTTAGAAGTTAGCATCATTTTCTGGATATAGCAGTACTTACTGTCTGAACTTGGAGCTGGAGGTCATTCTTCTCCTGGAGAAGAGTAACCATTTTCTCCTCTAGTTCTTTTCTGCGAGCCTCAGATTTTGCATAGGCCTCCTTCAACTTCAGGAATTCTTCCTTCATGCTGGCCATCTCCTTCTCAGCCTCTGCTGATCTCAGCAAGGGCTTGATTTTAAAGTACAGCCTCATCCAGGGCCAATTCTTGACACACATGAATGCACGGACATTCCACTGAATCACGAGCAAGGCATCCCTGTGGTTTAAATGTCAATTTCAATTACTTTATTGGTAAAATATGAATGCTTTATTCTTTCTGTTCTTATTTTAGCCTCTGGGGCAACTATGATGTTGTTATTGATCATGAACATTAATGTGACTAAATTTCGTAAGCATGCATGGGAGTGTCTGTGCTGCTAGAAATTTGCAGGTGAAGTTAAGGAGGCAACTGCCTAGTCCTTCATCCATTGAGAAGTATTGTGTGATACTAAAGCCAACTGAGCAGAATCCAAATTAAGCTTAAGATGGATTGACAGTATCCATGACAATAATGTTACCTTCGTTCAAGAATCTTCTGGAATGCTATTCGAGCCAGAACACCTCTGGATCTAGCTTGCAGTCTTGTTATAATAAGAGCAAGCCTATCATCTCTCATCTCTTCAAGGATACCCAGTAGACCAGCTTTGAAGAATACCTTCAATCATAATTTAAATTTTAGAATTTAGAACCCTCATTTGTATTTCAGATCACTGAAAATAGCAGCTGAATTTTCTGCATTAACAAATTTACCTTGGTGTGCCCAAACCTATACTGGTTATGGTCAATGTCCAGGGAACCCAAAAGCTTTTCAGCACTCTTTTTGCTGTCAATGAACTGTCCCTCAGGGATAGCAGCTGGGTTTAGGATACGGTATCTGCAGAAGACGGTGAAATGTTGAGACATTGAGAATGGATAGTGTTTGAATGAAAAGTCAGAGTGTTAATGTTGATATTACCTTTGTTTGAAATCTCCATATAGGATCCTGTTGGGGAAGCCCTTTCTGCAGATCCTGATGCCTTCCAGCACACCGTTACAGCGCAGCTGGTGCATGACCAATGGATTGCACATGGCGCCAGGAGTCTTGGTCTCGTTGGGGATGATGCAGCGCACAAAGTGGGGATGAGTTGACCTTAGATTGGTCATAAGCTTGTTCAGGTTTTCCTGAGGGTACAAACAACAGAGACTTCATAGCACTTTTTATATAGATGCATGATCATGTTTGTGTATAGTTCATTTTAACTGACAAAAAATGAAATAACTATCAAAATAGAAGCAATAGAGTAATTTCAGAGGCAAAAAGATGTGATATGTCAGTATCAAAATAAGTCAGCCAAAATAAGTTTAAGAAAATTATCATATTGGCTGACATCTTTGCATCACACCCAGGTTATGGTTTACATTTGTAACTGTAATGTTCTTCTGAAATGCTGGAACAAATACTATTCCTGAAACCTGTTAAGCATGTTTGAGTTTTAGCGCAAGATGTGTTAAATCTGGACGCTGGTCATGATATCACATTTTGATCACATGGCTGGCTATACTCACCCTGTGAAGGGCAGACACAGTCTGAAAGGAAGAGCCCTTTTTTTTCTTCTCCTTCCCCTTTCCACTCTCCAGTGCTAAAACATGCAAGAATGTAAATGTCTTGTGTAAAATGTTAAGGAAAGTATCGTGCATTTTCCCCCACACAATTATGTATGCTATAGAACAATAAGCACAGGGATGAGATATATACAGAAATACCTTCAGCAAACATCTTAAAGGTATAAAATAATATTTATTCATGCTTGTCCTTGCAGTAACACTATTGTACTTTTAAGGCAGCATGAATGTAACCAATTAGTAGACTGCACTACCCTCTAACCTTGCAAATAACAGAAAGTCATGGCTATTTTCATGCAGCTAATTCTGGGAACACCCCATATGATCCAAGTAGCCCTAAAGAGTTACAGATGCTGCTTTCTAAATGTAAACAGCAAATCAAAGCTCTCAAAACATACAAGAAAGAGGCAGTGTTACAAATAGGTCTATCTTAAAAAGTGTTAAAAGCTTGCTGTCTCCTGTTGATGTCTCAGTTTTGAAAGCCATTTTAAAAGTCATTGTAACTCATTATGCCACATAGGGTTACAAATGGCATAGGCCTCAAATACATCAAAACTTACCAGACTCAGCACCAGCATAGTTGGCAAAAAGATTAGCCAGTAATTTTACTGTAGATTTTTGGTATAAACCGACCACTGTCTCATTGAGAGGGTCTTTGTTTTTCATCAGCCAGTTATTAATATTGTAGTCCACAGTGCCAGCGTAGTGAACCAGAGAGAAATGAGCCTCTGCTTTGCCTTTAATAACTCTTGGCTTCTGGAAGTTGTTTGATTTCCCCAAGTGGTTGTCATAAAGCTTGGCTTTAAATGTGGCATCACTGGCCTTGGGGAACATGCACTCCTCTTCAAGAATGGACATAATACCCATGGGCTAGGAATAAGTAGTAGCTCAATATTAGAGAAAGTTAAATGTTGATATCAGTGTTCATCATTTACCATAAAACAAACAGTGTAACAGAAATAGAGTGTGTAAGGGATAATGTTCTAATGTTCAGAGAGTACTGTACATGAAAGAATTGAAGTTTTAAATCGCCAGTATCTTGGCCGGATCGCATCAAATTCGCCTGTAGGATCACTACTCCAACCTCTTAAAGCACACTAAGTTTTGTAAACTTTGTCCCATAAGGGGCGTCATAATTGCCAATTTTATAATTCCCCCGGGCACCAAAACAGCTTATTGTGTATCATCTGGATTGGGCTACATCCACAACAAGTTTCGTGTTGCCTGGCGTTTCAGTGTTCCAGGACACCTCAACACAAAATCAGCGAGAAGAAAAAAAAAAAAAAAAACACACAAAAAAAAAAACCCTCAGACTAAACCTATATGACTGTGCTAAACCTACGCTAGTGGCGGTCATAAATACTTGACCTCCGAACGTTGGAGTAGCCTATTCAAAGTCAGTGGGATGTTTGTCAGCATTCTAAAGAGCCGTATAATAAAAATAGGTAATTTACCTTTTCAATGAGATCAATGCAGGCCTGCAAGTCCATGCCAAAGTCAATGAACACCCATTCAATGCCCTCCTTCTTGTACTCCTCTTGCTCCAACACAAACATGTGGTGGTTGAAGAACTGCTGCAGCTTCTCATTAGTGAAGTTGATGCACAGTTGTTCAAAGGTGTTGAACTGGACAAAAAAGATAAACAAATAACCTACTGTCACTAAGGATTATTATATTTTCTACGGAATACTGTTATATTCCTCATCTGTGTCTCTATGCTCTGAAGAAGGTCTCAAGTCAACTAGTCCGTTTAGGACAAGCTATTTTAAATAAAGACGTTTTAGTTATGATGTGCCTTGGCTTGAGAAACCTTTTCCTCTCTTTTTTCGAATATTGTAATATACTTTTGTCCCTACTCACGTCAAAGATCTCAAATCCAGCAATATCCAGCACCCCAATGAAGTACTGACGGGGTTGTTTTGTGTCCAGTGAGTGGTTGATTCTTATCACCATCCAGAGGAACATCTTCTCGTACACTGCTTTTCCAAGTGCACCAACGGCGTAATATACCTGACAGGTTTAAAATAATTTAAAAGAAAATGATGCTACCAAAAATGACAAGTCAAACACAGAAAAATAGAAAACAACAGCAGGTTGATGTTCTGAATAATTTGTTTATTTATGGAACAATGATTCTGTTTTAAAGCCATTAAGTCCATCTTACCTGTTGGACATTTTGTCCCTTGGTGACCCACTCATTTCCTACTTTGACCCTTGGATGACACAAGGCCTTGATTAGGTCTGCAGAGTTTAGGCCCATTAGGTAAGCAGATTTGTCTGCATCTAAAATGTACAGATATATGTCAGTCATACCATACAGTAATGGAAAGGCAAATCCCTCTCAGAGTTAAAGAGAGTTTCACAACAAATCAGTCTTTCACCTTATATTACATGTGTTGGCTAGCTTTCTAACCAAACCACAGATGCTGAAGGACCTTACTACCAGTATCTATGTCGGTGAATGTTACCTGTGTTTCTGGTGTTACCTAGGTAGCTACTAACCAGACCTGTCAGGATAAATAGGCTTCGCTAAGAAGTATTGTGCTAAAAACCTAACAAAATATGATCTTTTTTTTTTAACACACAGTAACCTGTTGCAGCATTATAAGACAGCAAGCCAATTATGCCATGGCAGGTGTAAAGAGAATAAGCTAACATCTGTTTATATTAGACAGCCAGCTTATTTGGACCTGTCATTTTAAGGTGAGGATTATTACATGTTTCCTTTAAGAATTTAATGTTATTTTCAGATGTATATAATAATTTGTAATGCACACATCTAGTGTCATTGTATGACATTCGAGTAAGCAAGAACATTTTGAAGGAAATACCCTCAGTGCCATCAGCCTCTGCCTGCTCCTCTCTCTGCTTCTGCTTAAACTTCATGTTGCCATAGTGCATGATGGCGCCAGTCAGCTTGTAAATGCTGTTTTTCTCCTCTTGAGTGAAGCCCAACACATCGAACGCCTCCTGTGGGATATATGAGGAACAACTGAATAGATGTAGACATACAGTGCATTACATTGCATCACGTAATTGCTCTGTTCAATTTAAGTTCTTCCTCACATCAGTAGCCATCAGCTCATCACCATCATTAATCGAAGGAACCGTTGTCTCTCCTTGGGAGATGAAGGCATAGTCATAGGGGTTGGCTGTAATCAGCAGCATCTCTGAAACAGAAGAAATCATTTCTTATAAGCATCCCCCTTTGCGACATATGATGTTGTGGTATGGTTTGAACTTTTAAATGTCTTACCCAGCATTTCTGGTTTTCTCTGAGAGAGGATCTGGTAGAAGATGTGGTAATCTCTCTCAGCCTTGAGCTGGAAAGTCACCCGGGACTTCTCCAGTAGATCTGCCAAACAATACAAGCAAGTTGAAGAAATGTTGTATATGATTGATAATTAATGACACCAAAGAATGTAACATTACAGACTGTCCTCACAGGTTTCAATGTCTGCAGAGGCCAATTTGCCATTTGCAGCGAAATGGATCCTGATAAATTTCCCCTGTTGACATACAAAAGCGAAAATAAATGCCCTAGGACATGTAATGAGGCACATACAGGGGCAAAACACACAGTAGAAAACGTCAAGAAAAAAATCCTTTTACACCCAAAGATTGATTTCAATCCAAGTGTTTTAGTTCTATATGTTGGTCTGAATTATCTGGTTGAAAGAAGTTGGGTTTTAATTTTATTTACTCACAAATCTGGATGAGTTGTCATTTCTGATGGTCTTTGCATTACCAAAGGCCTCCAGAGCAGGGTTACACTGGATGATTTGATCCTCCAGGGTTCCCTAAAGAGAAACATCAATCAGTAATACTGCTATTATGATAAAGTACTGCACTTGACTGCACTGTCATGAACTGCACTGTCATGATCTGAATATTATTATGATCTGTTGTTGTGTCGGAATGTGATTATAGGACAGTCAAACTACCTTTTTGTCATTTGAATCCCTTTTGATTACTCCCGCAGCAATGCTGGCAAAGTACTGAATGACCCTCTTGGTGTTCACAGTCTTCCCAGCACCAGATTCTCCACTGAGAAATGAAGAATAATCATTAAGATATTTCTAATTGTGTGGTATGACTTAATACAGGAATATTAATAACCTTGCAGTAGACCTAACTTACGTGATAAGGAGGGACTGATTCTCTCGGTCTAAAAGAGGAAATATGGATTTTCAGTTACATGAATGGGAACAGTGTATATACACCTTAGGTAAAACAAACAAAAAATACAACACTGCATCAATCATTGAGGTGGTTTATCCATTTACAAAGCAGTTTTCATTTATTGTACCTAAACAGTATGTGTATACTAAATAGTATCACTAACATACCTAAATCTATATGTAGGGCTAAGAGCTCAGGGTTTAGCCTAAGCCTGTTGATTGCTAAAAAAAAAAAAAATCGTGATCTTTTCAAATATGCTACATTTCTGATGCATCTTGGTGGACAAAAAATAGGGGTTATGTGAGATGTTTTACATGCACCTATCAGTGGCATTATGTTAATATTTGCAACATGCTTGTAGAAAAATGTTTGTTGAAAAAAATCACATTCCCTTTCAGTTGCTGCCATTATTTTTTAGACATTTAATTTACCTGACAGCATGTACTGGTAGGCATTGTCAGAGATTGAGAAGATGTGGGGAGGAGCTTCAGTTCTCTTCTTGCCTCTGTAGGCAACAACAACTTCCTGGTTGTACACTGGCAACCACTTGTAGGGGTTGACAGTGACACAGAACAACCCAGAGTAGGTCTGGATAAAGAAACATAAGACAGTTTTAGTTTGAATGGGACTGGCACCTCCTGATAACCTAAGACATGCTCACCAGATTGATAATGATTACATCTATGTAATGGTACAACAAACAATCATATTGGTGATGGTTAAATAGATCTAATGGGTCGTATGTCCTGTCTAAAAGGTTATATCTCAGTATATCTCAGGAACCTTCACTTGCAAACAAACTCATCACTGTACTCACATAGATCATCCAGGCTGCATAACGCTCTTTGAGGTTATACAGCACAGCAGGCTCATGCAGGAAGGTGAACATCGCCATGTCCTCAATTTTATCAAACTTTGGCGGGTTCTGGGGGTGGACATCAGCCTCCTTCACGGTAACAGTCTAGCCACAACAGCAGTTAATAAATAAATGACGGTAACTCAAAAATAACATTTCTTACTATATGTGAGGGAAAAAGTCTCCTTTTGAGTTGAGTAGTAGTAGAGTAGAGATACTTTATTTATCCCGAAGGAAATTAAGGACTTTAAGGAAATGAAATTGATGCAGTCCTACCTTTCCTTTCTCAGTATCACAGGTGACTTTGTCACCATCACGATGTACAATAGTTCCCTTCACGTACTCGTCATCAGGATCCGGCACAAAACATTCCCTTTTCATGTCAAAGGGGCGTGTCTGTGCCTCAAGACGCTCTCTATCCGACTTCCTCAGGTACGGAGCTGCCGCCCCAAACTCCTTCATTGCAGCGTCCCCCATGGTTTAGCTTTGGAAGAAATTGGTAGCTTAAGGGCCGTCATAACAACACTTTTTATTCACAGTGATGCTCAGGTATTGATGTTGATGTTGGATCTATGATTGCTTATGCAGATCCAGTTGCAGATGAGTTTCAAGTGAATTCCATTGTTGCTGAGGGTCCACATATCTCATGAAGTGTGTGCTAATGTCAAAGAAATATTTACTGGTCTAGTTACATTTGCTAGTGTTTGGTTTGTATGCAAGTCTACACCAACAGCACTTACTGTACTCACAGCTCCTCGTCCGTCAGACAAAGTAGGTGATGTTACGGATCTATTCACAATACATTAAAAATATTTCATATTGCATTAAAATATACCTGTCGATTCACATTAATATAAAAACAGTATACTGATGACATACATATATGGGCAGTTCCACAGAAATTGAACTCAATTGTCACATTTTTGTCACAACAATAAAATGAATGATTAAATAAAATTTGATGAATGATAAAAAAATAAATAAAGTGAATGATAAAAGACCATTTGATATTTTTGGCTGTAGAACAAACAAGAAAAACAGTGTGTAGAGGTACACTAATGTTTTACTGTCATTATTCATTATTCCACACAGTATTAATCATTCTTCAAATCTTAACACAGAAGCCTGTAGAGATATTTTGTGTCTTACCTTTGGATGACTTGATTTGAAAACTTGCTGCAGCCCTTGTCCTTTCCTTTATAAAGATAGCTGCCATCTAAATATGGATGATGGCACAGAATGCATCCGCACGGTCATTGTCAGGTTTTGGCGGAAGAGAGGGTGGGGTGGTTCTAACTGCGATTATTCCATGGATCATGCCAGGCTCAACGGGGAAAATGCCTTGTGGGACGAGCTGGTGGAATGAGGGCCACACCTGCGCTGGGATTTCAGCATTCCCCTGGGAACAAGGTATTTGCAACAACAAAGTATCATATGAACGATAACCAAAGCTCAGCTTATTTATACATGCATGCACTGGTCATTATCTATATTAAGCATATCGTATCACCACTGTCAGTATTGTACCACTCTCACTACTGTTCTCCCTTGTCTGATGTGTGCACGATTAAGTGGATTAAGAAGGCTCTCAGCTTTAGTGTGAACATTCTCCACACATCACAAGTTTCATGTTAATTACATCATGATGTTCTGATAATGCGCAAGGTAGTCTTGCAGTGTACACTGCAATAGAGGGGAGTTTGTATTTATTTTTTATCTATTGGATGTTACTTTTGAAATCAATCGGTTAGGCCTGCCAAGCAGAAAAGCATCTCAAAGCAATGCAAAAGTGGAATCTGTAAAAAAAGTATGATGAATACAGTTACAGTTACATTGAAACATGGCTTTGAAGTGATTTTGCCATAATGAGATCATATCAAAGTTTGAAGTGTCTTTACTTTCAGTCATTGAATGTGAACTTGGAAGTGATCGTGATGGCAATGTCAGATAATGACAATTCTTTATCAAAACATTCAGAACTATGATAAAGTTGGAATGAAAAAAGACAAGCACTTTTTTTGTTGTATTATCGTAAATTAAACTATACACAGATCTATTTACAAGGCAAAGGATAAAAACCAGCAATAATCATTTTCAAAAAGCTAGGCTAAGTTGACTGCATTTATCTTTATTGGAAGTTTATTTGCATCTAAATTGTTTTATATTAGGGTAAGAGGGAAAAACCTTGTATAGTTAAACAAATTACAACATCAGGTAGACCCAAAAATATGAAAGTAGTGATGGTGTGTATAAACAACTTAAGATCAGGTCAAGTTCTAATGACCTAGCTGTGGTCCCACATTATCAAAAAAATAAAGAAAAAAGGAAATACTTGTACTTTTAATACTTAAGTATTTATAAAAACAAATACTTTGTACTTGTAAATTGGCACAGCAACTTTCACTTATAGTGGAGTAATGTTTGACTAGGAGTATCTCTACTTTGACTTAAGTAAAGGAATTGTGTACTTCCTCCACCTCTAAATGACTATTGTTGAGGTATTTCATTCATCAAAACATACAGATAAAATGCATCTATACACTTGATGATACCAAATAAATTACTTGGGCAATACAGTTTTGTCTCTGTGTCATTTCTTTTGCAACCCTCAGCATATGGTGACTGTGAAAAAAGGCTTCTAAAGGTGAAAATGAATTCAAATTAAAATTAGATTTAAATAATACCACAACCACAAAGTTATGGACGTGTACTTCATTAACATCGACAGAAGTATCAGATGCTAAAAATAGTGTGAAGTATTTGGTATTTGATGTCAGGCATCTGTCAGTGAGATACAGTATAGCCAGTCTGTCTTAACAGACACAAGTTCTGGCTATCCAGCCTGTCGGCACTCTGTGAGAGGTTCACTCATCTTTAACCTTGGGCACGCGCTGGCCTTTAGCAGCTCCATGTGCGTCCACAGTGCAGAAGCGAGCGGTCGTAAACGAAAATTGCACGTTTGGCTCGCGCCCTGCTCCTCCAGTGTTCTGTATTGCGGTGAGAGTCGCAAGGGACTAATGCCGGCTGTCTGCTCTGTAATCCTCCGCATAGCCCTGCAGTCACAGGCTTACTAAGACCCTTTGCTCGGAGCTTTTTTAAGCAGTGGGGTGGGGGGTGTTGTGTTACTTTGTAGGCAGTGTGCAATAAGTGACCTTATTGTGAACTGTTGAGGGCTATCATGGCTTCTTTTGTTCTTCTATAAAGACGCACGAGTTTATAAATATCTCTATTTGTGATTGTAGTTCAAGTGTAGATATAGTTTCCTTTGCCACATGCATATTAAATCATGGGTGCAATTCCATTAAATTTCCAGGTATTTTATGGTTAAATTGTCTTTTTATGACTAAGTCTTGTGGTGAACAAGATTGATTCTATTTTTGAAGGACCATTTTCTGAAGACTTAATCAAAAGTGGTTATGAACCAACTAAAAATGAAAGATTGATCAAACAGCTAAAACCATTTACTTTAGGTAAAAACAAACTAGACTGACTGCTGATGTGTCAATTTTCCAAGAGGTGAAAACATATCAATAAAGGTTAGATGTTTCACCAGTCCTGTGCTATATGATACACTGTCACCCTTGGGCTGGTGCTGACGGCTGTGACAAATGTTAAGTCACCTCAGGACACTGGTGCTAAGTGGTGTGAACAGCTGAGGAGTAAAAGGTCAGGAGTTTTAACAAGGCACAAATGTCTGTGATGAGTGGTAAGAGGTTTGGATTGCTACCAACAGCTACCAGTCATGTCATAAGAGAATGGCTATTCTCACTATTTTGCTTGTCTTGTGCAAGGTCCTGTGAAGCCAAGCTTCGCAAATGAAACACTTTTAAGACCAGAAGATTAATGCACTGGTGTTAGTAGATTAAGCGCTTCAACAGCTGCCTGCACCAATATTGGGTTGGGATAGGTAGTGATTCATTTGATTTAAGAAAACAAAAAGAATTAAATAAGAATATGGTGGGAAGATTCTTATTAAGGTCATGATGAATAATGAGGGGGAACCTGGAGCTATATCTCTGGACCACTTGAGGTGGAGCTGTAAGCTGTAGACTTTGTCACATTCATCATCGTGACAAAAGGGTTAACTACAGTAAATAAGAAAACTAAAATTAGAAATGTGAATGAGAGACAATTTTCTCTACTTTTTTCATACATGATTGGAGAGGTTTTCTAGTACTTCCAGTGTAAACTTTGTTATATATATATATATATATATATATATATATATATATATATATATATATATATATATATATATATATATATATGTGTGTGTGTGTGTGTATATATATATATATATATATATATATATATATATATATATATATATATATATATATATAAAATAAAATCAGAGATGCATTCTGTTGTGATTGACCTGTCAGTTTCATCAGCTGGCCAGTCTGCATTACAAAGTTGATGATATCCTCACACTGTTTTCTAAAGCTGCCAAAGTTATTTTAATGGCTTAATGTTTCAACCTGTATGGTCTTCATCAACCTGTGCATAACTGTGCACTTGTACCTGCACAATAGTCCCACACTATCCCACTTCCTGGAACATCACTCCTTGTCAGTCGTACCCTTAAGATACCTTCTGTTATTTTGTTCGTACAAGAAAATACTGTGACTTGTAAAAGACGTGGTGGCTGTAGATATGGCGGAAGAGTGAAAAAATTACTAGTCAAAGTCATAAACATTGTTTACATTTAACTTAACACAGAACCTTTACCTTATGCACAACATACAATTAACTGAAATATTAAGACGGTTCATTCACACCCCTAGAATTCCACTGCCAGTCTACATCTGGAGGCATTTACAACAAACATCAGAATCTGTACCTGTAATCCCGGATGAAGGCACTCCAGCCGTGCCTGGTGAGGCTTGGGCAGCAGGTAATCTGGGGTGCACCTGTGTTTACTCCGTCAAGACTGGCTGCACATACACCTAGGCTGTGTCGCAATTCCAACTCAGACATTCAAAAAGATCACTTTCTCTGAGAGTTAACAGTGAAATGCTGTTTGAATGCGCAGCTATTTTATGCGTGACCAAGGATAGAAACTACTTCATTGACGTGATCAGGACCTCCCGTACATGGGAACCATCAATAAAATAAAGCAAGTCCGGTACTGCCCTCCAGCACAGTCTGCATCATGAACACTGAACACAATTTTTTTTGTCACAAACATCATTCAATTTTGTCAACATGTTTATTTTCAGTTATATCTAACAAGTTACCAACATAAATGTAGCGTTATTACATGATATTAAGCAATTACTGTCATACATCTTTAATCTATAGTCAAGTCATTTATTGTTAATATTATGCTCATATATTATTGTCAACCATTCAGAATTATAACAATGTCTTTATTGTTAAGAAACTAACATCAAGTGTGTGATAAAGGAGGCCTCAAAATGGTCTCACCATTCTTCTAAGCATAATTCTTGGTCCAGCACTCCAACCAAGTCCTTCACTGGAGCCTGCTTCTAGGGCAGAACCATCAGTTGGATGGTTCAAATAATTCAAGTCTGGTGGTCCTAACAAAAGGACTAAAGTAACTGAATCAGATGCGCACATTTCCATAACACATGTACTAGCCCCGCCCCCTTTCTTTTTTATGTTGTTTTCAAGTTCTGTAAAGGTCTTATGCATATTTCTCATATTAAGAATTATTTAGATGTCATCTAAATATTTTAATGTTTTCATTCAGTGTTATTTTTTCTCACAATTTATGTGAGAATCAGAAGTTATATTTACGTGCTTTAAATTTTAAAACACATTTAGTGCCATCAGAACAATTGAAGACAAGTCACGTCTTCATGCTTTTGGCAACACGTTTTCGTCCATCACTCATATTCCGGACTCCGGTGCTTTGGGCCCTGACTCTTCTTCCAGATATTTGAAGTCAGCTTCACAGCTGTAAAGAATTGGGCTCCCCCTTCAGTCCAAAAGTGAGAACAACTAAAGTCTGAAAGAGGTCTGAAATGGGAAAAGGTAATACTATTTACAAAGTAGCCGTGATGCTCGGTCAGCCCTTGTGTGTATAGTCTGGTGGTGGTCTGGAGCTGTGTGTGTCATAGTGGACATGCCATGGTTATCCATATGAAGGGCGTCCGTGAGGTGAGGACCCTGATGAAGGACCTATTGCGTGGGTCTATAAAGGAAGAGCTGGAGCACACTGGAACTTAAACTTTTATATTTTTATTTGGTGCAAAACACAGACTGACATTTTGATGTTACTACATCTTCTTCTCTCTTCATCTCTGAAGAACATGTAGTAACATCGAAACAGTCAGTTTGTGTTTTTCACCAAATAAAAAATATAAAAGTTTAAGCTGCAGTGTGCTCCAGCTCCTCCTTTATACAAGCACTGTCCTACTGTGATGCACCTGCCAGCTTCTGGATGATGCGTAGTAGAGTTCCCTCCTAACCTATTGCGTGGGTCTCTCAGACTGATGGCCTCCAAAATGTGCAGCCTCGCGTGTCAGTATCCATCTGTGGGGAGCAGGTGAAACACACCGTGCATCACTGAGCATCTGGTTTCTCTCCACACAGCTACTGTAGCGCTCTCCTTCTCTCCTACATCACCCTACAACACATGCTTAGAAGGAGCCTGCGTCCAAGCTTCCTCCTCCATGTCTGTCGGTAATGACTATGTGATGTTAGGGGATGTTATGGACAGCGTGGTGGGGGGGGGGACACATGCTTTGCTTCTCCGTCTCACCCTTTGACCTTTTCGTGACCTCTGACCTCTCCCAAAGCCCGTTCACCACCTGTCTCACAGAAGCATGGATATGGGTGACTCTGTGGTGGAGGAGGAGGCTGAGTGAGTGTGTGTGTGTGTGGGCGCTGTGTGTGTGTTGATAGAAGTGGATGGTGTGTGGGGGTGATCTAGGTTTCAGGGTTGGGTGTGGCCAGCAAGGGCACGTTGTCTCTTCTCCTCCGGCCCAGTGGGGGGCGCCGGTACTGTTCGCCGTCGGCCAACGTCTGGGGCAGCGGCTTCCTCTTGCTCTCGGGCAGCAGCAGGATGGACAACACAGCCAGCAGTGCCAGTGAGGAGTAGACCACGTGGTGCAGGAAGTAGCCGTAGTGGTTGCGCAGGTCCATGAGGGGGGAGCTAAGGCGGCCCACACAGCCCAGAGCCAGCACCGCACCGACACCCGCACCCCTAGAGGGCAGCACAGAACAGGAAACGTGTACCACATTATTACCACAGAATCACAGCACAGTACCACAGCATCACATCATACACAACATCATCATATGTACTTCATGGTAGACATGACCACAGCATTACTCTAACTCTAGAGGATCAGCAGAGAACCACCCTCCTGGGCTTTATATCTGTATATAACTTTATATTTCAAGTACCAGGAAGCGGACAGCGAACATCATCAAATATTCCACATTTCCCCGAAATTACCTTTTTCAACTCCAGCCCTTCAGAACCCTGCAGTGCACAGCAGGAGTGGTTTCTTTCCCACAGCTATCACTCATAAAAAGCTGACCAGTATCAGTGCATATACCCACTCTATTTTTATTTCTTATTTCCTAACTGACTATTTCTCCATATCCCACACACCATTATCACAATATCAAAACATTATGATTATGCAGTAGCCAGTCACAGTGCACTTTATGTATTTTGTTGATGTCTCTATATTGCTTGTACATTTAGATGTATAAATAATGGATACATTGTCAAGTCTGTATATAATGAATATGCTGTCTGTATAATGGTGGGCATTTACTGTATGAATAGCCTGAATCAACAACTGCTGCAAACAGATCCGATGTATACCTAAGCATGTCTTGTTAAATAAAGCTAATTCTGATTTTATGGTACGCATATAACAGATGCATGATACAAGATGTCTTACAAGATTACAACACATTTCTATTGTTACCTCTACAGTATAATTGTATTTAGAGGGTATATACAAAATTACATATTAAAAAAGGACCACCTACTAAGATGATCAGTTACAAGATGATTGCTGAATTGCTGAAATAACTGAAAACCATTTAATGTTACAAAACCTGTGAAAAGGCATACAACTAAAACAAAAGCTTTGCTGAGTACAACATTGCTACCTTAAGTAGGAATTCATACGTAAAGCATGTCAGGAGCTTGGTGTTTGGTGTTGGTATTAGTAAATTGATAAGTCATCAGTAAATTGCACTGAAAAAAGCTATTCTATATTTGCTTTATTGTAATGTAATGGAAAGTTACAGCAACACAAATGAAGATGTTATAAGATTTGTGACATCTATTTTAGCAGAAATATAATGCTAGGCTTGCCCTGGGGGCGCCACTGGCGTTGCATTGCGTACCTGATGACAGTGGGCATGATCTCGGCCGTGAAGAAGATGCACAGGTGGGCCGCGGCCTGAGAGGCGAAGAGCCCCATCACAGAGAATACAGTGATGGCCGACTCTGACAGATCTGCAGGGCAACACAGCAGGGACAACAGATGTGAAAGCATAGCGAAGGTTCTCCCAGAAAAGCTATGTCTGTCATCATTCATCTCTAATCCAATCAGCTACCTTCAGCTGTCTTTAAAACGTGTCAGTTTACATACCTTATTTGCTGGCTACAGCAGGACTAAGGACAGGGACCTACACCAAAGTTTGATTCCTACATGTCGAAGATTCCTTGTTATATTCCTGGTTATATTGGACTGAAGTGTTAATTTTGGAGTGAAGTGTTAATTTTCACTCTGCTTCAAAATCTTTCTGGTTGAAATATGTAGTAAACTTAGATATCTATGGATGGAACTGTCACAGCTCAATTTAACCACACAGTGGACAGCAGCAGAAGACCTCCTCTGGTAATAACCATAAGCAACCACAGGGTGGCAGCATAGCTTAGTATAATAAAAAGATATGGCCAGAACGTGGCATGTTATTTCTGAGCTGTTGCTCGCAAAAGGGCAGAGGGAAACTGAAACACAAACCATCTTGGAAAGAGCAACACATTCTGGTTTTGACATGTTGAGTGTTACTTTGGGTCACAGCAATACACTTCTCACCACAGCAGCACAAACTTACACTCCATTAGTCCCAGCAGAATGAGTGAGGCCAGTCCCGTCAGCGTCATAGCCAGGAGCAGAATTCCACGGCGGCCACACCTGTTGACGGTTGCCCATAGCAACAGCCAGGCTCCGCCTCCCGCGCACACGGAGAGCAGGTAGGTCCAGTAGAAGCTGGGGGTGGTGCCTCTGACGTCACCGCGGAAAGAGCTGTAGCAGTGGCTGATTCCATGGGAGATAAAGCTGACAGGATAGACAGGAAAACAAACACAAACAGGTTCATTTTCCACTTGTGTACGTCAGCGCTTACTAAGCAAGCTGAGGGACAAACTACTTGTCTAGCTCACTGAGATGAGCTGGCATTTGGCCCTTTAAGGCAAAGTAAACTGAAAGTACAGTACCCTTCGAGTACAGTATTTGTAAAGTATATAAAATATATATTTTCACCAATCTGTAGTCTACTGAAAATCCTTCTGAGGACAGCCAAAGGCAGCTTCCCCTGCCTGCTGAGCTTTGGCCTATTAAGGGAACTGCAAGTAGTGCATTAGTCTAAATATAACTGGAAATAAAGCAGAATTTTTTTAACAATATGTGAAGTGTATTTTCACCAATCAGTACTGAAAATCCTTAAGAGGGCAAGCAAAGACAGCCTCGCCCAGCTGCTTTCAGGCTCTACGGCGTGGCACGTACAGTACTGTATGTGTGGCCAAAAAGCTCTGTCCAGTGAGCTAAGAGCCTGGCACGACTTACGAGGTGAAGCCCAGCACGCAGATGTTCTTCCAGATGTTCCTGCTGTGGAAAAGCTCATGGAAGGACAAGTGTGGGCGGGTCGAGGAGGGCGGCTCTGACTCCAGCTCTGTGTGCGGAAGAATAAGAACACCGCCGCAATGACATGACTAGGCAGTCTGTAATTACAGCCCGCCGCCCGCCCTCACAGGCCAATGGCGACATCATGAGCTCTAATGTACAGGGCTGCTCAGAGCACCAGCTCAGTGTTTGCACATGGTCCTTGGCTGAAAATACAGTACTCTACTTGACTGTTTTCTTCCAAAATCTTTAACCAAAAGTCACATCAGAATACAAAAATGAATATGAGAATGTACTAATATGAATATCAATTTGCTTCATTTTTAAAGCAGAATTACACTACTGTCTGCCTTTGTACACGACTCTTTATATGGTTTGATATTTGAGAAGCCAAACTCCAGTTTAGTAATGTTCTTAGTATAGCAGTATAGGTTTATGTGAGCATGGTGTTCTGTAGCAGTAGGCATACAGTAGGTTCATGTGACCGTGTCTACTCACCTGTGAAGCTCTCGTCATCCCTCTCCCGCTCTCTGTCCCTCTCTCTCCTCTCGCTGAACGAGCTCATATCCCCAGACCTCTCGGACAGCAGCAGCCAACGCGGAGACTCTGGGAACACCCCAGGAATGCTGTCACAAACACAAACAAACCACAGAAATAAACAGACAAACATGAGACTATTCCCAAAGACTGGCTTCACTGTAATCATTTTATTTTGACATCTAAGGTACTGGTAGTCGGTGTACCATTAATGTATTGGTAATGATAGAGACAGTTGTACAAGACCTAATAGCTAATGGCTAATCATGAAGACCTGTGAATGACAGCTAAAAGCTGTCTAAATGTAAATAAGAGCTAATTCATATGGTGGTAGGCTAAACATTAAGACCAACGTGAATGACAGCTAGTAGCTAATAGGTAACTATGAAAACAGACATGTAAATAAGAGCTAATTCATGTGGTGGTACTGTAATTATTAAGCCAGACTTGCCAGTGTCAGCTAATGGCTAATTATGAAGACAGACATGTGTCTGGCAGCTAATGGCTAACTGTGAAGACAGACATGTGAATGACAGCTAATAGCTAACGACTGACGTTAATATCTGAGTGCCACTGAGGGCCCTTGGAGATCAATGCGGCGTATTGACGAGAGGAAAGGATGTCCGGTTGCATTATCCCACTTGAGTGCCCATCCCCTGCTCCTGCTCACCCGTACGAGAGGAAGAGCGTGAGGGGTGCTGCTCCCGTCCCCAGCAGCCCCCGCCACGACTGGCACCCCAGCGCCACGCCCAGCAACATCAGCTCCCCCACAAACGTCGTCAGGCCTGCTACCACAGTAACTAGGAGCCGCAGCGAAGGGTCACAGAGTTCTAGACCTGTCGGTCAAACACAGGTGAGGCATGAGGGCTTATGGGGGCTAGCTTCACACATGCTGAGGGCCACATTAAATAGGGATTAGATTACCAGGATTAGGAATTAGACTGCAGCTATCAACACAGAGAGCTGATTAATTCCCCAGAGTTAATTACTCACAACAAAAGAAGCACATGCAGCAAAAAAAGCAACTGCAGGATAAACATAATCTTTTTCCATTAAACACCATTAAAACTGGACCACGGCGACAAAAATGTCACACTGATGCCAGTCTGCAGAGTTAAGAGGACTTTCCATCAGCGTTAGAGGTAAAAGTTTATCAGCACAGGGGAATATATTAAATTTCCATGCTGGGCCCTCTACACTGATGGTGCGGAGAGCTGACTCCATCAACCCAACCCTACAGGTCTATTTACGTTCTGCCTCTGGGAAACTGAAACCGATTGTAAGAGCTACTGCACAGTGACTATGCATTAAAACTGAAACCGTTTATACTTATTGTATGTCCTCTTATGTCCACATGGCTCTGTTTCTTACTGCATACTTTATTGTCAGTATCACTTTGTATGTTGCTGTACACTAAAATGCCCACACAGTCCGTACTGCCCATGTATATAACTGTATGCTCAAATTCTGTGTGAGCCTATAAATTACTGTCCATATAAGTCTGTATGCTATTTTATGTCCTCTTCTCTCTATATGGGCCTGTTATTTACTGTAAACATTAATACCCTTATGAGTCTCTGTGTTACTCTGTGTTTACTGCCTCACGTGTGACGTGAGAGTGAGGTATGGTTTGTTTCAAACGACTGGCTCGCTGAGTTGCTGGCTTAAAGCAAAGCATTCTCGACTTGAAATAGTGACGTTTTTGGACTCTCTCGTCCAAACATCAGCATACCACATGGGTGGGTACGGTGTGGTACGGTGACGTTCGGACGAGATTGTGCAAAAGCGTCACTATTTCAAGTCCAGAATGCATTGCTTTAAGTTATCCAGTCATTCCAAACAAGCCTGTAAACTCGCGTGTGATCTAAACGTGTGAGGCAGACTCACGTGTGATGTAGAGAGTGAGGTAGACTCCGGCGCTGGCCGTGGCAAGACAGAAGCGCATGACGATGAAGATGGCGGGGGAGGGCGAGACACACACCAGCACGCCAAACACCACAGACAGCGCCAGGGAGGAGAGCAACGCTTTGAGCCGCCCCAGCCTGACAGAGGAAGAGGAAGAGGAAGAGGACGCACATTTACGACATGAGCCTATTTTACCTCAGAGTCTATTTTACCTCACACACACACACACACACACACTCCCACTGGGCTTCGGCAAGAACAATGGACAACAAACATTACATCACACAGTTGTCAACACTACCATAATAAGCATGCCAAGAATAGAGACAATTAGCATTTATTCCTCTGCTCTCCCCGTTTAAGATCCTTGTCCGTGCCCCTCATTAAACCGCTATTTGAATTCACTTTTGTGATTAACCTTTTATTAAAGCTTTTTGGGAAATAAACCAACAAAACAATTAATACAGAAAAACATCGACATCAAGTAACAATACAAGGGGAAACATATACGGATGAGGTGTCCTGGAAATTTTGCAGACCAACTGGACCATGTGACTGAACAAACACGTCCAACAACAATAGGACAATTGACTCAGGAAATAATAGTACGGAAATAATGATAATAAACCTAAGTATTAAGTGTTCTCCCAAACAGCAGTATGTTAGAATAAGGTCTGTAGTCAGGAAGGCTTAAATCCATAATTTGAATTAGAGGAGGGTAGCAGGGTTAGGGTCAGGGTACCGACATATTAATGTAAAATGTAAAAAGTAGTACCACCCAATTTTGAAGGGGTAATTCACACTTGAATCTCTTCTCCCAAAGGTACTCTTCCTAGGTGCACAAGTATCTTCTGTTTTCTCTAATTCACTTGATCAATTCACTTTTCGCGTGTCATGTTGTTTTTCCTCACCTGTCAGCAGTGAATCCGAAGCCCAGGAAGCCAACGAGGGCGCCCAGAATGAAGCAGACTTCCTCCAGGGGCACGAGCCAGTACTGCCCACACACCAGGTCCCACTGGGCCCACAGGAAGTGGGAGAGCGCAGCCAGGAAACCAGGGGCACGGAAATAGGGCAAAGGTCAGCAATAGGAAACAATACAGCATGTTACAGCCCCCACAGCAGCAACGTTTGGTCAGTCACACACACAGACACACACACACACAAATGCACACTAATGCACACATGCTCACACACACACACAGACACACACACAGACATACACACAGACACACAGCCCATTAGGGTTGTTAGACATTGAGCACAGAGTACTGTGGGGCATTAGCCCAGTGAGGGGGCCTAGGCTAACGGCAGTAATGATGCTAATGATGGCCTGTGCTGATGCCAGGCCCCAGCGAGAGGCTGTCACATATCATCACTCAAGCTCGCTCCCACAGCCCCCATCCCCCCCCGCAGCACCGCATTCCTGCCCTCTGAGTCTGCCCCCCCCCCCCCCCCCCCGGTCCCCTCAGGAGAGAGGCTCCGTGTGGGCACAGCACGGCACGGCACGGCAGAACACACACACACACACACACATGCACGCACACATACACACACGCACACACACACACAGCCAAATGCTGGTGAAATATAAAAGTGGCTGGACCCTTTGGGACAAAATAATAACTTACTATTGGGTGGCTGGTGAATTTTATCATTTCTTTGTCAGTGGCTGGTAAGAGTTTGCATTTTGCAAAGTCTATTTCCACCCCTGACACACACACAATGACACACTGAAACACACACACAATGACTGGCACGAATGACTGATGCTTTGGCCACCCTTGGTCCAGCCCTTTTGCCATCTTGCTCAGATGACAGTTTCACACAAAAATCCCTAAAACACTGTCTGCACAGAGACACCCCAGTAAGTGTTCAGCCGTGGCCGTTTTCTGTCCGTGTTCGTTTAGAATGCATGTTAACAAATTAGACTGTTCACACGGCACGCATGCTCTGCGCGTATTCTGTCCCTATACAAACATATTGCATACGGATACGCGCTGTACGCGCTCAAGTCGGTGTCAATAAGCCCTAAGACCGTGTTGCAGCAACAACTCAGTGAAGGCGCATTGATTACAGTGGCCTCATACTACTTAGATGGAAGCTCGGAGAGCTGAGTCGACACTGCCAACAGGAAGCACGTCGTATTTCTCGTATAACTCTTGCTGTTGTCTTTCTCTAGCACACCTCACCCTCTACACATCACACGTGTCTACAGGCCTGTTTGAAATGACTGGCTGGCTAAGAAGCAGCTGACTTAACGCAATGCATTCTGGACTTGAAACAGTGACGTTTCTGGGCAAATCACCCATGTGCTACGGTGACGTTCGGACGAGACTGTCCAAAAACGTCACTATTTCGTATTTCGAGGTCCCGAACGCGTTGCTTTAAGCCAGCCACTCATCCAGCTAGTCATTTCAAACAAGCCCACACACTTACACCTTGATTGCCCTTATGAGTCTCTGTGTTACTCTGTGTTTACTGCCTCACGTGTGATGTAGAGAGTGAGATAGGGCTTTAAGCCAGCCACTCATCCAGCTAGTCATTTCAAACAAGCTCACACACACAAACACCTCCTTTCTCTTTCGTGTCACTCTTCCGAGGCCGCTGTGTTTTAATCAGTCTCTGTATCTTTAAGTGAGCTTTGCGAAATGATTGTATTTTCAGCTGCCGGGGCCTGACTGTGTGCCAGACACACCACCCGCCAGTGCCGCCCGGCCGACACCACCCTCCTCCCTCCTAGGGCTAAAAACAAACAAACAGCTCCCTCACCGTGGCCAGAGCGAGAGACGGAGAAGAGGAGAGGAGAGGAGAGGAGAGGAGAGGAGAGGAGAGGAGAGGAGAGGAGAGGAGAGGAGAGGAGAGGAGAGGAGGAGTGGAGCGACAGCACACTCACTAAATCCTGCAGTATGATACCAGATGCACTGTCAGACCCATCGGCTTATATGAGCATGTGTGATGGATTGGCTTTGTTGCCAAGACAGCACTGGGTCATGTTTACACCCTTGGGTTTCAGTGATAAACTGCAAATATCAATAAAGAGAACCTCATATGTTCTTATTTCACTGCTATTACCCTAAGAGCGAGAAGGGGTGCTTCCAGTGATGAATTTCCAGTAGATGACTGCACTGGTGTTACTTTAGGAATCTAACCTGTTTGACCTTCAGGGCAGGGAAGAGTGCAGCAGTGAACACTAACCTGTAGAGCTCGATACTATAAGCCCGTATGGCAGAGGCCTTTTCCTGTTTGACCACATTTCCTGTCTAACCACATGCCCCTGGTAATGAGTAATCCGCACGGCTGTTTGCAAAATGACCATGTGAATAAAAAGTTCTTTTCAGCAACGGTGTTTACAGAGGGATCGATTCCCCCACGCTCTACCATCTCCTGCCTCCTATTTGCCCTCCTTCTGACAAGAGGGCGCGAATGGACTCCAGAACATTCCTCAGACAGGCAACAGATAAACGTGCCCACTCCGTGCGTGTGTGTCAGGTGTGTGTGACCGACGGCTGGTCTGGTCGTACTGTACCTCTGTGACGATGTTGTTCTTCAGGCCCTCCGTGACGTTGTAGTCCCACCCGGCCTCGCAGTCCACCACGCCCGCCTGCGTGCCGTTCACCGTCAGGTACTGCTTGCACTGGGACAGGCCCCCGCCCTCGCCCTGCCGCACGCCCTTCTCCCAGGGCAGGGACGCGTTGAGCACCTGCGGGGACGGGGAGGGCCCGGGGAGCCGGCAGTGGTGCGGGGAGGCCAGCGTGAGCAGGGGGTCGGAGGAGAGCAGGAAGGCCAGGAAGAGGTTGGGCAGGATGGAGAGGGCGATGAGCAGGCGCTGCTTCTTGCGGCCCAGGGCCAGCACCATCACCTCGCCCGTGGGGGGCAGGGAGGGGGGCAGCGGGAGGGCGGAGGGGGCCGGGGACGAGGGGGTGGGGGAGGAGGGGAGCGACGGAGGGGGCGGGGGGCACGGCGAGGGGGAGGCCAGGGGCGAGGAGGTTGATGTCATGTTTACAGAAGTGGGGCTTGACCAAAAAAAAAGAACAAGAAAGAGAGACCTGGCGTTCCTTACAGTTCAGTGATCACTTCTAAGGTTCTGTCTCTTGCTCCTGCTCTGTCACTGTTGATAGCTCCTCGCAGACCAAAGAGCGGGAAGGAAAGAAAGAAAGAGAGAGAGAGAGAAAGATAGACGTTCTGTCTGTGTCTCTCCCTCTCTCTCTTCCTCTGTCTACCCTCAGGAGACCTACACGAACAGTATCTGTGGACACAAACAACAAACATCTCTCGTTGGGACAGGAGCACTCATTAACACTGTAGTCAGTTAGTCATCAGTGCCTTGTCAGAGTACAATTACAACGTCAAGACTAACGACCAATCGAATCATCCTTCCGGTTCTAATTAACGATGGCAGGTTAAGTGGTAAATCTATTTATCTACCTATGTTAAGATAAGCACATTATACACTTATAAACATGTCCACTGTTGGCTACAAACAGCTTTATGGAGCAACAACTTATCTCAATCGCAGTCATTATATGTGTTCATAAACCTATTGCAAAATACAAGCTGCTCTGTGTGATGTTAATCAATCTGAAAACCATCCGTTGTATTTACATGCAGAAATGGTAGCCTACAGAGCAGGTACAGCGTTTTTAATTGTAAAGATTAATTTGTGGATAAACAGTTCCAAACATTAACAGTAGAGATGTACTTTCGAAACGACCCTTTTTACTGGTCTTACTGGTGTTGATCAACTTCAACAAAACAACAAAGTGTTCTGCATGTTGGACGCAGACACGTTAGATTACACTGGACTGTTTAGGTTTAACTTCAGCTTTAAGAACACATGGTGGGCTACAGAACCTAAAGACATAGTCTACAGCCACCATCAGGCCAGGAAATAGTCTTGACGGAATTGAAGCGTTATATAAGGGGTGTTCTCCAGAGGGGAAAAGTACTGTGCGGCGATGCAGTCAAAGCACAGCGAAACAGCCCATATGCAGGGCCAAACACACACTACATGACGGCCACAGACAGTAGGACACAATGTATCATGTAGTCTGCAATCGGCCGACGTTATGGTAGGGCGAAACTGATGACGTATTCGCTCAACGACACTTAACATACACCTGCGGCAACAAAAATCCAAATTCAGACACTATTTACTTTCCGCCACAGCACAGTGAACCACCGCAATCACAAAACATCAAAATGACAATCAACTTAAAACGGGGGGACCTACCTTTATTCCACAGTAGACAACAGAGACACTCAATACATGGGCTAAATGTCAATCCCTTTTGAAGTCTCTGTGGGGACGTTGCCCGAATGATATTGAGCCAGAATTAAGCAAGATACTAGTTAAAACAGATGAGGGCTACACTGTGTTCCAGATGTCGTATTCCGCATTCACTCCTCTCTCCTGGCTCTATGCGCACTTCGGCAGGCAGGCGGCTTTGTCCATTTGGCTATATTCTTCGCCGGGCAGTTCTTTTGACACTTTGTCAAGTCAAAGTGTAGGCTACCTCGCATTCACCTCATGCAAACCGGTTGTTTTCTTTCTAGCCAGGATAGCGACCAGGGTTCTTGTGTACAGTTTCAGTTACAACGCATTTTCCCATTGAGCAGAAAGGTTAACGCCAGACTTGGGCTGTTGCTGATGTCTCACGTTATTGCTCGAGCAGAAATTTACATCTGCCGACGCAAAACTAAGAATAAATAAATAATTATACTTCAGCCTTATCTTAAAGGGGAAGTCCTGGGCAAACTCGAGTTTGAGGTAGGACCATAGACTGTGTAGGACACGAAGGGCATCGGAAACGGCATTGGATGTTTCGGAAAGAGCAGTGAACTCGTAAAGAATCGGAGACCTTCGGGTGGGCGAGCTCTGCCAAGCCATCTGCACGTCCAGATTTCAGTCGCATGATGGCGACAGAGATCAGTAGCTGTTGTGTGGCAATGAAGAAGAATAGGCCTAGTCTTTGCTGATTAAATCAGCTAAGCGAATCTATTTGTATATGTATTTCCCTAACACTAACCCTTGTCAGTGTCTAAACATGATAGGTATACCTCAATCGTTTCTCTTCTGTCCCAAAATTAGCCACAGACAGGAAAACTTGAATGGATTCCAACAAACCTAATAATGACTAGCTGATTATTTTGAGATTCTATTACACCATGGTGCAAAACTCAACCATGCAATTATTTCAAATAAACATGCTGTGTTCACATCATCTTATGTGAATATGTGTTGTGTATTCTGGAGTATTTTAGGCTATGGAGTCTTTGGAGGATAACATTTAAGTTTTAGACCGGTGATGTTTAAACATCTACAACCCCAATTCCGATGAAGTTGGGACGTTGTGTAAAATGTAAATAAAAAAGAAATGCTATAATTCTCAAATTATGCAAACAGTATATGTGTTTGAGAATAGTTTAAGGACAATATATCAGTTATTGAAACTGGATTTGTTGTTGTATTGGATATTTATGGTCATTTCAAATTTTAGGCCAGCAACGTGTCTCAAAAAAGTTGGGACGGTGTCAATAAAAGGCAGGAAAAGTCGAGTAAGACTGAAAAAAAAAAAAAAAAAACAGAACAACAGGACACTTCACAGTTAATTATGTTAACTGGCAAGATGATTTTGGATTGCACGCCGGCCATTTTAGCATCTGGTTGCCCTTATGATGGGAGCCACACTGTTGGAATGTTGTATAGAATGCAGTTTGACCTGATTATCTGGTAATATTTACCCTCGAAATATAATGTCTACGTGCTTTGTTGTGCTGTTCAAAACGTATATATATATATCATTCAGCATTAATTTTAACTCCAGATGAATAAGCACATCATAACAATAATGAATGACACATTTTCAACACAGGACAGTTTTCCATGTCTTCTGGGTCTCAAATTACAAAAGTTAAAAGTTTGCCATTCATTTAAAAATGATGGAGTTTTGGTGTTTTAGTGATAACTTTGAAAGGCAGCATCTATAATGGTACGGGGGTGCAGTTGTGCCTTGGTTATGGTGTGCTTATCTTAACCCTAACCCTTGCCTTTTACTGACAATGTCCCAACTTTTTTGAGACATGTTGCTGGCCTAAAATTTTAAATGTCCATAAATATCCCATACAACAACAAAAACATCCAGTTTCAATAACTGATATGTTGTCCTCAAACTATTCTCAAAGACATAATATTGCTTGTATGATTTCAGAATTATCGCATTTCTTTTTTATTTACATTTAACACAACGTCCCAACTTCATCGGAATTGGGGTTGTATTTCTGTATTTGACATCATGTGCGAGCAAGCGACTGAGCTACCCCAGAATACCTTCTGTTCTGACGTGTACATGTTGCACCAGAAATATCTGATGACGCATGTTGCAAACCTATGTCTGTGGGTAAACTCACAAGTGTAAACAGCGTGTAAACCCGTTACAACGGACTGTAATAATGTCTGCAATAATTAAAATAAAGAAATCCACTGCGATTTCTGAAACGGCCCATTACGACAGTCAGAAGTTGTGATTATTTGTCTATACGCTGCCTGGTCATCCCATGTTGAGCAAGTGTGCAGAGCGCTGAAATGCAGCCTTACCCAATTCTGCGGGCAAAATTACAGTGTCCCGACCACAGATTGCCCCACAGAGATAGTAGGCTCCTGAGGCATTTCAACACCCCGGACTCTGAGAGAACATCCACATTTCAGCTCTCGACCTCAGGCCCAATTATTGTTGCTACTGGACTCAACTGAAGCTACTTCCAGTATTCACTCATAACGTACATCTAAAGGTTGTGGGATTACATAGACACAGACATACCTCTGGCATGTGTCTGTCTGTCTGTCTGTCTGTCTGTCTGTCTGTCTGTCTGTCTGTCTGTCTCTCTCTCTCTCTCTCTGCCTCCTTCTCTCTCTCATATTTGTTTACTCATAATGCCCCATAACAATGCATATGAGTCGGGGTGCGTGATCTGGACTTGCACTCTCTGTCATGAAGCTCTTGCTGTAAACAGTTCCAATGAAAAGCCCTTACCTGTGGCCTCTCTCTCCATCTGTAGTGACATGAGCTTACTGACATGGCTTCATAAGCATTTCATGCTCCATTTTCTGTCTACTGGGAAGATGCTGATGAAGATGGTGGGTGAAAGTGGGGGTTATGGATACAAACAGTCTACTCTACATACATTTAATTAGTAAATTACATTTATGTAGAGTAGACTCTACATACATTTAGAGTCTACGCTACATACATTTAATTAATAAAAAAAATGTTGATAACTTGCATACCTGTATAAAGGTATGATCTTAAGGTCCTTGGCTAAAACATTTGTACAAATAAGGTGTAGTTTTAAAAAGCAAACTAAAAGTGTGTCTTTTAGAGATAGGTGGCTTGTTAATGTGTGTGAAAAGAAAATTGCTGCATCCCGTAATGATCAATAAATAAGTGTGTGTCTGGTGACACAAAATTAGTTATGTTAAAAAAAATGTTTGTTAATGATTAATAATAAAGGTTTAAAGCCAAACGTCTTCGTCTGTCTCTCATTGCCCTGTGCTATCAGTGTGTCACTAGCTGTCCATGGTGGATACCACAGGAAGAACCCAGCTCCTCTCTGCCTTAGGCTGATGCTATCTGCAGCCCTTAGTCCTGTGTGTGTGTGTGTGTGTGTGTGTGTGTCCGCGCGTGTGCGTGCGCGCGTGTGTGTGCAGTGTTGAAATCACATCAGACGTGGGGGGTGACACGACGCACCCTGCACACTTCTCACACCCACACACACACTTTCCATAAACACACACACACACACACACACACACATACACAATGAAATTTAACTAGCCCTGAAAAAGCTGACCCTCAGTGGAGCATGACATGATTCGTGTAATAATTTCATTTGTGTGTTTCTGTGTGGTTGTCTTGTGCTATCAGTGTGGGGCTGTCTGTCCATAAGGGAAGCCACAGGAAGGCGCCAGCTCATCTCTTCCTCGGGCATCTGATGCTATCTGCCACCCTGGGCCCTTTGTGTGTGTGTGTGTGTGTGTGTGTGCGTGTGTGTGTGCAGTGTCGAAATCATACCCATCCCACCCTAGGTAACACAATGCACCCTACACACTTCCCATAAACACACACACACACACACACCACACACCACACACACACATGCACGCACGCACACACACTTCCTGCACTATTCACTTATCTGGGCTGACCCTTCAACTGACCCTGTATGTGGTCTACCCCTCTTGTCACTGTAGGAGACTCTATTTGCTATTACTGGGACAGATCTTTGACCGCTACATGGTCACAGAAAGAAAGAAAGAAAGAAAGAAAGAAAGAAAGAAAGAAAGAAAGAAAGAAAGAAAGAAAGAAAGAAAGAAAGAAAGAAAGAAAGAAAGAAAGAAAGAAAGAAAAAAAGAAAGGGCTGATGAGGAGATTAAATGTGCATATCTGTAGCTTGATTTGTGTTCTCTTTTTTGTAAGTCATTTTGATAAAACTGCCTGCTAAGTGTAATGTAATGTGCTCCTCTTCAGTACAGAGAGACTTGAACAATAAAATGACAAAAAAAAGACAAATTAGTTCATGTCACCAGTTTAAAACACCTGCCATGAATGTGTCTGTCTGCCTGTCTGTATTTATGTGCATGTCTATGCAGCTGTGTGTGTGTGTGTGTGTGTGTGTGAGAGAGAGAGAATGGTGCTCTCACAACCATGCCAGTTTGTACATCTGAGGCCAGTTTTGGACGCGTCTAAGTGGCGATAAGATCAGATCTGGGGCTGTCATGTGACTAGATGTCAGGCGTCCGATCTGAGGATCTGTGCCATCCGTGTGACAGTGTAGAGGTGGTTGACCTGATCTCTCACTTTTTACTAATGTGCCATAGACCTTCAATCAGCCTAGCGCCATTTGTTTGTTTTTGTTTTTTTAATTACGCACTTTTGTTTATTTGTTTTTTATTTGTTGTCTTCTAAGCTCTTATGCCTCTCACTGACTCAACTGCACTTCCAATTTTTTTTGTTCTTTGTAAAAAGCTGACAATAAACATTTATCTATCTATCCATCTATGTAGGCCATACGTGTGACAGTGTAGGAGGTGCTAGTCCAGTCTGCTGGACACACTGATGTGCTGAATGCACTGATGATTGGCACCAGGCGAGCCGAGCGCATGTTCAGCTCGCTTCAGCGCGCCGGGGAGGTCTGAGGTGCAAAAGCAGCAGGGAGGATGTGTCGGCAGGAATGTGATAGTGGTGAAAAGGGGAAGTGCCTTAACCAGTGGACGTTTATTATCTGTGTCGGACCCACACACTTTAGCAGTTAATGGCAGACAAGTTTGAAATGAAACTTTTTAACACCCTCAGCAGTTTATGCTGGGCAGGAAGAGCAGCATGACGTTTATCAGATATGTTGGTATTGACTTGTTGACTTCTTAACTTTCCCCATCTTGAAAGGAGTTTTTCAGATATTTATATTTACTTCTTAGATTTTTTTTTTTGGCCAAACTTTACTGCAGAAAAGTGTTGTGCAATGTCAAGTATGCAATCATAATAATGAGAACTTCAAACTTCCACCGAATAAAAAATTCTTCTCAAAAAAGAATTATATTTAAAAAAATCTCTTTCAATTCCTGAGCTTTAAACAACTGCATCTTTAACAGTAACTTTATCCCAGCATATACAAGTTGAAAAGCACAGCACACAACTGCGGATGAACATAAATAAATTCATATAGTTTTTTATGGTACTTCAGCTCAACAGTCAAAATCAGCTTCTTTTAACAAGGAATAAACTGCATACAGTAGCTGAATAAATGTTAGCTGCCAAATAATTGTGCTGCCAATCTTTATCCTTTTTGCTTTGCTTTCTATTGGAAAATAGGGCAACAACACACAACACACAACTTCATTTAGGAATTATGGTACACCTTGTTGTGTTGTTTTGTCTTTTCATGTGTTTCATGTCTTACAGTAATTTGTGAATATTTCAAGAAACTTAAATGCTGCACACTTTGACTCACCAATGCCTTGTGCATCAATGCTTATTTACATTAAACATTTTTATTCACACATTCTAGTTTACAAATGATATCAATCAAAACATTTTTACTGTAAGCATTCCGGAGAAGAATGAAATGTACATACTGAGCTTTACAGTAAACATATATAAAAAAAATATGGTTTCTTTTTCTTGGTAGGTGTCGATCTAAGAAGACCTCACTTTTGGCATTGAGAGGCTGGTTTTCTATCTGCCTTAGTGTCTGGTAGGAGCTGCTCTTTGCGTGCTGGTACACCCAGCTGTATGGGGACCTGGCGGGGTGACCCCATAGAGTTTATTCACTGCTCCAGTACAGCACACCAGCAGACCAGGGCCTCTATTGGAAAACAGTTGTGTGTGTGTGTTTAGTATGTTTGGTGAGTAACTGTGTTTGTGTGTGTTTTGTAATTGTGTTTGATATGCATTTGGTGTGTGTGTATGCGTGTGTATGTGTGTGTTTTGTAAGTGTGTGGTATGTGTGTTTGGTGAGTGTGTGTGTGTATGTGTGTGTGTTGGTATGTTTTTTTGGTGAGTGCGTGTGTATCTGTCTGTGTTTTGGCATGTGTGTATGTGAGGATTAGCAAGCCTCCTATGTGTGTATTTATCTGTGTTTGGTGTACTGTATGTTTGTGTGTGTGTGTGTGTATGTGTTTGGTGAATGTGTGTGTGTGTGTGTGTTGGTATGTGTGCTTGGCGAATGTGTGTGTATCTGTCTGTGTTTTGGCATGTGTGTATGTGAGGCTTAGCAGGCCTCCTGCGGGTCATGACGTTGTCGCGTGGCGGTGACGGTGGCGGTGGTCAGCAGGTGTCGTCCTCGGTCTTGGAGCGCAGGGGCCGCTGGGCCAGGTAGTGGCGCAGGGTGTCCAGCTCGTGCGTCAGCTGCTCGATGAGGAGCTGCAGCCGCTGGTTCTCCTGCTGCAGCTGCAGGGCGCGCTGCTGCGTCAGCTGGATGCGCCGCCGCGCCTTGTCCCGGCTCTTGCGCACCGCGATGTTGTTGCGCTCCCGGCGCAGCCGGTACTCCAGGCTGTCCTTGTTCATGCCTTTCTTCGCCACCGACTGCCGGTGAAGAGCCGCAGCAGCAGGAGGAGGAGGAGGAGGGGGCAGGAGGAAGGAGGGGAAGTCCTGACAGGAGGAAGCAAACAGAGCGCGCACGGCCAGAGAGAGTGGTCACACAGGGGTGGGAGAGACACAGCGGTAATAACAACAACAACAACAACAACAACAATAATAATAATAATAATAATTAAAGATTTAATTCAAAGACCCTTTCAAGTTACCCTGTAAAAATAAAATAAGGTAGTCATGAAACAACACAGAAACAGTAAGAAGGGACACAGCACAGGTCAGAGTGCACATGCTCAGAGGAGAGAGGGTGTGGGGTGTGGGAGACACACAGTAGTCTCTGCTGAGAAAGAGGGGCCCAGGACCAAGTCCAACCAGAAAAGCTGTAGTCTGAAATGGATCAGAGTCTAAACCACACGAGGACCAGAGCTGGCTACCTCCTGGACTACAAGTACATAACAACCTCTGATGGGTACTGCATGGTTCTTTACTGCAGTTATGGATAGAACAGATCCCAAACTAATAAATAAATAAATTGATAAATAAATAAACAGTAATGCACATTCTCACGGTTAAGATACAAAGAAAGGCGTGTATGAATGTCTTTAACTTATTGCACAAAGAGCAAAGTGTGCAAGCTTATCATGACAGCTGTCATTCACACATTTCTATCATTTTCTCTCTCTCGTCCAAATCTCTCTCTTTCTTCCAGTCTCCCTCTCTCTCTCTGTTTCTCATAGGTAGAAATTCACAGCCACACACTTGCGCAGTCAGTGCACAAAGCGGCGTCCAGCCGCTGTCACGTCGTGTCACCGTACCTGCTGTGCCATGTGGTTCTGCTGGGCCTGGTGATCCGCCATGGTGGCGGTGGAGCAGGCTGCCGTGGGCATGTAGGTCATCCCGGAGCCCTGCGCCCCCATCGCCGAGCAGTACAGCCCCCCCGCCTCCTGGCTCAGGTGGTCGTGCGCGTGGCTGGCTGAGGAGGGGGTGCTGTCGGGGGTCACCCCCAGGTGCCCCCCCACCGCCGCCGAGGGCCCCGCGTGGCTCAGCACGGAGTAGGAGAGGGAGGCGGGCGGCGTGTACCCCCCCTGGATGACGGAGCACTGGGGGTTGGACGGGTGAGCCTGCTTCTGGTACATCATCACAGGGCTCACGGTGGACGCTGGTCACGGCGGAGGCTGGTCACAGCTAGCAGAGGCGGGTCACAGTAAGGACTGCCTGCTGTTTAGGCGTCACGGTCGGTGAGGGTCGTCAGCTGTCTGCAGCTGGCGTGGCTGGGACTGCTGCAGGGGTCAGCGCCTGACTATGGGTACCTGTTGGAACAGCAGTCAGTCAGCATGCCACAGCAAGGCTTCCGATGATGTCTTCATCGCTGCAATCTTATCACGATACCTTCTCACAGCAATGTCTGCCTTTTCACAGTTAAAATAATGACTTCCGCCTCAGCTCTTGCAAAAGAAAACAAAATGTTTCAAGCTTTTCTGTATCTGACCTTTCCAGTCATTTTTTATACTAAATACTGATGCCTTACCTACCACTACTGTAAGCACTGTTGAGTTTTCTGTGTGACTAGTGTAAATCATGACTGCTGTATGGAGGGGGTGAATTTCTTACCGTCTGTGTTTGCAAGCAGGTTCCTCTATCTGGCTCTCTGTCTCTCCACGTCTGACTTTGGATTCCGTTATGAGCCAGGTACTCAACTGATCGTGACACCATCACTTCCTCTGTCACAACGCCCCCCTTCTCTTTCCCTCTCTCTCTCTCTTTCTCCCTCCCTCTCCCTTTTCATCTTTTATTTCCCTGATGGTTATTAGATGTTGTTTTTTAATTGTCAAATGGTTTCTTTGTAGCACAATTTTTTTTTTCTCAATTTTCAGTTTGCAGCAAGGGCAGCTTCTTAGTGGCACACTTAAACTCACATCACACTTCCATGCGTATGTGTGTGCATGCACGTACGCACACACACGCACACGCACACACAAACATGATTGATTCATACAAATTCATGCACCAAAAAAAACTTTAACATACATTACATACCCCTGACACCAAATGTTACAGTAAACCTACTGACAGTGAGACTTAAATTATCAACTTGAACAAACACAGTCAAAAATGGGCATGGTCTACAGATAAAGGCAACCATGTGCCAAGTCTCTAAAGTCACATTTTCCTTATCAGCAATGTTATCTTGTACATCCATACTGGTAGTCCATACTGGTAGTCCATATCCACCGATGTATAAGTCAGTGGCTCCAGCTTGAAATACTTAAATATTTCAAATACCACTAATAACAAAAAAAATACAAGAGTACATTACATGAACTTATTACATTTATCAATAATTACTGTTATTGATATAAAGAGTAATACTCATATTTTAATGTCACAACTAGTCCAGAAAAAAATAGTTTTCCAGGAGAACGATTTACATTGATCCTTGCAAGTTAGAGATGCTCTTGTGTCTCCTAGGTTACCCAAATAGAAATAATTTACCTAAAAAAACAGCCTCTTTATTCATACACACAACTTTGATCATTCAAAGTGCTCTACGAGGCTACATCAAGGCATCTGTTGAGGAGATACAGGAGAGTGCCACAAATGATCGCTCACTCCTTCAGGCACTCTTTCCTCCAGGCCTGTGATGGGGCAGTGTGTATGCTACCTGGTGTGCTGCCCCCTGGAGGCCTGCTGGTGTAACTACTCTAACTGTGGGGGCACTTGCTCCGATCAGGCCACGTTGGGCAACAAACAGCCAGCGGGAAGCATGCAATCTTTGCCCTGAGAGCAGTTAGCAGGGTGAGAATGTGTCGCTCAAGAGGAAGCTGTTACACACAGGGGCAGTTATTTTTTTTCTACCATGGCACTCTATCCGGGGTGAAGTGATTGGAATGATTAAAAAAAAAAAATGACACAATTGGACTGTTTCATAACTACAGAGTACTGTATGTTTTAACTGAATCACCATGAATCGACAGTTCATGGACAGTTCAGCTTTAAAAGCCCTACATCACTACTAGCACAGCAGAAGGGTTACGCCATCCCCCGTGATACTAGGAAAATCTCTATTTCTGGTAAGACACTGCAGACATCCGCCCAAGAGTCTGAAGTCCCTCAGCATGGCCTGCTCTGCAGGTCCCAGTCTAAAGAAATGAGTTTTTCTTAGAAATGCTACACTGAAGACAATGCTCATCTTCTAATTTTAGTGTTTCTTCTATAAATAGAGAACCACAAACCACACACACACACACACACACACACACAAAGATATACAACTAATGTTTGAGGTAACATTGCAGTTTTGTGTGTGTTCCTCTGTAGTTCATATTAAATTACCAAATACATAATTTATTCAGACTCACATAGAAATATTCTACCTGTTTTATTTTAATAATGTCATTTTACAGTTTTTTTTTTACAAAACAGGTCTACACAAACCACATCTTTGGATAGAAGAAATAAACATGACCTATAGACTAAATTAAAAACATTTTAAACACGACTACAGTGCTGGAAAGGGAGTAGGATTCAGGTGAAGGAAGGCATACACAAAAGCAGGCCTCAGTGCCCGATTCCACCTGTGTGCCAGCGGGTGACCTTGCCAAAGGGCATCCATGCGGGTGGGCCAGTGTTACGGTCTCAAAGCCTGCTGTGCCCGATGCAGAATGTCTGTTTCAATCTGGGGAAAGTCACGATGCTCCTCCAGAACCTAAACACCATAGCAACATTCATTTATTCTCTTCCGAATCTAAACATCATAGCAACATTATGCATTCTCTTCCGAATCTAAACATCATAGCAACGTAATGCATTCTCCTCAAGAAATTAAACACCACAGTAACACTGATTTCAGAGTGCAGTGAGCTGTTTTGGTTGCAGAGAACCCCCACTGCTGTGGTGATGAGAACACACAGGACACACACACACACACACACACACACTAGAAGTGGTGGTGGCATAAGTGATCCCCAGTAGCAGTGGGTAGCCATTTGCTGCAGTGCCCAGGGAGCAGTTGAGGGTTAGATGCCTTGCCTTGCAACAACGTCCTATTCTCTTCAGCAAAAACACGTGGCCACTTATCAGATTTTACCGCGTGTGAGTGTGTGTTGGTATGCGTGTGTGTGTGTGTGTGTGTGTGTGTGCGTGCGCAAGCCTGCCCGTGTGTATCTTCTTTGAGGAGTTGCAAAATCACCTAGAGGCAGAGTTCTACAGAAATGGTTTGTGCTTGGTCATTTCTCGGTTATCCTTTGTGGTTTTTCTTCAGAAAAATAGCCAATACATTACAGTTTACAGGCAATAGCCTGGGCCAGACAGCCTGGGCCAGACAGCCTGGGCCAGACAGCCTGGGCCAGACAGCCTGGGCCAGACAGCCTGGGCCAGACAGCCTGGGCCAGACAGCCTGGGCATGGCATGCTATACAACTAAACCCTTCAAACTGAACTGTGTTTCATACAATGTCATATCGCAGTGACAATAACAGGCTATGTTCACATTCATGACCAGCAACACTGTCAACAAGAGAGTGGTGAATGAATAGTACATTACATGAACTTATTACATTTTTAACATATCAATAATTACTGTTATTGATATAAAGAGTAATACTCATATTTTAATGTCACAATAACTAGTCCAGAAAAAATAGAGTTTTCCAGGTGAACGATTTACATTTACATATTATGAATGAGGCGGATAAACCAGCTGGAGAAAGTGAAAGTGCTGCTATGTATTTCCTCTAGCTGTGCTCTTAACACAAGTGACTTCACTAGCTACCTTAGCTCCCTGGCTGAGCAGCTGTGCTAATTAGGATCCGCTGGTTCAGTGAATTAGCTGGAACAAATATGTGGCAGGACTTTTACTTCCTCAACCAGGGATGTCCTCCTCTGTGTCTGATGCTAAAATCTGTGTTTGTGTGACACAGTGGGAGCTGCAAACCTTGTAACAGACGTCTATGGCCTCTGTATACTTCTTAAACTTGAGGTAGTTAAACGCCAGCCGGTAGCCTGGGGAGAGAGAGGGGGGGGTGAGAATGAAGCAGAGAGGGAGACAGCCTGAGAGGACGGTCTGGGCACTTTATTCTTCTCTGGAGAGGACACACATACTGTACATACACTCACACACACAAACAGGTGCTGCTGTTGTTGTTTTTCATTACCAAGTGCATCTTAAAAGCTGGGAGTTTGCAGTTCAGCAGAATAAATGTGAACTTGAAGGCTGGTAGTCACTGTGCCATGACCATGATTAGAAGGCAAGGCACGTGATACTTAGCGTAGGAGATTTGACATTTAATGGGTTAACTGCAGTGTTTTTACTGTGGCGTGTGTCTGTGGTACTCATCTATGCATCCAATGCAAATCACACTCACACTAGGGTAGGGGTGACCCGTTAGATGTCTAGAGAGTTGTGTTTGACTCACCTGTGGTGAAGCTGACCCTTTACTGTAGTTGGTTGTCTAATCTAAACGGTTGTGTTTAACTCTTAACCTGTGATGGAGTTGACGCTATAACTGTCTTATCTAAAACATTGTGTGTATGACTCACCTATGGTGGGGTTGACCCTGTAAAGTGCTGTGTGTATGACTCGCCTATGGTGGGGTTTGACTCTGTAGACTAGAGTCTTATGTGTATGACTTACCTATGGTGGGGTTGACCCTGTAGCTGAGTCTCCAGGCCTCTGCATAGTACTCGGCAGCATCTCTGTATGAATGCTCACTTTCTGCTATATAGCCCAGATACTCCAGCGCTTTACAGCAGGACTAAGGGGGGGGACAACACACACACACACACACACACACACACACACACACACACACACACACACACACACACACACACACATACACACACCAGAGATGAAAATCTGCACCAGCCACCAGCCAAATAAAATATAAAAAAATTAAAGTGGCAAATAATAATTTTACTATCGAGCGGCTGATGAATTTTATCACTTATTTGTCAGTGGCTGGTAAAAGCTCACACTTTGCAAAGTTAATATCCACCCGACACGTCATGATGATGTTTGTACTCAGGCGAGGCAGAGGCAGTGGAGGTGCCAGAGGCAGAGGTGACAGACAGAGGCGACAGAGGCAGAGGCGACAGAGGCAGTGGCGCCAGACAGAGGCAGAGGCGACAGAGGCAGAGGCAGTGGCGCCAGACAGAGGCAGAGGCGATAGAGGCAGAGGCGACAGAGGCAGTGGCGGTGCCAGAGGCAGTGGCGACAGAGGCAGAGGCGACAGAGGCAGAGGCGACAGAGACAGAGGCAGTGGCGCCAGACAGAGGCAGAGGCGACAGAGACAGAGGCAGTGGCGACAGAGGCAGAGGCGACAGAGACAGAGGCAGTGGCGACAGAGGCAGAGGCGACAGAGGCAGAGGCGACAGAGACAGAGGCAGTGGCGACAGAGGCAGTGGCGGTGCCAGAGGCAGTGACGACAGAGGCAGAGGCAACAAAGGCAGTGGCGGTGGTAGAGATAGAGGCAGAGGCGACAGACAGAGGCAGAGGAGACAGAGGCAGAGGAGACAGAGGCAGAGGCGACAGACAGAGGCAGAGGAGACAGAGGCAGAGGCGACAGACAGAGGCAGAGGAGACAGAGGCAGTGGTGACAGACAGAGGCAGAGGAGACAGAGGCAGTGGCGACAGAGGCAGAGGAGACAGAGGCAGTGGTGACAGAGGCAGAGGAGACAGAGGCAGTGGCGACAGAGGCAGTGGCACAGGCAGTGGCGGTGGTAGAGACAGAGGCAGAGGCGACTCACCTTGTTGCGGGAGAGGCAGAGCTTGGCCAGCTTGGTGGCGATGTCGTACTTCCCCGAGCCAATGTACATGTCGGCCAGCAGCAGCTGGCCGCGCTCCAGGTCGTCGGCGACGTCCTCGGCCCACTCCACCTTGGACAGGCGCTTCAGCTGGTTCCGCGCCCGTGGGGACTGGTTCAGCAGCATGAAGGCCTGGCTCAGACCCAGCAGTGCCGAAACACTCTCTTTGTCAGGCTGCACACACACACACACACACACACACACACACACACACACACACACACACACACACAGAAACACACACAGAAACACACACACACACACATAGAAACAAACACACACACACACAGAAACACACACACAAACACATAGAAACACACACACACAGAAACACACACACACAGAAACACACACATACACACAGACACACACACACACAGAAACACACACAGACAGAAACACACACAGACACACACACAAACACACAGAAACACACACACACACACACACACATAGAAACACAGACACACACAGAACACACACACACAGAAACACACACACACAGAAACACACACAAACACATAGAAACACACACACAGAAACACACACACACACACATGCACACACCCATACACATATGTGCACACTCACACACACATGCATGCATACAAACACAGACAGACATTATCTTATTTAACTCGTAATACGTAATACGTAATATATACCTAATTACCAGCTTCCACAGTGAGTACATTCTTTTCCAGAATATTCTGGGACTCTACGACTGTGTTTGCATGGCAGCGTGCCAGCGTGCTCCTCACCTTCCCCGCCACCATCTCGCTGAGGGAGGTGGCGGCGCTCTGCACATGTGCGGGCTCCTTGGTGTGCAGCAGCAGGAGGCTGACGAGGAGCTGGGCTCTCTCCGCGCCGGCCTTGGAGCGCGGGCGGAACTCCTTGAGCAGGTTCTGGGCGGTGTTCAGGCCCACCTGGACGCCCTCCTCGCTTCTCACACTCTCGGCCTGGCCGCCACTCTGAGGACGCCTGCAGAGAAACGACACAGTGGGCCTTGTTAGGCCGTACTCACACTAGCTACCCCTCGCTCTGGGGTCTCACTGGGACTGCCTCCTGTCAGTCAGGAAGCTGGAGTGGAGATCCACTGACACATGGCAGGAGATAGAGTGAGCTGAGAGAGTTTGGTGGTGAGGATTTCAGGTATTATAGTGTTGAACGTTGAGCTGAGTTCCACAAACAGGATCCTAGCATAGGCCCCCGGCTGTTCAAGGTGTTGCTGAATGTGAAGTGCAACCCCATGTTCACTGCATCATCCACGTACCTGTTTGCCCTGTAGGCAAACTGCAGGGGGTCCAGCTGGTGGCCTGTGATGTTTTTAAGGTGGGTCAGCACTTGGTAAACTGGTAAACCAGCCCCTCGTACTTCATTTCATTTGGTAAAAGGGTCTGGCCTTGCTGCATTGAGAAACGATTTCTTGCTGGAGGCGTGGACTCTGCTGAAGTTTAAAACAAGCGGCTCTGCTTTTACACATTCGCTAATATCTGGTCGTCACGTATGCAATTAGCCTACCTACGCACTACAATTCAATTGTAGCACACAAAGTCAACATCATTGCTCACGAACACTCACTCTGTTCGCTGATTGGCCGTGTTCGCTTGGCCCGAATACGTGAATGTCAACGGCAGCAATGCCAGACCCTCTGTACAACATGAAATGAAGTACAAGGGGCTGGTTTACCAGGCTAGGTCTGCACTAGGCATTCAAAGGAGTTCATGGTGACTGAAGTCATTTAGTCTTTATGATCTGCGATCACACTGCATGTGTGCTGTTCCTAAATTAACCTTTTGCACGCTTGCATGATCAGTGTTGGTGTTGGTGTTTGCGTGTGTGTGCAGGTTTGTTTGCGTGCTGCTGTGCTCACCCATCCCCCTCCCCCTCCCCCTCCCCCTCCTCCCGGCGAGCCTGGACCATGTGGCTGGCAAATGTCTGCTTGTCTGGGTTCAGGCAAATCTGCACCATCAGGTCCAGAGCCTTCTCCCCCCACTCCACATCCCGACGAGCCTTATTCAGGTGTCTGAGAGCCTCTGTCACCTGGTTCCGGTGCCTACACACACATACACACACACACACACACACACAGAAACACACACATATTAACCCACACACTACCACACACACACTAAACATACACACACACATACACACACACACAGATAAGCACATATGCACACAAACATACACATAAACCCACAAGCATATGCAAGTCATTAGGTGACAAAGACGCGTGTCGCACGTACAAAGACAGGGGGAGATGCAGCACAGAGACAGAGAGCAAATAGACAGAAAAAGAAACATGGAGAAAAAGAGCAAGGTAGAAAGGGAGAGACACAGATAGACAGACAGAAAGATACACAGACAAACAGGCAGACTACTCTGGCCGGGGTCTCACCAGAGGTAGAGCCCTCTGCAGTAGTTGTAGCCTGCTTCATAGGGGGCCCTGGCACACAGGTGCTCACACGCCGTGAAGAACGGCAAAATGTCCTCCAGCTTCCCAACTCTCCTCAGCAGGTCGATGAACTTGGCCATGACCCGGAAGTTACCTGTAATACAGGAAATGCCCTATGACTAGGTATACTGGTTATGCCTGACCCCTTACAAATGTAGCATAAACAATTAAGCATGTGAGTGAGTATTCGAGGTGGTGTAATGTCTAATGAGTACCCTAAATGTGTGTTGTGAGTATTCTAAGTATGTGTGGTGAGTATTATAAGTGTGTGTGGTGAGTATTGTACAGTAAGTGTGTGTGGTGAGTATTGTAAGTGTGTGTGAACACAGACAGACCTGGGCAATGCTGGGCCAGGTCTGTGTACACCTTTACAGCTTCATCACACTTCATCTGCCTGAAGAGCACGTCCCCCAACAGCTACACAGACAACACACATGGTCAGCACTGGTCAAAGTCTGCTTGCTCAAAAACTACATGTATTAGTAAACAACGGCAAAGCTAAGGCAATATTGTATCATACACAGAGTCAGTTCAATGTGCTCTAGTCAATCAGTCAGGTCAACAGGGAAATATGGTGTGTAAATGACTGTTTTGAACTAGGGCGATCCACAGCACATCTGTACAATGGCATCCATGTACAGATGGTTAGCTTTCCCGATTCTCAGTTCTCAGAAGGAATCTCGTGAGGTTCTCGTGAGGATTACGAGATAATAGCACTTTTACAGTCCACTAAATACTGCAAGTCTTGCTGTGGGTGGGTCAACCTCGGAAGTGAGATCTTTACTTCAGCGTAAACCTTTGTGGTCCTATGCTGTCCCTAGCGGCGGCAGTGGTAAACACTTCTCGCGACTGCAGGAATCTCGACTTGTGAGAATTAAATGAGCATCGGGAAAGCTAGCCATCTGTAGGTTCTCCTTTATACAGGTCCTGGCAGTCAAAGGTGCTGAGTTGTAAGACAACTGGACTTCTTTTTCGAGACATTTAACCTCCCACCCAAAAGGCTTCTTCAGTTATAAGAACGGATGGCATTAAGGCTGTGGTGGATTAGTCTCATGTATGTTCAAGGTGTTGATCTCCACCGTAGCATATGACTCAGGGTCACACAGGACAAGGTGTGAAATAAGGTACTGTAACTGGAGCCACAGTGTGAAAATTGCTCAAGGTGTGGAGTGGCAGTTACGTTGGTTAGGGAAACACACAACATAGGAAACCCATCTCAACAGGAAAACACTCAGTGGTATATTTACATCTAAAAGACATACACAGACACACACAAGCCCCTACACACACACACACACACACACAGGCACACACAGACACAGACATATACACAGGCGGCAGAGGTTTCAATTCCGGCTTCAGAAAGTAAAAACCCTGCCGTGTATTCCTATATATATATGCTTTTATGCTTTTACATATTGTGTTATATATACACACAGTATGTAAAAGCATAAAAGATAAAATAAGTATAAAATAAGTATAAGGTAAATAAAAGACATATTTAATAAAAGCAAAGAATAATATATAAAAGCATAAAAAATAAAAAAGTGTACATTATTAAAAGGATAAAAGTGAAATAATTAAATAGAAGACATGAATTACTTCCCTGCCAACAAATGGGCAATTTACTGTATGTATGGCCATGCAACCTGAAATGCTCGAGCATGTTTCCCATGGATCCTGCTAGCCCGGTTCTCCGAGTAACCCCCCCCCCCGTGTGCAGCACAAAGAGGCGTAAGGAGAGAAGGGCCGGCCATACCATGGTGGCCTCAGGGTGGTTGGGTAGAGCCGTCACCGCTGCCTCGCACTGCTCTCTGCACTGGTCCAGCCTGTTATGTCTAAGGTACAGCTGAGCCATCTCCAGCGAAATCTGCACACACACAAACACACACATACACGCACACACACACACACACACACACACACACACACACACACAAACACACACATACACGCACACACACAGACACACACACACAAACACACACACACACACACACAAAGGAACAGGCAGGCAGGAACATGATGTTGTTGCAAATCATGCAATACTGTACACACACGCACACACACACACACACAGACAAATCACTGGGTCAGAGCATGGTCCACAGCTGTTTTAATGTCTCTGTGCTCGGTTGCACCATAAGTAAGAATAACAGTCTTAAGATGTCAGCATACCTCTGCCGCAATGCCACATGTCAACAAACAATTCTGGAGATTTCAACAGTGTAAGTGAACTTGGGCAGCCTATAGTATCTGAGCAGCAGAAGTACAGTAGGGCAGCCTATGGTATCTGGGCAGTGGATGTACAGTAGAACAGCCTTTGGGCAGTGTAAGTGTGCTTGGACAGTCTATGGTATCTGAGCAGTGTAAGTGTGCTTGGACAGTCTATGGTATCTGAGCAGTGTAAGTGTGCTTGGACAGTCTGGTATCTGGGCAGTGTAAGTGTGCTTGGACAGTCTATGGTATCTGAGCAGTGTAAGTGTGCTTGGACAGTCTATGGTATCTGGGCAGTGTAAGTGTGCTTGGACAGTCTATGGTATCTGGGCAGTGTAAGTGTGCTTGGACAGTCTATGGTATCTGGGCAGTGTAAGTGTGCTTGGATAGTCTATGGTATCTGGGCAGTGTAAGTGTGCTTGGACAGCCTATGGTATCTGCATGTCCTCACACTTCCGGCGGGTCTTTGAAGGCGGTGAGAAAGCCATGGTGACATGGCCTTGCTATGAGTGTTCTTTAGACTGTAGAATCTGTAGAACTTTTACCATTTTTGCTTTTAAAAATCTAATCGCAATGTCGCAAGAACAATGGCAGAATGTCCCTCAGAGGGAATGGGTCAGTGTGTGTGTGTGTGTGTGAGTGACTGTGAGTGTGTGTGTGTGTGAGTGAGTGTGTGTGTGTGTGTGTGAGTGTGTATGTGTGTGAGCATGTGAATGTGTGTGTATGTGAGTTAGTGTGTGTGTGTTTGTGTGTGTGAGTGTGTGTGTTCATGCGAGTGTGTGTGCACGCATGCATGCATGCGTGTATGTGCATGCGAGTGCGCCACGCCTGTGTGTGTGTGTGTGTGTGTGTGTGTGTGTGTGTGTGTGTGTGTGTGTCTGACCGTGGCGTCGGAGGGCGTGTGGTGCAGGGCCTCGGTGTAGCTGTGGATGGCCTCCTCCAGGCGGGGCTTGTGGCGAGCGGAGGCACAGCAGAGCCAAGAGGCCATGGCCTCCTCCTGCTCCAGCAGCTCCGGCTGCTCCACAGCCACGCGCCGCAGCACACGCTTCTGCAGGGACAGGGCCTGGGGCAGGAGGAAGGGCAGAGGGCAGAGGGCAGAGGGCAGGGGGACAAGATGGATGGAGGGCCGTTTAGCTGACGCTGTTGTCCAGAGATGATTACACTGAATTACAAGGAAAAGAGACAGAGAGGGACGGAAGAGGAGAGAAGGGAACGGAAGAAGAGACAGAAAAGACAGGGACAGGGCCTGGGACAGACGGGAGGGCAGTGGGAGGGGGACAAGATGGATAGGGGGGCGTTTAGCTTACGCTCTTGTCCAGAGATGATTACACTGAATTAAGAGGAAAAGAGACGGAGAGGGATGGAAGAGGAGAGGAAGAAGAGACAGACAAGAATGTACAATATGAAATTGAGAGAGAAAAGACAGACAGAGAGAGACATACAGATAGAGAGAAGGAGAGAATGAAAGAGAGGGCAGGAAAGAGTGAGATGGAGAGAAAGAGAGAGAAACAGGGGGCAACAGAAAGGAGCCAAGGAGAGAGAGAGAGAGAGAGAGAGAGAGGCGTGAAAAGAGAAGTAAGCTAAAGCAAGGGGGGGAGGAGTGGAGAAAAGGCAGATAGTGAGACAGAGAGGGGGTGGGGGAGGGAAAGACAGGGAGGGCATGTAAAGAGGGAACGAGGAGATGAAAAAAAGAAGAGAGTGTGAAAAAAATGTGAGACAGATAGACAGATACAGAGAGAGAGAGAGAGAGAATATGAGACAGAAGAACAGACAGGCATATCCAAGTGACAAGTGTCTGGTTTTAGAGTGGTGGGGCCCTTGTGGTTAGTGTTAGCGTGTGGGCTTGGGGAAGCTGTGGGTTTAGCACGAGCGCTATGTGGGTGACGCTATGTGTTGACTGAGGCTGCATGGTCAGTGGCTACAGCTCAGACGACACCTTCTTCAGTGTTTCCTCCGGAGAGACACTCATCTTCTCCTGGACTCCTGCCAACGCTCTCAGGTACCTGACATTACTCAACATGGAGGCCAACTCACTCGCTGGGGGAGAGGGAGAGAGAGAGAGACAGAGAGAGATAGAGAGAGAGAGAGAGAGAGAGAGAGAGAGAGAGGGAGAGAGAGAGAGAGAGAGAGAGAGAGAGAGAGAGAGAGAGAGCATCAGGAACATGTCTTGAGACAAATTCCAGAGACACAATCAAGTAAAGGTTTCATAATGTATCTGTGGCTTTTCAAAGATCAACAAATCTTCACTCTCTCTGTTTAAGCTATTCAAAAGTGATTCACAAACAATGTACTGGATTTGTGGTTTAAAACCAAATATTTAATAAAGCTTTCAGCACACACAATAAAGCTTGTTCATTGACTTACTGGCTTCATTGGCTAAGGCCTTCTCAAGGACGAACTGGGCCTTATCAAACAGCTTCAGCTTAGTGAGGAGCTTCACAAACTCCAGACAGAGAGAGTCCTGCATGTGTATGGTCAGGGCAGTCTCATAGTAGGCCACGGCCTGAAACGCAGTCCCAACACACACACACACACATGCACACAAACACACACACATACACACACACACACACACACACACGTGACTGGCAGTACCTTCTAACATCTCTTTCCTGATCTTATTGCATACATACATCGGTATATTGGTCATGATTAGCTCCACTTTGGTTTCATAGGAAAATTACAAACAATAAACTGGAAGCATGTAGCATTAGCATAGGCATCAGTGTGTGAGTTACGAGTGTATCGTTAGCGTATGATTCCATGTGGAGTATAAGTACAGCTTGAGAGTTTTTCAGCCCATGTAATGTGTGTAGCACGACTGCTTGTGAGTGTGTGTAAGGTATGTATGAGTGTAGCATCACTGTTTGTGTGTGAGTGTGTCTGAGTGTAGCATTAGCATATATGAGTGTGTGTGAGGTGTAAGTGGTAGCATTAGCATATATGAGTGTGTGTGAGATCTGAGTAAAGCATTACTGTTTGTGTGTGTGTGTGTGTGTGTGAGTAAGACCTGAGTGAAGCATTTGTGTATTTGAGGTCTAAGTTTAGCTGTGCTGACACTAAATGTGAGCTCTAAGCAGGTACTAAGTGGTGATGCAGACAGCCTAGCCTGTACCTTGTCATACTGGTGGGTTTTCACGTAGGCCTGACCGATCTTCTGGGCGAACTTTGAATCTTTTGGGGACTTTTCTGTCACCTCTTGGTAAACTGCTATGGCCTTCTCTGGCTTTGGGTGTTCATTCAAATTGTATTTTAACACATTAACATGCAGCAGTTCATAGTTCAGTAGGAAATGTAATATTTATTTAACCTTTCACAAGAAAATAAATAATAAAATACATAAATCATGTATATTAGAATTAAAACAATCTGTATACAATTACAAATGATCTATAAAATGGGAGGGAGAGGCAAGAGAGAGTATTAACAAATATTCCAAATACATATTTAATACTGGAAGACAAAGTACAAAAGTAAAAATAGTCAAAATTAGGTTTCCTAAATACCTCTTGGATCTTCATGTAGGCATCACCTAAGAGGATAGTGGAATGCTGTCCAGGCTTCACCTCACAAATCTCCCTAAAGCCGCCATATTTCTCTTATTATCCTGCGTCTTAAATTCACTTAAAGTCTCCAGCTATACACCATTTAAAAGTATGGTTTAAGTGAACATGACAAATATGGTGTTGTGATATTGTTAAGTTATGGCTAGCTACATTTTTAAATCACTATGCAACCAAAGACTATGCATAAGGCTTTTTGTGTGTGTGGAGCTCACCTGTAACAGGCGATGTAGAGGTTTCTGTTTTTCTTCCTCTCCAGGTAAATGGCGGCCATCTTCTCTTTGGCCTCGATGTAGTTGGGCTGGGCGGGTGTGACGCTCATCAGCATGCTAATGGCCGTGTCCACCTGGTCCTTCGCCAGCGCCAGGTCCACATTGGCCACCAGCACACGGATCTCATCCGCCGTGTCGGCGAAGATCAAAATGGCGTCCTGCATGACCTTGGTAGCTTCATGCTAGTGGGGAAGAGCATATTAAGATCACTGCAGACACCACGCCTCTTTGGCTCATTCTGATAGCTTTTACAGTTCGTTTTTTAAACTCCTTTACGTCAGTTACGTAATAAATGTATTTGGTACTCAACATCATTTTTATCGTCCAATGCACCAGCATTTGAAATGTGTCCCATCATTTTGCCCCACCCCTGTAAACGTGATTCTGAACGTGAGCAGATACCTCCTCTCCGTTGAGCCGGAGGGCCTGGGCGAGGTCCAGGAAGACGGAGCACCGCTCGCCGGAGGTGATGGTGGACTCTTTGCCCCGCACGGGCCTCCGCACACCGGGCAGACTCAGGGCCAGCCGCAGGGAGCGGATGCACTCCGCCAGATCCCCCATCTCACGCTGGGCGCGCGCCCTCAGCAGGTGGTAGCCTGGCAGCTCACGCACCTGCGGGGCAGGGAGAGACACACAGAGGGAGAGGGAGAACAGAGAGAGAGAGAGAGAGAGAGAGAAAGAGAGACAGGAAGAGGAAGAGACACAGGGGCAAGGGAGAAGAGAGAGAGAGAGACAGAAAGGGAGAGGAAGAGAGAAAAGCAGAAAGAGAGAGAGAAACAGGCAGGGTGGGGGGTGGAAGAGACATAGAGGGAGAGGGAGAAAAGGGAGAGAGAGACACAGAGGGAGAGGAAGAGAGAAAAGCAGAAAGAGAGAGAAACAGGAGTGAAAGTTGCTGAACAAAAAGCTGAGCCAGAACTAAGAGACATTAATATACTGGTGTTTAAAAATATACGGCAGTAATGAAAAGAAGAGGGAGAGAAAACATCAGAAAGCAAGAGAGGAAGAAATTTTGCAGAGCAGTTAGCGGTAACTGACAGTCAAATGAATACACCAGTATTTTTAAAACATATGACAAAACATGCATAAAAATAGAGAAAGACAGTGAGGAAAAAAACACCCTTAAACAGCAAATATGGTTAGTGAAGACAATGCTATACGAGGCAGTGTCTCTAAATAAAGTGTGTCTAAATAAAGCGCATGGGTCTGGACGGATGAATTTTGCTGATGGCTGTGCCCAGTCAGCGGGCCTGTGTGCCTGTGTTCGGACCTGGAAGTTGTGTGAGACGCCGGCCTCCAGGCTGCTGAGGCACTGCTTGTAGTCGCGCGCCTGCAGATGGATACGGGCCTGCAGCACGTGGGCTGGGGCCAGGGTCGGCTCCCGCTCCAGACACTGGCTCAGGTACACCTGTGCCGCCTTGCAGTCGCCTACACACTCACACACACACACACACACACACACACACACACAGAGTACACAGAGTACACACAGCACATACACAAACATAGCATACACACATACACTCACACACACACAAACATACCACACACACACACACACACACACACACACACACACACACACAGAGAGTACACACACACACATATAGCACATACACAAACATAGCATGCACACATACACTCACACACACACAAACATACCACACACACAAACATACCACACGTACAGCACACACAAACATAGCACACACACACACACACACACACACACACACACACACACACACACACACACACACACACACACACACACAGAGTACACACAGAGTACACACAGCACATACACAAACATAGCATACACACGTACACTCACACACACACAAACATACCACACACACACACACACACAGAGTACACACAAGCATACCACACACACAGCACACACAAACATAGCACACACAAACATAGCACACACAAACATAGCACACACATTAACATAGCACATTCACACACACACACACACACACACACACACACACACACACACACACACACAACACACCACATACCAATACACACATATGCATTGTACAGAACAAATAATGCCGAAATCATTTTTTTACATGACCTCCCCATGTTAAAGCTTCCTGAGATGTGTGTGTGCAGACAGTGAGGCTGTGAGCCGGGGCTCACCTGAGAGGAACCTGAGCAGGGCCATGAGGTAGGAGCAGGTGAGGATGCCAGGGGCCGCCCTGGCCACCAGCTCCAACACCATCACAGAGTGCTTCAGGCCAAACGGCACAGGCTGGCCCACAAAGGGCTGATCCGTCTAGGGACCAGGCAGGGACATGGTTTTACAGGCCATGCAATGTGCAATACACACACATGCACGTGCTCGCGCGTGCACACACACACACACACACACACACACAGTAACAGCCAGGCAGGGACATGGTTTTACAGACCATGCAATGTGCAATACACACACATGCACGTGCTCGCGCGCGCACACACACACACACACACAGTAACAGCCAGGCAGGGACATGGTTTTACAGACCATGCAATGTGCAATACACACACATGCACGTGCTCGCGCGCGCGCGCACACACACACACACACACAGTAACAGCCAGGCAGGGACATGGTTTTACAGACCATGCAATGTGCAATACACACACATGCACGTGCTCGCGCGCGCACACACACAGTAACAGGCAGGCAGAAACATGGTGTTACACACCATGTGATGCACACAGACACACACACACACACACACACAAATAAACTTGCCATGTCTTGCTTTGCCTAACTGTAGAATAGTAAATGTGTTGGTGAGGTTAAGTAATTGATTCCATTAAAAAATTACCATCGATAAAAAACCAAGGTTTTGAATGAAAAGAAACTGAGCCCATGTCGCAAAACTGCACCTCCTAAAGCGAGGTAAGTGTAAGTGCAGGTAAGTGTCAGGTAGGTAGATAAAGGAGGTGGCATAGTCCCGTGCAAGTGCCTGTGCGTTGTGTAAAACAAGCATACGTTTTTTTCAGTTGGGTCGATGCGCGTCCCTACCATCGGGTGTGTTGGTGACAGGCTTGCTGTTCTTGGCTCTGGGAAGCTTCAGACAAAGCATAGCCCGTAGCTACAAATTGGGAACAGGCACTGTATACAGGTTGATTCCAAAGGTGTGTCAAGCCTGATGCAAAGCTTTCAACTGAAGTTTGTTGCTGTATCATGCCAAAAACAGTAACAACAGCTGACAATTTCGGGCGAATTTGGAAGTTATGGGACACAAAACTTGGTCGACACACAAGAGCTCTGCAAAAATGACGTAAAATCTCCTCATCTTTTGTCACATGACTCACTGGCTCACATGGCGCCACGTACTTAGTAAGTGGAGGGTTGTGCGCGGAAGGTTGCTAAGCTTGAGGCTTTAGCGAGCTCAGTCACCTGGATGTAGGAGAGGTGCAGCAGCACGACCTGGAAGAGGAAGTTGGGGTCGAGGCGGTGCAGGTAGTCGGGGCTGAGGGGGGAGGCCTTCAGCAGGAGCAGCCGCAGCTCCACAGCCTCTTTCAGCAGCCTGGCCACTCGCTCCTGCCCAGCCCCCCGCCTGCTGCATGAGATGGCCTCCAGGAGAGTCAGCTCCTAACACACACACACACACACACACACACACACACGTGCACGTACGCAGCACACATACACAAACACATTCACACACACACACACACACACAAAACACACACACAGGTGCACGTACACAGCACACATACACACACACACACACATCAGCCACACAGAGTTCAGTGTGTGTGTGTGTGTGTGTGTGTGTGTGTGTGTGTGTGTGTGTGTGTGTGTGTGTGTGTGGCATACCGAGGACGGTTCGAGGGTTTGCTGGACCTCAGTGAGAAACTCCAGCTGCTGAGCTGCCTCTTCATCCTCACCATTTAACAGCTTGCACTTCACCAGACCTGAGAGAGATCACAGACACACACACACAAACACACACACACACACAGACACAATATGTAGACAGTATATTTACACAAGGCATCTGACAAAATTTTCTGAACTAAAAAACTACAACTATAATAATAATACAAATATTTAGATAGTAAACAGATAGTAAACATAGTTAGATTTAGAAGTAAACAGCATACAACCTTTAGGTAACATGTTTTTTGTGAAAGCTAAAATGGAAGGGAAATGTACAGGAAGAGAAATATCCAGGGGTTTGTCTGTCTAAAGGCTTTGACCTATTGCAGACCGAGGACCACTTCCCACCCTTAAAAAAACCTCAAGGACCACTCCCCCTCCATCTGAGGCTAAAAGGGCTATGTAAATGCATGAATTGGTGCAGCATCACAGTCCTAACTAGAGAATGGCATGAAGATGATATACATGATGTTTAAACACACTGTGCATAGCACAGGTAGCTTAAGAAACATGGAAAAATAATATTTTGAAGGAGTACTTCCACAAGAAACCGTTTAGTACTTGCTCTTTTGAAATACGATAGATCACCCCGAGTTGCATATGTATGCTGCACATGAAAATGTTCGTCTTACCAGATTGCCTCCATTAGCGAGTTAAAGAAAATAGGCAGAAAAACGAGCGAATAAGAAAAAGGCCAACAAAGTGACGTAGGTTTGTAAATTAGAAAAAAGCTATGCCACAGTTGTGATTACTGGAGAAGTTTTGTTGCAGCACACATTCACTTAGCGAAGTGTAGTTAAGTATGTGTGTTTGTGTAGAACGTTTAGATCTTCTATTTGGTTCGCTATGACCGAATGGGCTTCAAATGATTTTAGCCTGTGACTAGCATAGCCAAGAACCTGTCATTCTCCCTGCTCCATCTCCTCCACCAAACTAGAACAGCCTGGAACAGAAGCACTAAAGCATTTTTTTCACCAAAACCGGCTCACAGGGCATTCATTAATACTAGAGACCACCGCAAAATGAATGAAAACACGATGGAAGTACACCTTTAACAGAACGGCTTGCAGTCCACTTGGGATTTTTTTTGCAGACCACCAGTGGTCCGCTGGCCATACTCCTTTGACCTACTAACCTGTGAGGGCAGGCAGGCTGCTCTGGTCCGCTCTGAGGGCCGTACTGAACCACCCCATGGCCTCCTTGTGTTTGCCCAGCAGCACCAGCAGGTGGCCCAGCTCAGTGGCGATGTGGGCCTCCCCTGGCGCTTGCCTCTGGGCCCTCTGCACGAAGGGGATCAGAGTCTGCAGGATCGCTGTGTTGCTCCCACACTGTACAGAAAAACATGAAAAACAGGACAGTGTGTACCAGCAAACCATTCAAGATAATACATACTGTAAAGTGATTGCTGGGCAGTGAACAGTTTTATTTTATTATTATTTAAAGCTACTGCATACTACAATACTGTATGATACATATACAATACTACAAATATTATCATGTATTATACCATATAATAATACACAAACCAAGGACAGAATTAGTAAAATCAAATAAAATCTATTGTGCTACGGCGCTGTGGTTTTATCATTCCACAAGGGCCACCAGCAAACAGTAACTCAAGCCAACTCACCAGCCTGCTGATGGGCTTGAGCATGTCTGTGTGCAGCCTGGGGCAGAGGGGCTCCTGCTTCTCTAAGGCACTGAGGAGGGACTGGAGGTGGTCCTGCGCCTGCAACACAAACCCACGGGCCAGCACAGGTCACACGCTGGCCTTCACACAGCAGTGCTACTCATCTTGGAGCTCTGGCAGTTTGGATTGTCCATGTCACATATGAACAAGCTGTGATAGATAAATGCAGTGTATTTATGTACCTTGGTGAGATCCCCATCCTTAGCCAGAGCCAGAATGACCCGCATCTGATGCGCTCTCAAGTTCCACTCGTCATGCTCAAAAATCCTTTTAGAAACACACACACACACACACACACACACACACACACACACACACACACACACACACACACACACACACACACAATTAAAAACAGTTGATAACTAACGACAAAGTTATTTCCATGTCCAGCAAAATGTCCTTAATTACCTTCGGGATCAATAAAGTAACAATATACCGTGAAACCATTAAGAACTCAAGTAAAAAGCAACCTTACGGGCTATTGTAATACACTTACTTATTTACTTTCATATGTGAGTATGAACTTACTGTATGGATACACAAGTCCCCTTAGGGACAAATAAAAAAATGAATCTGAGTCAGAATGTGAGTGTACACCTGTCACAGGTCTCCCTGGTCTGTTCCCAGTCCTGGCAGGCCAGGAAGATACCCATCTTGAGGGTGAGTGCTGGGCTGAAGGTGGGGTAGGAGGCAATGATCTGGTTCACCACATCCATGGCCCACATGTAGTTCTGCTTCATCATGAAGAACTCCACCTGAAAGACAACACCAGCCAATGTAACTGAGGTCACCCTGTGTAGTCCAGTCCCAGGCTCAAACCCACAACCTAGAAAAGCAACACCGACTGGGAGGAAGATGCACAACCAAGTGAGCTTAAAGATGGGCTACGGAATTAGCTAAGTCAGTAGTTTATCATCTTTCGGTGTCAAACATTGCTAACGTTCTAATGTTAAGCTATGGTAGCTGGCACCTGTTGCACACCAACGCCGCTGTCTTACTCATCTTCAGAAGCATGGAAGTGTCTGTGTGTGTGTTTGTGTGTGTGTGTGTTTGTGTGTGTGTGGGTCTGTGTGTGTATGCGTGTGTGTGTGTGTGTGTGTGTGTGTGTGTGTGCGTGTGTGAGAGTGTGTGTGTGTGTGTGTGTGTGTGTGTGTGTATGTGTGTGTGTGTGTGTGTGAGGAGGGGTGGGGGTTGTGGCGGTGTTGGTCCTGACTACCCAGTGTCCTAATGTCAGGCAGTAGGGGCTCTAGCAACCCTAGCTCTAGTAGAGAAGAAGGGGACCCACAGAGACTGCCTCTGATAGAGGGAGAGATCTCCCTCATGTCCTGTTGTTGTTCACATGGTTGTGAGCCTGTGTTGCAAGGCGCTAACAATGCAATGGTCAAGATTTGGTCAAGACTTCCCAGGCAGCACACATTTACTTTAGTGATGTTGTAAATTGCTATGTAATTCACATATGAAGTAAGCAATATACAGTATAACCACAAATCGAAGAGGAACTAATGAAAACTTGCGTGTGTGTGAGTGTGAGATAATCTGTGTAGTCCCTCAATAGTGTATGTAGGCAGTATTACGTATCTGTCTTGTCCATACTGTGTTTTGACAGTTATCACCAATTGTATCACCAATGTATATCACCGTGTATCACCAATTGTTCCCGGTGAAACGTTGTCTCGTCTCACTATGTACTGTGTATATGGTTGAAACGACAATAAAAAACCTACTTGACTTGACTTGACTTGAACCTAACCTCTCAGAAGGCCTCTAATACATTTTACATTATATACCTCTATATAAGCAAATGTAAGATGAAAGCTTCTTGCCTCTGAGGAAAAGAGAAATTCACCACACTCTACCTTGCCAATGAGTCCAAGCACGTTGATGGAGTCCTGCACCCCGCTGTCGAAGCAGTGCACAGCCTGGGCTCTCTGCTGGTCTGTCTCTGCGTTCAGAAGCAGCCAACCCTTCATGATTACAGCCTGTCACAAACGTAGGCACGTGTGAGAGATGATTCATCATAACAGACACTATGACTGAACTGAAGACATTATTTATCTCAAATATGTATTTTAATCTGTTTACAGGAAATAAATGAGTAGATATGTAGGCACACAAATAGAGAGAATGGCAGATGGATAGAAATGGGGGGAGAGAGAGAGGGAGAGGGGGAAAGAGAAGGAGAGGAGAGAGGGAGAGGAGGGCGGGAGCGAGACGGTGTACTTTAGAGAAACTAAAATGTTACAGCACCAATTCAGACAAATCACACAAACACACAAACACACCCAGCCTAAGTTAACTCTCACTGTTTGTTTCAACACCTCAGGTTCCGCTTTCAAAATGTCATTAGCAGGAAGCCGTCCCTTGAGGCCGTTGCTGCTACTTTGTTGCCAGTGCAATTTGCCCTGACCTGGTGTGAGCTGTTGCTCATCTTGACGGCCCTGTCGATGTACTCTCTGGCTTTCACACAGTGCCCCAGCAGCCACAGGGTCATGCCTGCGTACAGCAGAGCTTTCTCGCCCGCCGTCTTGCGACTGGACCGCAGCTCCGTCTCCAGCACAGACACGGCCTCTTTGTCTGCAACACGACACACCTCTCAAGTTAGATGCAGCCATGTAATGCTTTATGCCTCTATATTCTTTTTCTTCTATATCTTATAATCTATAACTTATACATATATATATATAATTATGCAGAGGGGATACATGCTTGAAAAGAATCTTGACAATGTGCTTGAAACTGTATCTTTTGACAATATTTATATTGAATAGCGGGAGGGAAATATGCTAGAAAAGAATCAAAATACTAAATGATGCAGGTGTGTTATTTTTTTTTTATATATAATAAATTTGTGTATTTGCACAATGCAAATACAACAGATGAACGCACAGCAGTGAGAATGCAAGGCTATTAGCTACTGTGTGAACTGACCGACTGCTTGACTTCTCCTGTGTGCGAAGATGAGGCCCAGTGTGGCTCCGAGAGAGACATTGGCCTTGTCTCTCACCTGCATCAGCTCCCTAATGGCATCTTGGGTTCGACCTGCATGAATACATAATATTTATACCTCAGAGAATTTAGAGTTATGATCTACGAAACATTTTAATCTGTCACTGATGGTTATTCCCTTTATAAGTGAATTACATAACATCCACTGACACTACAAATTACAACTATGTCTGATTTAGAGTTAATACTTTAAAGTGTACTTAAAACGTCAATAGTAAATGTATATACTTGTGAATAAACATGCACTATCAATAAGGCCAGTTTTTAGTTACTGTAGGTGTTTATGCCCTGGTGATGACATGACTGCGAATGGATAAGCAGGCTAGTGTAGCCTATTTCATAAGGAGCGGGATTACCTTCCATCAAAACTCCAAGGGCCTTGAACAACTTTAGCACTGGGTCATTGTGGAATTTTTTCAAATGTTCTTCTGCAGAATTGATGGCTTGACGATACTGGCCATCTCGAAAATAGTATATAATCGGAGCCTTAGGGAAAAAAGTGTTTTTTTTTTCAGGTTCTTGGTGTACAGTAACTGCTGTAACTCTAACTGCAAACGTACCGGTTACACCTGTTACTTTTTAAAGTTAACAAAGAATACGTCTAATTCAAACGTGTATCGACAGTCAAATGATTAGCCGCTAACATAAGCGTCTAATGATGAAACCCATGTCTAACGTTACATATATATACATGTTTGTGACACGCAATATTTGGGGCATTTTTGCCACAGTCACTTACAAAGCATATTGGTTGATCTTCTGCCATAAGTAACTCTGTAGAAAGTCGTCAATTCACTCTGTTTTAGATATTTTGTCAGCTTTGAACAGTTTACTGTTGTTCACGGTGGCTGTGATTGTCAACAGAGGTGTTTAGGGAACGCGCTCAAGTTTGGCGTTTTCTGTTGCTACACAACCCTGAGGCAACTGGGAAAACTACCTAGGAAGACTAATCGAATACCGTTTGACTCAGATAACCCCTTCGTTTACATTAGTATAAACATTGTAACAAACACAAAAGGAAGGTGGTTTAAACAGAAAATTTGAAAATTTTAAATAAGTACATTTTTGAAATCGCACATTCATCTACAGCACATTTATCTACCGCGGAGGGCCCAGGCCTAGTTATAAACAGCCTATAGCTACTTAGGTCCTCTAGATGGCGACATTGACCTTGTTGAAAAGCTATTATCAGAGCCAAATTCATGATACCATAAGGAAAGGCACACCACGATCCTGTTTCAACAACTTGGCTTGGTGACAAGCCTGAAAAGGTAACTCAAAATAAGAGGTAAACCTCCACCTGGCAGAGGAACAATAAAAACATAGGGGTTCTTTACCAGGAGGTTTCTCTTACCCAGGTTAGCCATGAATAAAGCGTGCACTTGAAACAGGGCTGATTTCAATTCAATTGAAGTGAAATTAATTAAAATTCTTTATTGTCCTTGCATAGTGTACAACAAAGTTATGTTGTTCTTATGTTATGTGTTGTTCTTCTTGAACATTCAGTGGCTATGAACTTGTCAGCCTATCTTTTCTACATAAAACCACTGTCAAAGAAAAGGACTGTTAATACAAAGGCAATTTTTGATATGTAAAAACACAGGCCTACAGTTACAATAGTCAATGGTATCATTTCCAGTTCAGGAGTGCTCCACAGCTATTTGGGCAAGTTTGAGGGTGGTAAAAAGATTTGAATATTAAAAAACCCTGTAATGACAGTAGGTCTACTACATTAGTCACGTACAGCTGATGTTTCCCCAAATGGTACCAGTCTGAAGGTTTTTTTCCTCACAAAAAAAAAAATTATGAATGGAGCTCATTGTATTTCGCCCAGTGGCTGTATTTTTTTTTTATGTTACATTTGCCAGGATGGAAGCATGAAAGACGACAACCTCATAGGAAACTGATTCTGGATTGTTTGTGAAAGCACAAAAGCCTTTGTTCAGTTTTTAATGGCATAGCTCATGATAAAGGATCAGGCCTCTCCATCATAACTTGTGCCATTTGCATTCCTTTTATGGTCATGATCTGGTCGATGTGGAAATGCATTATGACTGAACTTCCTGTGTTTGTTGCTGTGTTTGAAACGACTTTAACGGTTTTGTAAAGAGGCCAGATGTGTGTCAGTGGCCGGGATCTCCCTAAAGGCCCAAAGCAGAAACCTGCAGAAATTAAATATCGTTATTGTATGAAATGTTTACAATGTGTGTTGCATTTGTGCCTTTTGTCTCCTTTGTACTCTGTGTTATGTCCTCAGTGATGGTCTTTTGACATACAGCATAATTTATTAAGAAATACTGGCAATTCTTGATAATTAATTAATTAGCATATGGAATGTTTATTTTCTTTTATTTACAATGAACGTGGAAAAAGACTGATTGCCTAACTCAGAACATCGGAAATTTAGAAAGTTTAAGAATGCTGTGACAAGCACATGAATCATTTCTAAAACTGTATCTCTAATTTTTGAAACTTCATTGTTCTGCTTTTAAGTGGATTTGGAAGTTGTCTGGTGAGTGTGCTAAAACGCAGAGTTTTGTCAGTGGCTGAAATATGTCCTACACACTGGGCAACATTCACATGTGGCACAAGGGAGTTCATTGTTCTACAGGCATGTTTGTGTTAGATGCAAAAGGATATGATCATGGGCAAATGCTTTATGAACACAATGGCATTTCACTGGAGACAAACCCCGCACATAAATCTGGCTTCTCTCAGTGTGAAAACACATATGAGAAAATACCCATCCATCCGTATGCGCATGTTTGATGTTTGTTTTTGATGTCTAAAAGTGAAACAGATCTTTCTGTTGCCATTTTAGGAGCAAACACATGTTTGACAGGGACAATCTGTATTCGGTTGTAATATACAACTTTCAAATGTGCTGCATAGCTTGAAATGTCTTGTTGACAGCAACAACATGATGCTACTGTATCAATCATACACCTGATTTGTAATCCAGAGAAATACCAACACACTCATGTGATTATGGGTGCACAGTGTCTTGGCTACATTAAGAGCTCTTTAGAAAGAATTTTACTGATAAGAAGTGTTCATTTAGTTTCTGACCACAGCTACTCAGTGGCAATGTCAGTAAATGTGTGGTACAGAGTCTATATTGGCAGAGTGACTTTTGGATCATGATTGCCATTGGCTAAAGTTGCATACATCGGTTTAAGACTCATTGTTCATCACTATACTTTTTATATACGTTTGACTGCTTGTACTGACCCTCCCGTAAACTCAGTGACTCATGGTATACTGATATGTATCTTTGGACAGCCCAGGCCTGCTCCTAAAAAACAGGAAACCACACCACAGCACCATGCGCCTGCAGACAAAAGCAGCAACACCAAGAGCGACACTCACATTAATTGGACTACCATGTGAACACGTTGGCGACGCTCACACGCCCAACACGCCCATCCTTTTTGGGGACGTTCCCCTCTATATCTGTGGACTGGGACCTCCAGCGATGACCGACCCAAGGGTCCCCAACCCTTATTACAGAGCCAAACTGAAAAAACTGCTGTCACGACATCGTCACAGCAGGGAACACTTACAAACAACAACACATGAGAAGCACCATCCCAGAGGAGAGCTACAGCAGCAGCAGAGGCATAGCTAGCCAACACGCAACACAGGCAACTGCTTGGGGACCCCTGGCCCCTGAAGGGCCCCAGAGGGCTGACATCCTTTAAACTACAGCAGTGGCAATGCGGTTTCTAATGATTTTTTGGTGGGGCTTTTGCTTGGGGCCCTAACAGTCTAGAATCAACTCTGGCTACCAGGGAGGATGCAGAGCAGGATGCTCCCCCACCCCACCAGAATGCCTCTCTTACCCCAGCCCAGGAGGGCGATGCCAGAGCCCCGGGGTCCTGCTATGGATTCTCCACGCCCTCTGGGTCATGTCCATCCCCTCGCTCCCCTGCTGTCTTCGTGGTGCTCGGGCCCCTCTGGAGGGAGGAAGGAATGCAGGCCTGGGATTGGTCTGTGTTTTCATGGCTTTCAACAGGGGCACAATCCAACACCAGCCAAGACATCAGCAGCAGGCTGTGGGCCACTTCTCTTCACTAAACCCAGCAAGCACCAGAGCACAAGTAATACTTTTTTCAGGCTGTTTATTATGAAATAAAGGCATATTCTGTCTGTCAATGTCAATTTACTCATAAAGTGCTACTTTAAAACATCAGTTGAAAAAATCAGTAGCAGCAGCAATACAACTAGCAGTACACAGTACACAATAGCAATAGCAGTACATCACCTCTATGTAAACGGTTCCATTCACAATGTTTGGAGTTCCTGCAAATTTGTATGACAGTGACATCAGTTGACTTTGTGTATATACATTTAGATATGGCTATGAAGTTAATCATAAATGACACTAACCAAATGTAGCTATTCTTATAATGCCATATGTGTGTCCAAATCACAGCAAGACACCCGGAATGGGCTTCTCTTGAGTTTTAACCGGTTTCACCCGACTGTGAGAGAGACAGACTTCTGCGTGTATTTGTGTAAGGCCATTTACATGCTGAGTGGGATGCTGGGGCTGATGTTGGGCTCCTTGCTGGCCTCTCCAGCTGACAACTGTGTTTGTGTTGGGCGCTCGCCAGCCCCGCCACAGGAGAGAGGGCTAATAATAATCAGCTCAATGACTGACAGGCCGACGGGTTGGTGGGGGGGGGGGCAGGGGGAAGGGTGGAGGGGGTTTGGGTGGGGTGAATGAGCTTGACAGAAGGAGCAGTTCGGAAGCTTCTATGGGAAAACACAAACTCCAAACGAGGGGGGGGGGGGGGGGGGGGGGCAGGCATACGTGGTCTGGTCACAACCCAGGCGACGACCTTTACATACCAGCACAGCCCACAAGCTCCAGTCAGCCCCCAGCATATGGGAGCAAAGCAATGGAGGAATAGAGAGAGAGAGAGAGAGAGAGAGAGAGAGATCAGAGACTGAAAGGAAAATGGTTCTTTTGAATGCATAAATCCCCTGGGCTAGTACTCGGGGGCCTGTGAAAAGTTCCCTTCCCAGTGTCGCTCTAGCCACCAGGACACTGAGTGCTCGTCTGGAGCCTGCCCAAATGCCGAGATGACGGAGGGACGCTATCAGGATGACAGGACGAATTAGGTGCTGTGTCACAGATTACGCAGGGACAGGGAACATATAAACATATAATCCCTTTGGTCCATTTTTTTTAGCATGAAAGATTTTACGATAGAATAAATATTTTAGATATATATATATATTTTTAAGTTGTAAATTCCTGGGCAAAAAAAAACGTTGTTGTAATGCATTAATCTGATGTACTCACACACTCGTATTCCCTGTAGAGCTGGGCAACCTGTTTCAACAGAAATATCTTTATGAGGGAGAAATATGATTATGGCATTTATCCCAAGTGAGTTATACAGGGGTGCCGGAAGTAAAGGCATAAAGGCATTATCCCCCGAGTTTTGGCTCTTAGAATGAATGAATGAATGAATGAATGAATGAATGAACGAATGAACGAATGAACGAATGAATGAATGAATGAATGAATGAATGAATGAATGAATGCTAACTATAAACATGTATAATTTACACTGTATACATGTACAACGAGATTGACTTCAGTGCAGATGTGTACATAGGATGTTTACAACGTAGGATAAAAAAATAAAATATTAGTGCAAGACAAGATAAAGATAGAAGGGGCCAGATAGAATGGCCCTTAACAAGGTCTTAAGATGTGTTTCTGGGTCTTTCCATGTGTTTACTATGTCACTGTATGTAGCAATCGAGCATGTAAACAATATGCAAACTTACAGAATGCTGAAGTACTTGCTTCAGGGAGTAAGTGTAGTCAACAGAAGTAATTTATCCCACTTGCCCCTGCCTAAGAACACCTTGTTGCAATTATGCCCATTTTTCTCACTTTTCTCACGATACAAGGTGACATCGCCTTCTTATACAGTACCACAGCCTTTAAACGGCATGGAAAAAAACTGTTAAGGCAGCAACACAAAAGAGTAGGCTATGTCTGTGGCAAAGATCGTTTACTTTTCTCATTAAGCTTGCAAGAGGACGACACTACCGCCTTTCATGACCCTTCCGAACAGAGTGGGTGTGCTGACTCATGACAGAGCATTTGAGTCTGAGGCTTATTAGAGTTGTACAGTGTGACAGACTGCATGTTTGTGAGCATTGCAGCATGTTAATCTATTGTAATGCAATAGATTGCAATTATGAACAGTGAAAGTAATCAACCAAGGTTAGCTTTCAACAATCAACAACTTTAATTTTACATCAAATACTAAACCATTACAGTGACTAGTCTACCAATAACATTAAGACTTCAGCTATGCGGGGAGGAGGGGTGGTGGAGGAGGAAGTGCCCTAGGTGAAAGGTCAAAGGTCAAAGCTGACTCCATGTACTTGCCAGCACATCCCTTACCCTTACGCTCATCCCCCGAAAGTTGCTCAGGTGCAACTGGACTTGAAGCTGAAATTAAAATAACAAAATTATGAATTGATACTGAAGCAACTAATTATTACTATTATAATCATGCTATAAATTAAATTCAATCTGAGTTTTCAGTCAAACTGTAAAGTTTTTCTCAGATAAGGGCCTAACAGCTTCATGTTCACAGAAGAACAATATAGGCCCGATAAGAGTGAAGTGTCATTTCAGCGTGGGAGTTAAATTCCAGGCAGTGCTGTAAATACAGTCATTCAAACTGCCATGCAGCAGACGTCACTGCCTCTGGCCCTCTCTCTGTATAACTAAAACTCCCAGCCAACCCTGTAACTGCCCCCGCTGACCCCCAGCTCCCCCAGCCCTCTCCCTGATGCCTTTGGGACAATGCCCCCCTCTCATTCCAGCAGACGCACATCCCACACAATGTGCGCTATTGCTCCAGCGTGGAAAGAATGACTCGTTTTCCTCTTTCCTTCCTTTGGAGTGTCCTTCCAGCGCTGGCCCAGGGGTCTCCTCCCCTCCTCACCAGCCTGGGCTGTAAACAGGCAGATGGGAGGCATCAGTCAAGGTGCTGCTTCATCTTCAGAGGGATGGCGATCAGAGGCGTAGCTAGCCAGCAGACAAAACAGGCAACAGCAGACAATACCAACAACAGCTTGTGTCTCGGCCCAAGAGGCCTGACAACCTTTAAACTACAGCAGTGGCAATGCGATTTTTTAAATGAAAGTGGTGGGATTTTTGGTTTGGGTGCCCCAAAGGAGATATGAATCGAATCGCCTCTGACCAGCGGTGGTTTTGTTGACCCACTCTGCGCCACACAGCTGCTCTGCCTGTCTCTTTGAAGAGTGCTGATGGACAGCACAGTCCTTCAATCATCAAAGGGGATTGTACAGTCTGTTGGGGTCCCAGGCAAAAGACGAAATAGAACTTCCATTGAAAACTGTACTGCCACTACTGTAGTTTGAGGTTTGCCAGCCTTCAGTAGCTGGCAGTCGCTTTGGGTCACAAGCGCTGTTGCCTGTGGCAATCAGCATGCGTTTTTCAATAGCCACTAGAGTGAGGCTGTGAGAAGACAGACACTGGGTCATCCATGGGTCTGTTGGTGCTCTCAGAGGAAGCAGTGCCCAGTGTGTTCCCCACTACACCACTGCTGCTGAACCTGCTTATCTGTGATTAGAATGTCAATGGCCTCTAAAAATACACCAAACGTTTACAACAAGGGCTGCATTACTTTACCACTTGGGATGTTTGCTCACTATGAGTGGGGTCTGAAGAGAGGGACAGGCAGGAAACAGAAATGGACACCAGAGTAAAAAATAGATCATGAAAGGGACACAGAAAGAAAGAAAGAAAGAAAGAAAGAAAGAAAGAAAGAAAGAAAGAAAGAAAGAAAGAAAGAAAGAAAGAAAGAAACAAACAAACAAACAAACAAACAAACACACAAAACAAAAAAACAAACACACAAAACAAAAAAACAAACACACAAACAAACTAAATGAGAAATAAAAATGAATGATAATGTGATAAATGAGAACCCCTGACATAATAAGAAGAATTCTGCAATAATAAATGTAGATATTCACAAGTGTAAAAAGGAAAACAAAACAGGTATAAAAGAGAAAGACAAAAGAAAATGAGAAAATAGACAGTAAAAAAGTGAGAGAGTCCTAGGGTGAGAGAGTCATGGAGAGAGGAGATATGACTGAGTTAAGGCCTGTCTCATTGGCTTTCTTATCAAACCACGTCATAAGCAGGCTTCCGTAAGCCTAGAAATCTCAATGTACCCTAGCATTAGCAAATGAAATTTCTATCCAGGGTGCAGACTAGCAACGACCCATTTAAGCTCTTTAGCTAATCTCCCAAATCTGGTCGAAACAATCACATTGGTCTACCCGTGAGGAGAGTTGTTGGGTGGACGTAACACAATGGTGATTGGTGTAGTGATGGTGCACTGCTGTAGTGCACCTGTTGGATTGCACCTGGCCAGAACACACAATTTGATGTGGGCAGCTTGGCAGACTAGCCTTCCATCGGCTTTCTTATCAAATCCTGTGATAAGCAGGCTTCCATCAGCTTTGTTACACTACGCTTGAGAGAGTGCTGAATCATAAGCCTCTATTGGCTCTCTAAAGAAACCCAAGCTACACTACATTTACAGACTGCTGACTCATAAGACTGTATTAGCTTTCTTACTAAACCCCAGCTAGGAGTCGACCTGCAGCCCACCCTTGTTGGTTGTCTTTATGTCAATCCGTTAATGTATTACTCTTATTACTTTTGGATTTAGAACATTAGAGAAGTTTAATGCATTTACAGAAACAAAATATTATTAATATGATTTATAATGAAGAAAACACTTGTTTTAGTTTTGTGAATTGGCTGTTCATATGTTTGCAAAGTGAATGGGAGTTCCGAATCCCCAGTTCTCCGGGAACACTACGACGCTGATGATCACTGTAGATGCATCTGGCCTCTTCCTCTTCTTCTCCATCCTTCTATCCCTCTATCTCTCTATCCTTCCATCCCTCTTGCCCTTTTGCCCGTGAGTGCGTGACTTCAGAGACGTGTTCATCAGCAGGGGACAGGAAACAGCCTCAGGGCTCTTGATGTGTATGAGGAGGGTGAACTAACATGGTCATCTATGTGAAAATACAAATGCTGGACTAGTCATCAATGATTGTGGAAATACTGATGTCAGTATGAAGTTTCAGTTCATTATTTTTGCATGTACGTAAGAGTCAGCATGTCTCTGAAGCCTGACCCTGTAACAGAATGTGTTAGCACATTGAGTGGTCCTAATTAGCCAATTACTCTATCAAAACATGAACCACTTCAGTTCCATTATGCTGAATTACAGAAAAAAAGTATGTCTTTGACATATTTCCAGTGTGTATCGACTTTCTCTCCTTCTTTCTCTTTCTCTCTCTCTCTGTCTCTCTCTCTCTCTCTCTCTCTGTCTCGCTCACTCACTCTCTCCCCCTCTTTCTCTCTGTTTGCTCTGCTTGTCTGTCATCTGAAATAAAAGCTTTGTTCTCTTGGGGGTCTTCTGGGTCTGCTCCGACTCTGGGAATAAGCAATGAGGGGAAAGTATTTTTGTCTATTTCTGTCCAGCTGCTCCAGCCTGGTTTTATGTTCCTCAAACCCCCTCGTGCCTTTGGACGCAACTTACCCTCATGGTGGGGCTCGCTGAGAATGAAAAGTTTATGTGATTAAGCAAAATATTTACTTAGCTTTAATTTTATTGGGAATGTGACTTTTAAAAAAATCAGCGTTGCACTTGAGCTTTAATGACATTATACAAAAAAAAAAAAAACAAGTAAATAAATGAACAGAAAACAACTTCTCACTGGTCAGCTGAAAGAAATTGTTGTTATTGTGTTTGTCCGCTCCGGCGCCACTGGACTGCAAGAAATATTGTCTTGTGGTATTCTTGCCAAACTGTAAAGCACTTAGAGCTGTATCTTGTGTGTATGAATTGTGCTATACAAGTAAAGATTATTATTGTTATTCTTATTCTTATTCTTATTCTTATTATTATTATTATTATTATTATTATTATTATTATTATTATTATTATTATTATTGTTATTATTATTATTATTATTATTTATTATAATAATAATAAAAATAGCAAAATTGTGCTCTCTTCCTCTGTGTGTGTGTGTCTCTCTCTGTCTCTCTCTGTCCTATCTATATCCTTTGCTTTTCTTCCAGAAAGTGCCCACTTTAAAAGCAGTATCCTGTGGACATGAAAAGTCTCTTGATGAGGTCACAAAGGCATGATGTTAACTTAAGGACATCTACGCAGGAACATTCCATCTAAAAATCGCCGCTTGTGTGTGTCATCGGGACAGACATATACACGGCTGATTTTGGAACAAGTGTCCCCTGAGATGAACCAAACCTATGATTTCATGAAAAACCCTTTTCTCCAAAGCAATTTGAAATGAAAGCAAGGGCATAACTTTGGATTAAACATTGGGAGGGTTACAGTGTCATTGATATGTTTTTTATTCATTGCAGTGATGTGATTACTGGGGGGGGGGGGGTTGTATTGACTAGATCTGGTTTTTGCAGGGGTAAACCCCATGCTAATTACATGCTTGGATGACAGTATCTGTGAACTTTGACCACGTTTCCTCTTTTAAGCGTACTTCTTATCTGTCCAAGAGAGGGGGCGCGGCACCTCCGTTCAGCACTGTGTCACCCCTTAATGAGAGGTCAATAGCACTCTGTGTTGACAAGTGTGAGGCCATTACAGCTTACTGACAAGGCAATTAGGGCCAAAATAGACTGCTTTGTCGCCATGCTGTGGCATGTTATCTGCTCAACATCAGTGTCCAGCTGGTATGTACTGGGTGAGTGGAAAAAAATAGATTTTCTAAAAGACCACCATGTTTGAGTCCAAAAAAACCCACTAATCAATCTTACAGACATTTGTTTAATCTCTATTAAAGTATGAAGTGCACCCTGGTAAACCATCTTGTGAGCATCCAAAGATATTGACTGCCATTGGGATGTGTCCAAGCCTAATAGAAATTAGTAACTTCGGGGGATCTTGTTGAGCATGTAGCGGTTGGCTCAACACACTGGAAAAAACTCTCCCATGACCTGAATCGGGTTAAGAAAACTGAAGTCCAGGAGCAGGAAGTGGCATGTGCCTGAATAAAGCATTTGCATGGACCGCTACAGGACACAGAGGGCCACGCTGCCTACATACTTCATCCCTAATGACAGGGACACTTTTCCCAGCCTTCAACCACAGCCATCACTCGCTTGCTTGAGAGGTGATAGGAACAAGTGATAGTCGATAGTATTTTTGTCATTGTGATCACACGGCATATCATAGCACACAGTGCACACAACGAAATTCTCCTCTGCATTTAACCCATCACACACTTGTGAGCAGGGGGCGGCCATGACAACGGCGCCCGGGGAGCAGTGCATGGGGATGGTACCATGCAGTGGTGCTATTGGCAACCCAGCACTCAAACCTGCAATCCTGCGGCCACAGGTCAGATATCTTAACCTCTAGGCCACCATTGCCCCAACAGTGCAAGGGATTTGGGGAGGTTTTGTGATCAAAATCATTAAAATGTTACTGGGAATGTTACTCTTTATCTGGGAAAGTCATGATAAATGTATTTTGTCATGTATCATGTCTATTAATAAGACATGTTTAATGACCACAGACAGTGAGCAAACAGCTATGCAAATAGTGCTTTAGAAACCAGAACCACAGATTCACAACCACAACCACAAGTGCATATGAAAGCCTAGAGGAGCAGTGCTTACAGCTTTTGGTCTCCTCAACAGTGCAAAAGGTTGAATGTTTTTTGGCTTGTAGATGAACATTGCGCAGTTATGTATATTAAATTTTATTAGGTTAAGTCACATTTTTATTCTTTCTTTTTTTTATTCGTTCAGATTTTTCCTATTTTCCTATTTCCTATTTTCTACTCATGTCTTCCTGATGCTAGTTAGAATTGTTAAAACAACATACTGTACTCAAACTGAAAACATAACCTTGGGAACATCTCAGTGTTTGGGTGAAGGCTTCAAGGCTGACCTCTGTGTGTGTCTCTTTGGTCTCTGCAGTCATGTCGTGTGTAGGTGAGGCGGATCAACGTCTGTCAGTCGTTTCCCGCTCCTGAAGGCCAGGACGCACCAGGATACGACACACAAAAGAAGGAGACGCAGAGGAAGGGGGAGAAGGCAAGAAGACCAGAGTCAGGCCGGTTGGTCTCACACACACACACACACGCACGCACGCTCACACACACATACATAATGTACACACATGCATACACAAGCAGACACACAAACACAAACACACAAACATACGCACACATAATGTACATACACACGTGCACACACAAGCAGACACAGACACACACACACAGACACACGCGCACACACACACACACACACACACACACACACACACACACACACACACACACACACACACACACACACACACACACACACACACACACACACACACAAGAAGGAGAGAGACAGGGTAATACTCCATCTGACACTGGCCTGGTGCTGATCCGATGCAGCCCTTTAGGGTCTGGTCACATGTGTCTAGCTACAGTCAGCTCTGTGGTCTTAGAGGTGGGTAGGATGGCTTCATGGAATGGAAGGTCATGACACAAATTTGTTCCAACCAGCTGATTCTAATTAGTGCACCCTTTATCAGCCAGGTAGATGAGCTAATTGGTGAAATAAAAAGACTAATTGGCTAATAAGCAAACACAAAATTTGCAATACGCACACAGGTAAAACCAAACACCTGGCAGGACTTTTACTCTGTGAGGCTGTATGGATGACCCACTTGTGCAGGCAAAACAGGCAGTGTAACCCTGGCCTTACTCCGCCACTGTGGCATGCTGTGTGCCCTGGTAAACACGACGTAGCCCTGGGTCGGCGGTGATGGATCTTCCCCGTATTTCCATGGTTGATACTGTACGTACGTCACAGTGGAACAGCCCCATGGTGCCTCGCTGTCGTCCCCCTTTAACCATTGACACGTACATGATTCCTCATCTCCCTGCTCCACACATGAACCCAGGGCAAGCTTCCTGCCCTTGAAATGATGTTTCTCAGATGCCTGAATGTCACAGTAGAGCCCCATGAACCTAAAGGCTTTGTGATCGTACAGTGGTGTTTGTACAGTGAAAAATATGAGATGAGAAAATTACACATATGTTTTGATTCATCCAAAACAGCTCACACTACATTAGTATATGTTTCATTGCTTGTGCTCATCTGGGATTAAACCATAGCTGTAGCATAATGTGCATTATTAAAGCATAACTGGCCTATAACGTTATTTGCATTTTGCTTGATCAGCTCTCCTACCAGCTGAAGCTTAAAGCTATGAATAAGTGCATAGTATAAGCCACTGTGTATCTGCTTCTCTCAATCTCTCTCTCTCTCTCTCTTTGTCTCTGTCTGCAACATGGTGTCACAAGGATTTTGTACAAATTCCTTTGTTGAATTACAAATTCAACTGGGGCAACAACCCAACTGACACCCTCACTTAACCTGTGGTCCCCTGTTTTTTTTTTTTTTAATTATAGAGAAACATTTATTGCAGGACTTTGTTTCACAAACTGTATTGAGACTATACATCAGGTAAATCTCTGCTGTATATAAAATATCTCCACTGGTTTAATTGCAGGGTCCACTATGTCTATGTCAAATTAAGATTTTTATTTTAGTAAGAAAATGTAAACAATTCCACCAATCTAGGACAGCCCCCACTTACAACAACAGAGACAATCTGATTGCATATTCTGTAAAAATGCTCATCTTAGGAAAAATAAATCTTATCGTGGTGAAAACCACTAAATTACATTAACCTGAAACCACCCATTTCTAAACTTCAGCGGAGGGCTCCGCCTTGAGTTGCTGTTGGAGTCAGCCCTTTCTGCCCGTCCCTCCTCCCGCATAGTGTTGGTGAGAGTACACCGCTGTAGTCCACCCCTTCCCTCGCCTTTCTCCTGTCCGCTTCACGCCGCTGCCTCAGCTGGGACCAAGCACCTACTGTACAGAAACCCGCAACATGGCTTTGGGTGGTTTTGTTGTCACAGGACTTTGCATCCTCGTCATCGCCAGTCAATGTAAGTGACGCTAAACATGTGGATAACTGCAAAGTGCATACTGGCGCTGCGCGTAGAACATGAACTTTAGCTTACCCTGCACTTGACCAGTTTGTCGGTGGGACCTGACAGAAGCAGCTTCACTGTTGTCTCGCAAGATAGGATACAGTAACAGTTTGGAAAACATGTGATGCTTGCCTGTGTCTTAGGTAGCCTCTGCCAGAGCATTTTATTGACGCTGTCTTTACTAAGAGTTTTGAATACACGAAGCCAGTATAGCCTACTACTTACGTTTATTGAATACATATACAAATACATATTTTGCATATTATTTTGTTGTTGTGATTTTTTAAGCAAGATTTGATATCGACTTATAACGTGTGTTGCTGATGTTGGTAACGTGTGGAGCTAAGTATTCAACACTATGAGAGGTCGGTCAGTCGCACAGATATATTCACAAGGTCACTTTCACACCCACAACCAATTGCGAGGTTAATAAGCGTGAGCAGCACGGATACTGGTGTGTATGAAAGTCACACCGAGAACCAAAATTCAAACATGACAGTTTAACAATAAGGTAGCCTACTTTTAAAATGTGAAAAATGGTCAGTTTGAAACCATGCTGAACAAAGTTTTTAATGGTTATTGAAAGTAGTTGATTTTTTTCCCTACAGTATATGTTTTTTGTTGTTAAGTTTGCAAATGTTTTAGTGGTGTCTTGTTTGGAATTGAGATGTTTAACAAGAGCCAGCTCTCTATCCATGTACGCTACTGCAATTTCAGTCACTTAAGTCATGATCTGTTTCTTGACGTCCTCAATTTGTGCTGTAAACTCACTGAAGCACAGGTCAGCCGTTCACTACTTAGAGATGCGCTTTGCTACCTCCGACAGAACTTTCAAAGCAATCAAAAATAATTTCCTCCGAGCCTTACAGATGCCGAAGTGCATTCCAGAATATTTCTAGCTTTGCACAGATTGATGTAGGAAGGGAGGAGTGATTTAAGCATCCACTCCGTCAGCTTTCAAAAGCATTTTCAGGATGTTTTCCAGTGATGTTTGTTAAGAGAAGTATGGCTTAAAGCTCTTTACATTCCCCGTATCCTTCCTCTCCGTGTCCAGGCTGTGCGCAGACACATTTCCTCCTCTGTTTGTGTTCTGCTGTCAGACTTTTAAGTCACACCAAGGGCCCCCTGGCATTGTGCGCCCGCTGTAACTGACCATACATCTGGGCCATTTTCTCTCATCCTCTGTCTTTGTTTTTGTCTTTGTTTCTGATTCTCTCTCTCTCTCTCTCTCTCTCTGACTCTCTCTCATGCGCATTCTCTCTCTTTCTCTATCACTCTCTTTCTTCCATTGCTGTGCTTTCTCTCTTCCTCCCTCTCTTGCCCGTTCTCCCTCTTCCTCTCTTTTTTCCACTTTCTTCCCCATTCCCCCTTTCTCTCTCTCTCCTCCTTTGTCTTATACTGTCGCCCTTTCTTCCATTCCTCTCCTTCTGTCTCCCTCTGTCTTTTTACCCCATTTCTCTCCTCTCATTCTCTTTCCTCTTCCCTCGTTTCTCTCTCTCCCCTACCCTTTCCCTTGTTTCTCTCTCCCTTCTTCCCTCGTTTCTCCCTCCTCTCTTCCCTCTTTCTCTCTCCCCTCTTCCCTCTTTCTCTCTCCCCTCTTTCCTCATTTCTCTCTCTCTAATTCCCTCTTTCTCTCTCCCCTCTTCCCTCTTTCTCTCTTCCCTCTTCCCTCTTTCTCCCTCCTCTCTTCCCTCTTTTTCGCTCCTCTCTTCCCTCATTCCCCCCTCCTCTTTTCCCTGATTCTCTCTCCCCTCTTTCCTCATTTCTCTCCCTTCTTCCCTTATTCCCCCCTCCTGTTTTCCCTCTTTCTCTCTCTCCTCTTTCTCTCTCCCCCCTTCTTTCTCTCTCTCCTCTTTCTTCATTTCTCTCCCTTCTTCCCTCGTTTGTCTCTCTCCTCTGTGTGCTGAGGTGCTGGCCCGCTGGCCCTCTCCTTAGCTCTAATGAAGCGGACCTTATCTCACTTCCTGTGCGACCTGGCCTCTGTTTAGTCCTCTGGGGGATTTCCCCTGCTCACTCTCTTCCTCTGAGGCCGCCTCTGTGCTGGCTGGCCTTCACTGGACACCTCTGTCTCACGCTGTCTCACGCTGTCTGAAGGTCACACTACTGAGTGTCGAGGACAAAAGTGAACCAGTTAGACATTTTCAAACAACACAAAGATGGTGATGATCTATTGTCCAAGTCTTTCCAGGATTTTTCTTCACAAGCTGATCATTACATGGCCACTTTGGTAAGGAGGGTATCTTCAGAATTAGAAATATCCCGTTAGCCTTGTTACCATGCTGTTCATAAAAATCCCTACAGAATATTTAAGCCCACTTTTCAAAGCTTTTACCCACAAGTAATCGGCAAATACAAAAACTCTTTAACAAAAAAAAAACAAAAAAAAACAACAACAATAAACAAACTGGACATTAAAATGCGATGACATAGAAATCCCACCTGTGAAATAGAGAAAATACTTCATCCTACACCTACACCACACCAGATGACGGTGAGATATAGAGAGAGTACTCCCTTGTAGTCCTACCCAAATGAGGATGAGAGGGAGAGAGAGAGAGTACTCCCTCGTAAACCTACCCAAATGAGGGTGAGATATAGAGAGAAAGTATTCCCTCGTAGAGCTACCCAAATGAGGGTGAGATAGAGAGAGTATTCCCTCGTAAACCTACCCAAATGAGGGTGAGATATAGAGAGAAAGTATTCCCTCGTAGAGCTACCCAAATGAGGGTGAGATAGAGAGAGTATTCCCTCGTAAACCTACCCAAATGAGGGTGATATATATATAGAGAGAGTAGGGCTGGGCGATATATCGATATTATCGTAATATCGTATCGTAATATTTATATCGATATGTATTTGACACTATATCGCCATATCGATATATTTTCAATGATACAATACCACTTTATCAAAACCACTTATCCTAATGTGTTCACACTGTTCAGACAGCCGGAGCTTTCTCGGATCACTCAGTTTTCATTGTGATCGTAACATTGAACGTGTTTTGACAGTCATTTTGCCTGAATGCTTATTGCCTGTCAGAGGAAGGTTAAGTTAAAAAAATAAAAATGAATAGATTTTTCCCTCCTGTTACTTTTAAATAGGTCACACAATGTTTCAATAATTATCGATATCGACCGATATGAAACACTTATATCGTGATACAGATTTCAGCCATATCGCCCAGCCCTAAGAGAGAGTACTCCCTCGTAGACCTACCCAAATGAGGGTGAGATAGAGAGAGAGAGTACTCCCTCATAGAGCTACCCAAATGAGGGTGATATATATATAGAGAGAGTACTCCCTCGTAGACCTACCCAAATGAGGGTGAGATAGAGAGAGAGAGTACTCCCTCATAGAGCTACCCAAATGAGGATGAGATAGAGACAGAGTACTCCCTCATAGAGCTACCCAAATGAGGGTGAGATAGAGACAGAGAGTACTCCCTCGTAGACCTACTTAAATGAGGGTGAGATAGAGAGAGAGAGTACTCAGTCGTAGACCTACCCAGGCGGGGGTGAGAGGGAGCATATCCACACAAAGACACCATGCTTTCGGATGGCAGTGTGACTGAGCACCCAGCAGCTTGTCCCCAGCGCCTGTTCCTGTGAACTGCCGTCATACAAATGCATGCATTGTTCTCTACATACATAGTTTATCGCTGACATTAAGGGAAAATATACCATGTTCAGATCTTCTCTTTAGGAAAGCTCGGTTGGAAGCCGTTTAACTTGGGTTTAGAAGTTGAAATATGCAGCCCTGTTTAAGACTTGTTCTAAAAACAGCAGACATTCGACCTTTTCGGTAAATTGCTTTCCACTTATGAATATCCATCATCCTGTTTATGCAAAATGTGGCATGAATGTTTAAAGAAAAGCTGTTGTTACTGTTCTGTATCAAGGTAGACCAAACAAAACTGTGCTTATTCCTCCTGGAGTGGTTATTGGGAGTGTAGAACTTCCTATCTTTTTGTCCGTTTGGACCAATAAACTCAGTGCTGTACAGTCTTACTGTCAGGATGGCTCTTTTTCTGGACATTTAGTAACTGTCCTCAAATAGTGCCGTTTTTATACAGAGATGTACCAGCTGACTTTACCTCTGTAGTTTTTGGCAAGTTGTGGGGGTGTTGTTTTGTTTAGTAGCTCAGAGTCAGCCCTAATCTTGTGTCCTGTGGTGTAGTGGTAACGAGAAAGGTGGATAACCTATATTTAGAAAAGCAGGTGGGTAAACAACACTCCCAAAAATGATGTGTAAAAAAGCAGTATTATTCATACTGTTACATTTTGTATTTCCTCTTCACATTGTCTCACATTGTGGTACAGTGCTTTGTCACATTGTTCAGCACATTTCCAGGGTTGTGTTAAATCTAATACCATGTACTGTATGTTGTCCTTGTCTGGACATAGATTAAGAACAATACAAATCATTATCAAGATGTGTTTTTGAGTGTATACATATCCTAATATATTCTGCTGAATGCTGTTTTCTATTTTTTATAAGTTGCATAAATGGCTTTTGTGTGCATTAGGCCTGCACTACACCCAAGCATCAATGTTTTGCTGTGTCTGATATGTCCATGTGTTTTGAGTCTGATATGTCCATGTGTCCTGCATTGCTATTTTGCAACTCAGAATAAGGCTTATCTTTTATGTGGCTAGCATTATCATATTAAGTAAACAAGGAAAAATTCAGCTGAACCAGAATTTATGCTCCCAAGTTTAATGAAATAAACTGTGTGACGTTTCGGGCTCTCACCCTTCCTCAAACCCTTCTTTACTTATGTTGACTATCTTTTGGTCCTGCTCCCAGTGTTCACTTGGATGTGCGTGCTTTGTTTGAACTCTTTAGCATTATCATATTGCAACTCAGAATAAACT
>CM050203.1:12390000-12400000 GCA_027475355.1 Coilia nasus | reverse complement strand
ATGAGACACAGTCATTACAGGAGGGCCAGAGAGGAAATAAGAAATGATTAGAGAGGAGCTGTGTGACCACCTGCTGTGAGAGCTGATTCCTGAGCATGTGAAGTATGTCTATCATCAGTGTGTTAATTACACAGACACACACACACACACACACACACACACACACACTCCCTTTCACTCCCCAGCTTAATTATTTTCCCTCTATGCTTTAAGCTCAGTGGACAGCTGCACACACCTGCCACCACACTCCCTCTGCGGAAAACATACACACACATGCACACACACTCTCTCACACGCACATATATATACAAAACTGCTGACTCACTCAAACACAAACACACACACACAGACACGCACACGGACACACGCACACACACACGCACACACACACACACACACATGTGCTATGCCACTTGCTCTGGGGGATGGGTTGGACTGAAGAGGTGGTATGCCGAGAGGCGCTGTGGGGACATCTGTGTCAAACACAAGTTGAGTTGTTTCTGTCTGGGAGAGCACGAGTTCCTGTCTGTGTGGACCAGGGGGTCACGTCTGTGTCTGACAGGACACGAGTTCCTGCGGATTAGGCGGTCTGAGATGGAGCTGTGTGAGTGAGCTGAGTGAGCTGTGCTTCGTCCTGTGAGGCAGCACAGATGCGGCCTATGAGGGGACTAGCTCTAACAACCCTCAACGTCCCAGCCTTCTCACTGCTCCTCCTCAGGGTTTTAAATGCAAGGTCGGGGGATCGGGAGGATTTGGGGTCCCCCTAGTATTTATTCCCCCCCCCACCCCCCCACCCCCCCTCCCCCCAGTTACATGCACAGTACTTGGTTCTCTTTATGTCCTGCAAGTAGTGTTGACCCTACCAAAAGGTCACTGTAGAATTTGCTCCCTGCTCTTGCTGCAAAGAAGCTAACCTCAGCAAAGTTTCTGCTGTGGAGTACTAACTTTACTCAGGAAGTGGTCATTCAGTAGTATCCCTCCCCCTGCACTCCTAAGCTAGTCTGTTCCCAAAACGCTTCACCAGTGTGTCTTTGTTTTACGGAATATAGATATAAATAACATTCTGCTCCATCTTCAAAAAAACCCTTCATTACCCTTTAAGGAGAGGTGCTCTGTTTGTTTTACAGTGTTGAGTGGACGTGAGTCATGGAACTAAACATGTAGTAGGAGAATGCCGCCGATGACCAGAGGCTCCTGAAAAGGATGGAAGTTAGCGCTATCAACAGCGTACTGGTGACTAATGCATGCTGGGGCCTCAGGCCTTTCCTGAGTGTCTGTGTAGCAGTGGTGCTGTGTACATAACATAGAGCTGTGTTCATATGGATGCACAGTGCTGGACATGGGCTTACATGGGCAAGTATGTTGAGACTTCAAACCAGTCCAGGAATGATACTGATCTCTTGCTCTGTCTTCGACTATTACTGTCTGATAAATCAGAATCCAGATGAGCAGAGGCAGCTTCCTTTCCTTCAGATTGATTAGCCTCAGCTCCTCAGCCAATGTTGTTTTGAGAACACATCATTTGGTCAGATCGATGGGCAGACAGCATTGTGTCACCCAAAGCAGCACTAGGTGCCTTTCTACTGAGACTTTGCTCATGGGCCGTGACCTGTGGGATGTGTGTGTGTGTGTATGTGTGTGTGTTTATGGGCCGTAACCTGAGTTATGCTGGTGCTTAACTGAGGAGTAAGTTTCTCCCTTGCGTGGTGGATTTGGGGTCTGAGATTCATGTTGCTGTGGTAGCACACACACACACGCGCCTACACACAAATATGAATATACATTCACATCATCGTAAAGAGCAAATCTACTAAAAGGATTGTAAGCACATAGTGTTGCCTGCCAGATATCTCACAGGTTTGTGCTCAAAGGGAGGGTGTTGTGCACATTTCTTACAGGAAGTGTGTGTGTTGTGCACATTTCTTATAGGAAATGTGTGTGTTGTGCACATTTCTTACAGGAAGTGTGTGTGTTGTGCACATTTCTTACAGGAAGTGTGTGTGTTGTGCACATTTCTTACAGCTTTGCACAGACTAACAGGCAACCTGTGTCTGTTGACCCCACCTACATCAGCAGAGGCTACACAAACAAACCTGAGGAGGCCCGAGAGTTTGTGGAGACTTGCTTTGATTTCCGCCCAAATGGAGGTCAACATTTATCTTTAGAATTTAGTCTGGAATGGTTCCTCTTTCTGTCTCTCTCTCTCTCTCTCTGTCTCTTTCTCTGTTTCGCTCTTTCTTGCCCCCCTCTCTGTTTCTGGTTTCTGTGTTTGTCTTTCTTACCATCTCAGTGTCTCTCTCCTTCTCTCTGTCTTCTCTCTTGCTCTCTAATTCATTCTCTCTTCTCTCCCTCTCTCTTTTTTCTCTCTCAGTCATTCCGAAATAACCACTTGTGTTTTTGGAAGCCTGTCTGTGGCTGAGGTTTCCGCGGGTGCAGAGGGACTGCTCTGGTTTTCCGGCACGAGCCATGCTGAGCACACACACACACACACACACACACATACACACACACACACACACACACACACACACACACACACACACACACACACACACACACACACACACACACACACACACACACACACACACACCTCTGCCCTGCAGCAGCAGCAGCAGTTGGGCTGGTGGCAGGGCCTTGAGCACTCGAGCGGGATAGAGAGGGGGAGCAGCAGGATCCGAGGCCCAGGCCAGGGTGTCCAGAGCAGGAGCCTGCCCCTCAATGCTGCTCTTGTTCTGGGGGAGAGCGCTGCTGCAGGAGCCTCCTGGGGACTGCACACGGTCCGCACACGGCTCCAGTTGCACATTACTGAGAACACTCAGAACTCATTTAGCCTTTTTTTATAGAAAAGAAAAACAGCCTGAAGAACCCACAATACCTTATTCACTGTACATAGGCATGGTTGTAGGAGATACATCCATGCAGGTTTGAAGGGATTTTTGTAGGTTTTGTGAGGACTTGCAAGTTTGTGGGGACACATGGGTTTGTAGGGACGGCATATTTGCATTAAATGTTAATGTACTGTATGCTAACTGCCCGTATTCTAAATATTACCCCTGAGTATTACTAAAATCTCTGAAGCTCAAGCCTGTCTATTTCAGCAATACCCACTGCATTTGCATTGCTGGAAGCACATTATTTAGAAAACAAAGATAGATTTTACCGAAAACCTTATTCAGGATACAGATGTCTGTAATCACATCAGCAGAGCAATCATTTTGTATGGACACTGGTCAAACCCAGTGAGTCCGTCTGACCACAGGTCTGCAGTCCACTGCTCCAGTGCTTGCCCATGGAGTTGGTTGAGGCTTGGAGCCTTAAGGCATGGCAAGGCAAGTGCATTTGTATAGTGCACTTCACACACAGAGGTAGTTCAGAGTTCTCTACAAAAATAAAAGCAAAGAACAGTAAATAATAAAAGGTGAAAGCATAAAAGGTTAAAAATACAACCAAGACAAAATAATCCAAATGACAGAAAATAAATGCATAAAGTGATGAAACCAAGTATAAGGTAACTACAGAGACATAGAGAATGTGTACTTAATATTAGGGCTGGGCGATATGGACCTAAACTAATATCACGATATTTCTGGGCTGACTGGCGATATACGATACATATCGATATTTCAAAAACAGGATGAGCAAAGTGTTTTATGTTAAGTTAAGATTGCTCTAAAAGAGCTGTGCAAATGAAAAAGTAAACAGTAACATACGCAGGGGTACAGCTGAGTGATCCAAGAAAGCTCCGGCTGTCTGAACAGTGTGAACACATTAGGATAAGTGGTTTTGATAAAGTGGTATTGTATTATTGAAAATATATCGATATGGCGATATAGTGTCAAATACATATCTTCTTTAAAAATATATCGATATTACGATAATATCGATATATCGCCCAGCCCTACTTAATATACAAAGAAAGATAAAAAACGTAGTAATTTTAAGATGTATCATTAGTATTAGCATCCCAAGAAAGCAGATGCTGTTTTAGGTCCACATGGCCTGCTGTGTGGTCATGCAGTAAGTCATTTAACATGGAACAGCAAGCCAGTTGATCAAGTTAAAGCATTCTGATGTATCCATAAACAAATTGGGAAGGTGCCTCATTTGCAAAGTTCATCATAATTTTTATCTTTTTTGTCTACTGACATGCCAGCATAGTCTGACGTTGGCTCTTAATTTAATATGTCAGTTTGGATTTGATCAAACAGCAGAAAAATGATGTGGTTATGTCCCTTCAGAGGTCTGTATACAGCAGGGGTGCTCACTACGTCGATCGCGATCTACCATTCGATCGCGAAGGCAGTGCTGGTAGATCGCCTGTTGTCTAAATTTTTTTGTTAAGTTGGTTATCATAACAACTAGAACGGCTACTGGAAAATTGCAGCAAAGAAGGAGTTCTAGCTAGTTCACTAACTTGTATCTAGCCCATACTGTTCATAAAACTATGACAGTGACTTCCCCGTGAAAAGCAAACTAAGAAATGTGAAGGAACATAAAAAAGCCCTTTACAGGGCAGCAGTCACTTCATTATGCGGAAAATGCATGGAAGAGATCGTTGATGTCGCAACCAAAATAGCCTGCTGTATTCGAACGAGGTCTCTTCAAACGTGCACGTCTGTTCCGTGCACAGTTGGAAGTTGGAACTATTCTGACTTCTTGCTACACACCGACGTGAGATGGCTTAGTAGGGGGAAATTCTTGCAGAGATTTCGACAGCTCTGTCCGTTGATTAAGGAGTTTCTTCCTGTCACTAAACATGCGGAAACCAAGCAACTTAATGACAATCGGTGGCTGCTAGACTTGGCGTTTGTAACTGATCTTAACATGCTGGAAGGAAAAGACAAAAGCGTGGTCGACATGAGACATGATCAGCTCAGCTAATGCATTCAAACGAAAAATAAAATTGCTGTCCTCAAAGTTGCAGCGCTATGATTTGGGAAACTTCTGAAACCTCGCATCGGAGCTGGAGAAAGCAGGGAGGGCGTGTTCGCAAATTGTCAGTGTGCGCGCTACACACAGCAGCTCTATGCAACACTGTCTGACTCCCTCCAGTGCAGGTCATCATCAGATTAATTAAGTCCTGGCAATAGATAATTACAAATGTATTAAAGTTGTGCTCTAAAGGTTCATTGGAAAGTAATGCTAATGTATTATTATAATTGTGCTGTAAACGTCCATTATATCATAATACAATTGCATTAAAGTTGTGCTGTGAAGGTTTATGCATGGATGCATATATTTTAACTATGTTGCATGTGTAATGCAACATGTATATCAATAAACAAACATATCAATAAACTGCATAAAGGTACATATGAAATGCATACTGAGTGATTTATCATCATCATCTTCATCATCACCATCGTCATCTTCGTCATCATCATCCTAAGTAGATCGCGGCGACATGGCCGTCTTAAAAGTAGCTCGCCAGCCAAAAATTAGTGAGCACCCCTGGTATACAGCATGTACCTTTATTTGTACTGCCACTTGGCACTTTCATTTAAAGCAGCACTATGCAACTTTTTCGAGTTAATTAATCATCTTCATAAGTCGGTAGATGGTTAAATGAGTCATTACCAGGCGAATGAAGAGTTTCTTGCAATATCTGGTTGTTCATCCTGGCACCCTCAGACTCACAAAGTTTGACACTCATACAGTATATCAAGTGCAGAGCAAACTGTAAACACTGGAGGCAAAGCTCCATTACAGATCTATATTTTATTTAATAAATGGAACATTAGTTTCAAGAAGAGAGCTGAGGGAGATTTTTTTTGCGCGTGCGGAGCTAATTACTAAAGTGTGCATGAGACGAGACGGAGGCTGTGGGCGTGTGGCGGGAGAGAGTCGCGGAGACGCGGGGAACTGACATGTCGTGTGTGGAGAGTGATGTTCCGCACCAGCTGAAGAGCAGACGCCACACACACTGTAACCCAGCACACAAATACGGCCGGCAGAGAAGTCGCTGTTTGTCTTCTGGCGACCGCAGATTGGTCATTAGTTACTGAGTGGGGTGCTGAGCTCGGGGAGCGAGTGGGCCCCTGGTAACAATCGCACTTGTGGGAAAGGAACTCGAGAAACGCGGCTGGCATTTCTGTGGTCCCATAGGATCAGGTTTCTGCAAGTCCCGCAGGCCCAGCAGACTCATTATTGCGTCTTATAGACGTGACCGATAGATATGCTGGGGTCAGACCTGCTGTAGGGGCATGACGGGCTGATTCAGTGGCTACTCAATAAAACGACTTAGAAAACTCAAGTACATTTCAGTAATATTTGAATGCATGCATCGATAATACTTTAGTGCATATGAAAATGTGCAGTCTGGCAATAGATTGTTGATATATTTAAACTCAAAAGCCAATAAAATATTACATCATGGTACATTATTGTATATTTAGCTGACACGTTTTTCCAAAGCAACTTATAACTGTGGAAGAACACTTTAACTTTGGTATCATAAATACACGTAGCATTTTTTATAATCATGTCTTGAGTCTGGGCTACCTTCTGGGCCTCACCTTAAAGCAACATTAAAGTACTTTTCCTCTTCAGTCACCCTACAGGTTGGAAGCGTAATTGTCTTATGTCTCACTCAAACCACAGGCCGACCTGCTCTGGCAAACTTTCATATCATAGCCCATGGAGGGCCGCAAAGTGGCGTTCACCCTGTTTTGAGTTGATGAACCTCTAAAACAATTTTGGAAACATTATTTTAAGGTTGAAAAAACTACTAAGTGTTGCTTTAAATGGATCATATGCTTCCCTTGTAGACATTTTACATGTTAGTTGTAATAATCTGCTAATGCAATATTCAAATTATCCCATGTTACAAAAGAAGAATGAATCAAAAGTGTGCCACCAAAGTAGTGAGTGTTTCTGTATGTTTTTGATCCTTTGCCATGGATGGCAATGAAGGGGCGACTTTTCTGATTACTGTGTTTTCTGTGTGTCACATGACACGCGCTGTCTTCGCAGGACATCTGAGCCAGGAGCTCATGACCTGCATCACACAAACATTAACAGCCGTCCTCTTCATGCTGGCTACAGCTACCGCTGCGGGAAAGGAGGAAAGAATGAAAAAATGTCTCTCTTTCTTCACACAACAGATTGCTGCTATCAAACTGTTGGAAAACTCTTGGTCCCTAGGCACAGACACTCTGCCGGTCTAATTCACTTACAACACTTTTATCTGTAATTTCATTCTGGCCTTGTAAACAGAAATGGGGGCCTAGAAGCTGAAATCATCGCATTAGGCGATGCTATGTCGGAAATGCAGCCCAGAGCTGGCAGCATTTGAGGCAAATGCAAACAAACAGAGAGATTGTGTTACTAAAGCCTTAGCCTAAGAGGTGGCTTTTTTCACTTTTTTGGATTGAATCTGTGCATGATTAATGGAATTCTCACCTCGGCTTTGTCAGTGTCCTGTAGTGTTTCTGGTCTGTTTTTAGGTTTGAGGACAGACATAGACATCCTCCATGGAACTGTTCCTCTTGAATTGACTGTGTGTGTGGGTGTGTATGTGTGTGTATGCGTGTGCGTACAAATGTCAGGAGGGTCCCTCTGTGGTTACCAAAGAGCTTGGAGAGGACGGGGACTCAAACAGGCAGCCGACACTGGGGCCAACACTGAGGCAAACCTAGACCCGGCCCAGCACTTGGTCTGGTACCAGTGGTGGTACCAGTGGTACCAGACCTGCTCTGGCTTCCTGCCAAGAGGCAGCTGTCTCGTAGAAAAGTCTCCTCCGCGCTCCTGTTCTTTACTGTTTGGGAGAGGACAAAGTTCTAATTGAGAAGGAGAGTCACTGGAGCATCTCAGATATAAAATATCAACTTTATTCAGAGCAGTGCCAGACTAACGTTTCGACGTTAGCATATCTTCATTAGAGTCAAAATGGCTCTGACTTTTGTTTTGACTCTGATGAAGACGTGCTAACGTCGAAACGTTAGTCTGGCACTGCTCTGAATAAAGTTGATCTTCTATATCTGAGACGCTCTGGTGACTCTCCTTCTCAATTAGACAGCTGTCTCTGTTTGTATCACACTGACAGGGGAGGACACATTGCCTCAACGTGTGCTTTACTTACCTTGTCTCTAAGGGACACACGGTGAGACCCGAGAAGTCAAACGTCCATTGGGCAGCCATAACACAACGTTCTCAGAACAATCAACCCAATGACGTTGGTCATTCAGCAACTTTCAGCAACAGTGTGTGGACATACAGTAACAGTGTTCTGGCGAGGTTCCTCTCCGTGAGGTGGTGAATTGCCCCTGCTACTGAACGAGGCCATGAAAACAAGGTCTGACGCACACACACACACACACACACACACACACACACACACACACACACACAAACACACACACAGGAGCAGTGTCAGGGCAGGCATGTGCTCTAATCTAATCTAATTTTCTGACGATGCGTGTGTGTGGCGTACTGTATGCTTCTTGGGTCAGGGATTTGGTCACTGCAGTCAGACATTTCAAGGGTACCTTTAAAGTTTTAAACCAGCCGCACACACACTCTTTGTGTAGTAGTAACTCAGTAAAGGTTTGAGTTGCTATATATAATTTATGATAGATCTTTGTAAAAGGCCCAACATTTTGTGGAAGCTGAATGATGAAGTGAAAGCTGAAAGATGAAGTGAAAGTTGCATTGTTTTCAAAGAAACTCTTTTTGCGCTCACCATTCCTCAGGGTGGATTCTCAGCCATGCCTTGCCTGTGAGTGTGGCGTGACCCCTCTTAACCCCTAGTGGCCTCAGAGATAGTCAAGCTGTCGCTCGGGTGGGGTCATAAATCACAGAAGATAGGGCCAGTGTAAGTGCTGTGTTTGGGGGGGTAATTGATGTGGTTTCGTGCCTGCCTCCCCCCTCCACCCCACCCCACCCTCTTCCTGCTCGCTGCTCTGAAGTGGACAGGCCCCTGTTTGTTTCCGTGGGAGTGAGGAGTAATGGTGCGGGTCGAGCCTTCGTCGCCGCTGAAAGGGAGGCCCCCCTCTTCTTGGTCACGTCTCGACGCCTCTAGCAGACACTGTAGCTAATCGCCCAGGACTGCAGCACCCTCACCCCCACCCCTCGCCATCCATGTTTAGGGGAAATGGATCGACCTCCCCTCAAGCTGGTCACAGGGCTTCGATTGTGTGAAATCTTTCTTAGGACCTTCAGGGGGTTGGGGGTTGGGGATGGGGGTGGGGGTGGGGTCCTCCATAATAGTCACCTTATCCCAATGTGGTGCCATCTTGGAAGGAGATGCCAGACATTCCTCTGTCCTCATCCTGTCTCTGACTTCCAGCCACCCGTGCTTCCAGTTCTTTATTATAACACAGGCACACACACACACACACACACACACACAAATACTGCATACACACTCTCATACACATACACACATACACGCACAAACACACACACACACACACACGCGCACACACACACAAATACTGCATACACACTCTCATACACACACACACGAACCCACACACACACACACACACACACACACACACACACACACACACACGCGCACACACCAAAAAAGTCAATGTAGAGCTACTCTTCTCCTACCCTCTTCCCCCTCCCCCTTCTGAGCATTTGTCCTACCGTAGGTGCAGGTTGGCTTCAATAGAGTGCGCTCTGTCAAAGGAAGGGAAGTGGGCCAAAGGGCAGTGAGCACACTCACCAATTACCTTGTTTTCGGTGAATCAGGATGCTTGATTGACAGAGTCACGTAGGTTGGACTTTAGTTCCTCTTCAGAGATAGTTGCATTAGTATGTTTGTGCTGTCTATGAAACTCTTCTTCTAATGTCAAAACTGAAGAAAAAGAGTAGTTTTATTAATATAGATATCTTAACTTGTGTATTACATTTTCCATGTGTGTGCGTGCCTCTCTCTTTCTCTCTGTCTGTGTGTGTGTGTGTGTAGTTGAACATATCTGTCAAGGGGCAACCATGGGAAGTCTGGACTGAACGTACGTGTGATCGATTAAAACACCAGTGGTATCAG
>CM050203.1:12377500-12385000 GCA_027475355.1 Coilia nasus | reverse complement strand
CCCATGTCTGTAAGCACTTGAGGTGGCGTGTTTGTGAAAAACAGCACCTGGGGTTTATACGCCGGAGTTCACACACACACACACACACACACACACACACACACACACACACACACACACACACACACACTGTATGCATACACAGACACACACACACACACGCACACACACACACACACGCACACACACATAGGTGCATAAAGGCACACACACATACTCAAAGGAAAAGTGAAACACTACCTGTAAAATGTGCCCCCACACAAGGTCAGCAGCCAGCTCAGTTTCAGGGAAGAGATCACTTTAAGTCACACTAATTAACTCAGTTTGGCTTGTCTGTGATTTATGAGATTGCTGAAAGCTGGTAAGGGCTACTTTGTTGAGACAAGTCTGAGACAACAGAATAACTATAAGTAAGAACAATAATAAAACATTTTATTTATAAGCCCATTTTAAAACTGTCAGAGTACATAAAATACTGTACTGTACAAAAAATGACTTATAAAACTAAACAGAACATACTGTAATATTTAAGGAAATAGAATCAGATAAAACAAGTGCAATCAGATTTAAAAAAGGAACTAAAAAGACAAAAGTAGGTGATTGTAGTGTTGGGGGATTGGGGTTGTGAGGTTGTTTCCTGTTGGATGGCTGTCAGTGCTGTTGTTTCAGTAAGTTACATCAGTGGAAGGACACAAGAGGCCGTAAACCCATTTAAAATGGAGGAAAAATCAAATGTTAGAAAGTGAAAGTTTCCCTAATGGGCAACGTGAGCTGCTAGCTCCGGTTTTAAAGACCGTAAAGATCCTTTAGAGTGTTCTGGGCCCAGCCAGTAGGCCTGAGCCCCGGAGGGAATCGCCATATCCCAAACACCACCTCAGCCACACACACCTAATGGGCAACCTGAGTCGCACTGAGGCAGACTCGAGTGTTTTACAGGGCAGTATGTGTGTGTGTGTAATGTGTGTGTGTGTGTGTGTGCGTGTGTGTGTGTGTGTGTGTGTGTGTGTGTGTGTGTGTGTGTGTGTGTGAGTGTGTGTGTGTGTGTGCGTGTGTGTGCATCTGTGTGTGTGCGTGTGTGCATGTGTGTCCAAATGCACCATGTGCCTCATTAGAAGGCCAGCGCACCTGTAAGCACTTTGGTGCTCTGGCCTGAAAGACCCCTGAGGCTAGCAGGAGTAGCCTACAGAGGCACAGCATTACAACAGAGGTGACGTACAGAAACACAGTGCTTCACGCTGTACTCCTGTAATGCTGCAGCAGTGGTTGCCATGTCTTTGATGTCCCTGATAGAAACGCTGTGCTGCTCTTAAAGCCAGCCCATAAGGACGGCAGCCCAATAGATGGGAGAGCTCTGTACATTAATAATGTAAAGGGCCATCTTGTGAGGACACTCTCATGCATCTCATTAAGCTGTTGTTTCTACCTCTGACTTTCATTGGAGAGGACTCTGTAAGGCTTTAGTGCTCTGACTGGCTTTGCCAGGTGCTGACCTGTTACTGAATATTCTCCGGGAAAACATCAGTAAAGTGTCTGTCTAATGTATCTGACATGCTAAAAGCTGAGGTGAACCTGCCTACAGACTGTCGTGTGTGCTGTCCCTGTTGGCGAGCACAACAAAGCGCTCTGACATTCAGACAGGATGCTTCTCATGACTGCTTACAGTACCCTGTGCATCACCGGGAGGGCTATAGGGGTAGGCAGGGCTATTAGCAGCCCAGAGCAGCCACCATTACGTCTTTTAGCCGCTCCGTAAGGGTCAAATATGCCAAAACACAGACGCAGCATTGCTATTCTCAGCCATAATGGGCCAGTGTGGACAGGATGTGGCAGGGGTGCAAAAAGAGTTCATGGGTGTAAAAGTAGCATCTGTGTAGTGCAAGTGGGCGACTGGTGAGGCTGTGTTGTGGTAACGGTAAGATGGCCTCACCTGGGCAACATGGTATTGTAGTCATGACGATATGTTGATGTAGTCATAACGATATGATGTTGTAGTCATGGTTATACCATGGCATAGTCATGGTGAGATAGAGGAGTTGTCACAGTGAAACTGGACAGATTGGGGTACTGTCATGAGAAGATCATGGGGTACGAAAGGTTATAAGCATTGCACATAGATTGCATAAAGGTGTTATTGTGTTGATGTCTGAGGCCTGAAAGTGTTCAGTGGAAGTTCATGTTCATCTGTAAGTCTTACTGGTGTCATTAAGTTGTGCTTTTGACTAGTCACTTTGCTAAGGCAGCATTTTTCGTTTTTCAGCATCTTCCAGGTAGACTACTTTGGTGAAATGTGTTACATTTTTTTCAGTTGTGTAGATACTGTGTGTTTATGTTGTTTGTAGCTGTGTGTGTGTGTGTGTGTGTGTGTGTGTGTGTGTCTGTACTGTATGTGTGCATGTGTGTGTGTGTGTGTGAGAGAGAGAGAGAGAGAGAGAGAGAGAGAGAGAGAGAGAGAGAGAGAGAGAGTGTGTGTGTGTTTTGAGAAATGCACTGGGGGAGCCTAATGATGCCCTGAGGTCAAGTTGAAGCACCTCGGGACTTGTGGTTGGATGTTTTTGGGGATTAGCGTGATTAGGTTGCTTGTTTTGGGGGCGCCCTTTTTTCCACTGAGACCAGATGTTAGGGGCCCCTGCAAGAGTTTGTGTGTGTGTGTGTGTGTGTGTGTATGTGTGTGTGTGTGTGTTTGTGTGTGTGTGTGTGTGTGTGTGTGTGTGTGTGTATGTGTGTGCCTGCATGTGCACAGGCATGAATTTGTGTATGTGTGTTTGGTTTTTTATGTCTGCATGTATGTGTTATGTGCGCGCACCTGTGTATGTGTCTGCATGTATGTGTGATGTGTGTGTGTCTGTGTTTGTGTCTGTGTGTCTCAGTATAGGTGCGTACATGATTGCCCTGCTGGTTCAGGTTGAGTTCACAGGCTCCCAGAGGTCACTGACCTGAGTGGAGGTTGTTTTCTGAGGGTCACCCCTGGCCCCCCTCTACCCCTCATGGCAAACAGAGCCGGCATCTTCAAAGCCCTCAGCTTACACCTCCACTGCTACTGTTTCACAGTGTCTGAAGGAGGGCAGAGAGACCATGCAGTAGAAAGTCATTTACATCGATTTATTTTGCAGATGCTCTTGGTTAAAGCATTGCAAAACACAGGAACAGTTTTCATTTGATTATTGTGTTTACTGTCTTTGGAGCCAACACTAACGCGCAACCTTTTTCCACAACACACCAGCAGAAATACAACAGCAGCCCAGCGTCACACACTGTCAGTCTCAAGAATGCTCTGAGGTAAGGCTGCTCGATTATGAAAAAAATTAGAATCACGATTATTTGGGCCAAAACTGAAATCACGATTATTCAAACGATTATTTTGTTTTCCTCAGTAACATGCTTCATTTATTGAAAATGTATTCAAAAACATTTCGAAAAAACATTCTTGTACCTTCGGATTTTGCCTAATACCTTTCTTCGTAAACATCTCCTTTGATGTCTAATGTACAAACAGTAGAAATGTCTAATGTACACATCTAATGTACAGTACAAACAGTAGAAAATAATTAGGACAAAAACATTGTTTCCCTCGATTTTATGTGTTGTGAGATCGTTTGGCCCTGAAATCGTTATCACGATTAGAATTCGATTAATTGAGCAGCCCTACTCAATAATGGGCCACAGTTTTTGGCTGACTGTCAATCCCAGTGGTCGACAAGCGCGAGTGAGCGAGCTAGCTATCGCTATCGCTGTCACTGTACATCTGCCCCCCAATCTGTCCATCACGCCAGCTCCCCTCCTCCTAAATCCATCTCTTATCCCTCAATGTTCTCTCTTTCTGTCTGACTCCATTTCTTTAGTTGGAATGTCTCAGACCTGCTGTGAATCGAGGATTAGGTTGCATTAAAGTCTGTCTTTGCAATTTGCTCACACCTTACCTTCCCTCTCTCTAACTCTGTAAGTTTCTCTTTCACTCATCCCCCCTCTATCATTCTCTTTCTCTTTTTTTCCTACTCTGAATCCTTTTAGTTTCTTCTCTCTCTCTCTCTCTTTTTCTCTCTCTGTCTCTCCCTACTCTGAGGCACCCTACAGCTACTACCTCACTCTCCCAGCGACCAAGACAACTTAGCGTGCAGCACAACTTGTGGCATCAGCTGGTTTATTTCACAGCTGGAGTTTTACAGCCTGGTTTTTACGTGTCTGAAAGAAAGACCAGCAGTGGCTGAGGCAGGGAGCGTTGGAGTGGGGGGTGTGGGGTTGGAAGGAGGTGTCGGTGGTGGTGAGAGCTTTATTTGAGGTTGTGTGTTGCCGGGGATTTTTCTCTCCGATTGTTGGCACTGGAGGAGGACAAAGAGACGCAGACAAATGACAAGTGTCTACAGCGGCTGGAAAAAGCCGAGCCCGAAAACACTTCAGGACAAACCCCTGAGCTCCGAGCCCAGTGAGCAGATGACAGAGCGGCCATATCTCACCTTCCTGCCCCTGGGGCCCAGCCAGAGTGCTGCTTGCTTTTGAACGGTTCCGGCCCTGGTGTGGCTGGCATCGGGCTGGGATCCGGCGGCCTGTTGGGTCAGTCGTCACGTCTGTTCTGTTCCCAGCACCTGCCTCTGGTCTCCTGGCAGCTGGCAGGGCTTGGCACGCCATCACACATGACAAGTGCCTGCCAGAGAGAGACACAGAGGGAGAGAGAGGGCAAGTAAAGAGAGATAGAGGAAGAGAGAGAAAGAAAGGTAAAGAGAAAGAAGAAAGAAAGAAAGAAAGAAACGTCGTGGAGGCAGGCAGGGTTGGCGTCACACATGTCAAGTGCATGCTGTCGTCCCTCAGTGAAAGGCATTCCGGTGCCCTGGTCAAAGGCATTCCGGCGCCCTGGTGAAAGGCATTCTGGGAGCCTGGGAGCTGGTACAGGGATGGGGATGGAGAGCGGAGGTTTGCTGCGCTTCCAAGTGCCTGCCTGACTTCCACTGTGCAAGAAGGCTGAGATGACAGCAACCAACTGAAAGAGCGAGGGAGGGAGGGAGAGAGGGAGGAGAAGAGAGACAAAGAGAGGGAAAGGCAAAGAGGGATAGAAGGAGAGGGAAAGAGGAGGCATGAAGAGAGATAGACAGACAGACTGCAAAGGAAGGAATGTGATAAAGAGAGATGGAGGGAGAGAAGGAGAGAAAGAATAAGGTATACATAGAGAGGGGAGAGGATTAAAAGCTCTGGACACTACCATACATTCTCAAAAGCTACATCAATCCAAACACAGTTCAAAGCTTAGCCCCACCCACCCCACAAACACAGACACGCACACACAAATACAAAGTGAGTGAGAGCAAAAGAGAGAAAGAGAAATAAAAGCGAGAGAGCAAAAGAGAGAGATGCTTTGTAGTGAATTGTGTAGGTCTGTTCTGAGTGTGTGCCCACGAGCATCAAAGCCTGTAGTGTAGACACGCTCTGGACACAACAGCAGCGTATCTCTGACTTCCTGTTAAAGCAGCCTTGTCCTCCCCATTTATCCTAGTCAAAGGCAGAGGCAGACTTCAAGTGCTCTCATCTTTAGACGTTTGTCTAATGGTTGGCTTTGATATGAAGGCCTCACAGACAGCAAACGCCACGCAGATCTACAGCTGAACTGTCTTAAGCATGGCACACTCCTTTCCTCTGAGGTGGGACTGCTTCCAGCGTCTTTTTAGACCCTTTAGATATGAAAAGAGTTCACCGTCTGTTTTTGTATTTCTGCCTTTAAAGGTAAGAAACTATATCCCATTTGCTGACTCTTCATTTAAGAGGCTTTGTAATCTGTGTTTGAAATTTATCTGTGATATAACAGAGCATATCAGTCACAACTCAATTGTTACAGTCCACAAGTAGAAAGTTCAATGTCCTTACATCCACATGTTGATATAACCAAGATCTTTCTGCATATCCGTGTATTCTTTTCAGGTGTCAGGAAGGCGGTTCATTAATGTTTACTAATGTTTATTAATGTTCTATGCCAAGCTGTGCCAGTTAGCATCCGTTACACTCCCCCGTTACTACCAACCGGGTTCATGGCCCCACTGTAACTGAGGTCTTTTTGCGCCGTCCAGACCCAGTCTCAAACCCAGTCTCAAACCCATGATTTCACAGCAACTTTGTTATGGGAGACAAACACACTACCATGTGACCTAAAAGCGGGGCGTTAGCTCCGCCAGTAGCGTATCCTTTTGAGGAGTCGGGAGGGAGGTTTACTAATGTTCTACGCCAAGCTGTGCTAGCGGGCAGCCGTTGCACTGATAAGAGTGAGCATCTTCACCCCCACCACTCCCCTTGGTCTCTCTCTCTCTCTCTCTCTCAGTGCCACTGAGACTGTTGGTCTACTAAGGCTCTGTTTGATCATCACTGCTACTGATCCTCTCTTTAGTAGCATCAGCCTGTGTGTTTACATCAGTCTTTCTGTTAATGCTAGTATCTTCCTGTCAGTTTTTGTTAGCAGCTACTGAAAATCTCTTTCTTACACTGCCGCCATTGATCTTTGTTAGCTAAATGCTTTCCTCTCTGTATCAGTCTGTAAGCAGCAGTGCTCTTGAAACAGTCTTCCTTTAACTGTGTCTTTTGGTCATTCTGTGAGCTTTCTGTGCTTGTCTCTCTGCTGTGGTAATGACTGCACTTGGCATTAAGCTGCTAACTGGCTAAGTGGCTGTGCGGAAGATCCAGATGGTTTCAATTAGGCTTCCTGTGTGCCTCCTGCCTGGCTGTCCTGCGCCTCCCTCTGTGCCTCCTGCCTCTAACCCTGGGCCTGGGGGAGACACATGGGAGCCACGGCTTACCACTTACTGCTTACCGCTGACTATGCGAACGTGCTCGCTTGCGAAGAAAGGAGATTTAAGGGGTGTGTGTGACTGTGAGTCATGGGTGTCAATGAAATTGGCGGTGCGTATTCGATGCGATGCGTTTCTGAACAGAAGGTGTGCTTTGTAGGGGGGTGGGATGGGGGGGTTGAAGCAGCTGCATTAGGAAAAAGGCTTTCAGAGTTTTGACAAAAAAAAACACGGCCCTGACATGCCTCTCAACGTCTGCATCAGTAAAATGGGTAGTTGAAAATCGCCTGGTAAACCAGCCCCTCGTGCTTCATTTCATTTTGTACAGAGGGTCTGGCCGTGCTGCCATTGACATTCATGTATTCAGACCAAGCGAATCTGAGCCAATCAGCGAACAGAGAGAGTGTTTGTGAGCGATGACGTTTACTGTGTGCTACATTTGAATTGTAGTGCGTAGGTAGGCTAACTGCATACATACGTGACGACCAGACATTAGCAATTGGGTGAAGGCAGAGCCACTTGTTTTAAACTTCAGCAGTCCACACCTCCAGGAAGAAATCATTTGTCAATGCAGCAAGGCCAGACCCTCTGTACAAAATGTAATGAAGCACAAGGGGTTGGTTTACCAGTCGAAAAGGACGTGCTTAGAGGACTTTTAGGGGCAGGTGCTGGTTCTGGATCTGGAATCATGAGTGAAATGGAGTGCTGCAGGTCTATCAGCAGTGCAGCCAGAGATAAA
>CM050203.1:12370000-12375000 GCA_027475355.1 Coilia nasus | reverse complement strand
TGATATTGTGTTAACTTGATTATTTGCTAAAACAAACAGCCTAAGCAAAACAGACCAGAGAGAGAGGGAGAGAAAGAGAGAGAGAGAGAGGCAGTGAGAGAGGGAGAGGGATGAAGAAAGACAGAGGGAGGGAAAAAGAGAGAGCAGGGCGAAGTGAGAGTGCAAATAAACAAATACACGACTACTGTTTAGTGTTTACAGATTTTGTGTAATCTTGAAAAAAAAAAAAAAAACAAATGAGAGAGAGAGAGGCAGGGAGAGAGAGGGACAGATCTTTATCATGTTGTTTTATGTATTCTGGCAAGCAAAGGAGGTCACTTTAGTTGTGCTAAAAATTGAACAGTGCTCTTGTTATGCTTACACATATGAAAAGATAACAGATTTCCCATGAAACAAACTGGCTGCTGTGTAGAGCAAACAGAAGACTCACAAATTTAACATCTGATCTAATCAGACATGGCAGGTTTGATCAACAGAAACAAAAACAAACAAAACAAAAACAACAAAAACAAAAAAATGTAACATAGTATGTCTCTGAATCAGGCTTTGTGTTTGTGTGACTCATGTTGCTACAGCAAAATGAAGAAAATACAGAAAGAAAGAAATTCAAATTTAAAGAAATTCACAGGGAAAAAATAGCGCAGCATAAAAGTCCATAAAAATTCCGTCAACATCCCAGTCGTCGTAATCGAGACATCAATCGTGGGCTACTGAAGCGTCCTAATTTGCTGGGGCCTTGGCAAACACAGGCGTACTATTCCGCTTGTAAATCGAGTCTTTCTTCCATCGTGCCGGAATGCTTCATGTACACTGGGACACTGGTGGGCTCCCAGAAATTCCAGTCATAGCACCTAATTACTGTCCATGCTGAGCTGCCGCCGTTTTAGTCATAAAGGGGGCAAACGTGGGCTGGCTGTGTGTGTGTGTGTGTGTGTGTGTGTGTGTGTGTGTATCGCTGCCATTCTGTGTGGTCTGTCCGCTCGTGTGTGTGTTGATGGTAAACACAGATTAAGGGAGGGGCTGCCACCTCCGCTAGGCATGCGGTGTCCTTAGATTGATATGGAGGTGTGGGGTGATGACCGCTGACTGCCTCACACAGACAAACACAGAGACACACACACACACACAAACACACACACACACATTGACAGCACATGTTTTCCAAAATCCAATGAATTGGACTGCTTTTTTTGTGTATTAATCTGTATTTATGCATTGGTGTGTGAATACATGTGCATATCCATGTGTATTTATGTGTGTGTATGTGTGTGTGTCTGTGTGGGTGTGTGTGTGTGTGTGTGTCTGCAGCATGGGCAGCACTTGAAGTAAACACAGAGGATCGCATGGAGATCTCCCTGGGGAAGAGAGCTGAGATCACCTGCATATATAAAACAGATATGCCCCCCAGCTCAGTCATCATCCAGTGGTTTGCAGTGAGTACACAAATCTAAGCCACACCCACATATACACACAAACACACACAGACACATATATGCACCCCCCAGCCTGAGCCTGCATTTTTTATTCTAGTTAATAATGCGGCAATAATAGTTGCCTTACTGCTGTGGACATGTTTGAATATTAAATAATGTAGGTATATAAATATAATACAAGAATTGGTGATGTAACAGAATAGTGAACACATTCTATGGATTCAGAAAGGTATTTTTCATGTGAAATATCATTTACTGATATCATAATGACAGATCTCTTAGGTTAAGAGAACACAGAAGTGTAAAATAACCATGAAACCACAGGATATGCATTGTCTCAGGTGGTATCTGTGAGTTTTACAAAGCCTACCACCCTCTGTTCCTTATTGTGTGCTTTTACCAGAAAGCACCGGGCAGCAACAGTTACAGGCAGCGCATCTACTACCTGGACAACTCCACCACGGTGCTGGACCAGGAGTCACCTTTGGCGGGCCGTGTTAGCGTGGACAACAGTTACCCGGGTTCTGTGGTTCTGATTGTGGATCCGGTGGAGCTGCAGGACGAGCTGCTGTTCGTGTGCCAAGTGAACGCCATGTCTGACGGCACCAAGGAGGACAGCACACTCCTCAAAGTGTTCCGTGCGTGTTATCTGTGTGTGCCATAAAATGTGTTTGTGTGTGTGTGCTTGTATGTGTGTGTGTGTGTGTGTGTGTTTGTTTGTTTGTGTGTGTGTGTGTGTGTGTGTGTGCTTATATGTGTGTGTGTGTGTGTGTGTGTGGGGGGCGGGGGTTTGTTTGTGTGCTTGTATGTGTGTGTGTGTGTGTTTGTGTGTGGTGTGTGTTTGTGCATGTGTGTGTGTGTGTGTGTATGTGTGTGTGTGTGCTTATATGTGTGTGTGTGTGTGTGTGTGTGGGTTTGTTTGTGTGTGTTTGTTTTTGGCTCTCCCATAAGTCAGAAGTAACAGTGGTGAGTGTACAGTAGCTGCTCGCCTGTAAAATACGAGAAGTAGTTCTTGTTTTCAAAAAAGTAACAGACAGTGAGAAAGGAAAAAAACAAGAATTTCATTTGAATAGGTCTGCTGTGGGGATGATATGAAAACCCAAACAAACACAAGTAGGTCCTGAAACAGAGAATAGTATGCAATATCCACACTCACTGTGAAATGCAGCATGCAATAAAAATCCCCTACTGCTCCTTTAACCCTTTAAGACACACCCCCTATAATAACTTTGTTGTTACCAGAATGGCAATGACCAAGTTGTAATGTGTTACTAAAGACTTTCTGTAATGTCGTAGCAATGTTGTAATGTTGTAGTTACGTTTTTTTTTTTTTTCAGTAACAGTGAGTTGTTGCACAGACGATACAGTGACTGCTAAAATGGCTACGATCCAAATTTAGCACATTGACTGGTTGAAAAAAGGAAAATGGCTGGTGATGGATCATTACTGTAGGACTGTAGTTACTGTAGGAAAACTGTTCTCTCTCTGCTGCTCATAGAGTCTCCAGAAGTGCCCAGAATTGAAGCCATCCATGCTGGAATACATATCCACGACGAGGGAACCTCCAAGGTACAGTAAACTCACCAGTAAATGCTTTGACTTGCACTCTAAAGGTCATGCACTGTAAAATTGCACTTAAATGTGCTATATAACTTAAGTCACATAAATCTGATTATTTTAGCCAGGATTATGCTACAATAATTTTTTTCTACCAACTATATTGATTCAACTTTGATAATTCCCAGTGAATTTCCGAAAATGCCTGTTAATTCCCGAAAATTTGCTTTGTTTCCAACTTTGAACATCCCAGAATTTTGCGACTCTAGTCAGGTCATTCAGGTTGGTTTCTCATCGAGGGACCCACTAATGCAACTCTCCTCATGCAGATTGCCACGTGTGAGGTCAGAAATGGATACCCGATGCCCAACATCACCTGGTACAGGGGCCGAACCCCCCTGCACATTTCTGAAGGAGGTGAGAATGAGGATGGCCACCACAGGTTCTCAGGTTGCCATTGCTTTCCCGAAATAAAGTTGCATAACTTCAGTGACTGCTAGGATAGAAAGTGTCCATCCTTTCCATCGATCAATCAATTCCATCCTGTTCCACCCAGTTCCAAATTCCATCCCATCATTCAAAGGCCTCTTAATGTGTCAGATGGATAGAAATATATACAAAAATATGACCAAACATCAGCAACTAGTTTCACAGTGCTGCTCTTGCAAATGCGCCTCTTGACTACTTACGGCAAAAACTTTTAATAATGATGATAACGAAAAGGATAATGATAACTAGAACTAGAACTGCAACAATATGTGTCTATACTAAAGAATGAACCACCATATGCGTAAATGTCTAATACTGTGTGGTAGTTTCATTGGTTGACATAGGACGTCATTGTTTATAACATAGAGCACATGATTTTCAAAACCTAATATTTTTAAATGAACCCACCACCTTTTTTTGGGATAAAATGGCTTATTTGGTGTCTATCTAATTAGGCATACAGTAGGGGGTGACAGCATGGGTTACTGAATGCACAAAACAACTAATAGTAGGATATATAGCAAACAAGCAAATCCTCCAGAAAAAAAAAGGTGGCGAGTTCCTTCAAGCCGCTTTGATGTTTGGGTCTAACCAGCTCTTTTAAAATGCTTGGCATCCTTTTAGAGGTTGGAGTGCAGAATCTGGTGACAAGGGACACCAACAACCTGTTCACAGTGACCAGTGAGCTTCATCTGAAAGTGAAGAAGGAGGACAAGGATGCGGAATTCTACTGCGAATCCACCTACTTTGCCCCCGAGGCAACCAAGATGACAGAGTCGCCACGCGTACGCATCACTGTGCACTGTAAGGATTGAGTCACCTGTTTGACTAAACACACTCAAGCGTAAAATAGTCTGTCTGTGGTCTTTGTCCCGGTCTGGGGTACGTTCCGATTCATCGTTAGTTCACTTTAAAGTGGACTTTACAGGGCGTTCAGACATATTAAAGGTGTGCTTCCATCGTGTTTTCATTAATTTTGCGGTGGTCTCTAGTATTAATGAATGCCCTGTGAGCCGGTTTTGGTGAAAAAAAATGCTTTAGTGCTTCTGTTTCTGGCTGTTCTAATTTGGTGGAGGAGATGGAGCAGGGAGAATGACAGGTTCTTGGCTATGCTAGTCACAGGCTACAATCATTCGAAACCCATTAGGTCATAGCGAACCAAATGGAAGATACAAACGTTCTTCACAAACACACATACTTACCTATACTTCGCTAGGTGAATGTGTGCTGCAACAAAACTTCTCCAGTAATCACAACTGTGGCATAGCTTTTTCTAATTTACAAACCTACATCACTTTGTTGGCCTTTTTCTTATTCACTCGTTTTTCCGCCTACTTTCTAATGGAGGCAATCGGGTTAGAAGAACATTTTCACGTGCAGCATGCATATGCAACTTGGGGGGCTTGTCATATTCCAAAAGAGCAAGTACTAAACGTTTTCTCGTGGAAGTACTCCTTTAAGTAAAATTCCAATGAGCAGGGAATAAAAATGTTTAGTTGAAGTGAACTGAACAAGGTGTAG
>CM050203.1:12347500-12360000 GCA_027475355.1 Coilia nasus | reverse complement strand
AGAATGGAGCCCCTTCATTCACACCCTTCTAGTAGGAGGTTTAGCATTTACTGTGAGTTAACTTACTTGGGCTAGTAACTAAACCACCTACTTGGAATAGCGCTCCTGTTCATCCACAGCTCTGCAGTCCACTTGGCTGAGGTTCCTGTGCAAGGAAAGACTCTGTGCATCCTGCCTCTGCAACCCTAGCACCCCCCCACACCCACCTCCCCACCTCCCATGCTCCTGCTCTCTGCCAGCTCCTCTGGATGATCTATGAGTGAGGGCAGCTTAGAACAGCAGGGTTTGCAGCTCAGAGATGGGAAAGCGCTTGGGAATGCTGCATGGTTGCTCCTTCACACTGCATCTTGTTTCTGCACAGATTGTGTGTGTGTGTGTGTGTGTGTGTGTGTGTGTGTGTGAGAGAGAGAGAGAGAGAGAGAGAGTTTGTGTTTCTGTATGTGTGTGTGTGTGTGTGTCTGTGTGTGTGTGTGTGTGTGTGTGTGTGTGTTAGGGGAATGATTATCTTGGGAATGCAATGCTGAATGGTTGCTCTTCCACTGCTTCTTGTTTCTGCACGGCCTGCGGCTGCCTTGCCAGGAGCTTTCACATCTTCCCCACGGCCAGGGTTTCTCCCGCCTCCACTCCCTTCCCCTCCCCTCCCCTGCTCTACTCTCCTCACCTGTGGCTGCGCTTCTTCTTGTCATCCACCAGAGGGCAGTGGCGTGATCATTGCTGTGCTCATCATCTGCGTCCTCCTGCTGGCCATCCTGGGAAGTGTCCTCTACTTCCTGTACAAGAAGGGCAAGATCCCCTGCGGTCGCTCAGGAAAACAAGACCTGTACGTCAAGTTCCTGCCATCTCCTTGTGTCCTTCCTGTCTTTAAACTTACTTATTTGAATTTGGGATTTATTTTATTAAATTATTTATTAGCTTAGCAGAGGTGACTGTAACATCTTGCACCCAGACAACTGTTGCTAGATCTTAGTAATTCATATTGGCTAACTAATTGGTCTTAATATTCTGTTGCTTGCAGAACGAAAGAGAAATCTAATAAAGATGCCATCATCATGGAGATGAAGACAGATAAGTCCGACGAGGCTGTGCTTCTACAGGGCGTCAACGGGGACAAAAAAGCCCCCTAGTGACCAGGTGACCAAGGAAACAGTCACACAGCAACTGTTTCAGGGATAAAATCCCAAATGACATTATTTTGTGGCATTTTTTTACTATTCTGTCTGTTAATCGCTCTTACTTTCTCTCTCTCTCTTTCTCTCTCTTTCTCTCTCGCTCTCTTTCTCTCTCTATCGCTCGCTCTCTTTCTATCTTCTTCTCTCTCTCTCTCTGTCTCTCTCTCCTGCTCCTCTGAACTGGGACTCTAGAGTGAAGTTGACGGACATGCGGCTGTGCCTGTAGTGAGCTGAGAGAGGGGCGGCGACAGCAGCAGTCTTATCCAATCCCCTGTCCAGATGCCACTCAGGGTCCAACCCTTACACAGCAGCCCCCTCAGTATCTTCCTTGTATACCCAATCCCAACACATCTTCCACTCCCACAACTCTAAAAACTAATAACCAACCTGCACAGTCCTCATTACAGCTACCAAATACATTTCTCCTCATACTGTACCCCTGCAAATTCATCTACCAGTTACCGAGAGAGAGTGAGGGAGTTGCTGAACATTCTTTGAGAGTATGCATTCTATAACAATGGAAGATTCTTAAGTTCCACATAGTATTCTATGGACCCAGAAACTCTTTGGAATGTTTATGCTCCCAACATTGCCATCACATCAGTGTGACGGTAACTAGGGTTACTGTAGGGTCAAGACTGCTACAAAACCCCTTTTTTGACTCATACACTCCCAAGTGTACCTATCAAACACAGTCACCAACCTACACTGCAGAACACAGCAGTCAAACCCATACCTTCAAAATATAGCCACCAAACTCTTACAAGGATACAAGGAGTTTTATTTGTAACATGCATAGACATACTGGGTAGTAGGACATGCAGTGAAACTGTTGATTTCTACTCTGATACACCTCTCACATACACACTCTCGAGATCCATAACCACCCACCACCCAGCCAGGGATGTATACTCACCTCTTGGTCGAGACACATACACAGACCCTACTGTAGATCCATAATGATCCACCAACCAGCCACTAATCTACACACACCTCTCAATGCACACACACACACAAACACACACACATACATACTAGATGGCCCACCACCCAGCTGGTGATCTATCCCACCGTTCATGCCCATCTCCAGCTACACCTCTCTTGTGCACTCCAAAGCCACCTCCAACCCTCCAGCCCCGGACTCCCTCCACCTCTGTGTCCTCCCCACCCAGGCTAAAGCCCTGCCATCTCTCCATCTCTGCTTGGAGAGATGCTCTGGGAGAGTTGTGTTGTTATGTGTAGTCCAAGTCTCCCCCTAGACCAGTTACGCAACCAGTAGCTCCTGGTTGTGTGCTGCGTAATGTACATATGATCTACTGTATATATATATCCCCAGACAGCAGGTGAATCTAGACAGCTTCGGCCCAGATCTGGTGCTGACCAGGGCTTTAACCAGGCCAGATCAGGGTCAAATCAGGGCCATGTCTGTTCCAGACTAAACTTTTCTCTGGGTGCAGATACAGTATTTAAAATAGATGAAGAACATTTGTGAAGTGTAATGATCACAGGTCCATGTGTAAGACGTCTCTATTTTTAATTTGCTTTGGTTTGTATTTTTGTAAGGATATGTTCAGAGTTGTGTGCACTCTTGGTCTTTCTGTCGCCTCCTGCTGTGTAATCTCTTTAGTTTTATGACCATGAAGTTAACCAAGACAGTTTCACCATCCAATTACCACAGAGTATTGTGAAAAAAAACATGACTGTCTGATAACTGCAGTTTTAAGGGCAATTCAAGAATAGACTGGTGAAGAACTGTGACATATTTAAGAGTAGGATTTCCTAATACCTACCATTTATAGTACTTTAGTTAGTATTTTTAGTATAGTTTTTTCAAGCCCCTAGTAGAATCCTCTGCAAATTAGACAATCTTGTTCTTTGACATTTAAACATTTAATTTATGTTTGTAAATTGTTTCCCATGTTCACTTCTGCCTCACTGAAGTCTGTGCACTGAATATTTGAAGTTGTTTATTTTATGGTAATAACAAACACATACTCCTTATACCTCCACTAAAACATGTTCATCCCATCACACAAGGGAAAACCATGACAGATTAAACTCTTGAGTTTTATCGCCATCTAGTGGTAGGAGAGAGGGAAGGCTTTATTAGGAGTCCAAGGAGATAATCCACGATAATTGCTTCTTGTGGCTTTATTTTCAACTTCTGTTTTCTGCTAGGTTTTTGTAGTTTATATCATCTTGTTACCTGCTGTTTGCGATGCACTGTTTTTTGTAACAATGTTTTACATTTTGGCCATTACTGACTTTAAACAGTTAGCCCTTTGGAAATTGAAGAAAAAAAAATCGTTTTTTTTCATTCAGGCAGCTGACTGGCCATCTAAAAGCAACTGTTACTGGGCCCAATGTCTGAGCCATAGCTCACCCGTCCATAAACCCCACACTGGTTTGCACTGCAGAGGCCTGACCAGTATTGTCAGTGTGTAAATAGTTATGCCAGTCAGATGAAGACCCAGTCCAGACTAGGTTTAAGTGGGACAGCCAGAGACAGACCAGTCAATCTTATATATATATGGCATGAGTCAGTTTATTTGGCATAGGCCTCTTGCTGCGTTGACCTAGTAATTGTCAGGGTGAGTGATGCAGACAATACAGTACATTTTTATGTTAGAAAGTGCTTGGCTGTTGGTCAACCAGAATCGTTATTTTATTATTATTAATATTATTATTCTTATTTAGACTATACTCTTCTCTTGTGTCAGACTGCCATTTAAAGCACAAATGCACTTAATTTGCACCTCTAACCAACACTGAATTATACATGCCTTTTTTTTTTTCAACAAAGTAAATGTCAGAACGCAAAGATATACAGAATACTACGAAATCTTTATTTTTTATGTTTAGGAAGGAGAATAGACGTAGCTATTTTTCAGTCAAAAGGGTGTCCACGAATCTCAAAATGGCATCTGTGAACCCCAAAGCTCAAAATGGCATCCATGACTCCCAGTGCCCAGAGAGGCCATGGTGGGGCCACTGTGTAAGTGGATAAACACCTGAGGACAAGACTCAGGACAAGGCTTTAAGCACTGCGAAGCTGGGGTGGACTGGCTCAACTTAACAGACAGACTGAAGCATGTTTCCCTAGGCTGCCCAAGTATATCTATTCAAACAATTTTTGTACTCTTCTACTGATTTCTATACTTGTATTTCTATGCCATGTCATTTGGGGTTTGTGTCTGAGGCCTCTTCTCTTACTTGCTTTATAAAATGCTCTTCTTCTGTGCCTTTAATGAAAATAAAATAAAAAAATGAAAACTGCTCAGCGTTATTGTTTTCAGTGTTATTGGATCCTGGTTGCAAGAATAAAGAATAGACTTGCTTTCAAGCATAATAGTATCTTTCTTTCCACTTCAGAAGGACAAACCTCTGATGGAGAGGACAGGCAAGAAGGTGACATTGCAGTATATCCAAATCCTACCTCCTACTAGCTAGCTTACTACTGTAAATAGAAGTGTCAAGTGGTCACTGACTACATGTAGTAGGCAGTACCTACTGACGGTTGGACACAATGCATATCTTTTCTACATTTGACCACATGCATGCATTTCCTCCTGGGTTAATTAAGTGGATTTGAACTCGGAGAAACACTTGATGCAGAGCTAAGTCTTAGTGACGTCTTAGAGTGAAGTCTTGGAGTCTTAGTGACGTCTTGTTGATATATATCTTGGCTACCGTGGAAGGAAGCGTGTCCTTAGGCCAATACAAATTCAGTTCAGTTGGTAGAGATACGACCTTGTGGCTGAACATGTAAATGATTTTGTGGAGTTGTTTTAATCAGGCTGGTGTTGTGAGTGGTGTCATTACTTGGTGAATTGATTCAGCCTTAACCCTGTTGTGATTGCACAATTGTAATTGCGGGAAATACAACCCAGTAAAGAGCAGCTTATCACTCTGTGTCTACATGGACTCCCACACACATAATTACTCATCTAACTTTCCAGACATATTTACATTAACATTAAAAAACAATATGTTAATATGCCTGCATTTTACCAATGGAATTGATTATGAACAGATGTGTATTTGCATTTATATACCTTTTACATGATGAATTGATCAGTCTTAACTCTTACTGTGATTGCCCCATTGCACTTGCGGGAAATACAACTCTTCAGCTTATCACTCTGTGTCTACAGGGGAAAGTTATACATATAGATTTTACGAAGCAGACAACTGATCACTGGATAGAATAAGTCACTAAATATACTGACGTGATAATGTAACAGGAGGTGAACAATCGATACTCTAGCTGCTGTTAATCATTTGGTGAGGACTGACATCAGCAGCATGTTGAAATAAGCGTGTGTGTGGAGAGCAGAGCAGAAGCACTTGTGTGAGAGACTGTCCCCTGCAGGCTGAGCAGAATGGCCCTCACCAGGATCCTGATTGCTGGGGGGCTGCTAAGCTGCCTCTTTGCTCTCTGCTCCTCAGAAACAACACCAGAGACGTGAGTACAGCCTATAGCACAGACACACCACACACACACGCCCGGCATACAGACACGCCACGCCACACACACACACACACACTACACTCTCTCCTATCCTTGGTCTCTCTCTTTCCCTCCTTCTCGCATGCACACACAGACACACTCACTGCATTGCATGGTACAATGTATTAGCTAATACTATTTTTAATCACAAGCTAAAAGGAGCAGTTTTTTTTTTTCTTTTGAATAAATGAAAAAAAAAAAAACATCCAGTAAACAAATAAAAAATCTTTTGAAGAGTCTTTTGGGTAACATTTTATTTGGGTAGTGTGTTCAGCTTCATTTTGTTTCCTGTTTACTGACTTATCACCTTTGGTTTACTGATAGTCTGTAGACAGATCTGCAGAGCCATCTATTTCACCATCCAAATAAAGTGTGATCTTCTTCTCTCTAGGTCTTTCCTGGTGAGCTTTCCAGCCGTGATAACGTCAGAGTCAGAGGCCAAACTCTGTGCCAGCCTCCTGAGTCCAAACGAGACTCTGCTCATGTCCATCCATCTGACTAATGGAGACCAGAAGAAGCTGCTGCACCAGGAGACATCGGACAAGGACTTTCACCACTGCGTCACCTTTCAGGTCAGTCTTCACACACACACACACACACACACACACACACACACACACACACACACACACACACACACACACACACACACACACACACACACACACACACACACACACACACACACACACACACACACACACATACACAAACACACACAAGCTAGAGCTCATCTGTGTGTCCCACAGCTATGTCCCCTGTCAAGTAAGTAGCTCACATGTGTGTTCCAGACCCTCTGCCACTGAGGGATGGTAATCTATGGTGATATTAGGATTAGTGCTGGGTTAAATTAGTTCTATGTAATCACACTGCGTGGACAGAGTGAAACATGAAATCTCAAAGCTATTATGAACTGGGTCCAAGTCAGGCAGCTGCCCCCTGCTGGCCAGCTCAGGTATAACAGTGGTTAATGAGAGTAAGGACGGTAAGGAGGGCACAAGTTCATGGTTTACTTACTTTAGTCTATTTGGAGTCCATGTGTGTAGTTCAGTGTCCTTGCTCATCATTATCCAGTAATGTTTGCACTGCTTTTCAACAGGCCCCCACAGTAGAGAGGGAGTCTGAGGGAGTCATTGAAGTGGAAGTCAAAGGTGAAACATCTCACTGGACTAAAGAGACACACGTCATGTTCCATCCAAAACCTTTGCCCATAATCTTCATCCAGACAGATAAGCCCATATACCTCCCTGGCCAAACAGGTACAGTATGTGCAGTGAGTTAAACTGCTAAATAGGTACATTCAGTGTTCTATACTGATAAACCTGAGTGTTTCCTTCAGGTAAGTTCATTGTAAACATGTAAACATGTCCAACTGATTTTGTTGATTCTCACAATGCTCATTTACCCACAGTGCATTTCAGAGTGGTCACCATGGACACCAACTTCATTCCACTTAGTGAAATGGTGAGAGACACGAGCCCAAATTTTGATGCTGTAGACAACAGAAGACAATAACAGCCTAATGATATGAGCGTCCACACTTAAGGATGATATTTTAGTGCCAAGATCCTTGTCCATGTAAAACTCCATGTAAAACTATAAGTGGCATATGGCAACAGCCTCAATATGAATGCATTTCAGTACCACAAACTGTTTGGCTCGGTCTCTTGCTTACCAAAATATATTTTGTTTTCACAGTACAACCTGATGTCTTTAGTGGTGAGAACAAAATTACATTAATGTCATCTATTTTTCATTGTAACTAGAGCAAAATTGGAGCAAAAAAATATTTTTTCTTCTTCTGTCTGGTTTTTCACAGGACGGCCGTCAGAACACCATTGGCCACTGGCGTAACGTGACATCACAGCGCAAGATAGTGGAGCTCTCACATGTCTTAAATGCTGAGGCTCCTGAGGGCACGTACAAACTCAGTGTAGAAAAGGGGAACAGCAAAAGGTCACACCATTTTCAAGTGAAAAAATATGGTACGTTTATGTTTACTGCTCACTGTTTCTATTTGTATTTATAACATGTGCAATGCTGAATATGTATTCCTGTGTCAGAATCTTCCTGTAAGCGCCCCCTGTTGGACAAATTCCTCCCTGCAGCCTTTGTCATCAGGGATGAAAACTATTGCCTTGCAGCCTACTTGCTTGTGGTGGATTTGAGGACTGTTTGCTCTTTTTTTCTGAGATGGAAAAACCAGCTTGAGAAAGTAAAAGTCCGGTCCTGTATTCTTTCCGCCTGTGCTCTCAGCACTGATGATTTCACTAATTAGCTCAACTACGCGGCTAAAGAGTTGTGCTAATTGGGAACAAATATGTGACAGGTCTTTTACTTTCTGAGCCTGGGATGTTCATTGCTATTCTTTTTAGCTATGTTCTGCTGTGTCTCTAATGTGATGTCTTTGCCTTAGTGCTGCCCAAGTTCGATGTTTCTGTGAAGGCTCCAGAGAAAGTTAGTGTTGGGGCCGAGGACCTCAAACTGGAAGTGTGTGCCAGGTAAGTGACAGGACTGTGTGGACATGTGAAAACATCACAAAGATTCCAAACTGAACACCACTTTTATTATTCTTCTTATTATTATTAGAGTTATAGGTGGCTCAAAACCACAGCCAGAAACCCACCACTTTCATTAAAAACGCCATTGTCACCATCATTTAAAATCATAACCTTAACCTTAATGTTAAAATCATATTTTGAAAATTGCTTCAGAAGTTTATCAACTCATAACAGGGTGAACGGCACTTCTGAATTTGCTCTATGGGCTATAACCACAGTATACAAGTTTTCAGAAGCGGGTCGCTCCAATCCGAACTTCAAATGAGACATATGAGAGACAATTCCGCTTCCAACTTGTGTGGAGAACGAAGATGAAACGTGCTTTAGTGATGCTTTTAAATGTGTTATATAAATAAACTGACTTGACATAACTTGACATGCTATATTGGCAAAAACAAACTTGAAATGTATCATTGTAATGATTCATTGTAATGATTAATTTTGTGGTGGTCACTAGTATTAATGAATGCTTTATGAGCCAGTTTTAATGAAAAAAATGCTTTAGTGCTCCTGTTACAGGCTCTTCTAGTTTGGTGGAAGAGATGGAACAGGAAGAATGACAGGTTCTATGCTATGCTAGTCACTGGCTACAGTCATTCAAAGCCCATTTGGTCATAGCACACCAAATAGAAGATTTAAACAAACACACACTTACCTATATTTTGTTTGCTAAGTGAATGTGTGCTGCATTGACACTCCTCTGGTAATCACAACTGTGGCATGGCTTTTTCTAATTAGCAAACATACGTCACTTAGTTTACCTTTTTCTGATTCGCTTAATTTTTCCGCCTATTTTCTTTCATTGACTAATGGAGGCAATGGGGGTAGAAGAACATTTTCACATGCAGCCTGCATGTGCAACTCAGAGCGGAATGAGACCTTTGAAGTATGGGTTGTGTCTTAAGGGCATTTCCCTGTCCTCAGGTACACGTTTGGCCAGCCCGTACCAGGGTTGTCCTCAATGTTATTGTGTGGAGTCATCCGCAGAAGGTTTCATGACGCTATTCCAGAAGCACCCTGTTTTAATGTATCAGTAGAGGTAAGAACATTACCTTATGAGAAGCACCTTGTTTTAATGTATCAGTAGAGGTAAGGGCCTTATCTCACGAGAAGCACCCTGTTTTAATGTATCAGTAGAGGTAAGGGCCTTACCTCACGAGAAGCACCTTGTTTTAATGTATCAGTAAAGGTAAGGGCCTTACCTCACAAGAAGCACCTTGTTTTAATGTATCAGTAGAGGTAAGGGCCTTACCTCACGAGAAGGGGTAGGCTTGGTCCCATGGACCCTATAGTCTCTGGGTTCCTCATATGCCTGCGGATGTTTCTTACAAGTCTGTTTGTTTCTCGTATGTTTGTGGGTTCCTCATACTGTACATTTATTTGTTCCTCATATATTTGTGGGTTACTCATATGTTTGTGAGTTCCTTTTGTACTGGTAAGTTCATGACATTTAGATTTAATCTGTGATTATCATGCATTGAGCTGCTTGACTATGCATTTGCAGGGGGTGTTTGTAACATGCTGACTGGATTATAGACAACATTAAAGTGTGTGCGCATGTGTGTGTGTGTGTGTGTGTGTGTGTGTGTGTGTGAGTGTATGTACATGCGTGCATGTGTGTGTGTGTGTGTGTGTGTGTGTGGTCCACACAGATGGATAAGTCTGGCTGTGCAGGTCACGTCTTCAACATGACCATGTTCAAACACCCTGACGTCAATAAAAAACTAAAGAATGTCTTGAAATTCACTGCCTCTGTAGCTGAAGAGGGAACAGGTGAGCTGAAGTAATGTCAAAAAGTGTGCCCATTTTAAAGAGGTGCCAGTGTGTCTATATTGGTTTGTTTTTTTCTTAAGGTATCAGTCGATCAGAGTGGAAACTGATGACGTTGGACTATGCCCTTGGAAAACTAACATTTGTCGATATGCCAAATGTCATTGAAGATAGTGCAGTTTTGAATGGCAAGGTAAGAGAGAGTCTGATCATTGAAAATCACATTCAGCTTGTTTCATGAACAGAAGATAGATACCTTGGGACTGGAGTTAACTTTCAGCTAATTTTAATGAAGAATAATTACAAAAGAGCAATAATTAACTCTTGCAGTTACTGAAAAAGAATAAAAGAAAAATCTAGGACACAAAGATAAACTTTTTACATCCATCATGTCGACACACTTTTGTTTATATGTGCATTAACCTGCACTGCTGACAAGTGCCAGGAGGGGGCATTGTTGGTCATGACATCCCCTAGACTACAAGCTCCAATAAAGAATAAATTGTAATTTTATGATTATCCTATAAAAATGTTTTGCAAGTAAGATGTACTATATGTGTAAGCCTTCTGCTTCTCAAATTTCTATATGGACCAAAGTCCTCCTGTACGAAGAGATAGCAATAGGATCATGCACCATTTTTGCAGTAGGTTTAGCTAATTATTTGGTATTAGCAGGTTTAGCTAATTATTTGGTGCGTAAGGGTGACATGAGCCCTTTACAAACATGATATGACACATATCATGAACATTAATGACACTTCATTCATGTTACAACTGTCAAAAACTGAATGTTTGAAACAGTCATAAATATGGATGAATTGTCATTTATGTTTATAATATGTGTCATGCCACGTTGATAACGTGTTCATGTCACTCTTACGTAGACATCTTCAAATAAAGTGTTACCAATGATTTGCACAGATCATTATGATCTCCTCTGAATGCATGTATTTATACACAGCTGCCTCACCCGCAATTATGTGTAAGAGATTCCAACATGAAATGCTGACAGACAGATTAGTCGGTAAAGATCAAATTATCAGTACATGGTCGTGCGATAAACAGCCACTTCCCCAGTGTGTCTCTGTCACGCCTCTTCAGTCACTGTCAGTACATGCCATGCCTCCTGCTTTGCCCCCTCCACAGATCCAGGCAACCCATTACAATGACACGGGCATCGCTCACAGAACCATCCACCTGTTTAAAGGGCCCAGGTGGTATGCACAACTCCTCCAGAACCTGACCACAGATGCTGCTGGAGAGGCCCAGTTCTCTCTCGACACAGCACCTTTCCAAGGAGATTTTGAGCTCCTTGTAAGCTGAGCTTGTGTCCGTGTCTGTGTGTGTGTGTGTGTGTGTGTGTGTGTGTGTGTGTCTGTGTGTGTCTGTGTGTGTGTGTGTGTGTCTCTGTGTGTGTGTGTGTGTGTGTGTGTGTGTGTGTGTGTGTGTGTAGACAAGGCAATCTTATCCACTAGTTTTAATATAATTGCATATGTGTGGGTGCAGAGGTAGCTAACGCTCAGTTGTAGAAGTCATAGTGTATGTCAGCTGTAACACAACAATCCTGCCAAATCTTCTTAGTGGTGGTGAAAGCATTTATTAGACCTGTAACCTAGTTATGAAAGTCAAACTAATACTAGTACTACTGTACTATTACAACCACTGTCACTTTTACTACTACTACTGTTACTATTGTACTACTACTACTATAACAGGAAAACCAATGCCATTTTTTTCTAGGCCAGCACATCGGTTGACATTACCCGGCACGTTAGTTCTGATATGCCACATTATGTCATCGCATCCAAGTCTGTGTCCAGACTGAGACCAGCGTCTGCACACACCCCCACGTCGAGCTCTCTGGACATAAAGTCCATATACACTCCTCTCCAGTGTGACACAGACATACCCATCACCATTAAGTACGCCTTCGTAGGGGAGACCTTCAGCACAGACTCTGTGGATGTCATTTATATGGTATGTGGATCACAGATGGCATTATGGGCAAATGAATGAAGAATGTGCTTTGGAAAATAATGCTGAGTGTCCCTGTGTGGTGCAGGCTGTAGCAAAAGGAGAGATCGCTCATCATGGCTTCACTCAGGCTTCAATGGTGGGGCCCCAACAGACGATTAACCCTTTGCAATTAGTAGTAGAAGGTGAAGTGTCCTTCAAGCTGTCTGTCAGACCTGAGATGGCTCCTTCAGTGCAAGTCATGGCCTACTGTGTCTTACCCAGTGGGACCGTTGTGGCTGAAAGCAGAACATTCTTCACTGAGAAGTGCTTCAGGAATAAGGTGTGTCTCCAGAAGGCTTACCTTTGTGTTCACATCAGAAGCGACCAAAACGACCAGAGTGATGGAAGTCATTATTTCTCTATTGAGAGCGAAGTGAATCTGGCGACCAGACCGAAAAAGAGAAGTTAAAAGTCAGTTAACTTTATGGTAATGAGCTATGATGCGGTTCAGCGAGAACCAATCAGAATACATAG
>CM050203.1:12332500-12340000 GCA_027475355.1 Coilia nasus | reverse complement strand
CCCTTCCTGTGTGTGCTGTGTGTGCATGTGTGTGTGCATGTGTGTGTGTGTGCATGTGTGTATGTTTGAGAATGGATGTCGGTGTTCAGGTGCCATGGTTTAACAGCATTTTGCTTTTTCTTTTAGGGAGGTGTAAGTGATAATGTAACGATAACTGCATATATCACTGCATCAATGCTGGAGCTGAACATGACCACACCGGTAGGTAAATTCACTGGTCTGTTAAACTGAGACAAACCAACTCAAATCCATCAAAGAACTCACACTTTCAGTCCTAGAAGAGAACAGTTGCCTCTGTAGGGATCCCACATACAACACTCTGTGTTTTTTTTTTCCAGGAGAACACCTTGAGGTTCCTAAAGTCCTCCATTAGTGACCTCTCCAACACATACACCACTGCTCTACTGGCCTACACCTTCAGTCTCGCTGGAGAAGAGGACATCCGAGGTCAACTTCTCAAACACTTGGACAGCGTAGCAACCTCTGATGGTAGGAGACATTTTACATGATGTCTGATGAGTCACAGTTAGTCGGAGTCCAAAACTTTAGCCAGCTTCCTTTACCTTACGTGGCTCATGTCTTCTCAGGGAGCCTCCTTCACTGGTCTCAGTCCTCGTCAGAGCGTCTTGATTCCCTGGCGGTGGAGACGAGCTCTTACGTGCTTTTAGCTGTTCTCACTAAGAGCACACTGACTACTGCTGACTTGGGCTATGCTGGCAGGATTGTCAGCTGGCTGGTGAAACAGCAGAATCCATATGGAGGCTTCTCCTCCACACAGGTGCTCCCTCCACGCAGATTTCATTTTTTTTATTCAGCTACACAGCTCAGGTTACACAGTGCAGGTGACACTGACTTTGTGTGCTTTTTCTCAGGACACGGTGGTGGCCCTACAGGCTCTGGCTCTGTACGCCACAAAGGTCTTCAGCCCAAAAGGCTCCAGCGCAGTGACAGTGCGGGCAACAGGTGGCGCCAAACACCAGTTTGACGTAAACCAGGACAATGCATTACTGTACCAGGAGGGGGCGCTGCAGGATGTTCCTGGAAAGTACAGCATAGAGGTCAAGGGATCTGCATGTGCTTCTGTGGGGGTCAGTGTGAAAAAGTTGAATCTTCTTTTTAAAAATATGTTTCAAAACACATAGTTTTATTATATGATTAATTACCAGCCATTTATTTTTTTAAGTGTATTAGAATATCTTCATTACAGTACAAGAATATTTTTATAATTTGGTTATACTTCCACATAATATCTAATAATGTTTTTATTGTCTGTAAGTTAATCGAATATTGTTCGTTTATAATTTGGTGTTATATAGTGTTGTATGTCGCTTTGGGAAAAGGTGTCTGTTAAATATTATAGCTGTAACTGTGACTGTACTTAGTTATTGATGATGGTCATTCTGTCAGTGATATTTCTTACTGTCCGTTCCCTTATCTGTAACAGGTGGCTCTTTTCTACAACATCCCCACTCCCACTGAGCACTCAACCTTGAGCATCACAGCTCAGGCCAAGCCTCTGAATGAGGGAGAGTGCAACAAGGCCTATGGGCAGATCTTCAACTTGAACATCACTGTCCAGTGAGTTTTTATGTGTAGAGTATATCCACTTTAAGAATGTGCACTAAAACCAATAGACAAATCCTTTAAGAATGTGCGCTAGACATATTAAAATAGTTAGACCTAAATAACACCTTAACCATTACCCAACTTAAATGACTTTCGTCACAACATTTTTATAACATATCAGGTTAACAGTGTTATAACAAGAGCTGCTCTCATTTGTCTCCTTCTTTGTTTATGTATTATGAAAAATGAAACCAAAGCTTTTTCTCTGGGGAAGTTTCCTATAACTACTGTAGTCACTTTAAAGGTGAACTGACGAGACACATACACATCCACATACTCAGAACCGAACTGAGGACCATGAGAGATGGGGTCTTCTGTACTGCTGCCCCAGGCCTGTGGAATGCCCTGCCTAACACCCTGAGGGCACCACAATCCACTGACTGTTTTAAAAAAAATCTTAAGACATTTCGTTTTAACAAACCTTTTGGTTCCCCCTCTTAGATGTTTTAAATCTTACTACTTTTATTAAAACTGTTTACCTAGTTTTTTTATTCCTCATTTCCCTTTTTTCTTTTGAAAAGGGCACTATAAATAAAGTCTGTTGTTGTTGTCATTATTATTATTATTATTATTATTATTATTATTATTATTACATATTAGCTATTCTGTGTGCAGGTATGATGGGCCCCAGAAGAGCACCAATATGGCTATAGTAGATGTGAAAATGCTGTCTGGCTTCACTGCTGACTCTGTTAAAAGTGTAAGTTGTCCATCCTAAGCCTGTGTTACTCTGTGGATCACCTCCATGTTGGTGCTGATGACTGCTCTGTCTCAACAGCTACAGAGAAGCATCTTTGTGGACAGAGTCGATAAGGAAGACGACCACATCCTGGTGTATCTGGCAGAGGTGAGAAATAGTCCACTTACGATGATTACTCGTTCAACGACCTGAGAGAAATTCCTTTGGCAATCTAATCCTCATGTGTTTCAACAGGTTCCAAAGGATCCACCTGTCTCCTACCAACTGACCATCCGACAGGATGTCCCAGTCAACAACCTGAAGCCAGCAGTGGTCAAGGTGTACGACTACTACCAACCCAGTAAGTGCTCCTTATAGACAAGTATTTCTAGATAAATATCCTGTATGACTACTACCAACCCAATAAGACACCTGTATGAGTTGGCATTTAGGGCATAAAGCAAGAAAAAATTGCATGCCTGAAATGATCAAAACTTGTTACATTTATTATGACTACCTAATAGCAAATGTTAAAAGTATCCTTCTGTCCCACACCTGATTGCAAGCACCATGCCTGAGATCTGTCTGTCCATAAGTCATATTTGAAAAGTTCACATGCAAAACACCATAAGTTCATTTTCTGAAATATGCAACAATTAAGCTGTTTTAATAATTTAATAATAATTTAATAATAAGTAAGCCAAAATAATCCATATATATATATATATATTGCTGTAAATTCATTGTAAATGGACGTTAAATGGGTTTTGCATCTGACCTCTTCATTTGGTGCTGTTGGCAGCTGCCTGATGCCTGATCATAAACGCTCCCTCTGTCTTAGGTGACCAAGCTGAAGCGGAGTACTCCTCCCCTTGTGCATAGGAGGGTGTGCTGATGTGTTGGGCCTCCGTGTGTGTGTGTGTGTGTGTGTGTGTGTGTGTGTGTGTGTGTGTGTGTGTGTGTGTGTGTGTGTGTGTGTGTGTGTGTGTGTGTGTGTGTGTGTGTGTGTGTGTGTGTGTTGCTGTTTCTTTACATTCAGCTAACACACAGGGCATGTAAAATGTATGCTGCCTGAGCATATGCCACTATTATGATGTTAAACACACATACTTTAACAATAAATATTTGCATTTATAGGATTTTGGGGTCAGTTTTATTTATTTCAATTTAATGATTTAAAGTCAAATCATTAAATTCTGCACAACAATAAGTGCATTTCTTTGAACAATTTGTACAAACAACACCACATTATGGATTAGAGGCAGAAGCCGTGTTGATGTTTGAACACATCTGAACAGCTCGTGTTCTTTTCTTCCTTGTGTTGTTATTGTGTCTGTGTGTCCCTGTATGTCATGGTGCTGCTATACTTTAATTTCCCAGCTTGGGATCAATAAAGTCTGTCTGTCTGTCTGTCTGTCTGTCTGTCTGTCTGTCTGTCTGTCTGTCTGTCTGCTTGTCTGTCTGTCTGCCCGCCCGCCCGCCCGCCCGCCCGTCTGTCTGTCTCTCTAGCTATCTATTCGTCTTGACCTTAACCCTTCTGTAATTCTAACCCCTTTGCACCTTTAACCTAACCCTAGCAGACGCTCTTGACTCCATATTATCAATACTGGAGGTTGGTGGGGGTCATTGCCACTGGAAACGCTGTTGCTCCCATGATCAATTTTCGTAAGTTCAACATATGCATTCATCAAGCTTACCATTCCTTTCTCTACCCTTCAAAGCTCAAGAGGCATCACTATCACAGCCATCTTTCAGCATCTGTCATGTTTCATATCATGAGGGATTACACTGTCTGACTTCTCAGAAACCTATTCTGAAACTGACAAAGTAAATTCATAAGTCTTGACAAAGTCAACAACATAATGGGAACAAAGGAAAATGAAAAAAAAAACCCTTTGAACTAACTGAAAATAACTAATGAAAATAATGACCCAAATCAGTGCGGCTGTATATATTGGGCTTTTATTTCTTTACGTTGTCTACCATTAGAAAGTGAAATGGTGTAAGGAGAACCTGAGATCTAAAGGCAAATACGTCTAAGGGAAGGACGTAGAGACGCATTCCACAAAATGCAACATATTTACAGATTAGCTATGTACACATCCAACCAGTCAAGGCTCAGACATAAACTTTTTACAATTCTCATTTAAATCCCATCTCACAAAACTATGGCATCTTGCGTCGTCGCCCCAATCTGTACAAATGGGTCATCCATGGGTCATTGCATGTGTTTCAAAGGCTTACATTACACTGCAACCTGATGGTGAAATTAAATTAGGTTAAATGTTAATCAACACTTAAGAAGGACAGCCCGCACCCCACCCCCCCCCCCCCCTAACCACCCCAGAAAGGCAATACTACAAGCACACCTACAGGAATGTTTCAAGTTTACAAATGTACACACAGTACTCAGCTTTCATGCCATCTGGGAATAGCCGGTTCATCTGGGGACCGGGACAATGTGCACACATTCAGAAGCTCTTCTCCTATTTGGTGCGTGTGAGACCAGATTCTGGGTGTGGGTGTGTGCATGTGGATATGTGTGTAGGGAGGGTGGGGTGGGAGAAGGTTGGTATGTGCATGTGTTTAAAAGACCAGTCCCACACCAGATGTAAATCTTTATCTTCAGACCTAGTTGAAGACAAGCATGCTAGCAATAAGACTGAGTGGTGCTGTCCAAAGCTAGCATACTGTACATGTTAACACTGAATGGTACAAGTATTTGACACTACTGCATGTGTACACACTCAGAAGCAGTACTACTGTCTGATGCTAGCATGTGTTAACATTCAGTTATACTATTGTCTTATTCTTATGCTAGCATGCATGTTAACACATGGGTCTAAGGGGACAGACTCAGTTGTGGAGCTAGTCTCTAGTGGCCATTTGAGGAACTGCATGTCTAGGCACTTCTGTGCTGGCTTTGTATTTCTGCAGTATGGCGTTGCCACTTGGTTCATCCATGTATGTTTAAGTTCAGTCCTGCTGACATGATGTACGTTTTCTAAGGGTATGTGTGTTTACGTGTGTGTATGTGCGCATATTTGTTTACACATATGTGTGTGTGTGGTGTAGTCCAGGCCAGATGTAGTTGTGAGCGTTCTAGATGTGTGTGTGTGTGTGGTCATAAGAGTTCTGAGTGCATGTGTGTGTCTACACGTATGTGTGTGTGGCATAGTCCTGCTCAGATGTGGTTGTGGCTGGTGATGTCTGTGGATCCGGGAGGGTCCTCAGTGGGGAGAGGTGGGGGGGTAACCACAGGGGAGCGAAGCTTGCGCCCCGTTCCTCTGAGCTGGGGGGGAGAGCCGGAGACGGAGGGGGGGTTGCTGTGGGGGGGAGGGGAGGGGGAGGGCACAGGGGTGCGAGGGTACTTGCGGGTGGACTGGGGTCCGGGCTCGGGAATCTGAGAGGGGGGAGGCAGGCTGCCGTGGTAACCAGGGCCACTGGGGGGGTCACAGGGGTGCACTGCACAGCTGGTGTCCACCTCGTCCTCTGCGTAATCCTGGACAGGAAATGACATCATTCACGTACAACACTTACAACTGAGCACATGGGGTATGGGAAAAATATTTTATTTTAAAACCACTCACAATATAAATGTGTGTGTGTGTGTTTGTCCAGCTGTCTGTCTCTGTGTGTTGTGTTTGTGTATGTGTTAACATATGTGCAAATATGTGTCAAAGCTAACTCTGGCTTACTGCCAATAGACACATGCTATGATAGACATACTGAATGTTATGGTTGGTAGTAGTGACATAACATATAGGCAGATGTTATTATTGGTAGTAGCGATATACTGCAGACATACATTATTGTAGCTAGTAATAATATAACATACATAGGAGTTTGTTATTGTAGCTAGTAATAATATAACATACATAGGAGTTTGTTATTGTAGGTAGTAGTAGCACTTATATAACAGATAAGTGTATGTTACTGCGGGTAGTAGTGATATAACATATAGGCAGGTGTTATTATGGGTAGTAGTGATATATAGACATACATTATTGTAGCTAGAAATAATATAACATACAGGCGTTTGTTATTGTGGGTAGTAATTATATAACACATAGCCGTATGTTATTGTGGATTGTAGTGATGTTACCCATGACATCAAAGCTCCATAGCGTGCATGGAAAAAAAAGTAAATCAGGAGGATCCAGGGGGCCACAATTTATGGCAAATAGACACACTATGACACAGACTCATGTTATAATATAGACACTTTATGGTGAATAGACAGGTTATGACAGAGACTCGTGCTATAATATAGACACTTTATGGTCAATAGACACGTTACACGTTATAACACAGACAGCATGTGAAGGTGGAGAGACACATTTTGGTGAATAAACACACTGTGATGACTCATGTTAAGGTCAATAGCTACATAATGTTGGCTTGTGCTATGGTGGAGAGTGGTGCTGTGGGGAACAGACACACACACACACACACACACACACATGCGCACGCACGCATGCACACACACACACACACACACTCACACACACACACACACACACACACACACACACACACACATAATAACTTGAGTAAATGATGTAGTGGTGATAAGAACCTGAGACTCACCGACTCGTTGAGGACGTAGAGGGCCATGGGCTTCCTGCGCTCACTCCGCCTGGGCACTACGTCCACTGCAAAGTAGAAGACTTTACACAGGCATGTTCACCTTATGCTTCAGACCACATATAGCGTCTGCCTTAATCTGTGCAATGTGTGTGTGTGTGTGTGTCCGTGTGTGTGTGGACACATGTATGAGCACGTGTATGTATGTGCATGTGAATCTGTGTGTGTGTGTGTGTGTGTGTGTGTGTGTGTGTGTGTGTGTGTGTGTGTGTGTAAAGTATTGTGTGTGTATGTGTATGCATTCCAGCTTGTGTTCATGGCTGTGTGTGTGGTTGTGTGCACCACCAAAAACTAATCAGTTGTAAGTTAGCCAACTTCTGATCTATCCTGAAAATTTCGTCGAAAACCGTCCAGAACTTTCTGAGTTATGCTATTAACAAACAAAAAAACAAACAAACTAACTAACGGACAGACAAACAGAGAAACAAACAAACCAACGTCGGCAAAAACATAACCTCCTTGGAGGTAATTATGTACTTAACGGAAAAGTGTGAAATACCTTAAAACATGTCTTATATTCTAGTCATGAAAATAAAGAAAATGCATTG
>CM050203.1:12270000-12327500 GCA_027475355.1 Coilia nasus | reverse complement strand
GTGCTCACTGGACAGAAAGGCCCAAAGCCTCGGTCTGAGCGTGCTCACTGGAGAGAGAGGCCCAAAGCCTCGGTCTGAGCGTGCTCACTGGAGAGAGGCCTGGGCACCATCCCTGCTCAGCTTTAGCGAGTCATAACGGCGGGCTACAATGGCGCTGCTCAGCCATGGCAGGCTATTATTTAGAATTTATTTATTAGGACAAGCCCATTGAGATGCACCATGTTATTTTTGAGGGGGTTCTTAAATTAACACACAGAAACAATACAATACAAAAAGAGAAATCACACATACACTCACACACCAAAAGCTCCTCCCACACCTAACCACACACAGATTCACAAGTTCGGGAGTGACTTAGAGTGGCAGGCTATTACTAAGGCCCTGCTCGGCCATGGCAGGCTATGGAAGGCTATTCTGCCCTACAAGAGCAAAGTGCAGTAACTGCGTAAACATTGAAACTGAGAAAAATGCTTTTAAAATTGTCATACTGCCCCGTCAAACATGCTGTACGTATAATAATGGTGATAATTTTATGTACTTTCATAATTAGGAAGAAAGCAGAGATTTAGTCACAAGAGAAATGAACGCTATTAGGTCAATTTCCAGTCTAAACTCAATTTGACAAAATATGCATTTACTGCCTTTTGGCTTTGTAGGGCATTATTAAGGCCCTGCTTGGCCATGGCGGTCTATTGCAGGCTATGTAGGCCCAGCTCGGCCATAGCGGGCTGTTATGGTGCGAGCGAGTCAGTGCTGCTTGTCTGGTTGGTGCGGCATGGCTGGTTGGCGCAGCATGGCTGGTTGGCGCTACCGGTTGTCCACTGTTGCCAGAGCGAGCAGACAAAGGGGGCGATTGTGGGCCCGATTTCCTCCAGTGGGCCAGGCAGGGCCGAGCGAGAGACACCCTGTGTGTTTGTGTGTGTGTGTGTGTGTGTGTGTGTGTGTGTGTGTGTATGGGGACCAGGACACACTGGCTCCTCTGATCCTCTAATCAGCCCTCAGGGACAATGGCCCTCCAGTGCACCACAACCAGCACTGCCAGCGACTGAGGGCTTACAGAAAGCAGCCTGCAGCATGTGTAACCTCTATTCTATCTTCATCCTGTGTGTGTGGGCGTGTGTAACTTGTATTCTATCTTTATTGTGTGTGTGTGTGTGTGTGACCTGTATTCAGTCTTTTTCATGCACATGTGACCTGTACTCTGTCTTTATTTTGCATCTATGACATGCCTTCAAAGCTGAGAGCAATGCCAAATGACTTGTAGTTCATCATTGAGCACTGACTGCATTATACATTATATTCCACTTATGATACCTGAGGGTAGGGGGGGGGGGGGGGGTGTTGTGTTTACACTGCAATTCAAATCTGTTTGTTCTTCCATATCTGATCACAATGAGCTCTTTCTGAATTAGCATCATATGCCATAACTGTCCCCAGTATATCCTAGCTTGAATTAGCAGCATATCCAAGATTCTCCCCAGCATATCCCAGTTTGAATAAGCATCATATCCCAAGATTCTCCCAAGTATATCCTAGTTTGAATTAAGGTATTCCAAGATTGTCCTCAGTATATCCCAGTTTGAATTAGGGTATTCCAAGATTCTCCCCAGTATATCCCAGTTTGAATTAGCATCATATCCCATGATTGTCCCCAAATTATCCCAGTTTGAATAAACATCATATTCCAAGACTCTCCTCAATATATTCCAGTTTGAATTAGGGTATAACAGATTTTATACCAGCTCTGAATACTTAATTCAACGATCAGTCATCTACTGAAGCTGATGCCATCAATAGCCAAACCCACAGCCCATATCTATAATCACCAGCCAAACCTATCACAACCTACAGCAGCCATTACCAGCCAAACCCATCACAACCTACATCAATAATCACCCAACAAACCCACAAAAGCCATAACTAGCCATGACCACAGCCTACACCTACAATGACCAGCCAAACACATCATAACCTGTATCAGTCATAACCAGTTAAACCCAACACAACCTACATCAGTCATAACCAGTTAAACCCATAGCCTACAAGTATAACCACCAACCAAACTTAAAACATACACCTATAGCCACCAACCAAACCCCTCACCAGCCAAACCCTTTATAACCTACATCACTCATAACCATTCAAACTCATAGCATTCATCTATAAGCACCAGTCAAACTCATCATAGTCTACTACAGCAACTCATCACAAAACCCACAGCTATAACTCCCAGCCAAACCCATCACAATACTCACCTCACACCTATACTGACTAGTGTAACTTAGCAGGAGGCACCCTGCTCTATCTCACACAAGCAGACTTTGCCAGGACTATCGTCCCACGCAGAGCAAGCTAACTTTGCTAAGCAATACTGCAGTGCAGCCTGGCTTGACCCTGGAACTGGTATGACTCCTTGTAATTCTCTTCCTCTGGCAGCTTAATTTGTGTGTGTGTGTGTGTGTGTGTGTGTGTGTGTGTGTGTGTGTGTGTGTGTGTGTGTGTGTGTGTGTTTGTGTATGTGTGCGTGTCTGTGTGTGTGTGTGGGGGGGGGGGGGGGGGGGGGGGTTGTGTGTGTGTGTGTCTGTGATCAACAGGAATGAATTGTTTAACCTTTGACAACTACAACTGGTACATGTTGACATTCATTTTTTATAAAAAATAATGGTAAAATGTTGGATAGTGTTTTCCTGTCTCAACATAAAAGAGGAACAAAATGCTAAACTATATTTATATATAAACATACCAAAGTTTCTGTGTTGTCCAAACTCTCAAAAGACAGAATAGAGATATAATGTGAGCAGAAACTGCCACCTTTTTTGGCACAAACTTTTAAACTTTAACAACTTGCTAGCCACATGCTAGCCAACACCTGTCACCAATCTCCCTCCAAAACTTCTGAGAGTACTCTGGCGTGCTGAAAGCAGACTCGACGTGTCGCCCTGGTTCTTACCTGCCAAGGAGACGAGCAGCAAGCTGAGGAGCCGAACGTGGGCGACGAGAGGAGTGTGTGTGTATGCGGAGGAAGCCTCCCTCTCCGCCTTCATCTTGGGTGCAGAGCTGCGCTGCGCTCACACACTCTTAGCATGGTTGGCTACTCTGGGCACGTCCCTGACAACACTCACACACTGACACACGCACACACACACACTGCTTCCAGCGGGACAGAGCTTCATCTGAGCACCCAAGCCCTCTCCTCCCAGAACCCCTCTCCTCCTGAACAACAGCCTTGTGTGTGTGAGGGTGTGTGTGTGTCTGCTTTTGCGTGCACGCGCATGCGAGCATGTGCACGCACCCATTCTGCATGTGAACTCTTTGTGAAAGTACACTGTGTGTTTGTGTGTGTGTGTGTGTGTGTGTGTGTGTGTGTGTGTGTGTGTATGTGTGTCTTTGTGTGTGTAAGCTTTTTCTGCCCTTGCATGTGTACTTTGTGTGTGCGTGCCTCACATGTTTTGTCTGTTAGATACACTAGTTGTCTATCTCCCCCCATGTCCACCCCCACCACACTCCCCACAACCCCCACAACCCCCGCAGCCCCCCTCTTCTCTGTTCTCTCCTAAATGTTTGTTTGTCTTTTTCTGAGAAGAGTCTTTTTGGCTGTGGGCACCCTGCCCTTCTCTCAAAGAGCTCTGCTCACGCCATCATGGATGGCCTGCAGTCCTGGCCCCGCCGTGGCCCTGCTGTGGCCCTGCCGTGGCTCTGATTTCCCCGCAGTGTTGTCTAGATACCTGCTGATGGGTGTTGCAGTCTTTGTGTAGGTAATTGCAGGTGCATGTTGCAGTGTTGTGAAGTGAGCTGCAGTGTTGTGCAGTTAATTGCGGCTGTGTGTTGCAGTGTTGTGAAATGAACTGCAGTGTTGTGCAGTTAACTGTGGGTGCATGTTACAGTGTTGTGGAGTCAACTGCGGTGTTGTATACTTAAGTGCTGGTTTGTTTTGCTCTTACGTAAAATGTCCACTTCCAGGGGACTCACTGCAATGTCAAAAGTTCCAAATGAGGGCTCACCTGCTGGACAGACACACTGATAATGGACAAAACGTCTACACAGGCACGTTCAAAACTCCTCTTGTACACAAATCAGTGTCATGCAAGGCTTTTGTCTCTCTGAGAATTCCGTGCCTGGCTTTCCTGAGTGTGCAGGGGAGGAGGAGAGTTTGTGGCTGTAATTGGATTTGATTGGCTGGTGAGGGGGGTATTGTGCAGAGGTCATTAATGAAGGGCTCTTATGGGCAGACTGGGCTCTACTGGACACATGGGGCCCCACAGGGGTACTTCGCATTCTGACCACAGTCTCCAGGGTGAGAGGGAGAGAGGGAGAGGGAGGGAGAGAGGAGAGAGAAAGGGAGGGAGAAAGAGAGGGGAGGGAGGGAGAAAAAGACCGTGAACGAGGGGAAGAGAGAAGGGGAGCGAGAGAAGGAGAAAAGAGAGAAAGGAAGAGAGAGAGGGAGGGAGAGAGAAGGAGAGAGAGAGGGAGGGAGAAAAAGGGGAGGGAGAGAAATAGGGGGAAAGGAGGGAGGGAGGGAGGGAGGGAGGGAGAGACTGCAGCCTTAATAAAACACCATGGCAGCTTTTGAAAAACAACTCCCTTCCGCTTACCACTGGACCCCCCTTTCCCTCCCCCACCACTCACTTGTTCTTCCAATCATCCCCCTCTTTCTCTCTTTACTTCTTTTTCGTGTTCCTCTCTTTCTTTCTCCTTCTTTTGTCTTTTCTCTCTCTCTCTTTTGCCCTCTCTTTCACTCACCCTCTCTCTGTTTTTACCTCTTTTTTTCTACCCTCCTAGCTCCTCTCTTCATTTTCCTCTTTTCACCTTTCCATCTCTGATCCCTCATTTCCCCCCTTCTCTCCCATTCTCCCTCTCCCATCCTCCTTTCATTCTTCATCCCCCCTCTTTCTTTCTGTTCTTCCTTCTCTCTCTCTCACTCGTTCACTCACCTCTTTTAGGTGATCTGTCCATTGCCAGTAACCATGGGAAACTCATCCTTTCCTAACCCCCTTGCCCTTCTGGGTGTGTGAAAGTGTGTGATGGTGCTAGTATGAGACTGTAAGAATGTGAGTGTGTGTGAGAGAGAGACAGTGTGCACTTGTGAATGTAAGTATGGAGAGGTGTGTGTGTGTGTAATTAAGAGGGTGTGTGTGTGTGTGTGAGAGAGAGAGAGAGAGGAGACTGGTGGAGAGGAAGAGGGGAATGCTGATGATGGAGAAGAACTGAGAGGTGTGGAGGGACACACAAGTGTGAGTCCAGCTTGTGAGGTGTGTGACGTCGTCAAGCACAGCCTCTCTGTCCAAGGCAACGCATCCAACACCAACCATAGCTGCCAGACACACACAACTTCTATAAATGCTTTACTTCAGACAGTCCTCGCCTACTACACACATCACAAATGTCTCGCTATGTCTCTCTATTAGTGAGCTTGGAGTGGTGATGTGGTTGAGTGCATGTGATTTAATGCACAAACAAAAGCAGGCGGGGGCGACAAAGAGCGGATTAGTTCTGCCCTGGTGCATTTTGGGCCAGTGGAGGACTCAGGAAGGTGGCAGGATATCAAAGGAGGTTTACACAAGCCTCCAAGACACACATCAGCAACACCACCTCACTCCCACACACACACACTGACACGCACACACACACACACACACACACACACACACACACAGCAGCAGCAGCAGCAGCAGCAGCAACACCTTGTCACACTACACACACACACACGCACACACACACCAGCACAGAATGATGTCATTGGTCAACTGACTTCAGGAGTGTAGTCACTGCTGGATGTCTAGCCGACATACACAATGGCCCTCTCACACACATTTACCACATAAACACACACACACACACACACACACACACACACACACACACACACACACACACACACACACACACACACACACACACACACATTTACCACACAAACACATGCACACACACACATGCACGCACATACATGCATAGACACGCACACACACATGCACACACGCACTTTCATTGCAGTGGTGAGCCTATGCTCTGAGACAGGATGGAATGCCATCAGGGGAAATGCAGATGTGCATGAAAGATAGACTCTATATGGACATTGAAAGGTTTTTCTGTTAAAGAACTTCAAAGCATCTCTCTCTCTCTTTCTCTCTCTTACACACACACACACACATACACACACACTCAAAGCTTTTGTGCTCAAGATACAAAAGTTCCTTAAGTGTTCCTCTCATCTTCAAAAGAACTACATCAAGGAGGAGGAAGACACTAAGCACTGTGTGAGTGACTGAATGTGTGTGTGTGTGTGTGTGTGTGTGTGTGTGTGTGTGTGTGTGTGTGTGTGTGTGTGTCTGTGTGTGTGTGTGTGTCTGTGTGTGTGTGTGTGTGTGTGTGTGTGTGTGTGTGTGTGTGTGTGTGTGTGTGTGTGTGTGTGTGTGTGTGTGTCTGTGTGTGTGTGTGTGTGTGTGTGTGTGTGTGTGTGTGTGTGTGTGTGTGTGTGTGTGTGTCTGTGTCTACGTCTATGTGTCTGTGACTGAGAGAGTATTAGTGTGTGTTTGTGTGGTCTGGCTAAAAAGCTTGTTCTGTAAGTGGATTACTGGGCAAAGCAGCTCTCCACTGGCCGGTGAATTAGCTTTAGTGTTGTCTGATGAGACATTTTTAAATTGCACACTTAGTAATTGCAGGTTGCCAGTATTCCAAACTGAATGGCGCCCTCTGGTGTTTCTTGTGGTTCATGTCTCATCAAATTATGTCCATTCACATGATAAACAAACGGGAAAAGTCTTTTACATTTTACAGGTTAATGTATTTGCAGGCTGTCATTTTCTCCATGTCATAGCAATCTTAGGTGTTGGGTCATAGGGAAGTAAATATCCTTTTCAGCTGGAAGATGTTATCCAAAAGGCCTCTCCAGTTTTAAGAGCCAATAGTGCAATTTCAGGAAGATACTTGTTTAAGCTGAAAAAGAAGTCCAGTTGCCATATGACTTAACATCAGTAGCTATTTTAATGGTGAATTTGTGCAGAATCAATGATTGCTATGTAGTTTAGAGAAAACACAAGGTACTTGAGTAGGCCTACCTTTGGGAGAAGAGATTTACTGTAAGCCTTCCTGATTGCAAACTTTATTGTAACATATATTGTTTGAAAACATGCTTAGCCTTAGCACTTAAGGTGTTGTTATTATTATTATTTCCATATTATTATTTCCAATCAATCATCCTATTGTTGAGTAACATGGTCCAGTTGGTCTGCAAAATGTTTTCTATACTCTTTTATCTATACTCTAATTCTGCTTGACACAACATAGAAATTTTAATCATAATGCTAGAGTCAGTGCATGCTGGTTGTGTTTTGTATTACCGTTCTTCCCCAGTGACAGTTTTTCTGTGTCAGGAGAGTGCCTGAATCTTCTCTGAAACTGCTGTTAGACGGAACCTTCCTTAACAGCCTGACGAGTGTGTAGTATGTGTGTGTGTGTGCGTGCGTGTGTGTGTGTAGTATGTGTGTGCGTGTGTGTGTGTGTGTGTGTGAGTGTGTGATGAGAAGTTCAGGCGGATTTCAGGGTGGCTTTGTGTTGGTATGGGAAACTGGTGCAAAAGGTCATCCAGAAGCACTAAGTTCTGTAGTGGTGACAGCGCTCTTTCTGAGACAGCTGTGTGTGCGTGCATGTGTGTGTGTGTGTGTGTGTGTGTGTGTGTGTGCATGCAGTGGGAAGGCTGTGTGCGCGTATGTGTGTGTGTGTTCATGTGCAGTGGGTAGGCTGTGTGTTTGTGTATGTCTGTGTGTGTACAGTGAGAATGGTTTGTGTGTGTGTGTGTGTGTGTTTGTGTGTCTAGACTACATAAAAAGACCAGTAAGGAGGCAGGGCTGCAGGGAGGGGCCACTTTATAGGTTAACCAATGGCAGTGCTGCTATGAGTCAGCCAATGATATCACTGCTGTGAACAACTGAGCCATAAAGCAACACAACTATGGTGTTGTGAAAAAAAGTGCTCTCTCTCTCTCTCTCTCTCTCTCTCTCTCTCTCTCTCACACACACACACACACACACACACACACACACACACACACACACACACACACACACACACCTGTGCACGCACATACACAAATGGCACTTTCTTTCCCTCTCGCTCTTCCAGTAGGGACTAATTCGTCATGCAAGACTGGTTAGGTGCAGCTATTTAACTTAGTGGCTTATAGGCTGAGATGGAGAGAAAATGTGTGAGAGACAAAAAAGTCTGTGAGTAGTGAGAGAAAGTGTGTACTGACAACAGGGTGTGAATGCTACCTCTTTGGGGAGACAGTCTCAAGTCTAACAACTTGGGCTACTGTATAATTTCTCATATAGTATGAGTTTGCAATGTTACAATGGAGTGTAATTTCTGCTTAAATTGTTCAGGTAAGTAGTGCACTGAAATAATCATGCAGATTTCTGTAGAATAAAATCTGTTGTGAAAAGGTATGAGAGGAACAACTACCCTCTGCATAATGCATGTTTGTTGTGATGAAAAATGAGCACACAACAGCTAATAGCACTACAACCTGAGAGGGGTGCCAGGGTACCTAAACCACATAACTGGGCTTCTGTAACGGGTTAAAATAGGGTTGTAGACCATTCATCCTTTAGGGTATTTGAGTGGAATATGTCACAGACGATATCAAAATATTATAGAACGGTGTTCAACTGCACATAGTGTTGCCACTTGTCCCGGTTTTACCTGATTTCCCCGGTTTTTAATGGTTTGTCCCGGGGAAAAACTAAATTCCCCTGGGACACTGACACCCGGGTCGCTGCTTATAAGCGAAAAGATTGATTGGGTTGGCGAAATGTCCCGTTTTTTTTTTTTTTTTTCAGACATAGGTGGCAACCCTAACTGTACACGAGGTGGGACCTTTAAGATGCGGTCTGTGTGGTAATGGTGTCCTTATCTTGTTTAGATGCCGGATCTTTGCGTAGGCGAGTGTGTTTCTGTGTGTGTGTAGCCTATGTGTGTGTAGGTGACTGTGTGTGTGTGTCTATGCCCCTTGCATCAGCTGTGTGTTTGTGTGTGTGTAGCCTATGTGTGTATAGGTGACTGTGTGTGTGTCTATGCCACTGCATCAGCTGTGCGTTTGTGTGTGTAGCCTATGTGTGTGTAGGTGACTGTGTGTGTGTCTATGCCCACCATATCAGCTGTGTGTTTGTGTGTGTGTAGCCTGTGTGTGTAGGTGACTGTGTGTGTGTGTCTATGCCCCTTGCATCAGCTGTGTGTTTGTGTGTGTGTAGCCTATGTGTGTGTAGGTGACTGTGTGTGTGTCTATGCCCACCATATCAGCTGTGTGTTTGTGTGTGTGTAGCCTGTGTGTGTAGGTGACTGTGTGTGTGTGTCTATGCCCCTTGCATCAGCTGTGTGTTTGTGTGTGTGTAGCCTATGTGTGTATAGGTGACTGTGTGTGTGTCTATGCCACTGCATCAGCTGTGCATTTGTGTGTGTGTAGCCTATGTGTGTGTAGGTGACTGTGTGTGTGTCTATGCCCACCATATCAGCTGTGTGTTTGTGTGTGTGTAGCCTATGTGTGTGTAGGTGACTGTGTGTGTGTCTATGCCCACCATATCAGCTGTGTTTGTGTGCACCACCTTGCAGGTGTGTTGTGAGGGTGCGAGGGACAGCACTGCTCCAGATGGGGTCTAGGCAGTAATGCGTGTATTGTCATGCACCATCTGTGTGTGTGTGTGTGTGTGTGTGTGTGTGTGTGTGTGCGCACGTTTGTGTGTGTGCCCACTGCATGATGTGTGTATACAGGTGTGATGTGAGGGATACTGTAGCTCTGCCTCAAATGGGGTTTGGGCAGTAATGGGTATATCGTCATCGTGTTTAGATGCCGGAGCTTGGTGGATCTTTGTGTGTGCGTGCATACAGGTGTGATCTAAGGTTAGGCTCTGCTTCAGAAGGAGTCTGGGTTATAATGGGAGGGTCATCATTAAGTTCAGACTCTGGACCCTAGTGGGTCATTATCCACAACCCCCCCTGTGAGAATGTCCATACCCCTCACCAAGATACAACACACACACACACACACACACACACACACACACACACACACACACACACACACACACACACACACACACATATATATACACACCATAATTACCTCACTGTTGGCTACTGTTTCATCGCCAGCGCCCCCCGGTGGGAGAGGTGTTTTATTATTTATTTGGGTCATTTTAAAAAGGCTTCCCGCTGAGGACAGAAATGAATGTCGCACAGGGGCTGGTTTTGAAGGCATTTATTCATCTCCCAGCCCGCATCTCTTTCCCAAGTGAACATGCAACAGAATGAGCGCATTCGGCACTACCACATTAGATAAACCATCCCCGTTTGTGCTCCTCGGCGATCTCTGTAACTAACATAAGGATAAAGAAAGTGCAATAACCGCTTAATGAGTAGTTGGAAGTTCTGATTTTGTTTTAACTGCTAATATTGACTATTTAAAGACCATTTAAATACTTAAAGTGCCACACGTCACACACATAATAGGACAAATTCGGGGTCTGTGTCATTCAGCTGTAAAGAGAAGAAAGAAGCTTAAGAGGAAAAACTACATTCCTGATAACCTTGACAAGCACACAGCAGTACAACCATAAAAACATGATTATTAGCAATTATAACACACACGGCATCAGTCAAGACCACTGGAGCACTAACACTACTACATTATCACACACACACACACACATACTGTACACACACACAGACTGAGGGTGGTGGTAAGGGAGTTACTGAGGGTAGGAAGGGAGGTTATGAAGGAGCTCAGAGGATCTGAAAGGCTGGGGTCAAGAAAGTGGCGTAATTAGCATTTAAAAGCTAAAGACGTGTAAAGCTAACGTTGTGGGCATCGGAGGGGCGGGCTGCACGGCTGGGAGAGGTCAGGGAGTCGTGTGAGGTCAAAGGTTAACTGCGAAAGGCTCTGGTAGGCCAGATAAAAGGGAAACTGTGTGGTATAATCTGAGTTTTAGATTTAAAAGCAAACTGTGCTAGCTAGCCAGCCTGGGAGACAGCAGTAGCGTAATGAGGTGGCATTGCAAAGCACAGTGCCATCAGCAACTAGCCCATTCAGTCTAACCTTAGCCATTAGCTAGCTAGTCCAGTCTAATCCTAGCCATGGGCTACTAGGCAGTCCAGTCTAACCCTAGCCATTAACTAGCCATTCCAGTCTAACTCTAGCCATTAGCTAGCTAGTCCAGTCTAACCCTAGCTGTTAGTTACTAGCCAGTCCAGTCACTGCCAGTGTCTCCTGGGCTAACACTGACTAGCTCTGCTCCCCAGCCCAGTCTGATCCCCACAGAGAATAGTAGGTTGAGAGAGCAAAGTGTGTGTGTGTGTGGTTGAAGGGGGTGGGGTGGGGGGGGGGGGTTGATTGTCAATAAGGGGGGATAAGGGGGGATAAGGGGGGTGGTGACAGGGTTTAAAACCTTACTGATGAGGTAATTTGATAGTTGGGTAACTCCTAGATGCCTGATCACATGCATGTGTGTCAGCAGTAAATGGGCTTACGTAAGGCATTGCAGAAAGGAATTATGGGTTTATTGTGGCACACTACAAGCATTGGTCACTCCAGAAAGTAAAAAAAAAAGTTTGACTTTGGAGGTGGCAGTGCATGCATCAGCCAATCAGATCACAGTATGCAAATTTAAGGATGGGGATCTCGACTGATCCAAGATGGTGGAGCAGATCTCTTGAACTCCTTTTTTGTGTACAAATATACGTTCATTTTTTTTTGCTCTAATTTTTAAAACATTACCAAGAAATATACAGTGTAGAATGTAAAATTATTCATGAGAGGTGATGTGATGTGTAACTTATCTGATGGTCAACTAATGTTTGCAAGCCAACTAGCCACAATTTGCTAGGAAAGCTAAACAGCAATTCAAATGTTATATAGAGCATCTACACCAGAACCTGAAGGAAAATACACATATGTGATAACACTGTACATACTTCTCAGAGAGGGCTAAACTGCTGCATTTCTTAAGGTTGACAGAACAGCAGAGGGATTCTGAAAGACATCTATGTTTGGCATTGGGGTGGCTGTGACTGCGAATAGGGTTGGGGTGGGGATGGGGTGGAGCTATATCTTTATGTCTTTATGTGTGTGAGAAGGGCCGATAGGATGAATTCGGTGTGTGTTTGAAAGAGAGAGGGGAGTAATAGGGTTGATTTGGAGGCCGAAGGGTGGATTAGAAGAGTGATGTGTGAGATAATGTTTATGATTAGGGGTATCAGATGTGGGAGTGTAGAGAACATCAGGTGACTTGAGGAAAGCAAGAAAGAGGGCAATGTGGTGGAGTTACAGGAAGAAGAGATGTGGGGTTGAGTGTCAAAGCCGAGAGAGGGGTAGGAGGGTAGCTGGGACACAGGGGTGAGAGGGTGGGTGGGACACTGAGAGGGGCAAAAGGGCAGATTTACAGTCTAAAACAGGGCAAACACTAGGGGGCAAGCAGCAGGCGGGGTCACGTGGCATGCTTTAAAGGTGTACATGCTGGTGAGTCTCACACTCATGTGGGGATTGTTGGGGTCTGAACAGGACAGAATGTGGGGGAGGGAGGGGGGCAGAGCGAGAAAGATCACCAGGCAGGCAAACACACACAGAAACACACACACAGAAACACACACACACACACACACACTTTCCCAGCCCAAACTAGCCCTACACATTGTGCTCTGGTACGTCTAGATAAAAAGTTGGTCTTGAGAGAACGCAGGGTCCGGGATCGGGGGTTAGGGTTTGGGGCGCTCTTGAGTCGGAACCAAGGCACGGCCTCACTGCTCGGGGGCCGATGTGCCTTCTGTCTCTGCCTCTTCCGACGCCCCTGAGGAAGCACACACACACACATACAGAAACATGTGCCAGATAGGAATCAGACATAGTACCGGATTAAACACACACATACACACAAACACACGCACACACACGCGCACACATACACACACACACACACACACACACACACACACACACACAGGATACCCTCATTGATCACATAACAAATCAAACATGTCAGACCTGGCATAACAAATCACTGTGCATACATGAAAAGAGGATCTTCACAGGTGAAATTAAGTGCTTTTACTAAGTCTCTACCCCCTTAACCCTTAAAACCAGAGCATTATCACCATCAGTAACCCATGTATCTCTCTCTCTCACTCTCTCACACACACCCGCCAAACACACATGATGCACTGATGACTGCACTAATTAATTAAACAGCTGACAGATCACTTATTCTTATAGGACACTCTTGGTGTCACCAAATATGTCGGCTTAAAATATCACATTATCACCAACACTGAAAAGAGACCAAATAGGAGCGTCAAAAGCTACATCCAACTGCTGTGTAAATCCCTGCCATCAATGTGTGTGTGTGTGTGTGTGTGAAAGAGAGTGTGTAAGTCAGTAGTGTATAAAGCTCCCTGTTCTACCTTTCTCTGTAGGTCTCTTTCTGTCTTTCTTTCTTTCTTTCTTTCTCTCTCTCTTTGCCTCTGTCTTTTTTCTGAAGTTCTTTCTGCCCCCCGTCTCTCTTTCTTTCTTTCTTTCTTTCTTTCTTTCTTTCTTTCTTTCTTTCTTTCTTTCTTTCTTTCTTTCTTTCTTTCTTTCGTCTCCCTCTCTTACTCTCTCCCTCCACCCCTCTCCCCATCCCCAGCTGCAGCTGTCCTGTTCCCCTCTGTAAAGTAGGCTGGCTGGACCTGGATGTCCATATGTCATTGGGCCCACAACATCTTTTTGTCTCGGTGGCAAAGACAGAGAAAAAAAAAGAGACAGAGAGAGAGACAGAGAGAGAGAGAGACAGAGAGAGCAAGAGAGAGAGAGAAAAAGAAAGAGAAAGAGATAGAGCGAGGGAGGTTGGTAAAAAAAAATAAAGATGCACCTGCGTTTAAAAATATCCTCTCCATACGCCAGCGCTTAGCAACCAGGAACTGGGTTGATGGTGCTCAGGAGAGGCCTCCACCCAAAAGCTGCTGCTGAAGGCGGGGCAACTAGGCCGACCAATGGCTGCGCAGAAGGACTTAGGGGTGTGTGTGTGTTTGTGTGTGTGTCTGTGGATTTGTGTGTGTGTGACACACAGGGGGAGCACAATTTGTGTGTGCATATTGGCTAACACTAACAGCACTACACTAACAGCGCGTGTGTGTACTTGTGTAACACAAAGAGATGTGTGTGTGCATGTATATGCATGTCTGTGTGTATGTGTGTGTGTGTATGTGTGTATGTGTGTGTGTTTTTGTGTGTGTGTATTTGTATCTGTGTATGTGTGTGTGTGTGTGTCTGTGAGGACACACATGAATGTAGGCCTCTTAAAGCACAAAGGGACACGGTCAGTCTCTCAGCTTGCCCCACTTTCCCCCTGACGTCAAGATGGCCGCCCTGCACAGCTGAGCCGAGCGGTGCGGAGCTCAGCCCCACCCTGGGCTGGCTGCTCAGGCGGTGTTTCTGGGTCACCCTGATGGAGTCGTGCTGGAGCATCGGTACCGGTACCTACACCCAGTCCACCAGCTGCATGCAGCAGCACCAGGCCCAAGGAGCAGGGAGCCCACATTGCACTGGGGGACACTGCAGAGTCCCAGGGAGCCCAGGACTGGAGGCACTCCCTTACAAGCCCACCTGGGAGACACTCCAGAGGTCTCAGGGGATGATCACCATCTACAGTACCTACTTACCATACACACCTACCTACACACACCTCCTGGGAATCACCGTCCACCCACTTCCCCACCCACCTACGTGCACACACACACGCGCGCGCACACACACACACCTATCTGCACCACCTTATTGTCTACATAGCCACCTTTCACTGATGTGCTTTACCTTACCTTACCTCACACACACACACACACACACACACACACACACACGCACATCAGCTGTCCTGCATCTCCTGAGTCTCTTGTGTAACACTGAACCGTTTTGAACCTTACTGTGATGAATGACAGCTCTGGAGGAGCACAGTATGGTGTGAAGGCAGCAGTCATTAATGAGTGAGACGCTACATGACTTTAAGGGTAATTAAACATATCTCAGTGCGTAGCTCATCAACTAAGATGCTAAATTAGGTCATTAGGAACTCTTGAGCATGCACGACATGTAAGATGGTAAGATCTTCGGTTGCTATTAATTAAAAAATGAGCGCTGAATTAATGTGTATTTCAACACTTCAAACCAAAGGTAATACATAAATGCCATTATTAATGGGCGATTTAGGCACGTCACTTAAACTCCATATTGTCTGAGCCATTTTTCAAAGTCATCTAAAAATGTCAAGTCAATCCACAACATACATGCGAACCAAGAAAAAAGCTAAATGTACTGTAGGAAGATACTGTTCACATGTAGTCATTTGGTGTCCTTGGATGTTTTGAAAGGCGCTACAAATAAAATCATTATTTATGTGAACTGAGAAAGAAGCTAGATGTAGAAAGCTAGATGTAAAGATCATGTCCATAGTGGAGCTATATGATCTACGATTAGCTACAATAATCACTTTAAGGTTCGCTTCTGCGGAACAACATGGCCAAAAGGGCTACTGAAGATTGATTGATATAAGTAGCATGGATAAGCCCTTGGCTATATGTTTTCCTCTAAAGCCTGTCATGTAAACGTGTTAAAAATTAAAACTCAAGGAGTGGTACAGACAAGAGTGGATGTCGGCGGGTACTGACCTGTGTTGCCTTGGTTACCGTTGAGCGCCTCTCCGCTGCTGCTCACCTCCTCGCCCGGCTTGTCGTCCTTGCGGGGCATCTTCTTGCGTGTCATGTGACCTCGGAACCCGGCCTGGATCTTGGCGGCGGCGCGATTGGCCTCGGGGTCGTCCAGCGGGATGTCCATGATGTCCTCCTCATCCCCAGGCTGGTTGCACTCCTCCTGTCAATCAATCAATTAATCAATCAATTGATCAGTCAATCAATCAACCATGTCCAGGATATCCTCCTCATCCCCAGGCTGGTTGCAATCCTGCTGTGAATCGATTAATCAACCAATCAATCAATCAGTCATGTCCATGATGTACTCCTCATCCTGGGGCTGGTTACACTCATCCTGTCAACCAACCAATCAGCCAGTCAATCTATCAATCAAACAGTCAATCAATGGTTGCACTCCTCCTGTGAATCAATCAGGCAATCAATCATCTTGTTGCTGCTTTCCCTCCTCCTGACAATTAATTGATCAATCAATCAATCAATCATTCTGAGGCTGGTTGCACTCCGTTCAGTAACAAACAGCATATCGCCAATTAAATGATCAATGGATCTTCCTGCTAAATATTTAGCACCTAATTTCTGCTGCCAATTATCATAGGAGAGTCAGACAGAACAGACTGAGGTGATCAATCAGTCATCAACTGACCAATAAATTATAACACCAGTCAGAAAAATCCAAATTATGAAGACTGTGTACACAATCATCAATGTACCCAATCAATCGTGTAGCACGACACATTTGTTAAACTGTTGTTTTGTTGTGTTAATGTGTTGTGTTGTGTAAATGTTAAATTATAATTTTGTTGTGTCTTTCCATGACATTATTCCTAATTCTGAGAGACACAGCACAGGTTCGGCTGTCATATGCACTGTAAACACACTGATCAGCAGGCATCTGCATCTTATTGGCGACGACCGTGCAACGACTCCCGATCCAGCCGAGGGCGATATCCCATGATGCCTCAGTCCTGAGCAGTGTCTGAGGCGGTAATGAGCTGAAGGAATGAGACAAGGTGCTGGTTTTAGGATACGCGTGGGAGTGCAGAAGGATGATCACTCCACCTCCTCCGCTCTACCTGTCAGTGCCTACACCTGTCACCACTCTTTTCCTCTCCGCAGCACAGCACAGCATACCTGGCTGGCAGCCCCACTCCCACCAGATAAACCCAGCTTCGCACACACACACACACACACACACACTCACACATACACATACACACACTCACACATTTCTTTTTTCCTCCTTTCCAAAATATACACTCTGTTTTGGTCCTATTGCGCAGACACACACACACACACACACTTTCTCCAAAACCCCCAATACACACAAACACCTTCATAGGCGCAGCTGAGTGTTGCTTCCCAAGCTGAGGCAGAGAAGAGAGCAGCCCAGACGTGGTCTGTGTGTGGTGTAGATTGACGCCAAAGTTCAAAGTTGAAAAAATGGGAAACACTTGCATGCATTAATAGCAGGGGTGTGATATATTCATATATGTGTGTTTATCTGTGTGGGTGTGCATCTGTTCCACTCAGGAATAGATGTGAGTGTGTGTCTGTGTGTGTGTCTGTGTGTGTGTGTAGAAGTGAGAGTTGAGTATCTGTGTGAGTGTATGTGTGTGTTTGTAAGGAGTGTGTTTGTGTGTATGTATGTGCATGTGTGTGTGTGTGTGTGTGTGTGTGTGTGTGTGTGAGTCTGTTTGTGTGTGGCTGTGTGCATGTCCGCTATAAAACCCCCTCCAGAGTGGGAGTGTGACCACCCACTGCACAGAAGCTCAAATTCATTTGTCTCTGCTGGCAGTGCTCAACACTGCGCCCGCACACTGTTATCTTTCACACACACACACACACACACACACACAGATTCCGTGCCTCTCCTCAGCTCATTCTTCTCTTCGTGGCCATCCCACGAAGTCTCACACACACACACACACACAAACACACACACACACACTCACACACACACACACACATTGGGCTCCAGCTTCAACTGCTGTCTCAGAATCACATGCACTGGGACACATGTCTCTCAAACCCTCTCCCTTTCACACACACACACAATAGGACACTGCTTTCTCGTCCCCCCTCACCCACACACACTGGGCTCACAAACTTAGCAGCACAAACTTATTCTCAGATGCCTAAATTCTTTGAATTTTCAGTCCAATTTATGAGGCTATGTGACATTCTAGTGAATACAAAAGAACAGAAAAGTACTTATACATATGATTCTGGTTCACATTTTTATAAACACCTTATTTGATGAGTTATCAGCTTTATATTATTTTGGGGGGTGTCCACCTGGGTTCCATTCGCACAGAATGTGACCGTGCCATACCTGTGAATTGATAACACCATCCCGATTGACAGCAAAAGTTTAAAAAAGACAGTAATGACAGCAGTAAAGACAGAATAACGGATTTCTTGTTAAAACGCACGGTAAAACTCTGAAAGAATGAACTGAAATCAGACGTCTTTGAATGACATCCTATTGCACTCTCGGTCGCGCCTCGATGGCAGAAAAGAGAAACGTAGTAAGTTTGAAAGACGTTATTAGAAGTAGTACTTACGATGTGACAGTCCATGATTCTGCACCTGTCAGGTAAGCACGCTAGAGTGTCGGCACTGAGAGAGATTATTGTCCGCTATAGCAAGGAAAACGGCATCCGCAGAACTGTCTTCTACGCCTATGAATCTCCCTCTCCAAAACTAGCGCAACTGCAGGGAACGGAGAGAGCTAGAGAGAGAGAGAGAGAGAGAGAGAGAGAGAGAGAGAGAGAGAGGGAGAGAGAGAGAGAGAGAGAGAGAGAGGTGACCTGATTGTACTGTATTTCGGGATTAACAGCAGCTTGCTGTTCAATCTTCACTAATTATCGTGATTGCCTTGCTTTACTAAAGCCATCATACTTGCTTTACATAAAGCCAAGTACATTTTATATCAAACAGAAAGATGTACACGAAGTGCCATTTCCTAAATCAGACAGAGAGAAACTTGACTTGTTGCTTACATGTATTTCTCACTGCCACAAATTAGGTAATGACAGCTGAAGTATGGAAACTAACCTGAAAACGACTAACGGATTGGAATAAATAATGCTATTTAGAGCACCGTGCACCATGTTAAAAATAAAAATAAAAATATTCAAACGTCAAACAGCTTTAGGGTTATAATTACAGTATATCATAAATAAGATACTCCGTCCATCACCCAGATGAACAGAGGGCTGTGCCGCACCGCCTCCACACGGAGACTACAAGCAAGCAACGCGCAGGGACCTTACACAAATCAATCTGAATAACGCCCGCGTCCTGGCGCGCAGGGACCTGCAACTGCACAAATCAATCTAGACAACCCTGTTCTAAGGGCGTATGGACCACATTAATCAATCTGGATAACGCCTTATTTCGTTCCAGCGCACTGCTCTGACTCGTCGCTTATTTAAAACAAAACAACTCAGTATGAAACTCTTCTCAAATAGGCAAAGTGAAGAATAACTGCTGTTTCAGGCTGTGATGAACAGCTGTAAGATTCTCAGTGTTGGGTAACCCAGCTTCAGACGTTGCAATCCAATACACTTTATTTGTGACAGCCATTCACTGGATCATTTAGTGAAATCACATGTTTTAAATGCACAGACTGGAATGAATACTTGGTATGCTTCTTGGTACACTTCTGAAACGGGGATACCCAACACTGAGGATTCTGCCTAGTGTCAGTGCAGACTAACTTTTCAACAAAATAAACACAACCAATATTTCTAAAACTGACATAAAACCTTTCCATTTAGAGGTGCTGTAATATAAATAAATGGAAGGGAAAGTTATGACAGTTTGTGTCAGGGGCCCCCTCATACAACATAATCATCCACCCCACAGGTAACGGGAGGGCAACAACATCAAGATTTCTATAGGGCCTATATAGAGGTTCGAGCAGAGGTATCCGTTCCAGCTTCAGAAACTAAAAACTGTGCCATGCATTGGTTCTGCCTGTGAACTTAGCACTTGTGATTTTGCTAATGAGCCAATCTACCTGTCTGATTATTTGTGTGCGCATGAGAATCAGCTGGTTAAAAAAAAAAAAACAGTTAGGCCAAACATGTGGCAGGAATTTTACTTTCTGAATGATTGACACCTGTGCGCTCTAGCAGCACCTCTGGAGGACTACCTGCAGTATCTGCCCCTCTGTGGTGTAAAGTGAAAATCTGAGCTCTGTTAGCTCATTGCCAGGTGTGTCTAAGCTGCCTATAGACACAGCCATCACAGTCAGGCTGCTTTGGAGGCGTTCTTCATTCAGCGCTCAGAATCTCAGCACTGAGGTGACTTTACAGAACAGCCCGAGATTGATGAAGCCTGCGAATAAGGTGCCTCAGAATAGCAGCATATTCCCCTGCTTCTCCCAAAGTGGAGAGTCATTGGACAAGACATTTGATATAGGTCACATTAGAGTGACCTACATTCCAGGAGAGAAGAGGAGAGGAGAGAAACATCCAGAGTTAGCGCTGGGTAGGGTGTTGGGCCAAAATTAGGATGCAGAAATTTGACTAAATTGTTAAATGTAAATCCAGACAATGAGTATGCAGTATTAAAACAGCATAATAATGTGACCACATTCTGCCTGTCCCCATTTGCTTCTGTGTCTGGGGAGCTTCATGACATTTAACTGTCATCGGCATTTAGCCCAGCCTTTGGTTCTGGTTTACAGTATCTGCGTCAAACTTATACAGAACCAACTCAGCTCTGGTTTTGGCACAGCCCTGCTTGCCAGGACCCTTGCCTAGAAATGTGATGTCCTGCTACTTATATCTTATATATTTCACTCACATCTCTCTGATTTGGTTGGGTATCAGTGACAATATGGCTTCAGGTACTGGAGACAATTGGGCCAATCTTTTCAGTTTAATCCCATGCAATTCGGTGTTTACCTATAAGAATATGTCATGGTTCAATCTCATTTAATTGTGTGTTTTCCTATGAGGAGGTATTTTGTCATGGTTCAATCCCATGTAATTCTGTGCTTACATACGCATATGAGCTGGTACTGCGCCATGGATCGACAGTGTGCTGCTGAAGTGGATAGTGGTGCTATGAGAGGTAACATGGTGTGGTGGGGGTGTGGGTAAAAACTAAAGGCCAGCAGCTTGGAGGTGATTATGGCTTACTACACCTGCAGGTATTGCGGCTGCACAATATGAAACACTAGTAAGACCCAGTTACTGTTATTAGTATTAAGACCAGTAAGATGTATGGTATAGGATCAGTACTTGGTCTCGACTGGGTCACTGTTATTAAGACCCATAAAGACACTGGTACTGTACTTGTGTTGACCTGGAAAGCCCTTGCTCTGACCTGACACCACCTTAGCACTCTGGCGCTGTAACTCTGACAGCACTCTGGGATGTGAATTGTTCCTCTCTCTGTTGCCAACTGCTATATGTGTGAGTGGGAATTGTTGTTACTATGGGAAACAGCTGGCAGTATCCAAACTACCACGTTCTAGCTCATACATGCAGCATGGCTGAACTATAGTCGTTAACACCGAACTGAGCGGGATCAGTGTGAGATTAGGAAGATGCAGAGCCAACGTCGACGCCACCATGGGGTATTTGAGGAAGCAGTTGCAGCAGAGGTGAAGGCATTAATCCCACTAACCGTGCGCCTCCTAATCCCCAGTTGTCTCACGCCACAGCAACAACAGGAGGGATGGAGACAGAAGCATATGTTTCCATGGAAACACTCTTGCAAAATCCTTCTCCATCCTACCTCCTCCGCTGCAAATATTTTATACGGAACATTTTTCATGACATTTTGGTGCCACGGCGAGATGTGACATCTCTCACCATTCGTTATGTTTAGCCACTCACACTCTCTGCATTATGAAACAGGAGGTCCCCTGACATGCATTTGTTTGTGAAGTTATCCCTCGCCGCCTGTGAAAAGTAAATAAGCGAAGAGACGAAGACAGAGGTTGAATATGACAGTTCTACTCAGCAACTTACTGTATGCATAAGTGCAAAAGATGATGGGAAGTTTGCACTGATATTCAGTATTAGGAGAAGCTGCCAAACAGGGTCAACAGAAATAACTTTACACTTCTCCAGATGATAAACAAACCTACCTTAGAAGTCCAGTACACATTCACTGCAACTATTCTGTCCACAGAATTTCAAGATGACCAATTACAGGTAAGTTCATTAACACAGTAGTATATAAATTATTAACAGTATTCCATGCAAACTGGAAATGGCCAAACTAAAACAGAATCTAAAAGTTATTTCTTTATATCTGGCATTACACTGATTTTACTCTTGCGCTGCAATCTTCTGTAATTTCAATTCTTCTTCTGTAATTTCAAAACAAAACATGCACAGGCAACATGAATGGACAGACCAGGACAATGCTTGACTGAGGAGATGAGCAGCATTCAGATATGTTTGACATTGTTTTTGCCATTATGAAATATCTTCCCTATATAGTCCTGTGTTTGGCTGTTACAGGTGTAGGGTATGTAGTGTACATATATAATCATTGATCTCTATTCTTGGATTGGACGTCACCTGACTTTTGGTGTGTCAACTTCGCCATTTTGAAAAGTGCTACTTTTGTCTGCATGCATGGCAACTAGCAGCACCAGGCAAGGAAAATATCGATCTAAAAGCATCCAATGTTTTGCTTTTGGCTGCTACAATTATGCCAATGAATACTTGCTTTCACAAGTAAGAAGTTATTTTCATATTTAGATGATATGCAGTAATAGTATGTAGAGTACCATATTGAATCAGTTTGACTATTTATTTATCACGAATGAAGTAAAATACAGACTTATCTGCAACCTACAGCCCCATCGACAGCTGTTTGTTTACATGTGGACTGGCACTCTTCCAAATGTCGTCGCTGTGCACATGTCGCCTACAATGCTAGCAAATAGGATCTGTCCAATCCAGGAATAAAGTTTAATGTATATAATGTATATGATGAAACATTACCTTGGGGTCACCTTTGTCGCCGCATGACTTTTCTTCCCCCGCCCCTCCTTCCTGTGTGTCTTCTGATTTGTCCTGGTTGTGCTCTTTGCTCTGATCTAGCTGCGGGTCAGGAGTCTGGGTGCTGTCACCAGCATGACTACAGTGTTCCTCAGCTGCTGTGTGTGTCATTGAGTGAGAGTCATCCAGGGGCCCACCGGAGACAGACTGCCGCAGTGAACCACCACCAGCAGGGTCAGAGAGAGACCACTCCAGTGATCCCTCAACCGTAAGGTCTGTTTCCTCACCACCTCCTTCCTGCACCCCCTGGTCCCCTTTAACCTCTCCTTCCTTCTTACCTGCGCTCTCACCTCCACCCACCTCCTCAGAACTTGCCTCCTGCTCCCTCCTCCCCCCAACCTCTTCAGAAGCATCCTGCTGGAGTGAGTGTGACACCCCTGGGCTCTCCTCCTTAGGCCTCTCCTCCTCTGGCTTCTCTGTGCTCTCCTGCTCTAGCTTCTCTGGGCCCTCCTTCTCTGACTCCTTGCCTTCACCATCTGCTGAGAACTCCCTCTGTTGTGAGATCAGTGTGTGTTCATCCAGCTGACCTGCCGCCTGTGTGACGTCACACTCGTCGTCACTCACGCCCCTCTGGGTGGACTCTATCTCAGACACGTCCTGCAGTGTGGATGCCTGCACATCTTTATCTGTTTCTGTCACTTCATCATCATCATCCTCCTCGTCTTCTTTCTCAGCCCTCTTGCCTTCCTCTGTGTGTCTTCCAGATGTGTGTCCCGCACTCTTCTCCGCAGACCTGCGGCCACTGAGTTCCTCATGACTGTCGTGTTTATCTGTATCTGTTTTTTCCACATGTGAGTCTAACTCTGAATACACACCCTCTTCGTAGCCGTCTCCATGGCTACGTTCCCCATCACCATCTCCATGGCTACGTCCACCATCACCGTCTCCATGGCTATGTTCCCCATCACCATCTTCATTTCTACCTTCCCCATCACCGTCTCCATGGCTACGTTCCCCATCACCGTATCCATGGCTACGTTCCCCATCACCATCCCCAAGGCCAGGTTCCCCATCAGTGACCCCAGGGCTGTGTCCCCCATCAGAAGCACCGCCACTGTTTGCTGCATCTGCCTCTGTTTCTTTGTGTTCTTCCTGTTCGGACTTCTGTTCCTGGGTGACTTCAGAGATGGCTGAGGCCTCCTGTGGCTCCTCAAGCTGACCTTCCAAACATGTCTGCTGCTCAGCTATGACCTCACTCCCATCATCCTCAGGCCCGTCTACTGCAGGATGCTTCTCCAGTGGAGTGTGACTGTGCTCTGGAGATATGGCTCTGAGGTCTGTTAATCCCTCAGGGGTTTCCATTTGCCCCTGGGATGCAGACAGCTTTTTCACCTCTAGCTGGCTTCCAGAAGCTTCCAGGGAGCTGCGTTCTTTTACGCTCCCCTCAGACATGGGGTCTTGATCGTCTGGCTGGCCTTCCAGCTCTGCAGCGCATACGTCGACGTTGGCCAGTCCTCCGATAGATGCCACTGAGGACGGCTCCAGCTCAGACCTGGAGATGTCAGCATCTGTGTGAGCACTATACTCCCCCTCTTCCACGTCTGCCCAATCTCCTTGTCCAGCCTTGTCCTCCACGTCTGCTTCATCTCCTCCTCTGGCCTCATCCACCTCCTCATCTCCCTTCCTGGCCCCCTCTACCTCCTCATCTTCCTCCCTGGCCTTCTCCTCAACTTCCTCTTCTTCCTCCCCAGCCTCCTCATCTCCTCTGCCCTCCTCCACCTTCCCATCTCCCACTCCAGCTTCCTCCACCTCCCCATCTCCCTTTTTGACCTCTTCCACATCCTCATCTCCTTCTCCGTCCTCCTCCCTCTCCTCTGCTTCACCTCCCACTGTAGACCCTCCTCCGCCTCCTTTCAGCTCCTGTGCACAGATATCTACATCAGCGAATCCCCCATATTGGCCTTCGGCTGGAGGCTCAGCCTCATCTGCTGCCTTGGGCCCCATCTGAGCTGCACTGTCCAGGGCCTCCTCCTGGTCAGGGGCGAGTGGAGACAATGTGAAGGACTCTGCCGGCTGGGTGTCCTCAGGCTCTTTGTCTTCAACGCGATCAGATGGTGTGGACTTCACCCTAAATTGCAACAGCAGATTGGAGTAAAAACACACTGTGTGAGCGTGACGACTGTAAGTAACACCTGGCTGTACTTCTGTTGCCATCTGACATTCATCATCGCTGGGTTGGCTGACTGCTATAACTGCACCTGGCTGCTCTGTCACTTACACCTGAACTGTACTGTGCTCTTTCTGGGCTGTGCTCCTTGGCTGTGCTCCTCCATACCCCTATATGGGTGAATTGGCATTTAGCTGCATCATATTCTCCAGACGTAGCTGCAGTCGTTTGAGAAAAATAGTCTTCACACAAAAGTCAGATTAGCTGGTAACACATCAGCGTAGCTGACATTTCAACTATAATTGTTCAATAATAGATGTACAGAATACCATGGAGACGTGACTAAAGTTCTTTTTATATTTTTGGAGGAGTGTGACAAATATATTCAGACAAGTTTATTACTGTACAGATTTCCACTGCACTAATCTTACTTGACTCAAATACTACAGCTGTTAAAGCAATACTAAGTAGTTTTCGTCATCAGTCACCCTACAGGTTGGAAGTGGAATTGTCTCTCATAGAGAACTACAGAGACGGTCCACTCCTCCAAACGTACTTATTGCGGTTATAGTCCTTGAAAGACGGCAAATCGAATTCATGACTCCCCTTCACCCTGTTACAAGTTGATGACCCACTGAAATGATTTTGGAAACATTATTTTAAGGTTGAAAAAACTACTTAAGAGTTGCTTTAAATAGCCTCATCTTACCTTCCAGTGAAAAAGCTGAAATCATGGATATACAGGCACAGCAGTCCACTAGCCAATACACCTGTCTGAACCTGATTGTCCATGTTCAAGTCCTACTGCTTCAGACATTGGCAGCTCTTGCTTCAGTGCTTTGACAACACGAATACAGCTTTCACATTCACTGAAATGCTGTATGGTAATGGATATGGCTTTCGCATTCACTGTAATGCGGTATGGTATTAAGTGTTAGACTCAGTCAGACATGGGTGTCAGAGATATGGCTGAGCCCATTCAGAGTGCCCAGAGGTGCTCTGGAGGATAGCACTGTAATTTAAGCTTCACTCCCCAGAGGTGGCAATGGTATAACAGGGAAGCCAGCGTGGCCTTAATTAAAATCCTCCTCGTCTAATATTGTCCAATTCTCTGTCCCTGCAGACGGCTTTCAGGAAGCTGAAAGTGTCTGGATCGACCACACACTGCCGATGCCCGACTCTCTAATGAGACAGAGGTGCCACAAATGCCACCTAAAAATGCCATCTCAGGCTACTGATTCTTTTTTTACTGTTGCCTTATGCCCCTAATTCTCTTTTTTTACCGTGTTGTCATTGCTTTGATGCTGCTCTGTTTTAGTGACTATTTTTCCTCAACCATTTATCGCTCCCAAAACATGTACATGACTATGACACCGTAACAGAGAGTCACACACAAGGCAGGAGTGTTAAAAACTTTCTGTATTGATAAATCTGTGTTTACTCTGGCGGCTGGTCCTGCTCCTGAATCCTGAAGAGGGTTTTTTCTCATGTCGTCTTCTCTGCTGCTCTAACTACAGCCCCTCTTAGAATGCACATGTTCTAACCCCATCCCTTTTCAGACAGCAAATATTTGTAACCCCTCCCTTCTAAGAATACAGATGTAGTAACCTCAGGCCATCTCAGAATGAAGATGTTGAAACCCCACCCTCCCCAGCAGGCAGATGAAGGAGTGCCACTTACTCCGCCTGGGTCCTCACACCTGTGGAGCGCTGATTCCCAGGGCTCTGTTTCAGGAAGAAAAAACATCAGCATGGGTATAATTATTTAAAAAAAAAACAACAACAAATAAACAACAAACTACTTACATCACATTACAACCTACAGTATACTCACATCAGCATAAGTGTAATACTTAAATCAGCACAAGAATCACATTTATAAAAGCATAAAAATAATACATCAGCACCAGAGTAATAGTTGAATGAGCACATAAATTATATAAGAAAAATACATAAATCCTAATGTCTCATCTGACTCTCCTCAATATGTGCTGAGATTTCCACACAGCATGGAAAACTTCCATAACTTCCCCAGTGTCGGACCAGATTGGACTCCCCAGGCAATGACTTCAGTGCTTTAAATAGCCTGACCATCTGAATTACACCTGCACCCAGCTGCACACCTGGCCACGTGAGAGTGCTGTCTCACCTTAACAGAGCACTTATTATTAAACCTGCTCTCCAGTCTTGCTGCCCACTCTACAGGATCCTCACCACTTTCTGCAAAACAACCAGACACACACACACACACACACACACACACACACACACACACACACACACACACACACACACACACACACACAAACACACACACACACATTACATTGTAATATCAGTTATATTGTTATTGGTGTTATTTTTATTATGTGAATTAATCAGTGAATAGATTAACCAATTTCTCAGTTAATCAATGTAGAACTTCAGTGAGTGAGTATGAATGAACGAATGAATGGATGAATGAATGAATGAATGAATGAATGAATGAATGAATGAATGAATGAATGAATGAATAGGCCTAATTGGATGGTCAGCATTCTGTTCACGAAAACATGTATGTGCACTAAACATATTTTGTTGTTAGAGGATTGAGACTTCATTGAGGATTAAGATCAAGGGTTGAATGTGTATTGTGTCAACTTTTTAAAATTACTGTCTCTACATATTGACATTCTACTGCAGAACACCGATAAAGTATTTTTACCATTTAGGCCTTGTTGTTGTTTGTTTGTTTGTTTTGTTCAAACTGTTCTTACCGTCTCTGGCTTTGAGTAGAGCCCTGAAATGTTTAGCTGCGTAGGTGGGAATATCATCAGGCTGGTCTCTTAACACCTCTCGCGCTAAGTCTTCCAGGATCGCCCCGAAGCCCCTGGGTACTCGGACGTGAGTGTATGAGAAAGGTACTGACATCTCCGCCGCTACCTCCCAGCCAAATGCTGGGCACAGCGATAGGCTCAGCAGACAAGAGGTGTAAGGCTTATACAACAAGTAAGACATCAAGCGGTAGCGTTAACGAAAACAGTCTGGCTCAGACAGATGACATTATACATTTATTTGTCCGGTGCCTGCCAGTGTTTTTCAGAGACCTGACATCAGTGTCGTTAGTGTTAGAATAGGGTTTTTTTCTATCACTGTCCATACCTGAGATTATTGTGTTACCAAATAGACTCGCAACCTGTGTTGTGATACTTTGATAGAAGTGTCTTTCTAACTATCCTACAGCTGCTCAATTTAAACACTAGCTTGGATATCTCCTTAGTAACCACTTTACCTTGCAATTTAGCCATGTGTAAGAATAAAATAAAGATTGTAATAACAATGACGTACCTCTTATTTGTCACCGTATGTGCTGGCTTTAAATACTGTTTTACACGTTTAACGATGCGTTAAAATTTAGTTTAGCACTCTACAAAGAGTGTGCACATTACTTGGATGTTGTCAGTGTGGTATGTGTTGAGTCGTTGCTTAGCAACACCACACATTTAGCTACGGAACGTCTTGAAGGACAGAATACATGTTTGCACGTGGTTGCACTTGTAACAAATCACGCTTTGACCATCGTTTTTTTTTTATTATTATTATTATTATTATTTGTTTCTGAACATATAATCATATTACATGATGCGTATTTACATTAAATTTGTAGACAGACAGACAGACAGACAGACAGACAGACAGACAGACAGATAGATAGATAGATAGATAGATAGATAGATAGATAGATAGATAGATAGATAGATAGATAGATAGATAGATAGATAGATAGATAGATAGATAGATTCCAGAATCAATCAGCTCACATAACACAACAAATACAAAGTTACAATAGTAGTAATAGTAACAGTAAACAGATTAAAAATGCTCGTTTTTATAGAGCTTTCTAAGTTTTATTGTACAGTTTTACACTTTTATGGTTAGGCTACTTAAAACGTCTGAACAGCTAACCTGCATAGTTTGGATGGGAAGTGCACTGCTGGGTGTCACGGGAGAGCGTCTGTGAAGTAGGTTAGGTAATGAGTCAGACTGACCAACAGAATAGCAATTTCTACTAGATGTGTTACTCTCAGTAATTCAATGTATGTGACAATAAAACTCCTTAAATCCTTGAGATCCTTGGCGGAGTAGGTGATGATAAGGTGTTAGTGGAGAGCCTCTGTGGAGTATGCGATGATGGCATACTCTGAGTTGTTAGCAGAGTTTAAACTGGGCCGGATCCCTCAGTAGCTCAGCTCCGCCTCCTCATCTCAGCAATATAGCCAGCCGGAGCTGAGCTCCCTCTGCTACAGTATTTATAGTAATACAATAGAGTGAGATATTTACCACTGTGAGTAAAGAAGAGCTCTCCCTCCTTACAAAACCCAATTTAATCACTCTGTGTTAGTGGAGGGCATCGCTGGAGTAGGTGATGATGGCGTACTCGGAGGTGCTGCTCATCTTCCTGCACACATCTCTTGGCTGCACATGCAGACGGTCAGCCGAACGGAAGGCGTGTTGTAGAGGCCCGAGCCCTGAGTCTTCTCTCCACCTCTGCAATTAAGCACACACACACACACACACACACACACACACACACACACACACACACACACACACACACACACACACAAGCAGAAAGTGAGAGTGCGTGTGAGAGTCATATGTATGTGCACTACCATGATGTCAGTGGAGGTACCCAATGAAAGGTAAAATGGTGAGTGGATATGAGTACAGAAACAGTAAGCAGAGAAGAGTAGAGATTAATAGTAGTAGTAGTAGTAGTAGTAGTAGTAATAATAATAATAATAATAATAATAATAATAATAATAATAATAATAATAATAATAATAATAATAATAATAATAATATCTTTATTTGTATAGCACTTTTCATACAAACGATGTACTATGCAGTACTGTAGCTCAGTGTGTTTCAACAGTGTGGCAAATGAACATAGAATAGAGATACACAGGGCAAATTTTAGAAAGCTCAATAGACATAACTAGAGGTGAGTAGAAGTGCTGCTCACTGGTCTGGGTGGCCCTGGGGGCCCTGAAGGGAGGGCCCTTAACTCCGGCGTGCTCCCCCCTGGCACAGAAATCATTATCTCAGCATACGGCACCTCATGGTCACTCTGGCAGTCTGAGAAGAGAAAAAAAAAACAATCAGGTGGCTCTAATGATCCGTAATGGCCCAGAGGCTGGGTTATCATGAACCACAGAGCTGGTAGTCCAGTACTGTGAAAATGCTATCAGTGGTTTGTGTATGTTAACAGTGTTGTGTACAGTGTTACGTGTATCATTTTACAGTGTAGTGTGTATTGCACCTGGGGTACCACGATTCGTTCATCTGCATCCTCTGTATGTAGCAAAATGCCAATTACGCTAACTTGATGTTCGTGAGGTGGCTGTGCAGCTCTGTTTGTGAAGTGCAGGACTGTTCATGAGGTGCAGGACTGTTTGTAAGGGTCGTGGTGTGGTACTGATTTTGCGTGTTCTGGCTCCTAGTAAGCTGGTCCTGGCTCCTAGTAAGCCATGGTTCATCAAAAATACATGACTTGAGACATAAAAAATTCTATCATGATATACAATTGGAAACTTGATAAAACAAACTTAGCTTAAGATTAGTCCTCCCAGTTAATTTTCTTTATGTAAGTTATTAATGTCAATGGTACAGGAGCCATACTCACCTGTGTTGGTGAATGTTACAGATGCATAATCCTTATCAGAGCCGGGTCTACAGTGGGAAATTGAAAAATATATCTATTACTATTTTTTTCAAGTTGTATCTTCCCATAGCTGCTCCTCCCACTGTGTTCTGCTATATTTGTGTGATCTTACCGGTCATGACTGCCAGCAGGAGTCTTCTTTGTATGGGCTGAAAATGAGGGAGACGTCAGTAGAGGCATTACACACTTACACATTCAGACAACAGAGCCTATGATCAGACAGGAAGTGGGACGGTGGCAGAATTAGTTATACCTGCACACCAGAACTAGTCATACCTGCACACTTTCCTCTGTATCTCAGGAAACACAGACATGAAGTCAGGACGACCACTACAACCAACGTGAACACTGCCAGGACCATGGCCACTTTGTACTCATCTGCCAAAAGAGGTAGTTGATTAAAATGAATGAATATTGTAAAGCTAGTTAGGTTTGAGAAGCAGATAAGTAATCACAGCAACATCTGTGACAAGAAACCACCTTCTGTGTTATTAGATGCACCATCACTGGGAGTTGTCATCTTTAAGGTAGCAGGCGGGAGGGAGGTGGCTACGGAATATGGAATGAAATAGTTAGATAATTACTGTGAATACTGAATAGCAGGTATCCAAGCCCTTTGTCTTTGAACACATGTTGGTCTTTACATCAGATAGCAGTGGTTCTAAAATATTCTGTCTGTCAGTGACCGTTGCCAATGGCCTACTGTACTTTATTATTATATTTTTTTATTTATACTTCTGGCAAACTTTAATGTGCCTAGAAAAGTGTAACTCCTTCTATAAACTGGATCCCCAACCTCTATAAATTCTTCAGTTTGTCTCTAGTACACTTACTGACCATTTTACTCACTGTAATAAACCCTTTTCACCTCAGTTGTGGACAGCTTATCTACTGTTCACTGTTAAGTTGCCTTTAGTGCTTTCAGAGCTCTACTTTTTTTTTTTTTTTAATTAGAAGTTATTCAGTAAGTGATTAAAAAGGTAGTCTAATATTTATATATATATATATATATATATATACAGTATATATATATATTTTTTTTTTTTGGAAGTGGCTTTGGACTTGGGTAAATACCGTAACCTTGACTACACCTTCCCATGATACCCTGTGGTTAACCTCCTACCTTTAACAGATATGCTGATCTTGAGTACAACACGGCGTTCAGTCCTGCAGGGAACCAATGCCTGATCTGTTTGGCATGATTGACAGCTGTAGTTCAGCGGGGTCTGACTGGACAGCATAGTGGCATTCACGAGTAGTGGCAGGGTGCAAAGGTCACCTGACATCGTGTGACAGCTCGGGCACCCCACCACCTGGCCTGCACTTTTCCACTGGCCCTGAACAAACCCCGAGGAGCAGTTATACGTGCAGTGCAGCGTCAGAGGGACCCCCAGGGCCACAGGGACCGTCTCCCACTCGCCACTCGAGTCACAGCTCACACAGGCTGGGGAGGGAAACAGCATTCGTTAGTGGGAGAGCACTAATCCATACCGCCCTTATGGGAAACAACATTAGAGCACTTATCAATAACGTCCTCATGGGAAACAGCATTAGTTAGTTGGAGAACCCTGATCCATTTTCACCAGATTAAGATCACTAGTAGGCGTAATTTACCAGGGCTAATTTACAACCACCAAGTACAGTCAAAATAATCCCCCAATAATCATATCACACAAGACTTTACTTTCCAGTGTGCCACCCACCCCCAGATTTTAACCGCCCAAATGTTTGAGACAAAGTTACTCCCCTGCAATCACTTGAAATATTTTTTGAAGGAAGTATGATTACCTTGTACACTACACTTAATAAGAAACACCAGGAGACATTCAATAGACTTCGGCCTTCCTGCCATGGATGTGCTGGTCGTAGCCAGTCTCTTACTGAGATGAGATGTTCTGCTGGTTGTCACTGGTCCCTTACTGAGATGAGATGTCCCAGTCCAAAGGCCCAGTCTTCTTTGGTCTTTTATTCAGATAAAAATTGTGTAGTCCTAAATTGGCCTTCGTTGATACAAGGTTATTTTGTCCTGTCCTGCACCTTACTGTAACAAGGTTGTCTTGTCCTGTCTTGTGTCTTCTTGACATGAGGTTGTCTTGTCCTGGGTGATGCTTGTGAAGAAAGATGCAGTGCCACACTGGTAGTACACCCACCTCACTAACGTTAAACAGGAAGTGACATGTGACAGGATGTTTCTCTTGTCTTAATCTTCGCATGGAAACTTTCTGAAAAACACCTGTCCCTGGAAATATGAAATAACATAACCTAAAGGGAGTATCAAAACCTGAAGACCTATTCACTAAAGAATACATACTGTTATGTACATATATTACATATTATACATTGCCTATATTGTATTGCCACATTCCTGCATTCACTTGCAGTTACTTTTTTGTTCTTTTTATTTATTAAAAACAATGACAGCAAAGTCATTTATAAATAGTTATAACTTATAGTCCCATTGATCTGTGTATCAGACAGAGGAAAACATTTGAGGTTTCAGACATAGCATGTTCAGGGTTCTTTACTATATACTTAAGTGTATGCAACTACAGTACATTTAGAATAAATACAAATCTTAGCAACCGATCCATTCCTCTGTGTTCGTCTGTGATGAAGACTCTTGTGCTAATTTCACATGGCTGTCACTGTTAAATAACCGGTGTTGAGTAAACTTAAGTAATTACTGCAGTTAAATGTAATTTTCATGTTTTCAAATAAATTCTATTGCATATATGCTACACATGTTTTATCTATTTTAATAGGTTTTGTCATGCTAGTTCAGTCTTCTTACGAGGTGCATAGCTTTCTTCTGCTTCCATGTGATAGCTACATCTCCTGTTATGGATCTTTGTGCAGTGTTCCTACAGGAACCAAAATTAAGCACTTTTCTTACCCCCAAACATTTTTTACAGTGTGATGGTTACATGTCATATTATAAATCTACAGTATATGCTGTGTTCCTAATGTCAGTGTCAGATTATACGTTTTTTTTTTGTCTTACGGTTGCTCCTGTCACACTGTAAGATCTCAGAACCACACATTCTTGGTATGGAGACTGGCCACATTACACTATTTGTGTTCATTTACACACAAATGAGGTTGTGGCCTTTGTTTTCATCTGTGAGCCTGTATGGCTGTGAGCGCTGTGATCTTTTTTAACATGTCGGTTGTTTGACAAAGGAAACATCGAGATTGCAGGAATGGTGCACAATCTAGTGTGCAGAACAAAGCAAAACTGGGTGTGGGTAAGGGGGTAAGAGACAACAGGAAGCCCATGCCCCCACAAAACCACACACACAACGGCTCCTCTGAGAAAGCATCACACACACACAAACACACACACACATACGTGCACACACACACACATACACACACACACACACACATACACACACACAAACACACACACACACACACATACACACACACACACACACACACACACACACACACACACACACACACACACACACACACACACACACACACACACACACAACGCATCAGTAACATTATCTTTTACAGCCCCTATATTTCCACAGAGACACCTGCCAAATACACAGTGCACTGACACTGACTGATGCACTGAAATGCCACAGCTTTCATGTTGGTAAACATAGAGAAATCACTACTAAAATCGTTCAGTATTACTTTTTAACTCAATCAAGTATTACAGTATGTAGTTCTAAAAGTATTACATTAAGCAGGTAAGTAGTTCTGATTAAAAACAAAAAAAAACATCCACTGTTGCTAATTAGCTTGTCCAAATACCATGGAAGTGCGAATATGAGCAAAAGCACACTTTGAAGCATGTTATGTCTCTTACAACTGTTGGTTTTTACAGTTTTTTAAGTTTGCTTAGACACTAAAATGTAAAGTTTCCCACAATTAGCAAAACCTAAAACTCAAACAAGAAAACATCGGCTCTTGTTGGCACCACTCTAAGCACGTTTTCAGCTTCACACTTTTTGCCAAACCCTGCAAACAGTGATTTGCAAAACATTAAAAACACTTATATGCCTTACACACGTGATTATATTGTAATGTCACATTCTTTCCATTTTAAACACTAGCTATCAAATGACCACACCTTTGCAGCCAACTGGTTAAACACAATTGTCAGGTGCCAGAACACTAAAGGCCAAAATGCAAAACTCAGCAATCAGGCTTAAACACTGTAAAATCGGGGAGTTACCCTGACTTGAATAAAAATGTAAGGCAGTTGTAGCAAGAGCAAGCGAAACAGGGACAGTAAAGATGAGAGAGAGTGAGGGGTAACAAAAGACAGACATAAATACTGTCACTGCAAAGTATAATGGGCGGGAAGCATGGACAGAGAAGACGAGGACTAGATTGATCACTTACAAATTACATTGGTTGACTACCTTGAAAACCATAGGTTGAGACATGCCACCAAATTGGACAGAGATTAGGCTTACAGTACCTTTTTGTCTCCAACAACACTATATTGTGTTTTACTGTGTTTACTATGAACATGGTTCTTTGGAGGAATGTTTGTCTTTCAATTTTCAAATTGTGCAACCATGCAAGAAGGAAACACTTCAGCATATGACTGATTTTGCATTGAAAGTAAAAAAAATAGCAATTGAAATATATTTAGTGAGCAATATTAGTCATGTGTTGTGTTTTGTGAATGTATTCATGTCATTTATCTTACTGAAAAAATGCAGCCCAGATTATGTCATTAGAACAGTCAGAATGTAACAAAGTGTTTAGAATTTATTGCCATAGTGTGTAACTCATTCAAACACAAATAGATCATATGAATCATGTGTCTGCGATTTGGCGACAAAATAGCATTTTTATAAATAAGTGTATAGTTTTGAAAGAAGAATATCATTTTGCAATAGATCTGGGGTGTTTTGTGAATTGGGTGTATGGTTGTGTTAATTGTGTGTAGTGTTTTCACACAATGAGCCCAGTTTTTAAAATTGAGTTTAAGCAATTGTAAAAAACTGTAAATTGTTTCTGTAATACCAGTTATTAAAGGATTTCCCTCTAATGCGAACCACTGAGGTGCCTGACAACGGAGATGGCCTGGCTGACGTGCTAGATGTTAATTGCTACCTCGACTATGCTACCTCGACTTACTGTGTTCTCAATCACATGCTAGTAGACGAATCTTCACTGTTGAACCAAGGGTAGTCCATTTATTCAAACAATAAAAGTCGATAGCAGCAACAAAGACAGTACTCACAGGTATTGCATAGCGTAGCAAACCGACCATAACCGATAGCGATATTGACAGCAGTAGAAGAAGGGGAATCACAAACGCAACAACAGAAAGGAACAGAAAACAGCAACATTTGGCTCCTACACCAGTGGATTACAAGTTCCACTTGTAACCTGTGGTATTTCCACAAATACCAATATAATTGTTATGATAATAATACAATTACAATGAACAAAAATAAATACACAATAATAAATGTGTACAAACGGAGCAAGTCAAAACTTGAAAACTTAATTAACTCCTTGTCCCACACCTTGACATTCTTCCTACTTCAGGAAGTGAGAAACAAATTACAGACAAGAAAAAGGCAAGGGAGAGCTGCCTGATTCGGTTTCCATTTAGACAAAGATCCCCATACTTTAGTCTACTGTGATGACATCTGACATGTAGAGCTCATCTGAGAATCAAACCTAAGCCCAGTAAAACACAGTGCGGTAAGGTATGTAAGGAGGGAATAGCACCCATGTTGTGTTTAGCATTAATGCTGAATTAATCTGTCCAGGTCAGATGAGTATTGCATGGGAGCCTGATCTCTGAGTAGCCACACTACCACTGGGTGTGAGTGCAGGCGGCAGTGTTCCAGGCTTAACAATAACAGGCAAACAACTTTCCATAGACTTCCATGTTAAAAAGTCAAATTTCACAGCAAAAATAAACATATTTACAAAAAAAAAAACATTTTGGTGTTTTTCGGTACTTTTCCATTAATTCCATTAATTTATTTCCCAGACAATTTACGTTGACATTAATAGAATTACTTGACAAAGATGGCTGTGCCCACAACCTTCAATTTAAACCTTATCCAGTCTGTGAAAAAAGTCTATGCGTGACATCACAGAGGGGTTGTGCAGTTCTCTTATATACTCTCTATGTGTGTGTACTGGGGCTGTGTGTCTCGCTGTGTGTTTAAGTTCACATGATTGGTGTGTGTTTGGTTGTTTCTTTAGGTCCATTGCATACCTAAATGAAGTGTGTTGTGCTGTGTGTTTACCTCCACACAAATGGTGTGTGGTTGTGCATTTAGGCCTGCTGCATATATGAATGGTGTGTGTTTCGCTCTGTTCTCACTTCACTGCATACCTGTATGGTGTGTGTCTTGGCTCTGTGTCTAGTCCTGCTACATATGATGAATGTGAATATATGAATGGTGTGCACGCGCGCGCGTGTGTGTGTGTGTGTGTGTGTGTGTGTGTGTGTGTGTGTGTGTGTGTGTGTGTGTGTGTGTGTGTGTGTGTGTGTGTGTGTGTGTGTCTGTCTGTGTCTGTGTCTGTGTGTTTGTGTGTGTGAATGTGTTTGTGTGTACCAGATATCTGAACAGTGTTTATGTCAGGTTGTGTGTGCAGACTTACTGCTGCATATCTGAGCAGTGGGTATGTAAATGTGTGTCCAGCTGTGTAAGCATCTGTGTGTCATCTGTGTGTCACTGCAAACGGTGTGGTGTGTTTGTTGATCTGTGTATGTGTCCAGCCATAAAGTACTTCTGAATGGTGTGTGTTGGTCAGTTTGTGTGTCCAGCCATGTACTGTAGCATATCTGAAGGTGTGTTAAGTTGCGTGTCTAGGTCAGTGTTTGTTAGTCTGTGTGTCCTGTACAGTACATCTAAAGGTTTGTGTGTCCAGCCCCACTGCATCCAGCCCCACTGTGTGACCGTATGTCTGAATAAGTGCCACCGGAGTCCGGTTACAGAGTGTCACTTTCACTCTCAATTATTCAGCCATCACCATTCCTCCGCTGCCAACTACCTGGCCTCTTAGCAACCCGCAAGCACAGGGATGCACACAGCAGTGCGTGCGCAGGCTCCCACAATGAAACAACAACAACAACAACAACAAAAACAACTCTGAGGAGGAATCAGTATGATGCAGTGTACTGTGCCACATTTTCTCTCCCTCAAGTCTTCTGTTCTGTTTCTTCTGACACATCTAATTGGGTTTGGTGAGTAGCACTGCTGTTCTTGTTCACCGGCATTGCATCGTTTTTTAATGCGGCAAATAGCGCTGATGACGAATTGGCCATGTGCTTTATCTCGTGTTTTATAGACTGCTATATGTGGTTTAACATGTGTGTTATAGGGTGCTATATGTGCATTAACGTGTATGTTATAGGGTGGTAAAGAAAGGGTGGTAAAGCAAGATGTGCTTTAACATGCTTTTTATAGAATGCAAGATGTGCGTTAAAATGTATGTTATAGGGTGCTACATGTGTGTGTTGTAGGGTGGCAAATGTGCTTTAATGCATGTGTTACAGGGTGCTAGATGTGCATTGACATGTATGTTATAGGGTGCTAGATATGCTTTAACGTGTGTGTTATAGGGTGCTACAGGTGCTGTAACATGCTTTTTATACAATGCTAGCTTTGCATTAATGTGTGTTATATGGTAGTAAATGTGCTTTAATGTGTGTGTTATAGTGTGCTAGATGTGCTTTAATGTGTGTGTCATAGGGTGCTAGATGTGCTTTAATGTGTGTGTTATAGGGTGCTAGATGTGCTTTAATGTGTGTGTCATAGGGTGCTAGATGTGCTTTAATGTGTGTGTTATAGGATGCTAGATGTGCTTTAATGTGTGTGTTATAGGGTGGTAAATGTGTTTTAATGTGTGTGTCATAGGATGCTAGATGTGCTTTAATGTGTGTGTTATACGGTGCTAGATGTGCTTTAATGTGTGTGTTATAGGGTGCTAGATGTGCTTTAATGTGTGTGTTATAGGGTGCTAGATGTGTTTTAATGTGTGTGTTGTAGGGCTGCTGGAGAACGGTGAGGAGCCCAGCCCAGTCTCTTGTCCGGCTGGGTCCTACTTCTCCTCTGGGCTATGTGTGGAATGTTTTGCAGGATATTAGTGAGTGATAACGCACACACACACACACACACACACAGTTGCTGTCATCAATACAGTGGATTTAGCAGTGTTTTCAATCCTTTAGATTTTGCAATCTTCTTTTCATTTGTGTTTAAGCACATGTAAAGATTTAATCTGCAACTTCAGTTTTTGTTATGACTGTAATGTGTAATATGTTCATTATAAAAATCATAGATCATAGTCATAGGACTTGCATGTGCTTTGTGATTATTGGTGATTTACTGTAACTCTAAATGGCCAACCTTTTAACTTCATTTCATCATTAAAACTAATCACTTTTGCTCCCAACAATCACAATTCCCTCTCATGACATCCTGGGAAGGCTTGTCTGTAGATTCTTTACTGCAGGCTCATCAATATAGGCCTTAAGAGATTGTGTCTGTTTTTTTACAAAGTGTGCATGTTTATAATGTTTTCATTTATTGCACTATGACATTGCAATCAAAATATAGATAAAAGACCTGTATTCAACATCAGAGTTATTGAAGTAATGTATTACAGGCAGAATTTAAATCCTTTAAATGGGTGTTACTTACTGTTTTACCTCAGCTGTCTTGGCAACCTGACTGCACCCAGGAGATGCCCACCTGGAACATACAACCTGTACCCAGGCAAGGACAGCATAGAGGACTGTCAGGTATGTGTACTGTACATACAGCTATGTCTGGGCCAGGCATGGGGTGAGGTTGTGTGGGGGGCAGGGTCCTAACACCTGTCTCCTGTGTGTCTCCCGCCCTGTGCGTTGGGGTTGATCCTCTCTAAAGAATGGGGTGTAGTGGGCTACAGGGTCCTAACGCCTGCCTCCTGTGTGTTTTCAGCCCTGTGTGTTGGGGTTGATCCTCTCTAAAGTAAGGGATGGGGTGAGCTGCAGGGTCCTAACGCCTGCCCCCTGTGTGTCTCCAGTCCTATGCGCTGGGGTTGATCAGCTCTAAAGAATGGGGTGTGGTGGGCTACAGGGTTCTAACGCCTGCCTTCTAACGCCGCCCTATTCATTTAAATGGCAAATGCTAGGCTAGTAAACTCAGCCAAAATTGAACACATTTTTCAGTTTTCAGTTTCATGGGGCTTGTTGTTGATGTCATTGTACTTAGCCAATTAAGTGCCACGTTACTGATTGATGTGAGGTAGGGCAGAAAGCTATATTGAGGAAGAGCATTGGATGTTCAAAAATGGACGGTGACATACTGTAGCTTGGGGACACCCTCATGCATAAGCTAAGAGTCGAGCAGCCACCAATCAGCATGGGGGAAACGGGGGCAAAAATTATGCAATTTCTGGAAAATGGTGATGAAGGAGTGCCTTATTAATCTGCTAATGCTAACCAGCCAAATCCTGACCCCTGGTCTGAAGCCCTGTGTGTTGAGGTTGATACGCTCTAAAGAATGGGGTGTGGGGGTGGGTGGGGTGGGCTGCAGGGTCCTAACGCCTGCCTTCTGTGTCTCCAGCCCTGTGCGTTGGGGTTGATCAGCTCTGACAATGGGGTGGACTGCAGACTGTGTCCCTTTGGCTACGCCTGTGACCCCGTCAACGACACTCTCTCTCTGTGCCCTTCCGGAACCTTCTCTCCCGAGGGCCACTCCTCCTGCCTTCCATGCCCCGCCGGGTTAATCTGCCAGGACGGCCATCAAAGCAGGGTACTGTCTGCCTGTCAGCAAGCAGCAAACACACATACAGCCTCACACACACAGCCTCTCTCTCTCTCACACACACCCTGCTGGGTCCATCTGCCAGGATGACCATCAGAGCAGGGTACTGTCAGCCCGTCTGCTCTGACCAGACACATTACTTAACACACACATGTCATGGCCCACATTACAAGACCAACATACACACACACACACACACACAGCCTGACACACGCACACACAGCAAACATGGCAGGACCTCACCCAGTGCTCAAGAGTGTTGCTCTCATGTAGTCTCGTCCTGTCTAATGGTCTAATGGTCTGATCCTGATCCTGATCCTGATGCTCTTCTCTGCTCCTCCTCAGTGTGGCCCCGGGCAGGAGCCCAACGCAGAGCAGACAGAATGTGTGCCCTGCCCCGCTGGCTCCTACAGCTCACCCCTCACCTCACAGTGCCTCCTATGCCCGATAGGCAAGTACCACAGGGGAGAGGGGAGAGGGGGACAGAGAGAGAGAGGCAGGGAGAGGGAGAGAGAGAGAGGGAGGGACAGAGAGAAAGAAAGAGAGTGTGTGCCCTGCCCCCCGGGCCCCTACAGCATGCCCCTGACCTCACACTGCCTACCATGCCCCATAGGCAAGTACCACAGGGGAGAGAGAGAGGGAGAGAGAGAGAGAGAGAGAGAGAGAGAGACAGAGAGAGAGAGAGAGAGAGAGAGAGAGAGAGAGAGAGAGAGAGAGAGACAGAGAGAGAGAGAGAGAGAGAGAGAGAGAGAGAGAGAGAGAGAGAGACAGACAGAATGTGTGCCCTGCTCCTCGGGCTCCTATGGCATGCCCCTCACCTCACACTGCCTCCCATGCCCCATAGGCAAGTAGCACAGGGGAGAGGGGGAGAGAGAGAGAGGAAGAGGGAGAGGAAGAGAGAGAGAGAGAGGCAGGGAGAGGGAGAGAGAGAGAGGGAGGGACAGAGAGAGAGAAGGAGAGTGTGTGCCCTGCCCCCCGGGCCCCTACAGCATGCTCCTGACCTCACACTGCCTACCATGCCCCATAAGCAGGTACCACAGGGGAGAGAGACAGAGAGAGAGAGAGAGAGGGAGAGAGAAGGAGAGAGAGAGAGAGGCAGGGAGAGGGAGAGAGAGAGAGGGAGGGACAGAGAGAGAAGGAGAGTGTGTGCCCTGCCCCCCGGGCCCTACAGCATGCCCCTGACTTCACACTGCCTACCATACCCCATGTGCCACAGGGGAGAGGGAGAGAGAGAGAAAGAGAGAGAGAGGGGGAAAGGGAGAGGAGAGAGAGAGAGAGAGAGAGAGAGAGAGAGAGGGAGGGACAGAGACAGAGAGAGACAGAATGTGTGCCCTGCCCCTCGGGCTCCTATGGCATGCCCCTCACCTCACACTGCCTCCTATGCCCCATAAGCAGGTACCACAGGGGACAGGGGGAGAGAGAGAGAGGAAGAGGAAGAGAGAGAGAGAGAGAGAGAGAGAGAGAGAGAGAGAGAGAGAGAGACAGAGAGAGAGAGAGAGAGAGAGAGACAGAGAGAGAGAGAGAGAGAGAGAGAGAATGTGTGCCCTGCCCCCTGGGCCCCTACAGCACGCCCCTGACCTCACACTGCCTCCCATGCCCCATAGGCAAGTACCACAGGGGAGGGGGGGGGGGGGGGGGAGAGAGAGATTGAGAGGGAGAGAGAGAGAAAGAGAGAGAATGTGTCCTATGGCATGAGAGACTGAGGGGGAGAGGTGGAGAGATAGCAAAAGACAGAGAGAGAGACAGATAGAGAGGGGAGAGAGGGGGGGAGAGAGAGTGTGTGTGAGAGAGAGACCAAGAGGGGCAGAGGTGGAGAGAGAGCAAAAGAGAGAGAGAGAGAGAGAGAGAGAGAGAAAAAGAGAGAGAAAGAAAGAGAAGGAGAGAGAGAGAGAGAAAGAGACACAGAGCGAAACACAGGGGGATAAGAGAGAGCAAGAGAGACAGAAAGAGAGAGAGAGAAGGAAATTAAGAAAGAGGGAAAGAGAAAGAGAGAAAGAATGACGGAATGTGGTAATGAGGGAGAGTATGTGAAAGATAATGGGTAAATGAAATAATATATAAAAGGGTAATGAGCAAGATTGAGAGAGAGTGAGAATGTGAGGGAGGGAGATACAGAAAATGAAAAAGAGAGAGGGAATAGAGAAGGGATAGAGAAAAGAAAGGGATAGAGAAAATAAGAGAGTAAATAGAGAGAGTGAAAGGGAGAGGTGGCTTGCATGCTCATTATTCATTTAGATCTATTTGATCTCCACTTTCTCCTCACTGACACGCATGCACGCACACACACACACACACACACACACACACACACACACACACACACACACACACACACACACACACACACACACACACACAGACACACGCACACACACACACAAACACATACATACAAGCACACGCCCACACACACACACACACACACACACACACATACACAATCACACCTACGTAATGGCCAATACCCTCTGCTCTCACTGTAACAGCAGGATCAGTTTCTTCAGGTTCGCCTTTTTGTCTTTTATTTATGACTTCTGCATTTGTATGGTTTGTATGCATTTGTATGGTTCTTGGGTGCACCTAAAGACCTTCTAATGAGTGTTTGAGCACACCTTAAGACCTGTGTCACGGTATACATGACCCCGGTCACCCTTTTGGACACAGACAGGTGACCAGGCATACAGGTGTAGACGTCACTGTTCCAAAGAGCTCAGTGACAGTCGTGTAGATTCTGGCACATGATCAGATAAGCAGAGCACGGGCACTAGGATCTAAATGGCTAAATGTCTGTGCTAGCTGCCTCTCACCTATCTCCACATCACACTCTCAGGTGCTCAGTGCTATCTATCACACTTTCAGGTATTGCCAGGTCTTAAACTGTCAGACAGGACTGTGTGTGTGTGTGTGTGTGTGTGTGTGTGTGTGTGTGTAAGAGGGAGACTGTATGCGTGAGAGGCTGTGTGTGTGTGTGTGTGTGTGTGTGTGTGAGAGAGAGAGAGAGACTGTATGTGAGAGAGGCTGTGTGTGTGTGAGAGACTGTATGTATGTGTGAGAATGTGTGTGCGCACCAGGTACAGGCAATAGGCAACCAAAAATTCCCAATCAGTCAGGGCTCTGTGGTAGCCCCACTGACAGTGGCACAGAGGGTCGTAACAATGAGGCTGTGTATGAGGCCTTGCCTTTTACATTACATTACATTACATTACATTACATTACATTACACTTAGCAGACGGTTTTATCCAAAGCGACTTACAAAAGGAGCACATAATAAGCTAACAGAGGTGTAGAGGAACACAGAGTAAACAAACTAAGCACATACACACAAGGAGATACATGTGCCTTAAGTAAGTTTCCCAGAACAGGGACACTTCAGACACCCCCCCCCCCCCCCCCACACACACACACACAGACTCATACAAGCACGAGGCACCTAGGTAAAGAGTTGGTTAGTAGAGATTAGTTTTGTTAGGAAGGGAGGCAGTGTCCGAAAAAGAAGGGTCTTCACAAGCTTTTTAAAGGTTGAGAGGGATGTCGCTGCTCTTGTAGTGACTGGTAGGTTGTTCCACCATTGAGGGACAATGACAGAGAAAATTTTAGAGTGATGTCGCCATGTGTGAGGAGAGAGCAAGACCAGACAGTTCATATTAGAGGATCGCAAAACCCTGGACGGGACGTAATCCTTTAGTATGACCTTGAGATCCTGATTTGACTCTGTAGGCTAGAGTCAAAGCATTGCCCTCTGTGTTGCAGGTACTTTCTGCCCCCAGGAGGGCCTGAGCCAGCCCCTGAGCTGCCCGCCGGGAGAGCAGACCACCCAGCGCGGCCAGTCGTCATGCCAACGCTGCAACGGCACTGCCGGCTGCCAGGCCTCGAGGTCGCCACTCTGGAACAGAGCTGGAGGTCCACGGTCGCGACCCCAGCAGCCCTGCCCTGCTGGCATGCACCGTGATGAGGCGGTGGGGTGTGTGTCCTGTCCAGTGGGTGAGTGTGAGAACACCAGCAACGTGGTGACGAAGACCCAGGTGCATGTTGGGCCTGCAAGGTCAAAGGTTATCATGCAGCATATCATGAATCATTCTCCATGTATACATGATCACTGCTATAATGCAATGGGCATATATCCTAAAAATAAAGTACTGTGTCCTTAGTAGATAATACCATCTATCTCACTGTGTCTGTACACACATCTAAAGCGTGAATATAAAAGTATGTATGTGCAGGGTATTACTGCATAAGATGTGAATATTAAAACATATGTGCTGGGTATTATTGAGTAAGGTGTCAATATTGAAACGTGTGTGTGCAGGGTATTATTGAGTAAGGTGTGAATATTGATTTGTGTGTGTGTGTGTGTGTGTGTGTGTGTGTGTGTGTGTGTGTGTGTGTGTCTGTGTGTGTGTGTGTGTGTGTGTGTGTGTGTGTGTGTGTGTGTGTGTGTGTGTGTGTGCAGGATATTACTGCGTTGGGGGCGCGGCCATTCAGTGCCCAGCTGGAAGCTATGGAGCCAAGGAGGGGATACAGAGAGAGAGGGACTGCTCCCCCTGTCCTGCAGGTACACACTTACATACACACACAGAGGCAGGTACACACTTACATACACACACACAGAGGCAGGTACACACTCCTACATACACACACACAGGCAGGTACACACTTACATACACACGTATAGGCAGGTACACTCTTACATACACACACAGAGGCAGGTACACACTCTTACATACACAAACACAGAGGCAGGTACACACTTACATACACACACAGAGGCAGGTACACACTCTTACATACATACACACATAGGCAGGTACACACTTACATACACACACACAGAGGCAGGTACACACTCCTACATACACACACACAGGCAGGTACACACTTACATACACACGTATAGGCAGGTACACTCTTACATACACACACAGAGGCAGGTACACACTCTTACATACACACACAGAGGCAGGTACACACTTACATACACACACACACAGGCAGGTACACACTCTTACATACACACACACAGGCAGGTACACACTCTTACATACACACATAGAGGCAGGTACACACTTACATACACACACACAGAGGCAGGTACACACACTTACATACACACACAGAGGCAGGTGCACATTTACAGCACACACAGAGGGAGGTACACATTCTTACATACACACACACAGAGGCAGGTACACACTCTTACAAACACACACACAGGCAGGTACACACTCTTACAAACACACACACAGGCAGGCACACACTTACATACACACAGAGGCAGGTACACACTCTTACATACACACACACAGGCAAGTACACACTCTTACATACACACAGAGGCAGGTACACACTTACATACACACAGAGGCAGGTACACACTCTTACATACACACACACAGGCAGGTACACACTCTTACATACACACACACAGAGGCAGGTACACACTTACATACACACATACAGGCAGGTACACACTCTTACAAACACACACACAGAGGCAGGTACACACTTACATACACACAGAGAGGCAGGTACACACTTACATACACACACACAGAGGCAGGTACACACTCTTACATACACACACAGAGGCAGGTACACACTTACATACACACACAGAGGCAGGTACACACTGTTACATACACACACACAGAGGCAGGTACACACTCTTACATACACACACACAGGCAGGTACACACTTACATACACACACAGAGGCAGGTACACACTCTTACATACACACACACAGAGGCAGGTACACACTCTTACATACACACACACAGAGGCAGGTACACACTTACATACACACACACAGGCAGGTACACACTTACATACACACATAGAGACAGGTACACACTTACATACACACACACAGGCAGGTACACACTTACATACACACAGAGAGGCAGGTACACACTTACATACACACACACAGGCAGGTACACACTTACATACACACACAGAGGCAGGTACACACTCTTACATACACAAACACAGAGGCAGGTACACACTCTTACATACACACACAGAGGCAGGTACACACTCTTACAAACACACTTACAGGCAGGCACACACTTACATACACACACAGAGGCAGGTACACACTTACATACACACACACAGAGGCAGGTACACACTCTTACAAACACACACACAGGCAGGTACACACTGCCACATACATAACAATATGTAACATTATGTACATACATTGTACCATAGGGTTAGGGTAAGTGTTACATATGTACAGTGTAAGTACAAAATATTGTGTGTTGTTACATGTAGATACATTAAAAAAGACCTGTAAAATAAAGTCTTACCTAAAAGTGTTTGTGGTCAGAGGTCAGGCTGATCTTCTCTGTGATGAATATGGTGAGGAGATGAGTGCTGCTGTTCTTCCTGTGGGATGATGGGAAATGTAGTTTTCTGCAGGCGAATACTTTTTAGACCACTGAAAGGTGGGAACTGGATGCTTCTCTCTAAGTGTGCCATGTGCCTGTTCCCTGCAGGCTTCTACTGTTTGGAGGGCATGTCTCGACGGCCCAGCCCCCAGTTCCTGTGCCCGGCAGGGTTCTACTGTGAGGAGGGAACCGCGGTACCGCACGGGTCACCTTGTCCTGCCGGAACCGCAGGAGGACAACTGGGCCAGACAAGTAGAGCATCCTGCAAGAGGTGTGAGGAAGGGCGCTATTGTCCCGAAGGTAAGACATCACACACACACACACACACACACACACACACACACACACACACACTTACTAACATAATAATAATAATAATAATAATAATAATAATAATAATAATAATAATAATAATAATAATAATAATAATCTTTACTTGTATAGCACAATTCATACATACAAGATGCAGCTCAAAGTGCTTTACAGTTTGGCAAGAACACCACAAGACGACATTTCTTGCAGTCCAGTTGTGTCGGAGCAGACGAATGTAATAACGAAATGACGTAATGATGCAACATAGATGCTTACACACACACACACACACACACACACACACACACACACACACACACACACACACACACACACACACACACACACACACACACACACACACTCATATTACTTTGTGTTCATTACATTGTTTCTCCACCAGGTTCTGTTGGACCAGGTCTGCCCTGTGCGAGGGGCAGGTATTGCCCGGCTGGTACTCTGAGAGAGATGTTTTGCCCCCGCGGTACCTTCACTCCTCATGAGGGGGCGCAAAGTAAGGACATGGGCCTTTTATTCTCGTATTTACTCAATCAAAGACAAACACCTAACATTGTGTGTGTGTGTGTGTGTGTGTGTGTCCCAAACAGGCATAAAAGACTGCCTGCGGTGTCCAGCAGGGTTCTATTGCCCCGAGGGTACCAGTGACCCCGTGCCGTGCCAGCCGGGCTCCTTTAACCCCCTGGATGGGCAGGACTCTCCTCAGGACTGTCGTCTCTGCTACCCGGGCAAGGCCTGCACCAGGGTGGCACTCCGCGCTCCGGACGTGGACTGCATGCCAGGGTAACACTGCCCCTCTGAATGCCTGAGTAACATTTCCCCTTCCCCCATTGTTGTAAACTGTATCAAAGACAAAAAAGGGGAAGGGATTGCTTCACCGGGTCAGAAATAGTAAAAAATAATAAAAGAGGGTGCTCATCAGAAATGGGCCTCCAACATGTCGATGCAAAAACAGAAACATTCGAGGCACTCCTGAAAGATAAAATGAAAAGCCTTTATTGAATACTGGCTACATGCCTACACATTTCAACAATCCTTTGTCTTTGTCCCACCAGGACACCTTTGTGTAATTCCATGAAGTCCACAATGCTGCAAAATAGTCATTTGGAATCACAACATTACTCTATAAAATATGTTATATTATATAAAGCTATATAAAACTAGAAAAGCACTCAGAGAACGCAGACCTCCCCCAAGGCAGCTGAAATCTCCACCTTATACCATCCCCACCTGAAGACTTTTTGTTTGATGGGTAAACCAGCCTTCTGAGCATTATTTGTAGAGTTATAAGCAAAAAATGTCAGAATCTCACAATAGTGAAGAATCCTTTAAAAAAATCCTGGATCCAGATGGTGATCTAGATCACCGCCAAAAACTAATCAGTTCTAAGTTAGCCAACGCCTATTCTGAAAGTGAACCAACGGCGGCAAAATCATAAGCTCCTTGGCGGAGGTAATAAAGACTTTCTTTCCTCTATCTTTCCTCTCCACCTTCCCTTCCTCCTCCTGTCCTCCATGCCCAGCTTCGTGTGCCCTCCTGGTTCGGCCCGACCCAACCTCCCCAGCAACGCTTGCCCCCCCGGCACCCTTAGCAACCGCACCGACCTCACGGACCACACGCAGTGCCAGCTCTGCCCCGCACGCTTCGCCTGTCTACGAGGTACGTCACCATCTGAATCTCCAATTCACTCCCCATCTAGCCATAGATTGCTTCCAGCTGCTGACCTACACATAGATAAGATAGTAGTAGTTATGTATATTCTATATTCTATTCCATATAGTACTGTAGTTGATACAATCGGAGATTACAGTAGTCACAGATTACAGTGGTTACCTGTGTGCAAAAGGACCTGCTGCCTCTAAATGTGCTCCTCTAAACCCCCTCACCCCCACCCCCAACCCCCCAATATGTATAGTAGTACTTTATATTCTACATTCTATTCTTTATAGCTAAGGACCAGTACTATACACATTGATACAATTATGGATTTCACACGACATGCGTACAGATTAACCCACTGCCTCAATATCTCCACCCCCAACCTTGCAGGTACCGGTGGCAACCAGCGCCCGCCCCTGTCCTGCTTCCCCGGGCACTACTGCCCCGTGGGCACCATGTTCCCCACGCAGTACAAATGCCCCCCGGGCACCTGGAGCGAGCGCAGCGGGCTGGAGTCGGAGCGGGAGTGTCGGCCGTGCCCGCGGGGGTGGTACTGCCTCACCGGCACGGGGGCACCCTCAGGGAGGTGCAGCTCCGGACACTACTGCCCTGATGGTAGGGTAGTAGTAGTAGCCCTTTATTGTCACTAGCCACAAGTACCAGCGAAATTAGCCATCAACCCATCCGTACATAGATACAAACATACATAAGGATACAAGGATACAAGGATACAAGGAGTTTTATTTGTCACATGCATAGACATACTGGGTAGTAGGACATGCAGTGAAACTGTTGATTGTGAGTCTAGACTGTGCATGGGGAGTGGGGAGTAAAGTGCGTAGAATGCATTTGGGGGGGATGACTACCATAAGAAGGGCAGAGGTAGAAAAAAGGTGAAGGGGGGTGGGATAAAGTGCAGTTATGGTTGGGAGGAAGGACTGGTTGTGGTGGCAGATGACGGGCTGTGGGTTGGGGGTTGCACTGCGTGTGCAGCTGACAGCGCTGAGGTGGGGTTGGACAAACGTGTGTGGAGAGGGCTGGGGAGCAAAGATTATGTGCTGTGTGCGTGTGGGAGGGGGGCTTGAGCCGTGAGGGCTGTGACTTCTGTGCTGTGTGTGTGGGGGGGTGGAGGGAGGTGGCATGAGGCGGGCAGCAAGACTATATACTGTGTGCTGTATGTGTGCGGGGGTGGGGGGGCTGTGAGTGAGGGGGGGCAGTGAGGGTGACGCAAGCTCCGCGTGTGGTGGGTGGGGGCTTGAGCTGTGTTGGGGGCGTAAGGGCTGTATTCTGCATGCTTAGTGTGTGTGTGTGTGTGTGTGTGTGGGGTGAGTGGGCCTTGAGCCGTGAGGGTGGAGTCCTATGTGCTGTGTGTGTGACAAGGGTGTAGATAGGATGGGGAGACAGAGATGTAAGAGAAATGCAGCATCACATGAGGAAAGGGGAAGGAATGCAAAAGCATCTCACCATTATTGGTCACAGGTCACACCAGACAGGTCAGGGGTCATGCAAGAGAGGCCCCACATCACATCAGAGAGGTGTCAAAGCGTCACACCATTATAAGTCACGGGTCACACCACAGAGGTCACACCAGACAGATCAAAGGTCACAACAGAGAGGTGAAAGGTGACACCAGTGTGATGCACAGGTTTTACTGTAAATTGGAGTCATTGACCCTAATATCTAGTGCAGAAATAATGCTGTAAATCAGTGGTCTGAGATCCGGCCTGCGTAAGCCATATATACGGCCCGCATCGTCATTGGTAACATGAGCTATGTTCCTGCACAACAAATGCACACAACCCTTGACATCCCTTCGCACAAGACTTTTCAGGCTGAATGACAATAACTAATTTTGCCTTTGCACTGCAGCATGGCTCTCTGGGTGTTCTGGTGGCACTGCCTCATTGCATCAGACTCGTAGGAGTCTGGGTTCTACTGCCCCCAGAGGCCAAGACAGGGAAGCACAGCTGAGACAGCTGACATCTGGTGGTTTGCATGACGAGCTGTCTTTTGACGCCTGAAGCTTTGTAGCTGGAATAATGTGTGAAACCACTTCAATCAGAACAAGCTTCTCTGGTGTTAGGTAGTCTTTCTGCCTGCTAGCCGTTCTACATGCTTGAGGGCATTGACACATCATAAAATAGCCCAGGGTTGTGTCACCACACTTATTGCCATGCCAGTGTTTGAAGTCACCCTGCCACCCTGAAGTGTCACATGTCACACAGTTTTAACTACGCACCTCATTCAGGAAGATGGCCAGGTACACACACATTAGATACACAGGTGTCACAGGTGTCAGTTCTTAAGTAGTTGTAGGTACATGCATATCAGTCAGAGACAGGGGCAGCTAAACACTGCCAGGTGTATCAGATTGTGTGTGTTTGTGACCAACTGAGTGGGTGAGTAGTGCTGAAGTGTATTCTGACAAACACAAACCCTATCTGGTTTATGAAAGTAAAGTTATCAGTACAATGTGTGTGTGTGTGTGTGTGTGTGTGTGTGTGTGTGTGTGTGTGTGTGTGTGTGTGTGTGTGTGTGTGTGTGTGTGTGTGTGTATAGTTCTAACCAACACCCACACTGTGAGGTTTGTGTGTGTGTGTAAGACTGATCATGTCACATACTCTTCTCAGGGATGATGGCAACTACAGTACAGTGTGTGTGTGTGTGTGTTTATGTGTGTTTATGTGTGTTTATATGTGTGTGTGTGTCCTCAGGGACGATGTATGGCACCCAGCACCCCTGCCCTGCGGGCACATACAGCACCATGATGGGCAACGGGCAGCGGGCCGACTGCCTCATGTGCCCCCCCGGCTACTTCTGCAAGGAGGGCACCTCCAAACCCACACCCTGCCCACCGTGAGTGTGACACACACATACATATACACACACACACACACATACACACGGTGTGAAAACTCCACGGTGTTTCGGTGTGTGGTGACCAGTGTTTGAGTGTCTGGCAATCAGTGTTCAAGTGTGTGGTCACCCGTGTTTCAGTGTGTGGTCACTAGTGTTTGAGTGTGCCCCTTTTTGTTGCCAGGGCGACGTACCGCAGGATAAAGGGGGGGCAGGGCCCCCGAGACTGCCCCCTGTGTCCCGCAGGGTACTACTGCCCCCAGTCTGCCACCGTCCAGCCCAGAGTGTGTGGAGCCGGCAGCTACTCGGTGAGCTCCCTCTGCCCAGAGCCTGCCTTTAGTCATGCCGTCAGTGCCTCAGAATCAGCCTCTTATCGCTTTAGTCCCTCAAATCCTCAAATTAGGCTATTCAGTTTTTGGCATTGTTGGCCTCCCTGAAATAAGTGTCTGCAGGTTGGGATGTCTGCTAATATGGCCCTGATATGGCCCTAATAAGGCCCTAATATGTGTGTGTGTGTGTGTGTGTGTGTGTGTGTGGTGTGTGTGTGTGGTGCGTGTCTCATGCTGTGGGTCAGGACGAGGGTTCGGTGGAGTGCCTGCCGTGTCGGCAAGGTCACTACTGCAGCAACGAGACGACGAGTGAAGAGGTGATGCTGAACATCATGGTCTGCCCGCCCGGGTTCCTCTGCTATCAGGGCCTCGACCGGGAGCCCCAGCGCTCCGCCGTCTTCTGCCCCGCCGGCTTCTACTGCCCGGGCGGAGGCATCGTAAGTGTTTTAACGCCCCTCACACCCATAGGTGGGAACTTGAAGTTTTCCAATGCCCTTCACACCCATAATATTGTTCTAATGCCTTTAAAACACATGTAGTGGGGCACTGTTTAGTGTCTAAGGACTGTCAGACCCATATGGGGGGCATCAAAAGTGTTCCTAACATCTTCTACTGATGTGCTGCCTCATCTGGTCCAACATGTCTAAGGTTTTCTGGTTCTCTGGCTCTCTGTCAGAACAGAATGATTGTTGTTCCTCTACCTCTGTGTGTCCCTAGAACCCAAACCCGATCCCGTGCCCCAACGGGACCTACGGAACCCAGTCGGGCCTGAAGGATGAGTTGGACTGCCTCATGTGTCCGGCGGGGATGTTCTGCTTCTCCCAGGACCCGGACCAGCCCATCACAGAACCAGTAAGACCTTTAAAGGAGAACTTCGGTGTAAAATGAACGACTACGCTATTTTTAAACCATTAAAACAGCTCGAAGAAACTCCACATTCCATTGGTAGTACAACAAAGGCTCTGGCATTCAAAACGAACCACTGAGAATACTGTAAATATACACAATGTTTATTTAAAAAGCTGTTCTTACATGCAGTCGTTTGCAGTTTTTTCTCATTGCCGCCATGATGAAAGTCCAAACAAGTTGATTGTACTACCTCTCCTCCTATTCTTCTTGCTGTTTCGTGTCTGTCAATCGACCTGTGCAGACTTTCATCATGGCGGCAACGAGAAACTACAGCAAGGTACTGCTTGCCAAAACTGTTTTATTAATAAATGTTGTGTACACTTACAAAGTTCTCAGTGCCTCATTTTTAATGTCAGGGCCTTTGTTGTACTACCGATGGAGTGTGGAGTTTCTTCGAGCTGTTTTAATGGTTTAAAAATAGCGTAGCCGTCATGCTTCGTCTAAGGGCACCTACCACTTCCATTAGTTAAACTCTGAATGCAACAGGCTAAATCAATTTTGCTCCTCCGTACACATACCAACTCGGTATGATGTTTTAACATGCCAATTTTCATTTTACACCGAAGTTCTCCTTTAATAGCTTTAAAGCAGACACCTTGCAGCAGCTCCACTGGCCTCTGCTCACACACATGTATGTGATCACCTGCTGACCTGTGTGTGTGTGTGTGTGTGTGTGTGTGTGTGTATGTGTGTGTGTGTGTGTGTGTGTGTGTGTGTGTGTGTGTGTGTGTGTGTGTGTGTGTTTTGCCTTGTGTGTTCCACTGACCCATGTGGTTTCCTCTGTGGCATCCTTTACTACCTGTGTTGTGTCACTGGTGTTGTGTTTCATCACTGTTGTTGTTTTTCCCCACCTGTGTTATGTGTGTGTGTGTGTGTGATACTAGACGGGTTCGTGTCCAGATGGGCACTACTGCCCCCCCGGCACTGGCCCCCCCAACTCCTTCCCCTGCCCCCCTGGCTCCTTCCGGAATGACTCCCTGCACCACGGGGGGGAGAGCTGTGTGCCCTGCCCCGCCAGACACTACTGTGCTGCTCCAGCCTCACACACTCCCAGTGGCTGCCCTAGGGTACATACACACACACATAAACACACATGTGCAAGCATACACACACACACACACACACACACACACATGCATGTGTTCACGTACACACAAACACACAGACACACATGCACACACACGCTCACACACACACACAACCACAAATTGGGCCATGAATTCATATAAACTCTCTCTTACACACACACACACACACTCACAAATTGTGTGGCCCTCAAGTAGTAAAGTACATACAGACATAGATCTGGGCCCTCTGCATATGTATGTGGTCTGCACAAGCTGGGTGATGGCAGTGATCGATAGACTAAGGGCAAGTGTGGCATTGCGAAGGCTATTTTAAAACACAAGTCTTCTTCAGCGGGAACACACACTACCATGAAGGTTATAGCAAGGGCACACACTCTAGCCGTCTGTTCCGATATCCATGCTTGCATGGGTACACTTAACCACAGTGCACTGTCTGCACTTACTAAGTACACAGATTTCAGCAGGTAAGTGTTGTTCCATATTCTATACTCCGTGGTGCACTTACCGGAATTTCCGATGGCGATCGTCATTACCCGCCAACTTTGAACGGTGAACGAGACATCTTTAACTCATTGCAAAATGAATACACTACTGCAAGCTTCCTGGAAAATGTGCCAACGTTGTCAGCAACGTTATCTCCTCGTTTCTTCTTCAGTTTGGTCTGTCTGGCTTTGTCACTTCCGCAGCTACGTAGGTAAGATGGCAGCCGTTCAGTGCGAAAAGTGTACGTTGTTCCACACTCGCCGTTTTGAGGGCAGCATCCGGGTCCTTTCAGTACACTTATTTTCACCACAATCGTAATTGGAACGTTCTACGTACCCAAACTAAGTACAGTAAGTGCAGGAAGTATGGACTTTGGAACAGACCACAAGTCATCCTTAGCTGAAACACACCGCACTTACACAGCACACACTGGTCTACAACAGGCTTCTGTCACTTGACCACTCAGGCCCATCAGGTTCTAAGGACTTATTAGGAGCACCAGTGGGCCCTACAAAGGCAAAGTGCAGTAACTATGCGGACATTGAAACTAAGAAAAAATACTTTCAAAGTTGTCATACTGCCCAGTCAAACATGTTGTACTTCTAATAGTGATGATGCTTTTATGTACTTTCTTAATAGGAAGAAGCAAGAGATTTAGTTACAAGACAAAGGAGGTGTTACAAAGTCAATAGCCAGATAGCCTAAACTCAGTTTTGACAAAATATGTAGCCACTGCCTGTTAGCATTGCATGGTAGAGTGGTCATGTGACAAACTTTCTGTGCACAGTGAACAATTACTGCAGTGGCTTTACATTACATTACATGACGTTACACTTAGCAGGCACTTTTATCCAAAGCAATTTAGAGAACACAAATCAAGCTACAGATATGCAAGCTACAGAGAACAAGTTTTAAAGCAGCGAGTTTTGGTGTAAAAATCCTTGTTTTATAACTACACACACACACCACACACCTGTGTGTAGTTACAGAACATCTAAGGATTATGGGAAGGGCTCATACATCTCCACCTCTTTGTCGTCATGGCTGCAGGGCTTCTACTGCCCCGAGGGCAGCACCGTTCCTACCCCCTGTGAGGAGGGCACGTACGGGCCACGTGCAGCCCTGTCTGACGCCTCTGAGTGCGCCGCCTGTGGCGGGGGCCGGTACTGCAGCGGAGTGGGACAAACCGAACCATCAGGGACCTGTGAGGCCGGATTCTACTGCACACACAGAGCCACAACAGCAGTGAGGCTTCAGCTTACCTCATCTTACCACACCTCTATCACCTCACTCTAACACACCTCTATCAGCCTGTCACTTCAGTCTCTGTGGTCAGAACATGGCTCTATCACTCCATCACTCTCTTCTAAAAGACACAGACCCACAACAGCAGTAAGGCTTCAGCTTATTTCATCTACACTACTCTAGTCAGAACACCTGTATCACTCTAGCACACTAACAAAGTTGCATTTGGAGACTCAGTCAGCCTAGTGGTTGAAAATCAGGAACAAGGTTTATTCTTAACAATAAGGACATCACAGACAGACAGACAGACATACACACACAGGACGATGACAAGGACTAGACAAGGACTAGACAAGGACACGACAAGACTAACTCAAACAGTAGTTATTCTGAACTTAAATGTTGTAGACACCCAATGGGTGTTTCAGAAGGTTACCACCCCAAAATGAATATGCAATGGTCTTTTCTTAAGTACTCTAGTATACAGTGTCTTCCTAATCAGATAAGAAAAGGTGCCAGCCTTGTCTGTATGCTAAATACACAGGGACAGTTCCTCAAAGGCCCACCAAATGGTTAAGGAAGCCAGTTGTTCACACCTCCTAGCTCAGCCAGATATACATACAAAGCTTTTGATCCTAATACAAGAGTTCCAAAACCAACCAAGGGATTTGAAATAATAATAAAATGTTTCAACATTAAAATGCTATTTACAAGATTTATTATTATTACTCAAATACCATCAGTCCCCCTTTTCAAGTCTAACTGACTTGACACACAATCATAAAAACAAAAGGTATTTGAAATAATAATAAAAATGTTGCAACATTAAAATGTTATTTACAAGATTATTATTTTTACTCAAATACCATCACACTACACTAACACTATCATTCTCTTGTCAAAACCTGCCTCCATCACTGTGTTACTCTAGTGAGAACATATCTCTATCCCTCTATCATTCTAAGCAGAAATCCCTTTATCACAGTATTCCTCTATTGTGCTATTGATAACATGCCTCTCTCTCCATCACCGCATACCTCTATCATTGTATCTCTATCAGCCTGTGTGTGTGTGTGTGTTTGTGTGTGTGTCCGTGTGTGTGTCTGTCTGTATGCGATGTGTGTGTGTGTGTGTGCATGTGGTTGTGTGTGGTGTGTGTGTGTGCGTGTGTCTGTGTGTATGTGTGTGGTGTGTATGTATGTGTTTGTTTGTGTCTGTGCGCGGTGTGTGCGTGTGTGTGTGTGTGTGTGTGTGTGTGTGTGTGTGTGTATGTGTGTGTGTGTGTGTGTGTGTGTGTGTATTCTGCAGACCCCTATCGATGGGCCGTCAGGTGGCCTGTGTCCAGTCGGTAGTTATTGCCCCCCTGGTTCGCCGCACCCCTCCCCATGCCCCCCCGGCTTCTTCAGCAACAGCACCGGCCTCCAACACCTGCAGCAGTGTGTCAGCTGCCCCCCCGGGTAATGCGCCTTACAATTACCCCACAAACTACCCCCCAACTCCACTCCTCAGGCCTCACCTACCAGTAATCCACCACACCAATCAAACCTCACATATCAAATATCTACCGCACCAATCAAACCTCACAATCAAAAATCTACTTCAACAATCAAAACTCATGTATCAATAATCTACTTCACCAAACAGACCCGATCACTTATTTGTAATCCACCATATTTATACCGCACTTACCCATAATGCACTATTCAGACCTGACTGATCACCTGTGCTATGCCTCACCTTCTGTGCTTCCTCTTTCTCAGGTTCTACTGTTTGGGCTCCAACAACTCTGCCCCCAGTGGGCCTTGTGCTGCAGGATTCTACTGCACCGGTGGGGCAGACTCCCCCATGCAGATGGAGGCAGAGGAGGGGCACTTCTCTCT
>CM050203.1:12247500-12250000 GCA_027475355.1 Coilia nasus | reverse complement strand
ATGGGGGGGCAAGGTTATTGAGGGCTTTGTAGGTGATGAGGACAATCTTGAAGTGTATACGTTATTTGATGGGAAGCCAGTGGAGTTTGCGGAGGATGGGGGTGATGTGTTCTCTGGATGGGGAGCGGGTAAGCAGTCAGGCAGCAGAGTTTTGGACATATTGCAATTTTTGAAGAACATTTGAGGGGAGGCCATATAGGATGCTATTGCAGTAGTCGAGTCTGGAGGTGATGAAAGCATGGATTAGTGTTTCAGCAGCTGATGGTGAAAGAGTGGGTCGGAGGCATGCTATGTTTCGGAGGTGGAAAAAAGATGTTTTGGTGATGTGGTTTATGTGTGGCTTGAAAGAGAGTGCGGGGTCCATATAGAGTCCTACTGTAGGTTTCTTACCAGAGCAGTGGGGGTGACAGAGTGACCATCGGTAGAGAGTGAGAAATTCTGGAAGGTGTGGAGCATGGATTTTGGACAAAAGATGATTATTTCCATTTTAATGCTATTGAGCTTGAGGAAGTTTTGGCTCATCCAGATTTTTATGTCGGTGATGCAGTTGGTGAGGGTGGAGAGGATTCCTGGAGTGATGGTTTTGGTGTTTATGTAAAGCTGAGTGTCATCTGCATAGCAGTAAAAGTTGAGTCCATGGCGGCGGATGATGAGGCCAAGTGGGAGTATGTAGAGGATGAAGAGGACGGGGCCCAGAACTGAGCCTTGTGGGACTCCGTGTCGGACGGGGGTAATGTTAATGTAGTGGGATCTGCCGGAGAGGTATGAGTTGAACCAGGAGAGGGCGGTGTCGGTGATGCCAATGGATTGCAGACGGTTGAGGAGAATGGAGTGGTTGACTGTATCAAAGGCAGCACTGAGGTTGAGGAGGAGGAGGATGGTGATGGTTCCAGAGTCAGAGGAGAGTAGGAGGTCGTTGGTTACCTTAAAGAGAACTGTTTCGGTGCTATGATGGGTTCTGAAGCCGGATTGGAATGTTTCATATAGTTTGTTGGTGAGGAGATGTTGATTTAGTTGTGCTGCGACAGCTCTTTCAAGTAGTTTTGAGAGGAATGTGAGGTTGGAGATGGGTCTGAAGTTATTGGGGTCATCGGGGTCGAGGCCAAGTTTTTTATGTTTTATGTTATTGGTGTGGTATAGGTTAGAGTTATGTTATTGGTGTGGTATAGGTTAGAGTTATGTTATTGGTGTGGTATAGGTTAGAGTTATGTTATTAGTGTGGTATAGGTTAAAGTTATGTTATTGGTGTGGTATAGGTTAGAGTTATATTATTGGTGTGGTATAGGTTAGAGTTGTAGGCAACACTTTCTATGAAGATAGTATTCATAAGACTCTCCAAACGCATTCATAAAGGCTTATAATGCATTTGTAAAATATGTAAAGTGTTCATAACTATTTATACATACTCATGACTACTCTTAAGGCATTATAATGTCATAAGCCCTATTCCACCTTCAAATGACACAGTTCATTCTTAGTTATAAAGCTTCACCTGCCTACAAGTGCAGTCATGAGTATGTATAATTAGTTTTAAATACCACTTTCAATGATTTTTGAACGTTATGAAGGCATTGTAACCCTTTATGAATGCGTTTATAGAGTCTTATGAGTGCAAGCTTCATAGACAGTGTTAGTGAGTTGTGTTATCTGTGTTTTCTGTGTGGTATGTTGTCTGCATTGTAGTCCTGACTTTGCTGATGTGTCTGTGTGTGTATGTGTGTGTGTGTGTGAGCAGGTACTACTGTCCTGCTGATGTGTCTGTATGTGTGTCTGTGAGCAGGTACTTCTGTCATATGCCTCTGTGTGTGAGGAGGTATTGCTGTCCTGTCTCTGCTGATGTGTGTGTGTGTGTGTGAGGAGGTATTGCTGTCCTGTCTCTGCTGATGTGTGTGTGTGTGTGTGAGGAGGTACTATTGTCTGTGTTGGTGTGTGTGTGTAAGGAGATATTTCTGTCCTGTCTCTGCTGATGTATCTGTGTGTGTGTGTGTGTGTGTGTGTGTGTGTGTGTGTGTGTGTGTGTGTGTGTGTGTGTGTGTGTGTGTGTGTGTGTGTGTGTGTGTGTGAGCAGGTACTACTGTCCTGGCAGCAGCTCCACCAATCAGAGTCGAGAGTGTCCCACCGGCCACTACTGCCCCGCTGGCACCAGCGCCCCCTACCTGCACCCCTGCCCAGCGGGCACACTCAACACACACACCAGAGCAGTCTCTGCAAGCGACTGCATCCCCTGCCCACCAGGTACACACACACACACACACACACACACACACACACACACACACACACACACACACACACACTCACTCAACACACACACCAGAGCAGTCTCTGCAAACGACTGCATCCCCTGCCCACCAGGTACACTCACACACACACACACACACACACACACACACACACACACACACACACACACACACTCAACACACACACCAGAGCAGTATCTGCAACGACTGCATCCCCTGCCCACCAGGTACACACACACACACACACACACACACAC
>CM050203.1:12230000-12232500 GCA_027475355.1 Coilia nasus | reverse complement strand
CTGAGGTTCTCATGTACACAGAGTCTGAATCACCTACACAGTCTACAGGGGGAGAGTGCGCTGACTTTAGAGGAGCTGCCTGTCCCAAAGGTGAGTGATGATCTACCTGTCTAAAAGGTAGATGATGATCTACCTGTCCCAAAGGTGAGTGATGATCTACCTGTCCGAAAGGCTGATGATGATCTATCTGTCGTAAAGGTAGGCAATAATCTACCTGTAACAAAGGTCAATAATGATCTACCTGTCTCAAAGGTGAGTGTAAGAGCCAAATGACAGCTGTGGCGTAGTGGTCAGGGAGTTGGTCTTGCAATCGGAAGGTTGCAGGTTCAAATCCCGCCCTACCCATGGTTGAGATGCCCTTGAGCAAGGCATCTAACACCACACTGCTCCAGGGCCTGTAACTGAAACCCTGTAAATATCTGTAAGTCGCTCTGGATAAGAGCGTCAGCTAAGTGTAATGTAATGTAAAATGTTGCTTTCTCATGCTTTCTGTTGTTCTGTGTGATTCTCCTCCTGTGCACTGGGTGGCGTATGCCTAATTGGGGTTATAGGTATACAGGTAGGAAACTGCATGTTGTTGGTAGGTGTCTGGACCTGGAAGGGCAAAGGGTTTTTCACCGGTATTGCTTATGCTCATTCTGTTACGCTGTGCAATACCTGTGAGTACTGCTATGGATTATTCATTGTTGGAATAAATGTACTGCCTTTGGTTCAACATTGAAAATTCGCCTACAAGCGATAATATTTCTACAGAGTGCTGAGGTACTAGACTGTGTGGAATGGTAGCTGTATGGAGGCCCTCTGAGGCCAAGCTGAGAGATGTGTTATGATTCTCCTGCCCCAGGATTCTACTGCCCTGAGGGCTCCATCCTGCCCGTGCCCTGTGAGGTGGGCTTTTACTGCGCTGTGGCGGGGCTACCAGCCCCTTCTGGCCCCTGTGACGCAGGATTCTACTGCCCCAAAGGCTCCAAGGACCCGGCCCCCACAACCTGCCCACCAGCACACTACTGCCCCCCGGGGACCCCTTACCCCCAGCCCTGCCCCCCCGGCACCATGAGGAGTAAGCTTAAACATAGGCACACACACTCTTCTGTACATCAGATGCAAACACATAGACACCTTATTCCTTTGCCTCCGACACACATGCTCCTCTATTCTATAGCTGACATACACACACACACACACCTTTCTCCTGTACCTCACATACACACTCACTCCTTGCACGTGTATTTTACTGAGACACACACACACACACACACACACACACACACACACACACACAAATATTTAAAGATTTCCTTACTACCTTATCTCCATCATCAGCCCCAGGTAGTCCTTAAAGACCATTCACATTTAAAGCACATCTAAATGTTTTAAGTGTGTCAAGTGTTCCTCTGTAAGACTGTGTGTGATGTTCCTCATGTTTCATGCTGCTGCTGCTGAAGCCTCCGCAGGCGCTGCTTCTGAGGCAGACTGCCCCCCCTGCCCCCCGGGGCATTTCTGTGGGAGCGGCGCCATGCTTGAGCCCAGCGGGGAGTGTTCCAGTGGTTACTTCTGTCCCGGGGGACAAAGCAGCCCAAACCCACCCCAGTATGTGTGCAGAGTGGGTCATCTTTGTCAGGAGGTCAGTGGCATATGTCTTCCCTGGGGGGGTCATTTCTGCCAGGAGGTGGGTGGTGTGTGACGACGCACCTGCACAGACGTCAGTGGACTTTAAACCAATCAGGGCCACGGAGGAGTTAGCTAGCTCCTCCTCTGTGTGGAAGCAACTGCAAGGGTCTGTAAGATTTGCCTTCAAGCGTCTTGCTCCCGCAAGTTTTCGGGTCATGCGACATGGTCGTCTTTTGGTGACATCCTCATATCTCTTCAGTAAGACTGACATAATTTCTGCTCATCATGCATTGCTTTCAACCCTGAATGCATCCCTGGCTGTAGTTGGCTGCATTCGTCTTGCTAAGCCCAAACATACCTATAGTCTGCGCCACACATGTGCAGTGGGAAATCAGGTCAACTTAAACTTTTTCACTTCATATGACGCACCTTCTTTAAGGAACAGTTTCAGAGTTCTCTTCCATTTGCCTCCATCCAAATTATGTGATGTGAATTATATATAAGATTATCTTCTGATATCTACTCACCACAGTTTCTGTTCATTGTGTCATCCAACAGCAGAGAAATCCAGTGAAATGTAAAATGCAATTAATTAACCTTTTGATCCATATAATTTGTACAAGCTATTTACACACAAAAGATAACACTGGTGTAATCTCATCTTGGCAAAGGCTACCAGGGATTCAATATTGGCACGCTAAATAACAGAAAAACTGGATGAGGAGGATAAGTGATATTTAATTAGAGAAATCTGCACCTGTGTGATTTCACCAGTGTTCACACTCCTCCATGGCCGATTGTAAGTAATTAGATCTTGCCGTCTTAATCTTAAGGTGCCGTCAGGTAGATTGGAGAAAATTAGTCGAAAAAAACCAAAACCAACTAAAAC
>CM050203.1:12217500-12220000 GCA_027475355.1 Coilia nasus | reverse complement strand
GTGTGTTCTAATCAGAAGTCTGTGGCTAGGTCAGTGTTTTGATGTTCCACTGTCTGTTTAGATTGTTGTAGTACTCCCACATTGTGTGTGTGTGTGTGTGTGGTATATGTGTGTGTGTGTGTCTGTCTGTCTGTGTGGTATGTGTTCTGATTTGTGTGTGTGTGTGTGTGTGATAGGGCAGTGTTCCCCAGGATACTACTGCAGTGGGGGTTCCACCAGCCCAGAGGGGGTTCTGTGCCCCGCGGGGTCCTACTGCCCCAGGGGTTCCCCCTCACCAATCCCCTGTGAGTCTGGAACATTCTCCTCTGCAACGGGAGCCACCCACCCCAATGACTGCACCACCTGCCCTCCAGGCTTCTACTGCCAGGGTGGGTCTTTATCAATAATCAATAATAATCAATAATGATGGCATTACTGTTACGGTGAGTGTTTGTTGATTATTAATAACACTGTTACTGCCGGAGTGGGTCTTCATCAATAATCAATAATACGGCCAGTATTGTTAGGCTCATGTTTGTTGGAGATTAATAATAATGTAATTACTTCCAGCCAGGGTTAATGTTTATCATTAATCAATACTCATGATTATTGTTATCATTGTTGTTACATTGTTATCATGTTGTAACATTGTTGTCATCATTAGTGTTAGGGAGGCTGTTGTTGATTACCAATAATGTCATTACTGTTACGTTGGGTGTTTGCATATGATCAATAATAGCACCATCACAGTTAGGGTGTGTCAATAATCACTAATCAATAACACCATGACTGTACTTCCTGACATTAAAAGCCTTGTTGTGATTGGTCTCTGCAGGGGAGGGGCTGGTGCAGCCGGAGATGTGCCCCCCTGGTCACTTCTGCCCGCCTGGCACCTCCCTGGCCCAACAGTACCCCTGCCCACCTGGCACCCTGCTGCCCCAGCATGGGGCAACTAGCCCCGAGGAGTGTCTACCCTGCCCTGCTGGTGCGACACACACACACACACACACACACACACACACGTGTATATGTGTATATATATGTGTATATATGCTGTATGACTCAGCTCTGAGCCCTATACACAAGTAGTCTCTTTGGGCCACTTGGCTTACTAGGGCCCCTAGTGTCATTAGGGCCCCAGGTAGTCCCATTTTCCCCCCAAGTTCAACACCCCTGCACACACATACACACACACACAGAGTAAAAAGTGCTCCTCAGCTGCAACTTAAAAAAGTGACAGCAATGTGCTACATTGATCTAAGAGGCACTTTGTACAGTGCACACACACACACACACACACACACACATTCTTCATTCAGCTAACTCTGAGAACAGATACAGCCCTCTGTATCTCTTGTACAATGACACATCCCTCTCATATAAAGACACACACACACACACACACACACACACACACACACACACACACACACACACACACACACACACCACCCACACACACACACACACACACACACGCACACACACACACACACACAGACACACACACACACGCACACACACACATCCACTGTTCAACTAGCTCTAAGGACAGACGTATGAATTATTCATCTTGCCTTACCTCCAAAAGTGAAGGCTGAGAGGCAGGGCATTTAAAGTGCTTCACTAGTGACATGATGAAAGGACATGAAACAGGTCTTTATATTTTTCACACAGTCAAAAGCTAATTTAGTTTTTTTACTTTCCCATCGTTATTAAAACAGAGGCAGAGACAGCTGATTCAAAGAAAAGTTTTCTGTTTTATCAGTGTCCTCCTTGTGTTCTGATAAGCAACAATCCTCTCTGTTGCCCAAACATCATTATTCATCCTCAGTATCAGTGCCAGTGGTGTTGACTAGTAAGGAAGTGAGTGTGTTTGGGTTATATCCACACCTTCTGCAAGGATGTTCTGTGCTATATGCTGTAAGTGTGTTTGGGATGAATGTTTGAGTGAGTTGAGTGTTTGTGTTTGAGTGAGTATGTTAATAAGATAAGATGAGATAAGATACGATATGATACAATACGATGCGATATGATACGATACAATATGATACAATACGATACGATGCAATACGATACGATACGATATGATATGATACGACACGACACGATACGATACGATATGATACGATACAATACGATAAGATAAGATACAGTAAGATACAATAAGATTCATACACAGTTATAACCTGTACAACAAGATAGATTTAAGGAATATTAATATTGATAATTAAAAAAATACATATTTAAAATAAATATGTGTAAGCCTATATACTGTATAAATAACAGGCTATGTAGCTTTTAAACTGGCAGGCATGTCCATGTTGAGGAGTTTTGATGGCCTGAGGAAAAAAAAGTCTTTCTCATTCTCTGAGTTTTGGCTATTACACTACAAAAATGCCTGCCTGACTGCAGTAAACTGAATGAGCAAGCGAATGAGTGTGTTTGAGTGAGTGTGTTTTAAAGGAGTGTGTTTAAATGAGTGTGTTTTGAAGAAGTGTGTTTGAGTGAGTGTGTTTTA
>CM050203.1:12210000-12215000 GCA_027475355.1 Coilia nasus | reverse complement strand
ACACAGTGTCACATTAATACACACACACAGTGACACATTAACACACACACACACACACACACACACACACACACACACACAGAGTATCACATTATCACACACCTCACACCTTCCAGGGCTCAAAACACAAAGGCAGTAAGGTTGTAAAGCCATAGTCTTACAGCCTAACAAACACACACACACACACACACACACACACACACACACACACACACACACACACACACACACACACACACATCACATTAACACACACCGCACACCTTCAAGGGCTCTAACTCACCAGACGAATGCAGCAATGTCTTAACGCTATAGTCTTAAAGCCTGAAACACACACACACACACACGTCACTCTCCTTTCAGGTGCATTACTAGTCTGCTTGTGTCCTAGATAGAGTCACCCTCACTACATACAGTATACTCCTGTACGCCTCTTAGATTTATTCTTGCAGTTTTCTCTCTTCATGAAACAACAACAAAACAACAAGGCACTTCTTCTTTTCTTTATTTTTCTTTCTTTTCTTTCTTTTCTTTCTTTCTTTCTTTTTCTTTTCTTTCTTTCTTTCTTTCTTTCTTTCTTTCTTTCTTTCTTTCTTTCTTTCTTTCTTTCTTTCTTTCTTTCTTTCTTTCTTTCTTTCTTTCTTTCTTCCCTCCCTCCAGATATGTGTGTGTGGGTGGCAGCATGAGCCCCCGCCCTGACGACGGCATCATGGGATACCTGTGTCCTCCAGGGCACAGCTGCGCCCCAGGCTCGGCAGTGGAGGTGGCCTGCGTGCCAGGCACACACAGCTCTGGGGTGGGCGCCGCCAACTGCACCCTCTGTCCCGCTGGAACACACTGCCCCTCCAGTGGCACGCAGGAGCCCGAGCTGTGCCCACCGGGTGAGCTAACTACCCCTCTCTACCTCCCTAATTTACCCCTCTCTACCAACCTTATTTACAACCTCTCTACCTACCGCTCTCTACCAGCCTTAATTACCCCTCTGTGCCCACTGGGTGAGCTAACTACCCCTGTCTACCTCCCTAATTTACCCCTCTCTACCAACCTTATTTACCCCTCTCTACCTATCGCTTTCTACCAACCTTATTTACCCCTCTGTGCCCACCGGGTGAGCTAACTACCCCTCTCTACCTACCCCTCTCTATCAAACTTATTTACCCCTCTCTACCTACCCCTCTCTTCCAACCTTATTTACCCCTCTCTACCAACCTTATTTACCCTCTCTACCCACTTTATTTACCTCTCTTTATTTACCTCTGTAACCACCTTATGTACCCCTCTCTACCAACCTTATTTACCCCTCTCTACCAACCTTATTTACCCGTCTGCCCCCCACCCCCCTGCTATAACTGGCTCTTGGTATCTGCCGCCTGTGCTATGTGAGCTCACGCACACACACACACACACACACACACACACACACACACACGCACACACACACACACACACACACACACACACACATACACACACATACTTTCTCTCTATCTCTCTCTATCTCTCTCACTTTCTCTCTCACACATACACACACCGCCTCTATTCCCAGTGCAATGTGGTGACGATAATGTAGGCTTGAGGAAAAACGTGCCCTGCTGCAAATGTGGCTATCCGAGATTGATAGAGCTTCGCTGCAGGGTTGGGCACTCGTCCAGTGCTATGATTGGCTCTTGATATTTGCCCCCTGCCTGCCTGCCTGCCTGCTGGGTGAGTGACTGAGTGAGTGAGTGACGACTCTCTTTCTCTTGCACTGTGGGGGCAGGAAGTAATGCAGCACTTCCTCTCTTCTAACCCTATCCTGAACACACCTGCTATGCTGCTATGAACTATTCACACTAAAGTTCTGCACACTTAGGATGGACAGCTGGTGTAACTGTGCCTAGTGGCACAGTTACAGGGGCACAGCAGGGGCAACTGTGGCCTAGTGGTTAGGGAGTTGGTCTTGCACCAACCCCACACTGCTCCAGGGACTGTAACTGAAACCCTGTAAATACCTGTAACGCTGTAAGTCGCTCTAACTGTAACTGAAACCCTGTAAATACCTGTAACGCTGTAAGTCGCTCTGGATAAGAGCGTCAGCTAAGTGTAATGTAATGTAATGTAATGTGTATATACACTCAAGACAGTTGGCTCTTGGTGTCTGTCCTCTGTGCTATGATTGGTCATTAGTGTGTACACTTTGAATATGATTGGCTGTTGGTGTCTGTCCTCTGTGCTATGATTGGCCATTGGTGTGTATCCCTTGTATATTATTGGCTCATGGTGTCTGTCCTCTGTGCTATGAATAGCTATTGGTGTGTATCCCTTATATATGATTGGCTCATGGTGTCTGGCCCCTGTGCTATGCCCAGGTCACTTCTGCCCCGTTGGCACTGCCCTGCCCCATCCCTGCCCCGCGGGCACCCTGGGGAGGAACACTGGTGCCCCCTCTGAGACCTTCTGCTCCCCCTGCCCCACCGGACTCTACTGCAGCACCCCCGGAGCCTCCCAGCCTCAAGGTCAGTGTCCCACCTACAAGGTCAAGCTCCCCTCTCAAGGTCAGTCTCAAGATCAGTGTACCAGCCTGAAGGTCAGTGTCCTATCTTAAGGTCAGTCTCTCGTTACCACGAGTTATGTATAATGTAAACGTATTTACAATACTAACCTGAGGCCCATATAATATATAGACAACTTTATGCATCTCTACACATACTCTTCTCTGAACATACATACATCACATCTACCTCCAGTCTATGTCATGTAGCGTAAGCAAGTCTATTATCGGAGGGGTGGTGAGAGACATGTGGATGTGAAAGCAGTTTAAAATAAACAGGTAGTGAGAGACATTTGGATGCGAAATTAGTTTAAAATAAACTTTAGAAGTTCACTTACTCAAACCAAAAGTTTCCGGGAGCTGAATTGGTCTATTTGCACTATGATAACTCTTTTTCCACTAGGCGAAGCATTGTTTTAGCAGCAGGGAGGTGGCTGATAATAGGCGATATGCCGATAATGGCATCTCTTCCGCTAAATAACACATGAATAACACCTCCTCCGGCTAGAGGCTGCTGGTGTGTGTGTGTGTGTGTGTGTGTGGTCTAAAGCAGCATGGCTGTGAGAAATGCTGGATGGTGTGTCACTAACAAGGCTCTGATGCATGCTGGGTAAACCCTCAGTCAAAGGCCAATTGAGGATAATAGATGTGTTTCCCCACCGGCCATACTGCTTACCGCAGTACATCAGTCACTCCTGCTGAAAACTAATCTATGCCTCCTCACACACGAGATATCATTACTCAAGGCGTAAGTAATGTATGCAGACCTCAGGGGATCACACAGCTTATCATCGGCTTAAGGCATAACTAATCTATGGCCACCTCACAGACTCACACAGCATATCATATACATAAGGCATAATTAATCTATGCCCTCCTCAAAGAGCATTTACTGCAAGCTAAACTAATCTGTGCCACCCTAGCTGGTTTACACAGCATGCCATTGGCTCAAGACCATACTAAAGTATGCCCTATTCCCTGACTCACACAGATAGGATCATTAACTCAAGACATAACTAATCTATCCCCCCACCCAACTGGTAGCATATTATTGCCTCATTAGCTCAATGGGAGTTTGCACTGCTCTGGCACCTTTAACAGCTAGCCATCAAAACGACACTATAACCAAAGGACTCAATTGCGGTGATTTATCAAACTACAGTATAGTGAAAAAGGCCATAGAGATCAATATCCACTGATCATGCATAGCCATGACTTGCTCATGTTTAGCAATGACTATCTCATGTTTACAACATGTTTATAACAGCTATGCTTTATAACAGACTGTATAGCACACTTATAACGGGCTTCTGCTACTACAGGCCAGTGTGAGCCAGGCTACTTCTGCCAGGGCGGGGCGAGCAGCCCTGCCCCCCAGCCCTCCACTGAGCTGCCCCAGAATGGCCCATGCCCCCTCGGCCACTACTGCCCCCGTGGGGCCCTCTCGCCCCTGCCCTGCCCCACCGGCACCGTCCGCAACATCACCGGTGAGTCACAGGCACACACACACACACACACACACACACACACACACACACACACACACACACACACACACACACACACACACATATATATATACATATATATATATATACATCTCACAAACACAGTCTCTCTCTCTCTCTCTCTCTCTCTCTCACACACACACACACACACACACACACACACACACACACACACACACACACACACACACACACACACACACATATATATATATACATATATATATATATACATCTCACAAACACAGTCTCTCTCTCTCTCTCTCTCTCTCTCTCTCTCTCACACACACACACACACACACACACACACACACACACACACTGAAACACACACATAGAGATGCGGTATATGTGCGAAAAACAGATCTACTGTGACTGCTGCTCCATCACCCAAGTCACGCTTGCTCAGAGGCAAGGGGGAAAGACAGAGGGCAGTGTGTTTATTTTCAGAGTAATAAATCAATATAAGTTATTTTCAGAGACTATATCTGTTTGACACTGTAGGCCATGATAAAAGTTATTTTTTAGAGTTTTTCTCTTTGGCATGGTAGGCCACAATATAAGTTATTTTCAGAGAATTTTTCTGTTTGGCATGGTATGCCACAATATAAGTTATTTTTTAGAGAGTTTTTCTGTTTGGCATGGTAGCCCAAAATAAAAGTTATTTTTTAGTGTTTTTCTGTTTGGCATGGTAGGCCACAATATAGACTGTAAGTCATTTTCAGACAGTTTTTGGATCCTACTTGACATGTTAGGCCACAATGTCAGTTCTCACCCTCCTCCAGCTCCAAATGCAGTCTGGTTCAGGTTTGAACTGAGAGGAGTAGAGATATCGCCCCTGTCTTTCCCCTATGGTGACCCTATGTTGCCATGGCAATGCCCCTGGGTTGCCATGTGATACCCTGTGTTGTTATGGAGATGACCTTGTGTTATTATGATGCTGCCCCTGTCTTACCATGCTG
>CM050203.1:12200000-12207500 GCA_027475355.1 Coilia nasus | reverse complement strand
TTTCTGCCCCGAGGGGTCCCCGATGCCCCTGCCTTGCCCCACGGGTCAGTACCAGCCCAACGTGGGCTCCGACTTCTGCATCCCCTGCCGGCCAGGCTTCTACTGCGAGGAGGCCGTGGTTGGGGACCCCTCACCCTGCCCCCCCCACACCTACTGCCCTGCAGGTACACACACACACACACACACACACACACACACGCACACACACACACCCTGCCGGCCTGGCTTCTACTGCGAGGAGGCCGTGGTTGGGGACCCCTCACCCTGCCCGCCCCACACCTACTGTCCTGCAGGTACACACACACACACACACACACACACACACCCTGCCGGCCAGGCTTCTACTGCGAGGAGGCCGTGGTTGGGGACTCCTCACCCTGCCCGCCCCACACCTACTGCCCTGCAGGTACACACACACACACACAAGCAAACACACACCCCTAGAAACTCTCCCACCCCCATCCACACACACACACCCCTACTGCCCTGCAGGTACACATGCACACACAAGCAAACACCCCTAACCCTTTCTACACACACACACTTACACACACACATACATACCCCTACTGCACTGCAAAGACACACACACAAACACAGTGATATCCACAGTTATACTGTGTGACGTATGTTGTGTGTTGCAGCCACCATGGTCCCAGTGCCCTGTCCCAACGGCACTTTTACTCCCAGACAGCAGGGGGGGCTAAAGGAGGAGAGGGAGTGTCTGCCCTGCCCACCTGGGAAGTACTGCAGGTACACACACACATACACATAACACACACGGACACACACACACGCCCACACAGACATACACATATGAGTGCCAGGTATGTTACTTATGTTAGTGTGTGTGTGTTTGCCGGTGTTTTGATGTACATATGTGTATGTGTACTGATATGTGTGTGTGAGTGTGTGTGTTTGTGGGTGTGTGTATTTGCCTGTGTGTGTGTGTATGTGTATGTGTGTGAGTGCATTTCTGTGTGTGTGTGTGTGTGTATGTCTATGCGTGTGTGTGCATTTGTCTGTGTGTGTGTATGTCTGTGTGTGTGTGATAGCCATTTAACTATTTTTTATGTGCATTTGTTTGTGTCCATGTGTGTGTGTATGTGTCCGTGTGTGTGTGTGTGTGTTTGTGTGTGTGTGCTCTTGTGGCAGGGCTGGCCAGATTAAGGGCTCGTGTGCAGCGGGGTACGTGTGTCTGTCTGGGAGCTCGGAGTTCACCCCTCAGGACACGGTCCCTGCCAACAGGAGTGTGTGTGAGTGGGGAGTGCAGTGTGCTGGACCCTGCCCTGCAGGTAACACACCCCTCATGCTACACACGTACACACATGTACACACGCACACCCACCCACACACACACACACATAAACACACACACACACACACACATAGACACACACACACACACACAGACAAATACACACACACACTTGTAGTCATCAGGGCTGTGTGTGTAGTGAGTATCAGCGCAGTCAAGTGTGTGTGTGTGTTCATGCGTGTGTGTGTGTGTGTGTGTGTGTGTGTACTTGAGTGTACATATGTACGTGCGTGCGTGTATCTGTGTGTGCTTGTGTGTGTGTGCGTGTGTGTGTTCATGCGTGTGTGTGTGTGTGTGTGCGTGTGCAGGCTTCTACTGTGAGGAAGGTACAGTGCGTCCCCAGCCTTGTCCTGAGCACACGGTGCGTGTCTCTGCTGGAGCCCACAGCCTCAGCGACTGCCTGCCTTGCCCCCCCAGGCACTGGTGCAAAGAGGGTAAACACCAACAAACACAAACAAACAAACACAAATAAACAAACAAAGCCAAGCCTGTGGCACAATGGCTCTCTCTCTCTCTCACTCACTCACACACACACACACACACACACACACACACACACACACACACACGGCGCATGTGCACCCACACATGCACACACACACAATGACTTACCTACATTTCTGTAATGTTTGTAAATCATGCTGGGAAATATACATTATTATATTCAAAGCTGTTCTCTCAGTCACAGGACAGGTGACATCTGCCGGACCAATGACATCCTTAAAGATATTACTGTCACCCAGGTGTCACACAGTGTTATGTAGTGTCAGTGTGTGCTCTATGTGTAATTACTGTCTCTCTAAAGGTGAATTTACAGTCCAGGCGACAAATGTTGCATGACAAAAATGACACAGCACTAGAGGCTTTCATAGTTAATACTGCTTCGGCGACAAAAAGCCAGTAAAACATTTGAATCCTTCCTTACACCTATCCGAAGAAGGACACAAGTTGCATGCGATCAAAGTAACAGTCCAAAACACAGGACTTTGAGTTGCTATCCAATCAGAGTAGCCAACAACGTCTGCGATGTTTACATTTTTTCATGTTTGCGACAAGCTCTGCGACTCACTGGCAGACAGAAATTTTGTCAGTTTTACATCATATTCTGTTGAGCCACACTTCTTCTTGACACTTCTTCGGCTGCTCTGTGTAGTTCAAGTGTCATGTGTTTGAGTGACACCAATACCCAGTGGCGATCCTTTTTTTTTCCACAGTGGTGACCCTAGAGGGACACTAAGTAATTCAGGAATGATGAGAGGTAGATGAAGCCATCTTGTGACGAACTTTGACCTATGACCGTCTGTGACCTTTCTGACCTCCCGCAGGTGACCCTGTCCTGTATCCCTGCCCCACGGGCCACTACTGTGATGGCATAGTAGACTATGAGTCGGGGGGCAGGCCAGGGCCCAGGAGGTGTCCCATGTTCACCTACAGGGCCACCACAGGGGCAGGAAGCAAAGGGGACTGCCACCCCTGTCCCCCTGGAACTCTATGCAACTCCTCAGGTCAGCGGTGTGTGTCAGGGTGGGCTGGGACAGCTGTGATATAGAAAACTAGAAAAGCACTCAGAGAGCACAGACCTCCGCCAGGGCAGCTCAGATCACCACCAAAATCTAATCACCTTTAAGTTAGTCCATTTTTGACCTACACTGAAATTTTCATTGAAATCCATCCAGAACTTTCTGAGTTATGTTGCTAACTAACAAACAAAGAAACAAATACGATGATTACATAACCTCCACTGGCGGAGAAAATAAAAAGTTACTAAATAATAAGTTAGTAAGTAAATAAGTAATAATAATACGTTTTATTTATATAACACTTTTCATTCACAGACTGCAGCTTAAAGTGATTCAGGAGTTAAAGTTAGAACAGACAATTCAGAATAAAAAATAAAAAAAATGTTAGAAATAACAAAGAGTAGTACTACACACAGTATTGAGATATCTCATAGAGTGACAAATGTACAGTAACACAACATAGAAATCGGTTTACTAAAGACATTTTCAAACATGTTATATTATTTGCTTTAAATATAAAGCCTTTTTTAACTGCCATAAATATCTTCTAGGTATCATATATTCCAACAGTTTAAATACATACAGTACGATTCTTGGCATAAGGTAATCTTACAGACATATGCATTTCACGATGTGTTAGGTGGAGCCAGGTCAGACTATGTAAACTGATAACTGATCTCTGATGCCCATCTACCTGTGATAGCCTTGATGCCCATATCCTTCATCTGTGATGCCTGTGATCTTCACCCTCTCTGCCTGCAGGGCTGACTGGTTATTCCGGGTTTCCCTGCCCGGCCGGGTTCTGGTGCAGTGGGTCCAGTCTGCCAGTACTGTGCCCTGCAGGCACCTTTAGGTCGCAACCAGGAGCCTCCAGCGCCACCCACTGCGCCCGCTGTGACCCCGGAACTTACTGCCCCAACCCCCACACCTCTGGGGTGCCCAACACTGCCGGTATCCCCTGCAGAGCCTCCTACCAGTGCCCCACAGGTGAGCTCTCTTCCTGTTCCAGTGCTCTGCAGGTGAGCTCACTTCCTGTTCCATTGCCACTCGGGTGAGCTCACTTCCTCTTCATGTCCTACCAGTGTCCTGCACGTGAGTCCACTTCCTGTGACCCTCACACACTGACTACTTCCTGTTTCCTTAACACACCGCACGTCTGGATTAAAAAAAAAAAAAAAAAACACTCCCATCTGGCCCAACCATGAGGGAGGACCTATCAAATATGAAACACACTGTCAAATATGCCAACATCTTATTTTTCCCAAAAAACAACAAAATTAACCCAAGATATTTGGCCACATGACAAAACTTATGACTGTGGTTCCAGAAAAGACAACGACTAATTTTCTCCCAAAATTTGAGTTATGTTTTTTGGCCTTTGCACGACAGAATATTACTTTGATTTCCTGGCATAACAGAAACTCTTTGTATGGGCAAAGCACAAGGGAGAAACTGGCAAATATGTTTTGAATGACTCAAATATCAAATATTCCTCAATCCACTGTCTCCAAGCAACTTTACTTTAATGTCCAGTGAAGTACTTCTTTTGTGCAAACCATTAGGGAGAAACTATCAAATATGTTTTGACCAACTGTCAAACATATCTCACCTTGAAAAATCTCTTTATTTCCAGAGTTGAAGCATCTGTCATACCTTTTCAACTTCATTGAATGTTTGTGTGGCATCACAATAAGCTGGCATGATCTCTAGGCGCTTTACGACAGACAGTCCACAGCTGATTATCTGCTATCTGTCCACAGCCTGTTCGTATGTGTCAGGTGCTGTCAGACATCAAGTGGCATGTCCTGATTTTACCCCGCATCTCTCGCCCACACCTCATTGCATTCCCCACCACCACCCAGGCGTCCATGAGGAATGTGTTGATTATTTAGAGAGAAGCACCTCGTTAACGGGATGACCTTGGTCTGCCCCCCTGGACATATTGAATTCTAATAAGCGAGCTCGTTTGTCTCGACCCATTAAAGGGAGCTGATCGTGCCGGCACGGATGCTCTGGCTGTCTGTTGCCTGGGAATATGCCTGTCTGTGTCAGTAAATGATGCCAAAGGCACTAATGCAAGCCAGCTCTCGCTGAGGAAAAGCTGCTTTGCCGCTTCCTGCCACAGCTAGACAGGGGGGCACTGTTGTGCCAGCGATTCCTCAGTATTGTGTTTCTCTTACAAACAAAATAGAGTGCTGCTGTGATTGCAGTACTAGGCTTTTTGCTTTAAATTGTCACTGACTGATTTTCCCCACCTCACACTCCAATCTCATAGATGTAATAAAGCGAAATACACACATGCAAAAATACAAAATACACACACCCATTATTACCTTTACTTATTATTATTATAATTTTTTTCCCTCCCCTCAGTTCAGTGAATGTTGTATTATGCAGATGTGTGCAATAGGTTTGATCTGTTTTTGCAATGTGTAATGTGTATTATGTGTATGCTACTGGACACCTTAATTTCCTTCGGAATCAATAAAGTAACTCTACTCTACTCTACTCTACACACACACACACACACACACACACACACACACACACACACACACACACACAATAATATCATGCACACATACTACCACATTACTCAGTGGAAATGTGTGATGGTCTTAGTTATGGTATAATGTTTGAACACACACACACACACACACACACACACACACACACACACACACACACACACACACACACACACAAACTCCTCAATCAATGTGTCACACTGTGTCACATGCCAGTGGTATGACAGTATGTTCCTGCCAATGATGATGTGAAGTCCTGATGGCCTTGTCCCTCTGTTCACAGGCTCTGCGCAGGAGAGTGTGTGCGCGGCGGGACACTACTGCGCCCCTCGGACAGGGGACCCCCCTCCCTGCCCCCAGGGCTACGTGTGTCCCCCCGGCTCCCACACATACAGCACGCCACAGCAAAGGTCAGCAGGTCACCCAGCCTGAGATTCACAATGTCAACATGAGAGAGTGTTAAGCTCATGAGACCGAAGTGTTAAACTGACCCAGCGAGAGTTAAGCTTATTGGCTCGTAGAGTTACATTTCCAAACACTCACAACAGCTGCTGCACTTTTAGAATCTGGTGCTGTGGATTAATTTGTTGGATTTAAAGTGCTTATTTATAGTTTATGTTCTTGTGTTCCAATGGCTTAATTATCTCAGTGTGTGTGTGTGTGTGTGTGTGTGTATGTGTGTGTGTGTGTGTGTGTGTATGTGTGTGTGTGTGTGTATGTGTGTGTGTGTGTGTGTGTGTGTGTGTGTGTGTGTGTGAGTGAGAGTGTGTGCATGTGTGTTTGCGCGTGTGTGTTTGTTTGTTTGTGTGTGATTCTCATAGGACTTAAGTTGGTGCGTGTTTTCCTGTAAGATATTCCCCAGGTGTACTTTAGGTAAGTTTGTGTTTGTTTGTTGATGTTTGTCTGTGTCCTCTGTTTATGTTTGTTTATTTGCAGGTGTTTGTTCCCGTTCTTCTGCCCCATGGGGAGCGCGGTGATGCAGTCATGCCCGGGCGGCTTCATGCCCGTTAACGGCACGGGCCCGCGGGCATCCCTGGAGCGCTTCTGCCAACCCTGCCAAGCAGGCACCTACCGCCCCGCAATGCCCTCCGCCCTGAACTGCCAGCCGTGCCCCCCTGGGTACCACTGCCAATCAGGTGGGTACCACTGCCCCTCAGGTGGGTACCACTGCCCCTCAGGTGGGTATTATTGCTCTTCAGGTGCCTTCTACTGCCCCTCAGGTGGGTACTTCTGCCAGTCAGGTGGGTACCACTGCCCGCCAGGTGGGTATTATTGCCTCTTAGGTGCATTCTACTGCTACTCAGGTGGGTACCACTGCCCCTCAGGTGGGCATTATTGCCCCTCAGGTGCATTCTACTGCCACTCCGGTGGGTACTACTGCCCCTCAGATAGGTACTACTGCCCCTCGGGTGGGTTATACTACCCCTCAGCTGGATTCTACTGCCACTCAGGTGCATTCCACTGCCCTTCCGCTGGGTACTACTGCCCCTTAGGTGGGTTTTACTATTCCTTAGCTGGGTTCCACTGCTCCTTAGGTCGGTTCTACTCCCTCTCAGGTGGGTACTGCTGCCCCTCAGTGGGGAACTACTGCCCCTCAGCTGGGTACTACTGCCACTCAGGTGCGTTCCACTGCCCCTGATGGGTTTTACCATTCCTTAGCTGGGTTCCACTGCCCCTCAGTTGCATTCCACTGCCCCTCATGTGGGTTCTACTGCTGCTCAGGTGGGTACCACTGGCCCTCAGGTAGGTACTACCATCCTTCAGGTGGGTACCACTGGCCATCAGGTAGGTACTACCATCCCTCAGCTGGGTACCACTGGCCCTCAGGTAGGTAGTACCATCCCTCAGATGGGTACCACTGGCCCTCAGGTGGGTACTACCATCCCTCAGATGGGTATCACTGGCCCTCAGGTGGGTACTACCATCCCTCAGATGGGTATCACTGGCCCTCAGGTGGGTACCACTGGCCCTCAGGTGGGTACTACCATCCCTCAGGTGAGTACTATTGTCCCTCGGGTGGGTACAGTACGTCTGCCCCCCAGTCTTTAAACCGAGATGTGGTTAGCCTTCAAGCAGCTTTCTCTTTTACCGGTGTGGAGATGGCAGTTTAATTATTACTATTATGCCTTTTTAA
>CM050203.1:12192500-12195000 GCA_027475355.1 Coilia nasus | reverse complement strand
GAATAGAGTTGAGTATTTTAGAGTATCATTGTCACCGCTGGAATAGAGCTGAGTATTTTAGAGTATCATAGTCACAGCTGGAATAGAGTTGAGTACCACCATAGAGTATCTTAGCCACAGCTGGAAAAGAGTTGAGTGCCATAGAGTTTCACAGCTAGAATTGAACTATGTACCATAGAGTATCACAGTCACAGCTGGAATAGAGTTGAGAACCATAGAGTATCTTAATCGCAGCTGGAATAGAGCTGAGTATTTTAGAGTATCATTGTCACCGCTGGAATAGAGCTGAGTATTTTAGAGTATCATAGTCATAGCTGGAATAGAGTTGAGTATTTTAGAGTGTCACAGCCACAGCTGGCACAAAGTTGAATATCATAGCCATAGCTGTAATAGAGTTGAATATCATAGCCATAGCTGTAATAGAGTTGAATATCATAGCCATAGCTGTAATAGAGTTGAATATCATAGCCATAGCTGGCATAGAGTTGAATATCATAGCCATAGCTGTAATAGAGTTGAATATCCTAGCCATAGCTGTAATAGAGTTGAATATCATAGCCATAGCTGGCATAGAGTTGAATATCATAGCCATAGCTGTAATAGAGTTGAATATCATAGCCATAGCTGTAATAGAGTTGAATATCATAGCCATAGCTGTAATAGAGTTGAATATCATAGCCATAGCTGTAATAGAGTTGAATATCATAGCCATAGCTGGCATAGAGTTGACTATTTTAGAGTCTGAGCTGGAATAAAATTGAGTACCATAGAGTACCATAGAGTCACAGCTGGAATAGAGGTGTTTTTTTTTTTCAAGAAAGGAGCTCAGTAATGAGTACTGAATTAGAGACTGTGTGTGTGTGTGTGTGTGTGTGTGTGTGTGTGAGAGAGAGAGAAAGAGAGAGAGAGAGAGAGAGAGAGAGAGAGAGAGAGAGAGAGAGAGAGAGAGAGAGAGAGAGAGAGAGAGAGAGATAGACAATGTGTGTGAGTTGTACAGTCCACTCATTCAGTTCCCTGTTGCTGTGCAGAAGCTGGGTAATGTGGTGGGGCCGGACTCTCATGTGCAGGACATCGGCAAGATCCACTTCGTCCAGTTTGACTCAGACGGAGTGTTTGGCTGGATTTTACGGGACTCAAGACTGATAGACAGGATGCTTAAAGGTTAATATGGAAAGGGACAGACCTCTCTCATGTTGTTTGTGCCTAATGTATGAAGATATTGGGGAGATATTAGCTGAATATTGTTTTTTTGTTGAGTGTTACATCTTCACAAAAGACTTGATGTCACTGAAAGTACCTTTAACATCACTGTTTCAATGTCTCAATATGACAAGTAAATATCTCTGTTTGTAAAGTAAATGTCTCTGTGTCTAAAGTAAACATCTGTTTATAAACATATCGGTGTGTAAAGTAAACATTTGGTTATAAACATCTCTGTAAAGTAAATATCTTTCTGTATAAACATGTCTGTGTGTAAAGTATGTCTGGATATAAACACGTCCGTGTCTCCTACAGAGCCAGTGGAGACCCTTGGCAACATTCCCAGAAGGAAGCGATCCTACGATGAGGAAGGCTATAGTAACGACAATGATGATGCCACAAAGGCTCCCCCCCGCATCCCCAACCCCATAGCCTGCCTGTCATCCAAAGACATGCTCATATTCAACCTGCGCATCAACCACACAGGTGCTCACATAGCTGGCATAGAGTTGAATATTATAGCCATAGCTGGCACAGAGTTGAATATCATAGCCATAGCTGTAATAGCCTGCCTGTCATCCAAAGACATGCTCATATTCAACCTGCGCATCAACCACACAGGTGCTCACATAGCTGGCATAGAGCTGAATATCATAGCCATAGCTGTAATAGCCTGCCTGTCATCCAAAGACATGCTCATATTCAACCTGCGCATCAACCACACAGGTGCTCACATAGCTGGCATAGAGCTGAATATCATAGCCATAGCTGTAATAGCCTGCTTGTCATCCAAAGACATGCTCATATTCAACCTGCGCATCAACCACACAGGTGCTCACATAGCTGGCATAGAGCTGAATATCATAGCCATAGCTGTAATAGCCTGCTTGTCATCCAAAGACATGCTCATATTCAACCTGCGCATCAACCACACAGGTGCTCACATAGCTGGCATAGAGTTGAATATCATAGCCATAGCTGGCATAGAGTTGAATATCATAGCCATAGCTGGCACAGAGTTAAATATCATAGCCATAGCTGGCACAGAGTTGAATATCATAGCCATAGCTGTAATAGCCTGCCTGTCATCCAAAGACATGCTCATATTCAACCTGTGCATCAACCACACAGGTGCTCCTTTGCATACAAAATAGTGCCATGTACCAGTGCCTCAGCCAAAGTATAGTGGCCCTATTGCTTTGTTATGATGACCTTTCAGTGCCAGTAGTCTTAGTCTGTTTTATTTATAGCTGTTTATTCCTACTGGCCCTCAGTTTGTTTTATTTATAGCTGTTTATTC
>CM050203.1:12180000-12182500 GCA_027475355.1 Coilia nasus | reverse complement strand
GATAGGTGTCAAATTTGTAAATTTCCTCTGCCAATACTTGTAGGATGTTGCGTGAGACATCTGATGAGTTGCTGGTTACCTCCGGAAACAATGAGGTTAGCAATGGAACCACTTTAACAGTAGCAGCAGCTGGCAGGTCATCCATATTGTCCAGGTTACATAAAGCATTACCAAAGTCTGGGTCCTCATACGTCATGTTAAATTTGTACTGCAAATGACAGTGCTCTTGAACAATTACTTGAAGTTCCTGTACAGTTTGTGGCTTCACATCCAATGACAGTTTTTTGGATATCTTGATCGGTGACAGTCACTCTGATCTTGAACCTTTCCATGGCCTTGGAGAAAAATGAAACACATTTTAAAGCACATACCATATAAACTGTGTGGCAGAATTAGTTTTCACCCTGACATATTATTGAAAGAATGTTTGATTTGTAATGTTGGCCTGGTTACGCACACAACGTTAAAGGAAATTTGATTAGCTATGACATTTTTTGTGGGAGGATATAATTTAAAGCAGAAATCAATCAATTCATAGCCCTGTTGTTTGGGGTCAACAAGTCAGTAGGAGGAAGAACGAACAAATTTGATACAACATAGACGTAATACTGAACCAGGAGCTAACTGAATAGGGCAGAGACACTCACTCTCAGTTTCATTTTCCTATTCCCCAGCAGTCAAGGTTTGCTTATTTGTCTTCTTTTTTTGAAATTGTATCATTCTTTTTCCAACAGACAGCACTCAGTGACCTCAGACAACAGGGCTTGAATCATACCCAGATTTCTCTTTTAAGTACCATACTGTACCATAAGTTAACTCAGAGCAATACATGACGTTTCAGGACCACATATGTGTTTCCTTTTACTTTGTACGCAGATAAAGGGAGAACATCATTCAACTCAGATAACTGAGTCACAGTGAAACCCCCTGCCCCACTGCAGCATAGTTCGTAGGCACGCAGATGCTCAGTGTACCAAGATGTCAGAAGCTTGCAGACAAACAGAATTTTAGTATTGATAACAACAATTCTTGTGATTTGCCTGAACTCTGGGAGGCCTGCGAATTTGCCAACTGAAATGATCATATCTGCACTGTACTGAACACCATGAACACATGCAGATGATGCAACCAAGACAGTAGTCTGCTGGCCATGTTGCTGCTGTAGCAGACTTTGAATATGGTCAGGAAAAGATTTCACCAGGACAGACTGGACCTTATCAATTTGCACAGCAGGCTTGAAAAACACTGAGGAATCTAGTTTTTTGATGTCTCACAGCTAAGGTAAGAGCCACATTCTTAAAATTCCGAGTGTCATGTACGACCTGTTTGAAAAATTTGTGTTTCCCCTCAAAACGCATGGTCCATACATCTATGAGAGGTCCAAAGATTTTCACCATCTGAGGGTAATGTTCGATGAAATGGTGTTTTGGGCGAAGTCTGTAATTGGGAAATGTTGTCTGCAGTAACTCTCTATGTTCAGAGATTTTACAATCAAGGAAGTCGATCAACTCATCATTGAAGTGTGATGACATTACAATCTCCACTATGTCTTTAAGAAGCATCAGTGTCTCCCATGCTTCATCTCCCTCAGGGATACTGTGACCCACTATTAATGGTAGTAGTCTGAGGAGAGACCTGTTTTCATGTCCATTACCCCCAATGGTTCCCTTTAAAAAGAAGTTCTTTGGAATTTTCTGAGGTTGGTCAATTTTATCTGAGAAAGTATATGGAAACTTTCTAATGGCCTCATTCACAGAGTCTAAAGAAACATACTTCTTAGCAATGAAACTTTGAAGACATAGGGCCAGTTCTACTGGCACTACGCCCTCCAAGAAATCATGCAAAATATCAGGTGGAAAACCATCCACCACATGAAAGTATGTCAGCTTATCACTCAATGGACATCCCCTTTTGACACCGTAATGTTTCGCCATAGTACGGTCATGGAATACTTCTTGCACATGTGTGTCATGGCTCTCTCTTGTCCTGGGCTGGTGTAGACCTGATCTAACCTCCTTATCCTGTATATCATTTCGAGGACACAGACAAAAACGACAAAAGTGATCTGCAGCAAAACTCTCCTGGAACCTTGCCAAAGAGTGAGCACCCAAGTTGTCTGCTGATACATACAAGACAGTGCCTTTCACACTCTCTGCTAACTGCTCAACATAAACACCATGTTCCTCGAGAGTGACAAGATCCTGAATGAGAGGACGAAGTACTTCCTGATAGCCATGTTTTTGGACTGAGTTATCCTTACACAACACAGCAAGCTGAATAGTATGAAGAGTTGAGCGGTATTTGGAGTCAAGATTAGCTAGTACCCAATAAATAGCACACAGCTTGTGTTTTTTCTTGGATGTTCCCAGTGGATTAGCAACTTCAAATTCATCTATGTACAACCCAAGAACAATCCTAAATTCGTCCACATTCAAAAGGGCGTTACCTTTGAAAGAAGTGCCGTCTCTGAATGAGTGGTAGCCATTCTCTGTATGCAGTG
>CM050203.1:12165000-12170000 GCA_027475355.1 Coilia nasus | reverse complement strand
GAATCTCGTTATGTCTCCTCCATCCCCCATCCTCTCTCCTCCATCCCCCATCCTCTCTCCCCCATCCCCCATCCTCTCTCCTCCATCCTCCTCTCCCTCTCTCCATCCTCCTCCCTCTCTCCATCCTCCTCCCTCTCTCCATCTCCCTTCCTCTCTCCTCCATCCTCCTCTCCCTCTCTCCATCCTCCTCCCTCTCTCCATCTCCCTTCCTCTCTCCTCCATCCCCTTCCCTCTTTCCTCCATCCCCCATCCTCTCTCCTCCATCCTCCTCTCCCTCTCTCCATCCTCTCGCCTCCATCCTCCTCTCCCTCTCTCCATCCTCTCTCCTCAATCCCCCTCCCTCTCTCCTCCATCCTCCTCCCTCTCTCCTCCCTCTCTCCTCCATCCTCCTCTCCCTGTCTCCTCCATCCTCCTCCCTCTTTCCATCCTCTCTCCTCCGTCTTCCTCTCCCTCTCCTCCATCCTCCTCCATCCTTCTCTCTCTCCATCCCCCTTCCTCTCTCCTCCATCCTCCTCTCCCTCTCTCCATCCTCTCTCCTCCATCCCCCTCCCTCTCTCCTCCATCCTCCTCCCTCTCTCCATCTTCTGTTCTCCATCCTCCTCTCCCTCTCCTTCATCCTCCTCCATCCACCTCCCTCTTTCCATCCTCTCTCCTCCGTCTTCCTCTCTCTCTCCTCCATCCTCCTCCATCCTTCTCTCTCTCCATCCCCCTTCCTCTCTCCTCCATCCTCCTCTCCCTCTCCTCCATCCTCCTCCATCCTCCTCCCTCTCTCCATCCTTATTTTCCATCCTCCTCTCCCTCCCCCTCCCTCTCCATATCCTCCTCTTCCTCTCCTCCATCCTCCTCCATCCTTCTCCCTCTCTCCATCCTCTCTCCTCCGTCTCCCTCCTTTTCTTCTCCATCCTCCTCCCTCTCTCCATCCCCTTCCCTCTCTCCTCCATCTCCCTTCCTCTCTCCTCCCTCTCTCCATCCTCCTCCCTCTCTCCTCCATCTCCCTTCCTCTCTCCTCCCTCTCTCCATCCTCCTCCCTCTCTCCATCCCCTTCCCTCTCTCCTCCATCTCCCTTCCTCTCTCCTCCCTCTCTCCATCCTCCTCCCTCTCTCCTCCATCCTCCTCCATCCTTCCCCCTCTTTCCATCCTCTCTCCTCCATCTTCCTCCTTTTCTTCTTCCATCTCTCTCCCTCTTTCCTCCATCCTGCTTTTTCTCCTTCTTTCTCTCCTTCTCTCCTGCTTTCTCTCCCTTCTGTCCTTGGAACTGTACTCTGTTTAAAGCGTCACGTCATTAAAGATGTGTTTTTTGTCATTTTCAAATATGTTTGTTGTGAAACACTTCAGTCAACAAGTCGTTTTTCCTGACATTTACATGTTCCTTCCTTTCTTTCTCTCTTCTTATTAACCTTTCTTTTTCCCCTCTTTCTCTCCCACTCACACCCTCTCTCTCTCTCTTTCTCTCTTTTCTCCCTCTCTCTGCCACTTTTTTCCCTATTGCCACCTCTTTTGCACTCATTTTTCTGACTTTGTTTTGTGTTCTTTCTTTCTTTCTTTCTTTCACTCTGACCCCCAATCAATCATTTTCTCTCTCTGACCCCCCACTCAATCATTTTCTTTTTGTCCTCTCTCTGTCTGTCTGTCTGTCTGTCTGTCTGTCTGTCTGTCTGTCTGTCTGTCTGTCTCTCTCTCTCTCTCTCTCTCTCTCTCTCTCTCTCTCTCTCTCTCTCTCTCTCTCTACCCCGCCTCTATCCCTCTCTCTCTGCTGTGCATTGCAGGTGGTGTGTGTGGAGCAGGAGATAAAGAGGCTGAATGAAGTTTACCAGCAGCTGGACACACACCTACTGAGCCCAGGCACACACACACACACACAGCACTCACCTGCGGCAAACTCACTCTCTCAGGTAATACATCTCGCTCTCACACACACACGCAAACACACACACACACACACACACACACACACATAGCACTCACCTGCGGCAAACTCGCTCTCTCAGGTAATACATCTCGCTCTCACACACACACGCAAACTCACACACACACACACACACACACACACACACACACACACACACACACAGCACTCACCTGCGGCAAACTCACTCTCTCAGGTAATACATCTCGCTCTCACACACACACGCAAACTCTCACACACACACACGCAAACTCTCTCACACACACACACACACACACACACACACACACACACACACACACACACACACAGCACTCACCTGCGGCAAACTCGCTCTCTCAGGTAATACATCTCGCTCTCACACACACACACACGCAAACACACACACACACACACACACACACACACACACACACACACACACAGCACTCACCGGTGCAAACTCGCTCTCTCAGGTAATACATCTTGCTCCCTCTCTCATACACACACGCAAACACACACACACACATACACACACACGCAAACACACACACACACACACACACATGCACGCACGCACACACACTCACACACACACTAGACCTCCTCGCACTTCTTAACTTTAAAGTTCACAGGGGGATACACACTTTGTTGCTGTACAGTTTAGAACAACAAAACAAAACTATTTGAACAATTGCCCCAAAACTCCTCAAACAAACCCCCATATCCCCTGGCATTGGCTAAGAGTGGGGATGGATTGATCCAAACTAGGGGATGGACTTTTCCTGGGTCCGGACTGGATCTGCTTCAAAGCCTTGTTTTCCTGGCTCATGTACTTGACAACTGTTTTTTTGTGCAGGCACCTGCAGAGGCAGCCGTGAGCCAGGAGAGGACCCTGCTTCTGGGCGTGCAGCAGCACACCATAGCCAAGAGGCTGGAGGAGATGAGGGAGAGGCTCGCCAGCATCACAGCACCCAAGAGAACGGAGCCCACGCCCAAAACACACCCCTCCCCCACCCCCCTCACCCCCAGCCACAGCACTCTCCTCCCACACAGCCCCCCCGATGCCCCCCCAGGCGAGATCAAGTCTGAGAGCAGGGCCTCCCTACACAAACCAGAGGGCCAGAGAGACCCTGCCCAGCCCACTGTGTGAGAGACGAGACCCGACCCTGCCCAGCCCACTGTGTGAAAGACTCAAAAGCCCAATTTGCGAAAATACTCAAAGCCCAATTTGTGACAGAAGACCCAGTCAAGTCCACTGTGTGTGAAAGACTTAAAACTCAATTTCTTAGACAGAAGACCCAGTCAAGCCCACTGTGTCTGAGAGACTCAAAGTCCACTTTGTGTGTGAAAGACTTAAAACTCAATTTGTGAAACAGAAGCCCCAGTCAAGCCCACTGTGTGAGAGACTCAAGGCCCACTGTAAAAGACGAGACCCAGCCGAGTCCAGAGGGTGAGACAGGACACATCCAAGCCCACTGTGTATCAGACCCAAAGGCTGTTATGTAAAAGACCCAAAGCCCACTGTGTATCAGACACAAAGCCCGTTATGTGAAAGACCAAAAGCCGACTGTGAAAGAGGAGACAAATCCAGGCCAGCGGCGTAAAACATCCAAAGTCCTCTGTGTACAGAAACCCAAATTCGAGGCCAGAACTGAAGAAGCCTTTTGGATAAAAGGTGAAATGTCTTGAAACTCCAAAAGAAGTCCAGTTGCATACAACCTAGCCCCTGAACCTGAAGAAACTGGGACATACTGTACCTGTCTGCAGATGCTTATGGCTAAGTGATCCGTAGCCTGTTTGTGCACTGGTAGACGTAGCTGTCAGCAGGTGCTTGTGGCCTGGCTCGGCTCCTGGTCCTGCTCTGATTGACTCTGCTGTGTGTAGGGACGTTCCAGTGGACTCCACCTGACACATCACAGGACACGCTCTGATTCTCACCTGCACACACTACCTGACAGAGCGCTGAGACATGCTCTAGTTCACAACTATACAGGCTGTCTGAAACACACATTGTCTTTGTGTGTGTGTGTGTGTGTTTGTTTGTGTGTGTGTGTTTTGTTTGTGTGTGTGTGTGGTTGGGTGTGCACAAGTGTGATTTCTTTTTGTGAGGTATACCCTATTTACTATTCTGTTTTTAGACATGGTTTCTACGTGTGTATATAATTGCATTGCATCTTGTGTGTTTTTTTTCTGTATGTGTTTGTGTGTGTGTGTGTGTGTGTGTGTGTGTGTGTGTGTATGTGTGTGTGTGTGTGTGTGTGTGTGTGTGTGTGTGTGTGTGTGTGTGTGTGAAAACTGCAGATTTTTCATGTGTGTAATATGGAGTGAAATAAACAGGAACTGAAAACTGTACCTAACCTGTGTCTGGTCTCTCTTTGGAAACACACACACACACACACACACACACACACACACACACACACACACACAGTGTCTCTGTAAGTCAGTAAAATGTCCTCATCCCATATAATTCTGTACCATCCCTAGTGAAGCTGTGATGGGGCATTTGTAAACAAGTCTTATTCTGTGTAGGCCTAAAGCATGGACATCCGCCTTAAGTATTCTGAGTGCTAGACCAAAAAGCAAGGTCAAAGAACAGAAACAAAGTCCACGACAACAGTGTGCTCAAAAAGGTTTTTAACCATGACGCTGCACAACGTGATGATGAAAAACTTTTTGTGGGGGCATACTGGTGTTGCAGACTTTGTTTCTGTTCTTAAACAAGTCTTCTAACCTGATGGACACAGGCCACCCTATCCAAAGCCCCTCTACCCTACACAAACCCCCTACACCCTACATAAATCCCCTCCAACCTATGCGAAAACCTAGCCTGGTAAACCCGCAACTCGTACTTCAATTCATTTTGTACAGAGGGTCTGGACCGGAATCTGTTGAGGAGCATGTAAGAGGACCGCGCAACTCTTATCCAATCAGCGAACAGAGGGTGTGACCCATGAGGTTTACTTTAAGTGCTATATTTGAATTGTAGTGCTTAGGTAGGCTAATTGCATACATGACGACCAGGCGTTAGTAATTGGGTAAAGGCAGAGGCACTTGTTTTAAAGTTCAGCAGAGTCCACACATCCCGGAAGAAATAGTTTCTCACAACCTC
>CM050203.1:12157500-12160000 GCA_027475355.1 Coilia nasus | reverse complement strand
TCATTGTTAGCCAGCAGCTGTAGTTCTTTGGCAAGATGTTTAATAAACATAGCTGACCAGTTGCTCATGAAAGCCAATACTAATAAAATTATAATATTAAGAGAAGACAAAAAAACAGGACAAAAACACACATCTAGGACACTATAAAGTGACAACATCAACACCAAGACAGGACACATCAATCACACCACTTTAACTAGACATCAACCACACTGGCTGGCACAGACTCATACAGACAAGAGACAGGCGGAGGACTTCAGTCATAACAGCATCCTCATCAGAGTACCAGACATCATCCTCAAGAGATAATAAGGAAAAGAAAAAAACAGAGAAGCAGATGAGATCGGACAGCGATAAACACAGAACAATAAAAAACAAGAGAGACCTAAAAACAATGTGACACTAGGCTGGGCATGACACAGCGATTAGCCCACTCCAGAGGAGAGGGTCAATAGTGCGCTCACTGTGGACTAAATGTACAAAAATGCATGCCAAGCTTATAATCCACATAAATCTTCTTAGAGATGATGATCATTTGCTCTACAGACCCTCGTAACACTTATTCCCTCGTTATTTTGTGAAATAAAAATTGCAATTGTTTAAGATGGTTGTGTTTAGTATGGTATTTAGCATGTTCTCATATTTAGCATGGTCTCGCGGTAAGTATGGTCTTGTGTCTAGTATGGTCTCATATTTGGCATGTTCTCAATTACGTACATGTATGGTCTCATATTAAGTATGGTCATATGTTTAGTTTGGTAGTTTGGTCTGATATTAAGTATGGTCTCATATTAAGTATGGTCATATGTTTAGTATGGTCTCATATAAAGTATGGTCTCATATGAAGTATGGTCTCATATTGAGTATGGTCTCATTTTGAGTATGGTCTCCCCGGCTAAGAACCTGCAGGTCTGCACATGCTCAGTCAGCTCAAGCTGTGCTGTTGTGTCATTGTTGCTATGGTTTCCCTATCTCCTGCACACATCTACCACCAGCACAGCAATTACAGTATGTCTGCCATTTATGTAACTCTCTCTCTTTCTTTTCATCTCTCTGCCATGCATGCAACATCTCTCTCCCTCTCTCTCTCACTCTCTCTCTGTCTCTTTCTTTCTTTCTCTGTCTTATCCTCTCTTTTTTTCTCTCTTTCTCCAACTTATGCAATCTCTCTCTTTCCATCTTTCTCCTCTTTCCCCTCTTCTCTTCCACTCATGCTATTGCCATCTGGGCTGTCATTCTCTGTCTGTGTCTTTCTCCATTGATCTCTCCATCCATCTATCTATCTGTCTTTCTATCACTAACTCCACTTCCATCTGTGCACTCTCTAATGCTCAGTTAATGCATCTGTTTCTTTTTTCTCTCTTTTTCTTTAGTCAGCCTCTTTTTCCTTTTTTTCTCCTCCTCTGCATCTCCATCCATTGACAACAATAGCACAGAGCCACAGCTAATTGCATTCATCCAGCAGAGCAGCAGAGCCAGGAGCTTTGCCCATGCGTTGTACATGACTGGGGATGGCGTCTGCTTAACGTGGGAGGACATTTCCTCAGCAGGAAAGCAGCACAACTAACAATCGTACAGCACGTCCTAATCTTTATAATAAATGTTTAAATGCTTTTAAATGCTATATTGAATAAAGTGTAAAAAAAACTAGAAAGGGGAAATCCCTTACATCTATAAATCCAGCAGTAATTTATTCTCCTCCCTAAACCCATTCTCTCGCTGATATATTGCTTTCATTACCAGCCCGTACGTGAGCTAGTAAGATAATCCAGCTTCTCTCGCGCCACTAAAACTCCCACAAATGCCCAGATGATTCTCTAACCAAATAATCTGCAGCTTATAGAGCCAAAATGAATTAAACTTATCATGACGTATTAGGGGACTCACTTTCTCTGTCTCTCTGTCTCTGTATCTCTCTCTCTCTCTCTTTCTCTCCCCCACTTTTCTCTCTCCCTCTCCCTCTCTCACTTTCATGACTGTCTCTCCCTCTCTCTTTCACACACACACACACACACACACACACACACACACACACACACACACACACACACACACACACACACACACACACACAGCACCAAGAGTGAAAAGCACACCCCTCAGAGCACACAGAGTGGGGAGTGCACTCTTTCTCTCACTTTTTCCTCTCTCTTGTTCTGTCTCTCCTTGTGTCTTTCTCTTTCTCTGCCCCTCTATCTGTCTCTCACACATTCGTAGCACACAGATGGGAAAGCACACTCTAATGTGCTCTGTGTTTCTCTCTCTCTCTCTCTCTCTCACTCTCTCTCTCTCTCTCTCTCTCTCTCTCTCTCTCTCTCTCTCTCTCTCTCTCTCTCTCTCTCTCTCTCTCTCTCTCTCTCTCTCTCTCTCTCTCTCTCTCTCTCTCTCTCTCTCCCTCTCTCGCATGGAGAGCTTACTGTGCTTCGATCTGTGCAGCTCTTAGAGGGTGGGGTTAAGTAACTGAGACAGGAGCAGGCAGGATTTGAGTGATTGTGAGCAT
>CM050203.1:12145000-12155000 GCA_027475355.1 Coilia nasus | reverse complement strand
ATGTGAGACAGCTGGCTCACTGCCTGACTGATAGAAGTGTTTGGATAGTATTGCCTGTGTGTGCTAATGAGCGCGAATACGACGCGTGTAATGAGATGACCTCAGATCTGGAGCTCAGCACAGAAAAACAGTAATTGGGAGTGACGCGCATGCGCTCTGTTGAAAATATGTCAAGAGCGCCTAGTGGCTACTTATGGGGAAAACAAAGGCGAGCAGGGAAAGCGCGCACATAAAGATTATTCCGTCGGTTTTACTCTGAGTAGTTGTTGAGGGAAATCAGCAAAGCTTTTATATAAATTATGTAAGACGCCGAGGCGATTTTTTTTTAATGTTGGCAGCGGCTTTTGTTTTTGTTTTCAAAGCGCTGAAGTGGGTTTACACTGAACTGGAATCCACAGGTCTCCATGTCTCCCTGAAGAAGCCCTGGGATTTGCTGTGGAAACACAAAGCACCGGAGTCTGACAAGCTGAAGCGGAAAGAACAGACAATTACCAAAATACTGTTTGGATCTTACACCATTCTGATTGAAAGATCTCCCGGTAATTTCCTTCATATGCTAATTATTTGAACTCCCTTTAAAAATGACGTTTTTGCTTGAGGAGTAGACGAATCATTACTCTGTTTTTGTTTTGTGCTTAGCTGTGTACCAGAAGCAATTGTTTGTTTTTCCTTAAACTTTAGACATTCCAAGTGTTTTAACAAATGACGTTTTAAATCTGTTTAGTCTAGCTAGGAGCTGTCCAAGGTACTGACGCGTCTGGAAAAGTCTTTGACGTTTACGTCAGTGCTTCAAGCGTCAGGGAGGGACAGGATCGCCATTTAAAAAGCTTTCGTGAAGATGATCGTTTGATATGTATTTCTCCTTGTGACAGGAGGCCCTACCCACGCCCCTCTCGCTTGAACTCCGAGTATGAGAACGCTCACGAGGGCTCTTGTGCACACTGTCTCACTTCTGTTACTGTCAGGTAAGCCTTCGCGTGGCATTTGCTCGTATTAGACTTCTGCCATAAATGATATGCTAGTTGATCTAGATGGCGACTCATGGCTGAAGGATTAAATCTCAGACAGCTGAAAGCTGAGCGCTGTAACCCACGAGTGCGCTAGATGTGAACTAGTGACCCGCACACTATTACGTTTTCCACATGAGAGCATACAGTAATTTTATGGAATCTGCTCAAAGTTAGCAATGCTGCATGCAGGATGTGCATACCATCCAACTTTGTTACTTTGTTCTATTATTTGCTCCTTCTGCTCTGAGACAGTTGATCAGTTTAGGCACACACACAGTGAGAGAGAGAGAGAGAGAGAGAGAGAGAGAGAGAGAGAGAGAGAGAGAGAGAGAGAGAGAGAGAGAGAGAGAGAGAGAGAGAGAGAGAGAGAGAGAGAGAGAGAGAACCAGTGTTGGGCCAGTATGGCTAACGCAGCCATTTGTATGAAGCTAGCATAGCTACAGTGGACAATACGACCTAAATTCAACAGTGCCTGCAGCCATAGGGAAATGAGGTTAAAATCATTCTTAGGATTTATTTATTTGTTTATTTCTTTATTTAGTGACGGATGGTCATTAGTAGGCCCATGATGATGCTTTCTAAGGTTATTGGATTAGTATAATGATATTGCCCCACTTAGATTGACCAGTACTAATGCAGGGCAATCAATATACTGAGTATGCATCGTGTACCAAACATGGGCTTAAGTGCTGTAATCATTCACATAATTACATTTACTTCTCTAACTTGTCAATTGTGAGACCCTTCATGTTACAAATAGGCTGCATCCAGCAACTGCCACTCTTTTAAATGCATCTCTGTAACTGGGGAACAGGGCATGTTTTGACCCAGCTGAAATATGTCATATGCCATCTAAACTAACCCCCCAGCAGCCTGTACACGCTTGAGTTGTGTGGCTTTTTCCAGTGGCCCATCCAGGGCCTCATTGTGGGAGACGTGATGGGTGTTGACAGCAGGGACCTGGGGCTGGGGCTTACATAAGGCAGCCTGTGTTTTTATCAGTAGTGCAAGTGGTGTGTACATTAGACAGCTGGTGTGCTGTGGGACTGGATTCTGCATGGTGGGGCCTCATTGGGGTTAACTCCTGCATGGTGGGCCCTGCTCCTGCATGGTAGGCCTCACTGGTTGTCTCTCCTGCATGATGTGCACCGCTCCTGCATGGTGGGCCTCACTGGTTGTCTCTCCTGCATAATGGGCACCGCTCCTGCATGGTAGGCCTCACTGGTTGTCTCTCCTGCATGATGGGCACCGCTCCTGCATGGTAGGCCTCACTGGTTGTCTCACCTGCATGATGGGCCCCACTCCTGCATGGTAGGCCTCACTGGTTGTCTCTCCTGCATGATGGGCCCCACTCCTGCATGGTAGGCCTCACTGGTTGTCTCACCTGCATGATGGGCCCCACTCCTGCATGGTAGGCCTCTCTGGTAATCTCTCCTGCCTCACTGGTACTCTTTGCTGTATGGTGGGCTATAGGATGTGTTCCTGCATGGTGGGCCTTACTGGTACTCATTCCTACATGGTGGGCCTCACTCCTGCATGGTAGGCATCACTGGAGTTCACTCCTGCATGGTGGGCCTCACTGTGGTTCAGTCCTGCATGCTGGGCCTCACTGGGATTCATTCTTGTATGGTGGGATGTAGGATGTGTTCCTGCATGGTGGGCCTCGCTGGTACTGTGTGGTGGCTCTCTCTCCTGCATGGTGGCTCTCTCTCCTGCATGGTGGGCCCTCCACACAGATACATGCTCGGTCACATCCCACTGTCCACATTACACATATGGATGTGTGAGGGAGCAGAGAGCATGGTAGAGGAGAGGAGAGGAGAGGAAAGGAGGGAAGGCTAAATGAATCAGAATCTTAAAATGACAAAAGAGAGGAGGGTACAGGAGAGAGGTGGATGAGGAGGGACTGTGAGAGGCGAGAAAAGGGCAGGAGTGGAGAGGAGATGAGAGGAGATGAGAGAAGAGGAGAGGGAAAGAGAGAAGAAGGAAAGAGAGGAAAAGGCTGATGGAGGAATGAAAGAATAACATAAGACAGGAGATGGGTTGAAGAATGCTAAGAGTGAGGGAGTGACCAGGACAGCAGAGGAGTAAGAATAGACAGACCAAGTAAGAAAGAGGAGAAGGAGAGGTTTAGAGAGACACAAAGGTAATTAGTGGAAAGAGAAAACAATAGTACACAAAGGTAATTAAGGGGGGGGGGGGAGGCCAGTGGAAGAAGAGAAAGTTCATAGAGAGGAGAGGGGTGAAAGAGAGAAGGCATGTAAGGAGAGAAGAGCGCGTAATCACACTCTTGATCTCATCCTCACCGATGCACACATCTCACGTCACACGTGCCACCCCTACAGTACACAGGCCAGCAAGCAGGAGGAAACAGAGAGTACGGGAGGGGAGGAGGATGAAGAGAGAGGAGAGGAGAGGAGAGGGGAGGTGGAAAAGAGAGAGAATATGTCTGTGAAGATTCACAATTATCCAGGTCATGGTAGTTAAAACAGTTGTAAAGTGTACTGGAGTTGTAAACTGTAAGTTGCAAGCAACTGGACTTGTTTTGGAGCTAGAGGAAGTTTCACCTTTCATCTGAAAGGCTTCCTCGGTTGTGACCTGATGATGGAGAACCAGGAGATATATCTCTGGACCACTGGAGGTGGAGCTGTGAGCTGAAGACCACACCCCTCATCATGTGACAAAAGGGAGAGAGAAAGAGATGAGTTGGAGGAGGTGGAGGAGGGGGGTAGAGGAGAGGAGAGGGAAGGAGAGGGGTGTTGGAGGGGAGAGAGAAAGAGATGAGCTGGAGGAGGTGGAGGAGGGGGGGTAGAGGAGAGGATAGGAGAGGGGAGGTGGAGGAGCGGGGTAGAGGGGAGGAGAGGGGAGGTGGAGGACAGAGAGAGAAAGAGATGAGCTGGAGGAGGTGGAGGAGGGGGGTAGAGGAGAGGAGAGGGAAGGAGAGGGCTGTTGGAGGGGAGAGAGAAAGAGATGAGCAGGAGGAGGTGGAGGAGGGGGGTAGAGGAGAGGAGAGGAGAGGAGAGGAGAGGGGAGGTGGAAGACAGAGAGAGAAAGAGATGAGAAGGAGGAGGTTGAGGAGGGGGGTAAAGGAGAGGAGAGGAGAGGAGAGGAGAGGAAAAATGGAAGGAGAGGGAAAGATATGACAAGGAGGATGTGGAGGAGGGGGGTAAAGGGGAGGAGAGTAGGGTTGTGCCATTAGACGATATCATCGTCCATCGTCATCGTCAACCCAACATCGCGATGGATGGTAACCATCGCGATGACACGCCCCTTTTTGTCAGACGCGTGCTCTAACTTTATTTATGCCTCACTGACCCAAAGATTTAGCAGGGATTGCAGATAAATGATCAAATCACCAATGTTATTCTATTCTTATAGAATATAGCATATAGAATTAGCAAGGTCTTATGCATCGGGAAGCTTATTTTAACATCAGCAAACGCATCAAATTTACAGACGCATCGACAAGGCGAAGTAGTGCCCTTCTTGCCAACCAACTCCTGCGTCATGGTAGGCCAGCTGTTTTAATGAAATGAGCCTTTCTAACAGAATGGAAGCTTTTAACAGTTAATTCGAAGGGAATGGAATGACGGCTCATTATCACGGGCAGCGCCAAAGCCTGGGAAGAATTAGATGAGTTTAAAAGGAAATATCGTTTTTTAAATATATTACCAATTAAATTTATTAGTAGATTATTATGTTATAATGCATATTAAATAATATGATGCTTACATTGTCAGGGCACAAGGTATTGAAATGTAATTTTTTTTTTTGCTCACCTCCCCCCCACCCCCGCCCGACGATATCATCATCCATCGTGATGTTTTACAGTGAACATCGCCATCAGCCACTTATGGCAACATCGTCCAACCCTAGAGGAGAGGAGAGGGGAGGTGGAAGGAGAGGGAAAGATATGACAAGGAGGAGGTGGAGGAGGAGGGTAGAGGAGTGTGGTGGGCAAAGGAGGAAGAGGAAGAGGAGCTGGAGAGGGAGAATCAGCAAACACAGGGTGTGCTCATAAATTCAGCCTGCCACTCTGAAAGTACAGTTACGCTCAGAGTAAACGGTTTTGTTTACAAAAGTGGAGCTCTCAAATATCCCAGAAGATAAATGTGTGCTTTTATGTTTTATTCAGATGTGAGTCACCTGTGATAAATATAATGTACATTGGACTGCAAAAAGTGATACCGTTATACTGTTGCGAGACTAATAAAATCAAATAGCATCTGTCATACAGCTAGATAAACGAGTGATACAACCAGTTAGTTGACGTCAGACTCTGCTGCTTTGCTGGAGTATGAATGCCCTGAATGCTCTTGGACTGTGACACTCTGAATAAACGAACGATAATTTCATAATCACTCTGAATTTACGAACAGTTTAAAAGTGCCAGAATGCGCTCTGAGCACTGGGAGTGGCCATTTATGAATGCACCCACAGCAGCAGGTTCAGCAGGAGGAGCAGAGGGAGGAGAGGAGAGAAGGAGGTAAAAGGAGGAGAAAGAGGAGTAACAGGAGGAGTAAGGGGAGGAGAGGAGGAGGAGAAAGAGGAGTAAGGGGAGGAGAGGAGGAGGAGAAAGAGGAGTAAGGGGAGGAGAGGAGGAGGAGAAAGAGGAGTAAGGGGAGGAGAGGAGGAGGAGAAAGAGGAGTAAGGGGAGGAGTAAGGGGAGGAGAGGAGGAGGAGAAAGAGGAGTAACAGGAGGAGTAAGGGGAGGAGAGGAGGAGGAGAAAGAGGAGTAAGGGGAGGAGAGGAGGAGGAGAAAGAGGAGTAAGGGGAGGAGAGGAGGAGGAGAAAGAGGAGTAAGGGGAGGAGAGGAGGAGGAGAAAGAGGAGTAACAGGAGGAGTAAGGGGAGGAGAGGAGGAGGTAAAAGGAGGAGAAAGAGGAGTAACAGGAGGAGTAAGGGGAGGAGAGGAGGAGGAGAAAGAGGAGTAAGGGGAGGAGAGGAGGAGGAGGAGAAAGAGGAGTAACAGGAGGAGTAAGGGGAGGAGAGGAGGAGGTAAAAGGAGGAGAAAGAGGAGTAACAGGAGGAGTAAGGGGAGGAGAGGAGGAGGTAAAAGAGGAGTAAGGGGAGGAGAGGAGGAGGTAAAAGGGAGGAGAAAGAGGAGTAACAGGAGGAGTAAGGGGAATGTGGGCAGGAGGATGAGGAAGGTCAGGTGGATTAAAAGCAGGAGGAAGAGGGGAAAGAGCAGGAGGAAGAGGAGGAGGAGAAGACAGGAAAGGGGAAGGGAGGTGGATTAAAGGCAGGAGGAAGAGGAGGTGGAGCAGGAGGAGGAGGAGGAGAGGGGAGAGGAGAGGAGGGGAGGAGGAGAAAGATAAGGAGAAGAAGAGGAGGAGAGGGGAGGGGAGGTGGATTAAAGGCAGGAGGAGGAGGAAGTGGAGCAGGAGGAGGAGAGGAGAGGAGGGGAGAAGAGAGGGGAGAAGAGAGGGGAGGGGAGGTGGATTAAGGGCAGGAGGAAGAGGAGGAGAGGGGAGAGGAGGAGAGGAGAGGGGAGGGGAGGTGGATTAAAGGCAGGAGGAAGAGGAGGAGGAGGATGTCAGAGATGGGCTAGGTGATGTCAGGAAGGGAGGAGCATGGAAGAGAAAGAACATCCTATGCTGTTCTTTATTCCTCTGTCTGTTTTTGTCCCTCTGTCTCCCATTCTCTCCATCCCCCTCTCCCTCTTTGCATATATCTCACTATCCACCTCTCCCTCTTTGTATAAATCTCTCTATCCACCTCTCCCTCTCTGTGTAAAGGCCCTTGTTATGACCCTGTATATATTTCATTCTTTTTTTTCTTTTTTTTACAATGGTCTTCACTTGACACTTTGTCAATGTCAATGCCAATGTCAGTGTGTTTACGAAAGCACTTTACAGCCAACAGCAGTTGACCAGAGTGCTGTAAAACAAAACAAAATCAAAAACAGAAACACAGAGAAAGGGGGGGGGGGGGTACAATATACAAAAAAGAATAGATAACTTTAATAGATAACTTGCTGTCTAATTTTGTTGGACGGGCAACTGTTCAGTGACGATAAAGGTCTTGTGTGTAATGTGTGTTTTTAATGTCTGTGTGTGTGTGTGTGTGTGTGTGTATGTAATGTTTGTGTGTGTGTTGAATCTTGAATGTTGACTGTGCAGTGCGGGTGAGCCAGGCGGTGTGTGTGGAGGGCCTGTCGGACACGGAGGCCGTGCTGGGCCACCCCATGAAGCTCACCTGCATCTCCTGCCTTAAGAGGGAGGACATCAGGGCCATCACGCGGGTCACATGGTACTACGAGCCCCGGGATGACCAGTCCATTCCTGTGAGTGTACATGTAATGTAATGTAAATGTGTGTGTGTGTGTGTGTGTGTGTGTGTGTGTGTGTGTGTGTGTGTGTGTGTGTGTGCCTGTGTGTCGCTCGTCTTCTGGTACTACACACCCCAGGATAACCAGCCCATTCCTGTGTGTGTGTGTGTGTGTGTGTGTGTAGATCTATAAGTATGTGGATGGGCCCAGGAGAGCTGGTTTAAGGGCCGTCTGCAGTGGGAGGGCAGTAAGGATCTGCTGGACCAACGTCACACTCAACGTATGTGTGTGTGTGTGTGTGTGTGTGTGTGTGTGCGTGTAGATCTATGAGTATGTGGATGGGCCCAGGGAGCTGGAGAGCTGGTTTAAGGGCCGCCTGCAGTGGGAGGGCAGTAAGGATCTGCAGGACTTGTCACTCCGCATCACCAACATCACACTCAACGACTCGGGCGTCTACGTGTGTGAGGTGTTCCGCCAGTTTGAGTTCGACTTCTTCACGCCCTCCATCGCCAACCGCAGGGTCATCCAGCTGGAGGTCAAGAAGGAGGGTAAGAGTAAGCATCCACACACACACACACACACACACACACACACACACACACACATGTATGTAAGAGGAACAGAGGCACTATGGCAAGATGAATGCATGTATTCTGATATCATGGCATAATGCACACACACACACGTGTGAAGGGCCGATGATGGACACAGATGTAAGAAAGACCAACAACACACAAAGACACGTTTAAAGGACCAAATACACACTCGTATGTATGAAGGACTGACCACACACACGTGTACGTACTGTATCAAGGGCTGACGACACACACATATAACGGACCAACCACACACACACACACACTAATACTCACTTATACTCATACACGTGAAATATGTGTGTTAGTCACTGGGTGTGTACTCTGTTGTGTAGTGTGTGTGTTGGCTTCCAGGTACGTATTCTGATCTGTTTAATGTGTGTGTTAGCTTAAATCTGTATTTGGCTGTGTGATGTGTGATGTTACAGTAACTATGTGTATTTGGCTATGTGATGTGTGTGTGTGTGGGATGTTGCAGTAACTGTCTGTATTTGGCTGTGTGATGTGTGTGTGTGTGTGTGTGTGTGTGTGTGATGTTGCAGTAACTGTGTGTATTTGGCTGTGTGATGTGTGTGTGTGTGTGATGTTGCAGTAACTGTGTGTATTTGGCTGTGTGATGTGTGTGTGTGTGTGTGTGTGTGTGTGTGATGTTGCAGTAACTGTGTGTATTTGGCTGTGTGATGTGTGTGTGTGTGTGTGATGTTGCAGTAACTATGTGTATTTGGCTGTGTGATGTGTGTGTGTGATGTTGCAGTAACTGTGTGTATTTGGCTGTGTGATGTGTGTGTGTGTGTGCGATGTTGCAGTAACTGTGTGTATTTGGCTGTGTGATGTGTGTGTGTGTGTGTGAAGTTGCAGTAACTGTGTGTATTTAGCTGTGTGATGTGTGTGTGTGTGTGTGATGTTGCAGTAACTGTGTGCATTTGGCTGTGTGGTGTGTGTGTGTGTGTGTGTGTGTGTGTGTGTGTGTGATGTTGCAGTAACTGTGTGTATTTAGCTGTGTGATGTGTGTGTGTGTGTGTGTGATGTTGCAGTAACTGTGTGCATTTGGCTGTGTGATGTGTGTGTGTGTGTGTGATGTTGCAGTAACTGTGTGTATTTAGCTGTGTGATGTGTGTGTGTGATGTTGCAGTAACTGTGTGTATTTGGCTGTGTGATTGTGTGTGTGTGTGTGTGATGTTGCAGTAACTGTGTGTATTTGGCTGTGTGATGTGTGTGTGTGTGATGTTACAGTAACTATGTGTATTTGGCTGTGTGATGTGTGTGTGTGTGTAACTGTGTGTTTTGTCTTCTGTCCTCCTGCGCGCTGGCGTTGCAGGGGGTCTTAAGTGTGCTGGGAGGGCGCTAAGCTAATCGGCTAGCGTAGTTCTGGGTGCTCAGGGGTAAAGTATGCTGTCTGACCCGTCACTCTCTCCTCACTGGATGCCTGACCAAAGATGGTAGATAAGCCAAGATACCACTTGGTAGTTAATGTCTATGGAAGCAAAGTGGGGATCGGTTCCGGGCTGCATGCAGGGACGTGTCGATGACGCATGACTGACGTTTCTACGCCTTGTGGCCTTATGGTTGGTCCTCGCACGAGGGGCACTGCAGACTGTATTAAGGGGGATTTGTGCCCCCCACCCTCATGTGATCGTGGTTCCAGGAAGTGGCTCGTCATGACAGATCTTGAGATGTCTACCATCTTTGGCGTGACTGCCCGACACCAGACGTGTCTCCCGCGGGCAAATATACTCCACCACTCCGACAGTATATTTGCTTCCCATGCATCCTCTATCTGTGTGCGTCCTGCAGAGCTGGACAAACCGACTTCAGAAAGTAAAAAGTCCTGCCATGTATTCCTTCTGTGTGTGCTCCGAACACAGGGGATTCCACTAATGAGCTGACCTGCCTGGCTGAGAAAAGTTGTGCTAATTAGAGTCAGTTGGTTCAGGGAATTGGCGGGAGCAAATATGTGGCAGGACTTTTACTTTCTGAACCCCGGAATGGGATGGCATACTGCACTCCAGGAGCCACAGATAGATGCCTGTTCTAGAGGTGTGAACCTTCACTCATCTTACGATTCGATTTGATTACGATTATCAAGCTAGCGATTCGATTCGATATCTCGATGCATCACGATTC
>CM050203.1:12132500-12140000 GCA_027475355.1 Coilia nasus | reverse complement strand
TGACTGACAGCTAAAGATAAAACCAAAAGTGTTATTGTGCGCTTGTAAAGCATTTTGTTCACACACATAAGAGTACACACACTGAAGGAGAGAAAGATAGAGGGGGGGGGGGGGGCACACACTGAAGGAGAGAAAGATAGAGGGGGAGGGAGAGACATAAAAAGAGAGAGAGGAAGAGTAGATGAAGGAGGAGGAATGAGAAGAGGGAGGAGGGGGGGGGCAGAGTGGGAGAAAAGTTTTTCAGTGTACTCTCTCTGATGGTCTGAGTGTGTGTTATCCTTTTTGTGGTGTGTGTGTGTGTGTGTGTGTGTATTTATGTGTGTGTGTGTGTGTGTATTTATGTGTGTGTGTGTGTATTTATGTGCGTGTTATCCTTTTTGTGGTGTGTGTGTGTGTTTGTGTGTGTGTGTATTTATGTGCGTGTTATCCTTTTTGTGGTGTGTGTGTGTGTGTGTGTGTGTGTGTGTGTGTGTGTGTGTGTGTGTGTCTTCCCTCGGATGGTTTGTGTCAGTGTGTGGGCATCCCCCTGCTAGTGCATGCGTGTGTGTGCGTCGTCCCTCTGCTGGTGTGTTTGTGTGTATGTGTGTGTGTGTCGTCCCTCTGATGGTGTGTTTGTGTGTGTGTGTCGTCCCTCTGATGGTGGAAGTGTGTGCTCTACCCCTGATGTTGTTTATGTGTGTGTGTGTGTGTGTGTGTGTGTGGTCCCTCTGCTAGTGTGTTTGTGTGTGTGTGTGTGTGTGTGTGTCGTCCCTCTGATGGTGAAAGTGTGTGCTCTACCCCTGATGTTGTGTGTGTGTGTGTGTGTGTGTGTGTGTGTGTGTGTGGTCCCTCTGGTAGTGTGTTTGTGTGTGTGTGTGTGTGTCGTCCCTCTGATGGTGAAATTGTGTGCTTTACCCCTTGATGTTGTGTGTGTGTGTGTGTGTGTGGTCCCTCTGCTAGTGTGTTTGTGTGTGTATCTGTCTGCTGATCTGCTTAATGCTAGTGTGTGCAGACCACAACAAAGGGATTGGACATGGCTATGCTTAATGTGATTCCGCCAGATTAGCACAGATTAGTGTTAGCGGGAGGTAGCAATCCCAATCTAGCAGAGAGCAGACAGACTACGGAGTCATTTCAGCCTGTTTAAGTCTCAGCCCCCCTGTGCATACCCAGTTTGGATATATGTGTGTGTGTGTGTGTGCGTGTGTGTGTGTGTTTGCCTTGCCTGCTTCAGAAGATAGGGCTGCTTGCCGTGTGAGTTCGCCTGCTCTGTGGTATCTGTTGATATCATGTGGGTAAAAAGCACAGTCCTTAGGCACAAACACTACACCAACCAGAAAGCTAGGCACCATCAGAAAGCTACACACACACACACACACACACACACACACACACACACACACACACACACACACACACACACACACACACACACACACACACACACACACACACACACAAACACTACACCAACTTGCGTCAGAAGGTACACACCATCAGAGAGCTACCCCCTCCCCACACACACACACACACACACACAAACAAAACTGCATCAGAAGAAGACACCCCAAAAAAGCTATCTAGTCCACACACACACAAACACATGCACACACACACACATAAACACACACACACACACAAATACACACACACACACAAATACACACACACAGCAAACTATCTACTCTACACACACACACACACACACACACACACACACACACACACACACACACACACACACACACACACACAAAGCCACACACACAGAAATATGCCTGCTCATACCTTGCACACAGACTCTGCTGTAGGCTGGAATGGGGTTACTAACCCTTAGCTACAGTATGTACTGCTAGCACATATGGTTGACTAGTGTGGTAGCTATCAGCACAGGGTGAGACCCTGTTTACATCTGATAATCTGATGTAGATCTGGAGATTCTCTAGGCTGGAGTCTCAAACTGCAAACTGCTCTCTGGGATTCTATCTTCGTGTACCTCTTGTGCCAGGTGTTAATAATAATAATAATAATAATAATAATAATAATAATAATAATAATAATAATAACAATAATAATAACAATAATAATAATAATAATAATGATAATGATAATGATAATGATAATGATAATGATAATGATAATAATAATAATAATAGTAGTAGTAGTAGTAGTAGTAGTAATAATAGTAATAATAATAATCTTTACTTGTATAGCACAATTCATACAAGATGCAGCTCAAAGTGCTTCACAGTTTGGCAAGAAAAACACAAGACAACTTTTTTTGCAGTCCAGTGGGGCTGGAGCGGAAGAACACAATTACGCAATGACGTAATAATGCAATGACGCAATGACTCTGATGACGGGGTGTTGTTTGCCTCAGGGCCGGATCAGGGCCACGCACAGGTGAGATGAGGCCTAGAATGCGGCCAGGTGTGTTCTGATCTCAGATGCGTCTGCGCCTCTTCTGTGAATTGCGTGCCTGTCTGGACTGTCATCACCAGCAGCCTCCGTAACCAGAATGTTTCCTCAGTGTTGCATCATGGGGGTATGCGTGTGTTTTTGTGTTGTGTTGACGCTCTGTGAGTCTCTCAGACGCAACACTAACCCCCCTTTAGAGGCAGGAAGAGCCATGCTCCTGTTGCAGGTCTAGTGCTGCTTGGTGTTCTCCTGTAAGCCTCCAGCTTTGGAGAGGTGGGTTCACTCATCCATGGCTTATTTTAACTGGCCCATAATGTGGGTGCTGCTGGAACATACAATCTGGAAAATGTTTAAGTGCACAGCTAACATGAGCTCAGACAGACAGACAGACAGAGAGAGAGAGAGATGTAGAGAGAAAGGGAGAAATACACAGAGAGAGAGAAACATAAGCCCAGCTTGTAGAAAGAGAGAACAACATGTGTACAGAGAGTTAGACAGACAGACAGACAGACTGAGAAAGAGGGAGAGGCATGTATAGAGAGAGAGAGGGAGAGATAGACAGACAGACAGACAGACTGAGAAAGAGGGAGAGGCATGTATAGAGAGAGAGAGGGAGAGATAGACAGACAGACAGACAGACTGAGAAAGAGGGAGAGGCATGTATAGAGAGAGAGAGGGAGAGATAGACAGACAGACAGACAGACTGAGAAAGAGGGAGAGGCATGTATAGAGAGAGAGAGGGAGAGATAGACAGACTGAGAGAAGTTGAGAAAGACTGAGAGAGAGTCAAACATGAGTACTGACGGCAGAGTGTAAGAACATACTGTAAGTGATTGTTAAGTTTACAGTGTGTTTACAAAGAACACAAAGTACTTGTGCATGTAGGAAGAGCACCTTAGGGAGAAACTATAGCTATTACACCTACCCCTACACTATCTATAATCAAGTAAATAGTTCAGGCTGTTAGTCCCTACTCCCAGGTGTAACACGCACAACTGGCCGCTGACTACAGCAATTCACGCAACCTCATGTGAGCTGTACAGGACAGAGCAGCTGAGGGGATGTCCAACTGGAGCCGTACAGACAGATGCTCAACAAGGGTTAACCTGAACCAGCCGGCTACCGTTACAGTGACTGGGGCTGCTGGGGCCGTTTACATGATCCACTCAGCAGCACCTACCTATCGCTTTCCCCCATGGCTTTCACCATGCCACCAACACTATCTATAGTCAAGTAAATAGTTCAGGCTGTTAGTCCCTACTCCCAGGTGTAACACGCACAACTGGCCGCTGACTACAGCTATTCACGCAACCTCATGTGAGCTGTACAGGACAGAGCAGCTGAGGGGATGGCCAACTGGAGCCGTACAGACAGATGCTCAACAAGGGTTAACCTGAACCAGCCGGCTACCGTTACAGTGACTGGGGCTGCTGGGGCCGTTTACATGATGTAAGAACATACTGTAAGTGATTGTTAAGTTTACAGTGTGTAAGAACATACTGTAAGTGATTGTTAAGTTTTTTTCCTCTGCTAAATGGCTCTGGATGTACATAGAGAGTTTTAAATAAGCATCAGTCTCCAATGTATTTTCGGAATGAGAGTTAGAGAAATTAATACAAATGGCTTATTTAGATTAAAAAATACATTTCACACTTCATATTTTCATTTTCATTTGGTGTAAATAATAGTAAGTGTGTGTGTGTGTGTGTGTGAGAGAGAGAGAGAGAGAGAGAGAGAGAGAGAGAGAGAGAGAGAGAGAGAGAGAGAGAGAGAGAGAGAGAGAGAGAGAGAGAGAGAGAGAGAGAGAGAGAGAGAGAGAGAGAGAGAGAGAGAGAGAGAGAGAGAGAGAGAGAGATGTGTGGATTTTGTTATGGTCTCAGTGACAGGTAAGCACATGCAGGTAAGATTGTAACATTGTTGTTTCCAAAATATAAATAAATGAAAAGAAATAATGTAATAATAATACTAAACACCGTGTACAGTAATGTAATAATACTAAACACAATGAATAAGTTTAACTACACAATAAACTTAAGGAAATATGTTTAAAAACAAACACAAAGAACAGGCTAGATGGAGCAACTTGCCAGCATCCCCGTACCCTAGTAACAGACGATCATGGCATGAATTTTTTCATCCACCATTCACTTGCATTTACCCTTGGACTGTATGTCCATGCTAACATATCATGCTAACAGTACAGTAAATATCAAATGCCTTTAATGACATCTTAAGTCTCCTGAAGCTTGTTCTGTAAAAAAAAGCCTGTATTGAAAAAGTAAATCTAACAAAGTGTTGCTGTGTTACAGTAGCAGTATCAGCACTGTAGTGCAGTGGGATAAAAGGAGACCGGCTAGCCCGGTGTCGGAGCCGGTACCTGCACCAGTTACCCTGGCAACTGAAGTCGTGCACATGAATGGCCCACGTTCATACCATTATGCGAGCCCATGACGTGTCATCAACAGAGGGCGTTGCTTCACACCAAAAAAAAATGTTGTCACAGTTTGCGTAGAAAAACCAAATTTTGCTAGGTGCCTATCGGGAACCCAATTTTTCGGTTCCTGAACGCTCTGATTTGCGGTGTGAACATGTCAAGTTCATGTCAACCAGTTTGAGATTAGGTGCAGGACAGCACGGCACAGTTGTCTGTCAATCTGAAAGCATTCTGAGTGTGTGTGTGTTTGTGTGTGTGTGTGTGTATCAGGTTGGCCCTGATGCCTGATGTGCTTGCCACTGGGGCTATGTATTGGGGCTGGGGCTGGACTGTTTGATCAGGCCTCCTCCTCTTCAGCAGAACATCACTCTGGCCCACACAAGCTGTGCATGTGTGTGTGCAAGTGTGTGTGTAAGTGTGTGTGTGGACATGCTTGCCGCAGGAGCAGTGTGTGTTTGATTCCTGTTTGTAAGTGTTGTAAGTGTGTGCAAGTTGTTTTTATTACGCATAACACTCTTTGGCAGAATCACGCTGAGTCCACTTAGCAGAAGGGGTTACTTAGCTCTGACAGGGAGAAAGATCTCTGGTCTTGCTGAGGTTTAATACCCCCCCGTAGCTGCCCTGGATGATGCCCTGGCACCTTACACTGAATGAGGGCCCTGAATGATGCCCTGGCACCTTACTCTGAATGGAAGCCCTGAATGAGCGGCCTGGGACGCTGCCGCTGCCGCTGCCCTGTCCTGGCATGATGCCACTCCCCAGCTGGCACTGAGTTGTTGAAGACATTAATATAAGACAATAATAAGACAGATTAATAGCCTCTTATAGAACCAGTGATGTGTGTTTTAAGAACTCAGCACAGTGTGTGTGTGTGTGTGTGTGTGTGTGTGTGTGTGTGTTCCATTATGATATGTGGCTGCCCTGAGAGCCCCTGGCACATTCCAAGCATAAATCCAAACGGCTCTTGGAGATCCTGGCATACTCCGGGCACACACCCCTAGGTTCTGCCTCTGGCCTCGGTCAGAGTAGAGCTTCCTCTCAGTGCGCTTGGTCTGATCCACTTGAGCTGATCCACAGAATCCGGTCCGGTTCAGTCCCCTCTGCTCTGTGCCCCTGGCCTGGCCTGCTCCTCTCTGATCCTGCTGCAGGGATTGGCAGGCCCGGAGCGAGGATGGAGAAGAGGATTATGAGAGCAGTCAGCCGTGTGATCGATTTTCTGCTCAATCAGCTTTCAGGGCTCAGGCTCAGCAGCACTCACTGCCCCCCCACGCCCCCACCCCCCCACCTCACCCCATCCCAGCACCCAAACCATCCCAACCCTCTTACGCTGTGTGTCTGTGTGTCGTGTTATATTGGGGTGCCAGTAAATCTGTGTGTTGTATCATATTGGGGTGTTATTGTCAGTGTGTTGTGAGATATTGAGGTGTCACTGAATCTGTGTGCTGGGTCGCATTGGGGTGTTATTGTCGGTGTGTTGTGTGATATTGAGGTGCTAGTGAGTCTCTGTGTTGTGTAATATTGAGGGGTTAGTGAGTCTGTGTATTGTGTGATATTGGGGTGTTAGTGAGTCTGTGTGTTGTGTGATATTGGGGTGTTATTGTCAGTGTGTTGTGTGATATTGGGGTGTCAGTGAGTCTGTGTGTGGTGTTATATTGGGGTGTCAGTGAGTCTGTGTGTTGTGTAATATTGGGGTGTCAGTGAGTCTGTGTGTTGTGTGATACTGGGGTGTTATTGTCTGTGTGTTGTGTTATATTGGGGTGTTATTGTCTGTGTGTTGTGTTATATTGGGGTGTTAGTGAGTCTCTGTGTTGTGTTATATCTGGGTGTCAGTGAGTCTTTGTGTTGTGTGATATTGAGGTGCTAGTGAGTCTGTGTGTTGTGTTATATTGGGATGTTATTGTCTGTGTGTTGTGTTATATTGGGGTGTTATTGTCTGTGTGTTGTGTTATATTGGGATGTTATTGTCTGTGTGTTGTGTTATATTGGGGTGTTATTGTCTGTGTGTTGTGTTACATATCGGGGTGTCAGTGAGTCTGTGTGTTGTGTTATATTGGGAATAGTGAGTCTATGTTTCTTGTCATATTGCGATGTTAATGAGTCTGTCTGTTGTGTTACATAGGGCTGTCAGTGAGTCTGTGTGTCGTGTGATATTGGGGTGTCAGTGAGTCTGTATTTTGTGTCATATTGCAATCTTAGTGAGTCTGTGTATTATGTGATATTGGGGTGTCAGCGACTGTGTGTTGTGTGATATTGGGGTGTCAGTTTGTGTGTGTGTTGTGTGATATTGGGCTGTCAGCAACTGTGTGTTGTGTGATATTGGGGTGTCAGTTTGTCTGTGTGTTGTGTGATATTGGGGTGTCAGCGCCTCTGTGTTGTGTGATATTGGGGTGTCAGCAACTGTGTGTTGTGTGATATTGGGGTGTCAGCGACTGCGTGTTGTGTGATATTGGGGTGTCAGTGTGTCTATGCGTGTGTGATACTGGGGTGTCAGCGACTATGCGTTGTGTTGTATAGGAGTGTGTTGAAGCCCGTGTTGTGTTCTGTTTCATGTGAAGATGTAGAGTGTTGCTTCATGTGTAGATGTAGAGTGTTGCTTCATGTGTAGATGTAGAGTGTTGCTTCATGTGGAGATGTAGAGTGTTGCTTCATGTGGAGATGTAGAGTGTTGC
>CM050203.1:12097500-12102500 GCA_027475355.1 Coilia nasus | reverse complement strand
AGTAAGTTAGACAAGTCATTATAAAGGAGGTGGCGGCCGCTGATTGGTTGGAGACTGCGCCCGTCCCAGCCGCTGTCATCTTCCTGGCAGAACTTTCACAGGCTATCATTTCTGCTTTTGACTTAATTCTGAGCCCAGCCAGTGTAGCCTGTCAAAAGGAAAAAAGTACGATTCTAGAACACAAATTGAACATAACGTATCCAGTGTAGCCCTAGGGTTAGTGTCTGACAGAACACGGATATTACTGTCTGATAAAGAACAGTTATTATCGTCTAGCAGAACACACTTATTACTATGTCATAGAACATGGTTATTATTGTCATTAGTGTCTAACAGAACATAGTTATTACCATCTAATAGAACACACTTATTACTATGTCATAGAATACAGCTACTGTATTACTATCATTAGTGTCTAACTAACAGAACACAGTTATTACCGTCTAATAGAACACACTTATTACTATGTCATAGAATGCAGCTATTACTATCATTAGTGTCTGCCAGAATACAGGTATTACCGGGTGTTTGAGTGTTATTGGTGTGTGAGTGTTGGACCCTGGAGCAGTGTGTTATTGCCCTCAGGTGTGTGGCTTGTTAAGGACTGTGGTAATGGCTAAGCAGCAAGTAGGACTGTGGTAGTAGACAGGGGCAGTCATGGGCTAGTGATTAAGGAGTTGGACTTGCAACCAAAAGGCTGCAGGTAAAATTCCCCACACTGGGGTGAGTGAATGACCAGTGCCCTCCTCCATCCTCCCCTGTGATTGAGGTGCCCTGAGCACGCATGGCACCGTCCCCCTGGGTATGGTTGTCATGGCTGCATCCTGCTCACACATATGATGGGTGAAATGCAGAGGTTAAATTCTGTTGTGTGCACTGCGTGCTGTGTGATCACAATGACAAGTGGGAATCTCTTTCACTTTCACTTACACGCACACACACAGTTTGTGTCTCACACACACACACACACACACACACACACACACACACACACACACACACACACACACACACACACACACACACACACACACACACACAGCTGCAGGGATACAACAGAATGAACAGAGCAATGAGAGTCAGAAAGAAAATTATTCCAAATTGCACAGCACCATCATGAGAAGTTCATTCACCCACATGCAGAGGTATTCAGTCTGACTGTCTGCATAAGTCTGTGTGTGTGTGTGTGTGTTTTTGTGTGTGTGTATTTGTGTTCATCTATGTGTGTGTGTGTGTGTGATTTATAACCATCTTACTTTCCTGTAGTGAAGGGGTCGATCAGCCTCCAGGTGGGGAGCGACTAGTTATCTAGCCCTCTTCTGCGTGTGTGTGCGTGTGTGTGTGCGTGTGTGCACGTGTGTGTACGCGCAAAGTGTGCAGGTATGTGTGCATGTGCATGTGTGCACGGCATGTGCGCAGGGGATGTGTGTGTGTGGTGTGTGTGTGTGTGTGTGTGTGTATGTGTGTGTGTGTGTGTGTGTGTGTATGCACAGGAGTGGCTGTGTGTGTGTGTGTGTGTGTGTGTGTGTGTGTGTGTGTGTATACGTGCACCAGAGCCACACACTGCTGCCATCCAGGTTTGGTGGGGAACAGGGGCCATATTGGTCTGTAATTCCCCCGAAGGATTATTGATTTAACCACACAAGACGCCAGCTTTAGGAGAGCAGCAATATGAGCTATTATATGTTTCACATCTTCAAACTCGCTCAAGGTCACCACACATGAGCAGGATGTGGCTGCTGTGGCACCCTCATCTTTCCTGAGTCATAACTCAGCACCTGAGGACAGTGCTTGTGAATATGATCTATTATCACGTCACATGCTTTACAGTATTGATCCAGTTCAACCAGAGGAAATGCTGGAGGTTTTTTGTAAGATTTGGATATGTTGTTGAAGTCAAACCTACCTCGTAACTTTTGTTGGGTTTTCGCTTCAAGGACAGTCACTACTTTTGCTTTAAAGACAGTCTGACTACTTCAAAGGAGTAGCCTGAAGCACAATGTTTCCCAGTCATCACTGGCTCTGTTATCCTCTTCTGGTTGTACTAGCTAGGTTAGTAATGGTGCATGTATGTGCACTACAGAGCACCAGGTTGTGTTGTGGACTATATATAATGACACACTGATGAGGCAAGGTGAGGGCTGAAAACACTGGGTTATGTAATCAGTGTGATGATATCTATGATGTACTCCACATCGTGTGCCCTGCATGCAAACAGCATGTTCATAGGTGAAGTTTACATATGCTGCGACCTGTCCTGCATACAATATTCACATGTCATAGGACGTGTCCTGCATGCACAACACACTCCACTTTCATCTCCAAAAGAAACTCTTGAAGGATATCCCGTAATGTACGTCCTAGACTATCACATTGCATGGGACTTGTCCTGCATACAAACCTCATGTCCTGTGTGTCCAGTAGTCCTGTCCTGGCTGCCCAGCATATAGACTGCACACTCAGTGTGGCATAAGCATAACCCTCCTTTCCCTGTAATGCGACAGGGAGCTCTGACACAATAGCATCTGCACCCCCTCCAGCTGCACACACACCCACTGTCTGGTCACTGTCGCCCAGGTGTGCCAGTGTGTCCAACATTGGTACATGGACTGCATTTATATAGCGCATTCCTATACTTGGCAGAATTCCCAAAGCACTTTCCACTGAATGCCTCACATTCACACACCGGTTGCAAAGGCTGCCATGCAAGGATCAGCACACCAGGATGGGGTACAGTGTCTTGCTCAAGGACACTTCGACCTAGCCAGGAGAAAGCAGAATCGAACCAGCAACCCTTCAGTTGCTGAGCAACTTCTCTACCAACTGAGCCACTGTCTCGGCTAGCTGGGTGATTTGTGCATGATTGGCTCTCCTCGTGTGATTGGCTGTGCTGAGTGGGGCTTCTCCTAATTGGCTCAGCATGGGTGGCGCATCACATGATTGGCCGGGGTGAAGTGATTGTGAGGGATGCATGTGCTGTGTTGTGGTGTTGTGAGTGCTGGAAATAGTGAAACAGCATGGAGACAGTCCATTCCCCTTCACACCCAGACAGCATGCATGCACTCCAATTACCCTTCACACACACAGCAGCATACTTCATGAATTACATCTACCCTTCACAAACACACACACACACACACACACACAACAGCGTGTATGCGCTCTATCTACCCTTCATACACACACCACTCTGTATGCACTCAATTTACCCTTCACACACCCAGTGTGTGTAGCAGGGGGTAAATGTAATGCTATTCCCACTAGCGCCCTATTACTAGCGTGAAAAAGGCTGACTGGGATATTTCGCACTTGAGAGACTTTTCAGCATTGCCCTTCTCCACTTCATAATCATGCCACTGAAGCATGCAACAGGGTCATGTCGCACCTTTACACGTGTAGCGTCATTCTTCAGTGGGAAAAGAGTGTGTGCAATAAGGAGAAACAATGTCGTGCATATTTCATATAGGTTGACAGTTTTTGTGCTAGAACTGAAAAGTATATTAAGGGTCATCCTTCAAGAGTTTCTTTTTTTAGATGAAAGTGGAGTGTGTTGTGCTGTGAGTCAATCCCTTATGTTAAAGCCCAAGTAGCTTAATTCTTTGAAATTCTTGCAGCTAAGGTTTTCCCAACGCTTCTAAGAAATATTAAAAATGCCAACTCTAAGTTTAGAGAAGTCTCATGAAGGGATAACTTACAAAGTGGAGCGCCTAATTAAATTACAACGTCAGAATTCAGATGCCACTGCACCAACTGTACAACTTTTGTGCGCAAAGAAAAAGGCCAATCCAATACTATTTCCCACTTTGAAAGAGAGAACCGGAGAGCGCACAGGGGTGGATGTGGACGGAAACGACTCAGGTTTCGTGTGAAAGTCAATTCAAGGTTACACTGTCACCCGAGACGGTGCTAATCGATTTCCTTTCACGGTAGTCGCCGGTGCTCTATCGGTCAAGTCTTCCACAATCCATGTCGTTAAAGCCGACAGACTTTCTTTTGAATGTGTCGTCGCGGTGCGTTTCGTGTCCAAGACTGAAGGTACAAGATGCCGATACAGCACTCTGATTGGCAGGGGAAGAGCATCTGGCTCCCCGCGAGCCTCCTCGCCCCGCCTACACCTCCACTTTTTCGAGCTGCGCGCAGCGAGCTGCCTCAGATGCGCTGTGAGCACCGCGCGCCTCCTTGCGCACCGAACAGCAACGGACAACTGCACAAGTTGGGCAGACGGCTGCTTTTGAATGTAGACGCAGAACGTTTGACTGACAGGTTTAATCGGAGCGTTCTGCTTGCTTCTGTGGTTCCCATGAGCAAAAAGCGGGTATCGGAAAGCTTGGTTTTGTTTCTGAGAAGTCGTACTCTGTGCAAGGAAACCAACTACACGGATGTGACTGCGCCTTTCGCTCAGGAATATACTCTGGACTACTTATAGATGTAACCAAACTTATGGCGTGAAGGTAGGACAATTATCTTTCTCGTCATCTGATCACCCTAAATTAACAGAATAGCTAATTTAACTAAAACCGTGCGGAGTGGTGTGTGTACGTCTGTGTGTGTGTGTTCCTGTGTCACCATCCCTATCCATATGTTCCCGCATTATTTTCCCCCCTATGTAACGTGTTTTTGTGTGTGTGTCCCTGCGTTAGCATGTTTCCCTAGGTGGGTAAGTAATGTGCGCTCAAGGTGCCTGTGCGGTTGTGTGTGTTTCTATAAGTGTGCAGTTAATGTATGCTCAAGGTGTTGTTGTGCTTAGCTTTCCACTGTGTTGATAAAGTTGGATTTCGGCTACTTTAATATCAGCAAGGATTTGATTATTGTGGATGACCTGAACTGTGTGTGTGTGTGTGTGTGTGTATGGCTCCTACTGCACATTCATTGCTCTCCTCCTGACTCAGGCTGTAAATATATACACCAGCATGATAGGCATGCTGAGGTGTGTGTGATTCAGCATCCCTTCCCACACGTGTCTACAAAGTGGTTGTTTGTATGTGTCTGTTTGTGTGCGT
>CM050203.1:12077500-12087500 GCA_027475355.1 Coilia nasus | reverse complement strand
TTCATACAGTACGTGTGTATGGGCCATTGAAGGTGTCACTGACTGTGATGCAGTGCCAGTGCAAGGGGACTAACTGCCCATAAAGGCCTGAGTGGAGTGAGGGAAGTGAGCAGTCCGGTGACAGACTGATGGCTATATATGGCATATGTGCCACTGGGATTTATAATCCTCTGTGTGCTTGTGTGTGTGTGTGTGTGTGTGTGTGTGTGTGTGTGTGTGTGTGTGTGTGTGTGTGTGTGTGTGTGTGTGTGTGTGTGTGTGTGTGTGTGTGTGTGTGTGTGTGTGTGTGATATATTACCATGACATTAATCTCACTTCCTGTGTCTTTTTCAACCTGTCCCTGTCTCTGTCTCTGTCTCTCATTCTCTCTCTCTCTCTCTCATTCTCTCTCTCGCTCTCTCTCTCTCTCTCTCTCTCTCTCTCTCTCTCTCTCTCTCTGTCTCTCTCTCTCTCTTTGTGTGTGTGTGTGTCTTTACATGAAGTAGCTGTCATGTCAGTTGGGTAAGCATTAAAGCAGGTCTGTGTCTCTTGGGGACCACTGGTGCACTCTGGAACAACAACAACAACTCAACACAACACATCAGCTACTGGATACATGCTGAGAACAGGGACATACATACACACACAGGAGACACAGTGTGTGTGTGTGTGTGTGTGTGTGTGTGTGTGTGTGTGTGTGTGTGTGTGTGTGTGTGTGTGTGTGTGTGTGTGTGTGTGTGTGTGTGTGTGAGAGTCATTGCCCAGGCTGTCTTTTGTGGTATGTGTGTGCATTACATTTACTCTGGAACTTCTGTGAGTGTGTGTGTGTGTGCGTGAGTGTGTGTCTGTGTGTGTTGAAGTGTGTACGTTTGTTTATTTGGTGGATATACTTTGAACTCTGCTCTAAGTGCAGTGTGTGAGAGAGCAACAAAGAGAGAGAAAGAAAGTGTTAGTGTCTGTGTGTGTATTATATAGTATCTGTGTACAGTGACTGCTCCTGATCCTAAGTGTGTGTTTGATCATATGGTAGATCTGCACTAAATCCTGTGTGTGTCCGTGTGTGTGTGTGTGTATACGTATGTATGTGTGTGCGTGTGTATGTGTATGTGTGTGTGTGTGTGCGTGCGTGTGTGTCTGTGCATGAGTGTGCGTGTGTGTGTTGTCCAGGGACCCCTCCGTGCCATCCCTCTGACCTCTGATGGACGTGATCATCGAGTACGGCTACAACGAGAGTGCGGTTGACAATGGCACCGGGGACGTTAATGGGACAGGGGGCGCGTGGCCTCCCCGCCAGGAGTACAACTACTACGCCATGCTGCTCACGCTCCTCATCTTCGTCATCGTCTTCGGGAACGTGCTGGTGTGCATGGCCGTGTCGCGCGAGAAGGCGCTGCAGACCACCACCAACTACCTGATCGTCAGCCTTGCCGTGGCAGACCTGCTGGTGGCCACCCTGGTCATGCCCTGGGTCGTCTACCTGGAGGTGAGTCACACACACACACATACACACACACACACACACACACACACACACCTGGCCACCCTGGTCATGCCCTGGGTCGTCTACCTGGAGGTGAGTCTCACACACACACATACACACACACACACACACACACACACACACACACACACCTGGCCACCCTGGTCATGCCCTGGGTCGTCTACCTGGAGGTGAGTCTCACACACACACACACACACACACACACACCTGGCCACTCTGGTCCTGCCCTGGGTCGTCTACCTCAGGGGTTCCCAAACTTTTCAGACCGCGACCCCCAGTTTTAAGCTGCTGACGACCCTTGACCCCCGCAACCATTCTCTGTCACGTGCGCGTGTTCTCCCTCTCTATCGCTCTCTTTCTCTCCCTCTCATAATGTTTCTGTGTTACGCATGCAAGGCAGTAGAGCAAAAACAAAACTGAACACAATCTCTGAACTAGTGTATGTTATTACCAAACTCACGAGCGAAAACAAATAGGCAACACCCCATCATAACGTATATAAAAAATGCTGAGCATATACGGACATATTACAAATAGTACGAACAAAATCCAAATTGTCGCTATTGTTGCTAGTTTCATTAAAGTTTCCCCAATCGTGTGGGCCATTTTTGTCTGCGCAATTAAATATTCCACCTCATATGAAGCTTTATGCGCCTTTGCAGAGATAGTTGTTTGCTTAGTGAGGGGTTTCTTCTGCCCTTGTAACACTGTCTTTTCTGCGAAAAAAGTCACTGGCTTTATCTGTGAAGCTGGGATGTTTGGTCTTCATATGCCTACATAATTTCGCCGGTTTAGACTCTCTTGTGCGAGGACTTCAAAGCATAACGCACGGAGGGTGTGTACCTGATTTATAATAATACACGTGAAAACCCGACGCTGGGACACAGATTTAAACAGTCGGTGATCGCCAGAGGAGAGTCTGCTGATAGCTATGCTAATCGGGCAGGGCAGAGCAATAGAACGACAACAGGTCACACATTTGATGCCCGCTAATGGGAGGGTGACGGTCCTCTGGTTAGCAAACAGGCAATAGCATTATTTTTGGAAATCGTCTCGAGACCCCCCTCCACTGCCCTGCGACCCCTTGGGGGGTCGCGACCCCGACTTTGGGAACCACTGGTCTACCTGGAGGTGCGTCTTATACACATACACACACACACACACACACACACACACACACCTGGCCACTCCGGTCCTGCCCTGGGTCGTCTACCTGGAGGTGAGTCTTATACACACACATAAACACACACACACACACACACACACACACATACACACACCTGGTCACTCTGGTCATGCCCTGGGTCTTCTACCTGGAGGTGAGTCTCATACACACACACACACATACACACACACACACACATACACACACCTGGCCACTCTGGTCATGCCCTGGATTGTCTACCTGGAGGCGAGTCTCTCTCACACACACACACACACACACACACACACACACACACACACACACACACACACACACACACACACACATACACACACCTGGCCACTCTGGTCATGCCCTGGGTCTTCTACCTGGAGGTGAGTCTCATACACACACACACACGCACACACACACACACATACACACACCTCGCCACTCTGGTCACCCCCTGGGTCTTCTACCTGGAGTTGAGTCACTCTCACAAAAACACACACACACACACAGTCACACACACACACACACACACACACACACACACACACACACACACGCACATACCTGCCCGCACGTCTCTCCTCATGCCCTGGGTCATCTACCTGGAAGCTGGATGGGAGACACACACCCCTGCCCACACACACGCAGACGCAGACAGAAGCAGACGCAGACGCAGACAGAAGCAGACGAAGATACTTTTTGCTGGAACCCGTCCGCCATGGGTATGCTGTCAGTTTAATAAAATGTAAGAAATAGTATTTGAGAGTTTGTTTATTTTTCTCTGATCCAGTAACTGTTTATTTGGCACACAAAGACTTAATTGTGTGGAGTTGATCACACCCACCTCGCTGACTACAGCCATATCAGGGCCATATTAGGCCCATATCAGGGCCATGTCAGAGCCAGACAGTGATGGGAAACTTGGAGTGAATTAGAATCAGCTGATTGAGGGAATGGCTAGAAAAACATTTGGTGCTAGATTGTAGCTTCTGAAGCCAGACTGCCCATCACTGGAGCCAGATATGGGCCAAAACAGAGCCACACCGGAGCCAGTTTAGAGCCAGATCAGAAACACATCAAAGGATGGAGTTGTTGTGATGTGTTTTTAATGTGGAATGTTCCAGAAATGCTGTGTCTAAAGCACAATCATTAGCAGCTGCTTGCTTCTGTTTTCTGCCTGCTAGCATTAACTCTTTTTTTTACCAGACTAAGAGTATATAAGGGCCAAATCAGGACCACATCAAAGCCGCAACCCAACCATGACGGTCTGGCATGTGTGGGGGATGGAGTTGTTGTAATGAGTTTTTAATGTCTCTCTGGCACATATGCTGCGTCTGAAGCACAATCGCATCCTCTGGCTCCTGTGTGCCACAGCGTCACATTAAGACGAGTGCGTTGGCAGGTGTGTGCAAGCGTTCCTTTCAGAGGTGCATCCTTTAAGATAACACGGTACAGTGTGTGCGTGTGTGTGTGTTTGTGTGTGTGTGTGTGTGTGTGTGCGCGTGTGCGTGTGTGTGTGTGTGTGCGTGTGTGCGTGTGTGTGTGTGTGTGTGTATGTGTGTGTGTGTGTGTGTTGGGAGGTGTACGTTTTTTTTTACATGAGCTGCGTACACACATCGCAGATGGTGCCTTCTCTCCTCTCCTCCTCCACTCCACTCCTCTCCTCTCCTCCACTCCTCCACTCTTCTTCTCTTCCTTTCCACTCCTCCTCCCTCCTGCTAATGCAACAGCAGCCTTTGTCTGCTCCACAGTATCTCACACAACAAAAACACACACACACACACACACACACCCTCTCTTGCTCATCAGAGGCTCTGAATGCCTGCATGCCTCTCCTGCTGTGAGTCTCTCTGTGTGTACCAGTCAAAGCTACACATGCATACTGTATGCTGCAAAACAATTCCCTACAAAGCCAACAACCAACAAAAAACAACTTCAGTGCAGAGCCGTTTTCCCTTTCAGTATTCATTATTTATTTGGCCCTTGTCTGTACTCCCTTCTTGCCTGTGTTTCTACAGTGCTTCTTCGCTTGACAGTTTGATACGTTTACTTTGAACTTTGGGGCCTTGCTATCTTAATTTCATTGTACAGGCAACTGTTCAATGACAGTAAAGATCTTAAAGTCTTCAAGTTGAAATCTCAAAGGGTGATTCTAAGGTGGTATGATCTTGGGTAAGCATGGGTTTGGTCTGGCCACGGTTGAGTATTCTTTAGTTATATTATAATGAGAGCCAATGGGAGTGCCCCATTAAAATATAAATGTAAAAATGTTCTCTCCTGTTTGTGTTAAGATGATGTGCATTCGTGTTTAGGTGATCTGTCCAGTGTGTGTGTGTGTGTATGTATGTGTGTGTGTTTAGGTGATCTGTCCAGTGTGTGTGTGTGTGTGTGTGTGTGTGTGTATGTGTGTGTGTTTAGGTGATCTGTCCAGTGTGTGTGTGTGTGTGTGTGTGTATGTGTGTGTGTTTAGGTGATCTCTCCAGTGTGTGTTTAGGTGATGTCCATCTGTGTTTAGGTAATCTCTCCAGTGTGTGTGTGTGTATGTGTGTGTGTTTAGGTGATCTCTTCAGTGTGTGTGTGTGTGTTTAGGTAATCTCTCCTGTGTGTGTGTGTGTGCTTAGGTGATCTCTTCAGTGTGTGTGTGTGTATATGTGTGTGTGTGTTTAGGTGATCTCTCCAGTGTGTGTGTGTGTGTATGTGTGTGTGTTTAGGTGATCTTTTCAGTGTGTGTGTGTGCATATGTGTGTGTGTGTGTGTGTGTTTAGGTGATCTCTCCAGTGTGTGTGTGTGTATGTGTGTGTGTTTAGGTGATCTGTCCAGTGTGTGTTTAGGTGATGTCCATCTGTGTTTAGGTAATCTCTCCAGTGTGTGTGTGTGTATGTGTGTTTAGGTAATCTCTCCAGTGTGTGTATGTGTATGTGTGTTTAGGTAATCTCTCCAGTGTGTGTGTGTTTAGGTAATCTCTCCACACAGAACAGAGAGACAGCAGCCAAAAGCAGTTTATTAAGAGTCCCTATGGAAGCACCCTGTTTTGATGGCATTTACAGGGAATGAGGAGAATGTGTATTACCTCCAGTCAGGATGTGTTTTTAAAAGACCAATTTTACGCCACAGAAGCGCATCTGCTGTAAGCTTTAGCCAGAGACAATTAAGCACCTATCTGTCTTTTCCCTGAGTGACATTTCAACCAGTAAGACTCTGTGAATAAGATAACGCTAATGAAGGGAACAAATAACAATAATATGGCACATTGATAACCTTGGCGTAGGTCCTGTGGTCTTTTTGCAGAGAGGACAGCTTAGATGCGGCCGGATATTAGTGTAAGAGATAACGTATGTATACACAGTGTGTACACACAGTGTGTGTGTGTACAGTATATGTGTGTGTGTTTAGGTGATATCTCCAGTGTGTGTGTGTGTATATGTGTGTGTGTTTAGGTGATCTCTCCAGTGTGTGTGTGTATATGTGTGTGTGTGTTTAGGTGATCTCTCCAGTGTGTGTTAGTGTGTATGTGTGTGTGTTTAGGTGATCTCTCCAGTGTGTGTGTGTATATGTGTGTGTGTTTAGGTGATCTCTCCAGTGTGTGTGTGTGTATGTGTGTGTGTTTAGGTGATCTCTCCAGTGTGTGTGTGTATATGTGTGTGTGTTTAGGTGATCTCTCCAGTGTGTGTGTGTGTATGTGTGTGTGTTTAGGTGATCTCTCCAGTGTGTGTGTGTGTATGTGTGTGTGTTTAGGTGATCTCTCCAGTGTGTGTGTGTGTGTGTGTGTGTGTTTAGGTGATCTCTCCAGTGTTTTCTCCTCCCTGTGCCCTTAAATGTGCGCCTGTAGCCCAGCTTTAGCCCTCATGTCCAGAGGCAGAGTGAGATTTCATCTGTTAGTGCAGAAGATGCTTTAGTTACAGCTGCTGCAAGATGCCCAGATTATAGCATTCTGTGTGTGTGTGTGTGTGTGTGCGCGCACGCGCTCATGCATGTGTGTGTTTGTATGCACATGTGTCTGTGTGTGTGTGTGTGCGCATGCGTGCATGAGTGTATGCACATATGTGTGTGTGTGTGTGTGTGTGTGTGTGTGTGTGTGTGTGTGCGCGCGCTCGTGCATGTGCATGTTTGTATGCACGTGTCTATGTGTGTGTGTGTGTGTGTGTGTGTGTGTGTGTAAGGTGCTCAGCTTGTAGCAGTCTGATGTTTATCTTCACAGAGCTGACAAGCAACAGCTGGTAAACACCAGGCATGACTAACAGCTGATGATGGGGCTGCACTGGGATTCTTACTCTGAGCACTCTCAGACACAGAACAGAGAGACAGCAGCCAAAAGCAGTTTATTAAGAGTCCCTATGGAAGCACCCTGTTTTGATGGCATTTACAGGGAATGAGGAGAATGTTTATTACCTCCAGTCAGGATGTGTTTTTAAAAGACCAATTTTACGCCACATAAGCGCATCTGCTGTAAGCTTTAGCCAGAGACAATTAAGCACCTATCTGTCTTTTCCCTGAGTGACATTTCAACCAGTAAGACTCTGTGAATAAGATAACGCTAATTTAATTGGGAACAAATAACAATAATATGGCACATTAATAACCTTCGCGTAGGTCCTGTGGTCTTTTTGCAGATAGGACAGCTTAGATGCAGCCGGATATTAGTGTAAGAGATAACGTATGACTTAGACAGGGTCCTGGGTCCCTGTGAGCATGACTTAGACAGGGTCCTGGGCCCCTGTAAGCGTGACTTGGACATGGTCCTGGGCCCCTGTAAGCGTGACTTGGACAAGGTCCAGGGCAGTGGATAAATTGGCTTTTGTAAGGAGGGGGAGGCTGGCTGTGCTGCATTAAGAAACGATTTCTTCCTGGAGGTGTAGACTCTGCTGAAGTTTAAAATGATTGGATCTGCCTTTATCCAATCACTAGTGTCTGGTCGTGCATGCAATGACCCTGCCTATTAGCCTGCCTACGCACTACAATTCAAATGTAGCACACAAAGTTGACATCATCGCTCAGGTGCACTCCCTCTGTTCGCTGATTGGCCCGGTAAAGATTCTACCTGAGTCAACCATGTCAATGGAAGCAAACCCAGACTACCACTGTAGGGAGAAAATATTTGAGTGGAACTGCATAGGCAGGCTTATAGCCAGGCTGGGTTCCTGTGAGCATGACTTAGACAGAGTCCTGGGTCCCTGTGCAGATGGGACAGCTGTGCTGCTGGTGGTGGTGTTAGATGTGGCGGAATATGAGGGTGGGAGACAAGGGGAGCAGGTCCTGGACAGGATCCAGGGTTCCCATGAGAATGACTTGGACATGGTCCAGGGTGCCCGTGAGCGTGACTTGGACAGGCTCCAAGGCAGCGGATAAATTGGCTTTTGTAAGGAGGGGGAGCCCTTTTTTTACTCACTGTGGTCAATATATCACTCTATTGTATCACTATAAATACTGTCACAGAGGGAGTTCAGCTCCAGCTGGCTGTATTGCCGAGGTGAGGAGGGGAAGCTGAGCTCCGGAAGGCTGCGGCACAATTTAAACTCTGACCCAGGGTGCCTGTGAGCATGACTTAGACAGGGTCCAGGGTTCCCGTGAACACTTGTCCTGTATGTAGTCAGGATGTAAAGTCAGTCAATCCTTCCTCTGTTATCAGGAGTAGAATGGTGGGGAAGGACATGAAAATCACTTACTGAATCCAGCTTCGCTGAAGATTTTAAACTTCACTGACCCGAACGTGGCTAAAGATCTCAGTCCCATGGTCAGAAACACAACCAGAAGCCAAAGTTTACACAACCCCAATAAGTGCACAACTACTCTTCAATTAAAGCTCCCATGCTGACAGTCCCATTACTACTTAAACAAAACCAAATAAAAAGGGGGTTTGACCTTGAGTAAGAAAGAGGTAAACAGTTTTCACCTTTTGTAGAAGAGAGTATAGGAGTTTGACCTTGAGTAAGACAGATGACATTAGTTTGACCTTGAGTGAGACAGAGGACATTAGTTTGACCTTGAGTGAGACATAGGACATTAGTTTGACCTTTAGTAAGGCAGAGGGAAGAGTACAGGAGATTGACCTTGAATATTTCCTGACTGTTGTCTGTGATATACAGGAGGAGGTGTTAGATATTCGTAAATGATTTAACATTGACAGAAATGTTTACATATGAAAAGGTGAGTGGTTCAGTATTCTCAGGAGGTGGTGGATGTGAGGAGAAAATAGTACTCATGAAAGGAGCTGTAGGCATGTGGAGATAAAAAGTTTAGTGCTCACAAGAGAGGGGATATTAATCATGAGGAGGAGATCTAGCAATTACAGGAGGAAGTGGAGAGACCCTTTGACCCCAACCCTTAACCCCCAAATGACTTTTAACCAGTGTGATTTTTCTGTGTCTGTTAAGTAATCTCAAACACACATTACCATCCATGTGTTTTCTTAACACCCAGCTGCAGCAACTAAGTGAAAATATTTTGGCATAATGAGCTGTCATGAAGAAACATTAGCAACCACTTATCAGTATGATGGAGCCTTCTCCCCCCCAAACACGCACACACACACACACACACACACACACACACACACACACACACACACACACACACACACTGATTGGAGGCTGATCAACCCCTTCACTCCAGGAAAAGAAAATGGTTATAAATCATACACACACACACACACACACACCTGATTTACGTCTCCCTGATGCTATCGCGGCAGCCCCCAGCAATCACTCAGCCACAATGGAGGCTGATTGGCTCCACAACAGCGCATGACTGAAGGCAAATTAGCATAATGCTAGCCTCTAAAAGGACCTAGCGTACGCCTAGATGACGGCTTCCTCTGCCGAACGTATTGCTTGTAATAGCAACTGGAGCTACAAACACGCCGCCTCTCACCCGCCATAATGACTTGTACGTCAGCTTGTCAACTCCATTTTGGATGAAAATGTTGCCGACATTTTGGAAAATTGCTAAATTATTTTTTAAGGAGTCTCATGGAAAACGAATTAGATTTTACAAGGTGTGTTGTTGATAGTAGGTGAGGCAGGGCTTTGGATCAATCACTTGTGATATTTGCAACCTAGAGCCAGAGGAGGCAGCACACACACACACACACACACACACACACACACACACACACACACACACATACACACACACTCACATCCACACACACACACACCCACACACACACACACACACACACCTGGAACAGAGAAGGGAGCCAGCAGCCATTGCGCTCATAATCAACCTCATTCTGGCAAATCAATGTAGAGCTGAACTGGGCTGCCTGAGCAAATAGCCCCCTCCCCCACCCACATACACACGCAACATGCACACAAACTCACACACACAAGACCAGACAGATACACACAGACTCGCACACACACACA
>CM050203.1:12065000-12070000 GCA_027475355.1 Coilia nasus | reverse complement strand
TCTTTCTGTAAGAGGACTGCACCTGCCCCAACTTGACTGGCATCCACCTGCAACTGGAACGGTTCATCCAGCCTCGGTGCTGCCAGGACCGGTGCAGAACTCAACAGTGTCTTGGCGTTCTCAAATGCCTGCTGACATTCAGCAGACCACTGAAACTTAACTGAACTCTTCAACAAGTTTGTTAAAGGTGCAACAACAGATGAAAAATTACAACAAAAACTCCTATAATAACCAATCATACCCAGAAAACGCATAAGCTCCTTTTTCGTCACTGGAGGTGGAAACTTGTCGATCGCCAAGACCTTGGCCCTGACTGGCCGCACATGGCCTTGACCAACCACCTTACCAAGGTACTCCACCGTAGCCTGGGCGAACTCACATTTAGCTAGGTTCACTGTGAGGGTTGCTGCCACCAACCGCTCAAACAGTGCACGAATGCGCAACAGATGGTTTTCCCACGTATCAGCACAACAAACTACGTCATCTAAGTACACTGCGCACCCCTCCAGTCCCGCCACGACTCTGTTCATGAGCCGCTGGAAACTGGAAGGGGCGTTGCGCAACCCAAAAGACATGCGAGTGTAAGAGTACAAACCGGTAGGTGTAATAAAAGATGAAACCTCTTGTGCCCTAGGAGTCAAAGGAACTTGATAATACCCTTTAAGTAAATCAAATTTACTAACAAAACGCGCTGCACCCACCTGATCAATGCAATCCTCCATACGAGGTAACGGGTAACAGTCTGGTTTAGTCACCGCATTCACTTTTCTGTAATCAGTGCAGAATCTGAAGGTGTTATCCGACTTCCGCACAAGTAAACACGGTGACGACCAACTAGAGTAAGATGGCTTAGCAAGCCCATTATCAAGCAGGTACTGAACACTGTCGTCTAAACTCTTACGCTTGTCAGGCGCAACCCGATAGAATCTTTGACGTATGGGATTTGCCTCACCGACGTCAATGTCGTGTTCGATCAGCCTAGTGCAAGAAGGTGTATCAGAAAATAAACATGAAAATTCCAAAATCAAAGCTTTTAACTCCACCTGCTGGTGTAACTCCAAATGACTAAACAAAACATCCAAGTTCGCTAATGTTTCAGAATTGTTAAGACGTGCGTGCAAAATAGCGTCGTCGGGAACGCGCACACCATCCTCCGCTGCCACCGGAGAATGAGGTGGGCCCTCAACCCCTACCAGACCCACAGCTTTCACATCAGCCTTCTCCTCCACCTGAGCTGAAGAGAAATAGGGCTTTAACAGGTTAACATGACACAGTTGTGTCGCTTTCCGGCGTTCAGGGGTAGCGACCAAATAATTAACATCAGATACTTTCCGAACAACAGTATATGGGCCAGAATATTTTGCTGCGAATGGAGAGCCAGGGAGAGGTAAAAGAGCGATAACTTGATCCCCAGGGCTAAAGACTCGCACTTCAGCCCTGCGATCATAATTGTGTTTCATTCTCTTTTGAGCCGCAGTCAAATGTTCAGTGGCCTTTTTCCACGCTAAAAACAGTCTTCGTCTAAAACCATGCACATACTCCGCCAAACTCGCCGGGGGATCCGACGTGTCTACCTCGCTCACTAAAACAGACAACGAAGTGCGCACCTTATGGCCGAACACCAGCTCATTGGGGCTAAAACCTGTGCTTTCCTGCACAACAGCTCGTGCCGCCAATAATAACCAAGGTAGACCATCTTCCCACTCCCGTCCCATCTCCACGCAATATGCGCGGAGCAAGGACTTGAGTGTGGAATGAAAACGTTCGAGCGCTCCTTGGCTCTGAGCATGGTAAGCAGAACTTAAATTGTGGCGGATCTGTAACTGTTTAAGCGCAGCAGCAAATGTCTTCGAGGTAAAATTAGACCCGCGATCGCTTTGGATGACTTTAGGTAACCCAAAGATCGAAACAAATTGAGACAAACACTTAATCACAGATTTTGTCGTGATGGTTCTGAGCGCATATGCAGCGGGGTACCGGGTGGCTTGACACATTATTGTAAATAGGTAATTACAGCCAGATTTAGACGGGGGCAAAGGACCTACACAGTCGATAATCAGGTGCTCAAACGGCGTGCCCACCGACGCAATGGGCTGCAGCGGAGCCGGTTTAATGTCAGCTTTAGATCTCCCAGCTACCTGACAAACATGACACGACCGCACAAACTTCGCTACATCCCTTTTAACGCGTGGCCAATAAAAGTGCTGCAACAGTCGACTGTAAGTCTTTCTGACTCCAAAGTGACCTGCAATTCCCCCATGCGCTGTAGTCAATGCTATAGCCCGATACTCCTCAGGCATCACCACCTGCACCACCTGATCTGCCACATCAGCGTCTGCAGCTGGTGACCACCTCCGAAGCAACAAGTCATCCTGCAAAAAGTAACCATAATCATTGTCGTCTTTATCCATAATCAAATCAAAATATTTCTGTAGCCCCTGATCGTGCTTCTGGGCCTTAATAATGTCTTCACGGGACAACGGTGCTGGTAGGTCGGGAATAAAGACCTGAGTTAGAGTGGTTTTAGATACCTCGGATGGCTCCGCAGCCTGCGTCCGCGCCATCGCGCGTGTCACTGCGCAAGCTGTAAAAACCTCCGGAAAATCTGCACCACATTTATCTAGCTCAGCTGATGGCACAGCTTCAGTTTTCACTACTGGCGGTGGTATAACCTGCTCAGGGAAAACACAGTCGTAAGCCAAGTTATTCCCCACAATGAGGTCAATACCATCTATCGGCAGAGATGGACGCACCGCAATGGTTACCTCGCCGTTCACAAAACCTGAAAACAGCTGTATTTTATGCAAAGGCACTGGAAAAACCTGAAGCCCAATTCCCCGAATTAGCACAACGTTCCCAGTATCAGATACAGACGAAAAGGGCAGGACTGACTGACATATGAAGCTTTCAGATGCCCCGGTATCGCGCAATACCTTTACAGGAACTCTGCGCGAGTCACCAACCAGCGCAACAAAACCCTCTGTGACAAACGGAGCATAGTCCGCCACAGTTGTCTTATCGCGGTCATCACAATGCCCATTTTCAACACTTTCGTTTTTATTCGATGCCACACATAGTTGACTATCCGTTTTAGCTGGAATGAACGCACCAGTCCCAGTTTTTACATTGGGCTGCTCCTGACGCGGATTACAGACCAAAGATGCGCAAAGGCCCACCTTACCGCGCTCATTTCGCTTTTGACGTTCATTCAACATCTTCAAACAGTTCCTCTTAAAGTGACCTGGCTCCAGACAAAAATGACAAACAGGCCTGTTGTCTAAATTACGGTTGTGAACTTGGTCAGAAGTTAGTGGAGTGGCTGAGTCCGACACAGCCGGTGCAGTATTAAAGCGGTTAAAGCGCTGACCCCTATAACTGTAGTCTTGACGCGGCACAAAATCTCGCACCTGATTCTTATGCGTCAGAACAAAGCTGTCTGCCAACGCAGCCGCTTCTGATGCTGTTTTTACTGGGTGTTCATTGACATAAGTACAAATACGATCTGGCAAAAGATTTTTAAATTGCTCTAAAATCATTAAGTCACGTAAAGCCTCAAATGAATTAACACCCTCTGCTAAGAGCCAACGATTAAAAAAACTAGACAAATCTCTAGCCAGTTCAGCATGTGTGTGCCTATCAGATTTTCTCCATGAACGAAATCGCTGCCTATAAGCTTCGGGGATCAATTCATAACACTTCAACACTGCTTCTTTAACTGATTGATAGTTCTTCCTTTCGGAAGGTGACAAAGCAATAAAAGCTTGCTGCGACCGCCCAATCAATACTGTCTGCAGTAACAAGACCTTATCCTCATCACTCCACCTCTGATCACATGCTACATTTTCGAACAAAGAAAAGAACACATCGGGATCTCTTTCGTCAAACTTAGGAAGGAACTTAACCATGTTAGCCAGGCCCAAGGGCGAGGAAGCACTGCCGAGTCTCCCTTCGGCTGCCAATCTAAGCTTTTCTCGCTCAACTGCCCGGTCCTGCTCTATGTGTCTTAACCGTTCCAACTCTAACTTACGATCCTTTTCCCGTTCATCAGCCTCCAATCGTCTCTTTTCCATTAACAAATTATGTTGCATTACCAACAGTTCTTTCTGCTGATCGAAAGACAAGTTAGTAGACTGACTCAATTTCGTCTCTAGGCTAGAAGGATCTTTTACCGAAGACGATCCCTGATGAATAACACCAGGCAACACCTCCTTATCCTTTAAACGCTCAGAGATAAATGCAGCAAGTTCATCCTTCTTTACTGATTTCGGCAATGTTACTTCAATTTCAAAATGGTCCGCTACACTATACAACTGCTCCTTTGTTAAAGCCGCAAATAAACCCTCAGATGGAGTCGCCAAGAAAGCATCAAGGACACTCATTTTCTAATAAATTCAACAATCAAAAATATGCACAAAAAAACACACACGTTGTCTTCCAGGTTACCTTACCAACCAAACCAAAACCAATACACAGCGAAGTGGCCTGCAATACCCGCAACAAAATACCAGCAGAGCTCCCCCTAAACATTTACCCCCCACTACGCTAAACTACCTTCACACTGAGCCCAAGAACCGAGGATCAGCGAACCAAAATGATTCACCCACCTATACCGCTGGAGCCGAACTGCCCCGTTAATCGGTCCAGCACGGTGATCCACGGCGGTGCCCAAAGTCCAGGCTCCAGTGACACAGCAGCCTAACCCAACTGCCACGGGGATGTCGTAGGCTCTACACGCTGATACCCTGCTACAGGATCACAAACACACTTTGCAAAACCCAAAACAAAAATGGTTGGACTAAATGCTCTACTCTACTCACTCTCCCCGAACCCACACAAGTAAAACGTTACATAAACGATGTAGATCCCCCAAACACAAACACAGCGAAAAAAAAAACGGCAAACAAAACTTAGGCTCTTTCATTCACAAACTTTAGACCAATGACGCTGCTCCACACACCTCACGCTCTACCAATAGCAGTGAGGGTTTCCTAAAAAAACTA
>CM050203.1:12055000-12057500 GCA_027475355.1 Coilia nasus | reverse complement strand
GCATCAGCCACGCCCCCCCGACCGACGCCGGGACCACGCTTAAGGTACACACACACACACACACACACACACACACTCATTACACAGACACACACACACTCATTACACACACACACAAACACGCTCATACACAGCACCAAACGCATCAGCCACGCCCCCCCGACCGACGCCGGGACCACACTTAAGGTACACACACACACTCATTACACACACACACACACACACACACACACACACACACACTCATTACACACACACACACACACTCATTACACACACACACACACACGCTCATACACAGCACCAAACGCATCAGCCACGCCCCCCCGACTGACGCCGGGACCACGCTTAAGGTACACACACACACACACACATTGCACACACACACATGCTAATACACAGTACCAAACGCATCAGCCACACCCTCCCGACCAACACCGGGACCACACTTGAGGTACACACACACACACACACACACTCATTATATACACACACACTCATTTTACACACACACACACGCTCATACACAGCACCAAATGCATCAGCCACGCCCATCCCGACCGACATGGGGACCACACTTAAGGTGACACACACACACTCATTACACACACACACACACACACACACACACACACACACACACACAGTCAATACACTCACGCTTATACACAGCACCAAACCCACGCCCCCCCGACTGACATAGGGACTGCGCTCAAGGTGACACACACTCGTTACACGCACACACACTCTTTACACACACACACACTCATTACACATACGCTCATACACAGCACCAAACACATCAGCCATGCCCCCCAACTGACGTGGAGGCCGCACTTAAGGTGACGCACACACACATACACACTCGTTACACACACACACACTCATTACACACACACATTACACATACAACACACACACTCATTACACACACCCACACACTCTCACACACATGCTGATACACAACAACAAACACACCTGCCAGGCCCCTCATCTCTCGACCGCGATGTCAGTTAAGTTGACACACACACATTTATTACACCCACACACTCATACACAATCATTACACACACATACACTCATTACACACACACACACACACACACACACACACTCATACACAGCACCAAATTTATCTGCTACCCCACACCACCATCACCACCCTTCGACCGATGCTGGGACTAGACTGAAGGTGACACACACACTCATCAGTCACACACACACACACACACACACACAAATACATTTACTCATTACACACACTCACACACATCACACACACGCGCACACACACAGTCATTACATACTGACACTGCCGACATACTGTATATACAAGGTCATCACACACACAGTAATGCAGTCACACACACTAACCTCCATCATCATCTACATCTCGTGCACACACATAACAAAGGACACCAAATCAACTCCATCATCTTCCACACACACACATGCACACACACACACACACACAATGAAAGAGTGAGAGAGAGAGATAATGACTCCTAATGCATCCATTCAGGCTGACGTGTAATAGTCACCCAGTAGCGTTCATGTGATTGCCTCATGTGCTATGTGGTAATCTAGCTGTGGTTTCATGCGTCTTCATGAGAAATATCCATATCATTTCTAGGCATCGCTACCCAATCATCTCTCCAGCACAGCAGTGTGCATTTCCCTGCTGAGTTATTACAGAGGGGTTAATGAAGCCAGTGTAGCATGGAGGGGGTTACTGTACTTCCAGAGCGATTTACAGCAGCACAGTTAATTAAGCTTCTCTAGCGTGAAGATGTCAGTTTCATTCCAATTGAGTGCAGAGGGGTTAACTAACCCACAAAGAATGCAGGCTTCTGACAGTCTTCCGGAACCTTTAACGCTGGAAGCCTGAGACAGTTTTCCGGAACCTTCTTTTGATGGAAGCCTCAGACTAATGACTGCATATTGTAAACAGTCCCTGCCTAAGACAGACTCCTGGAGCCTTCTATTGCTGGAAGCTTCAAAGTGTGTTCCGGAACTAGTGTGCAAAAGAACATGTGCTTAATGAATCAAAGTACCGAGGGGTAGTTTGACAGCACATGGCCCTCCTGTCCCTACAGAGCAGACAAAAAGACGAGGAGTCATTTCCTGGGCTGTGTGAGGTGTGTAGACAGGAAGGACTGGTCTCTGGAGGGCTGTGCTGTGCTGCACTGTACTGTACTGTACTGTACTGTACTGTACTGTACTGCACTGTACTGCACTGTACTGTTGTGTTGTGCTGTGTTGTGTTAAGTGCTGTGTGGTGCTGGGTGCTGTGTTGTGCTGTGCTGTGGAGTATTGTTGTGTTGGATGCTGTGTTGTGTCGTGTGCTTTGTTGTGTTGGATGCTGTGTTGTGTTGTTTTGTGCTGTGTTGTAGTGTGTTGTGTTGTATTGTGTTGAGTGTAGTGTTGTGTGTTGTGTGTTGTGCTAGATGCTGTGGTGTGTTGTATTGTATGCTGTGTTGTGCTGTGTTGTGTTGGGGGC
>CM050203.1:12045000-12047500 GCA_027475355.1 Coilia nasus | reverse complement strand
TCATACAAGTATTGATATTTATGTGAACATATTGATTAATCGTATCATCTGCTATAAAGTTGATTAATCAATATGATCATTATATTGTTCCACCCCTAGGCACAGGGGAACCCCTCAAGCCTGTCGGCGGGGTGCCCAGGGTGACGCGGGCCTTCGAGACACAGGCCCTGCCCAACGGGAAGACCCAGACGTCCCTCAGGAGCTCCAGCAAGAGGAAAATCTCCCAGCAGAAGGAGAAGAAGGCCACTCAGATGCTGGCCATCGTCCTAGGCAAGCACACACACACACATGCACACACAGCACACACACACACACACACACACACACACACACACACACACTCCCTCTCTCTCTCTCTCTCTCTCTCTCTCTCTCTCTCTCTCTCTCTCTCTCTCTCTCTCTCTCTCTCTCTCTCTCTCTCTCTCACACACACACACACTCAGGTCAGCCAGGAGAGATGTCTGGGTCCCTTAAAAGATCCAAAGATTTAAAATATTTTATATTTGATAAAATATAAAAAGATTGAAAATAATTATTTTGTTTATCTCCCCTTATGATCGGCCCTGCACACACTCACTCTATACACACAGCATACTCACTCACACTAAGATTAGCTAAGCATACACGCACGCAACACTCACATAGTCTAGGGAAGGACACACACACACACACACACACACACACACACAGGTTCTGGTCATACTGTAGCCCTAAGCCTGTGCTAATCCTGTGAACATGGCTATGCAGTGACACCAGTACTGAGGTTGCAGCCATGATTATGAGGGACAGCTTAACGCATGTCCACTATGCCCTCACTAACCCTAAGTTTCCACAACACATTTGAAGAGAAATCTACACCTTAAACGCTTCATGGCGAAATGTTTTAGCATATATGAAGAAGGCTGCCGAAACCTTACTTTTACTTTTTTACTTTCTTCCATTTTCACATTGCCAGGCAGCCTGGTTCAACCTCATTTCTGTCAGCCGGCCCAAATCAATAGGCAGCTTTTTTCCCTCTGCTGTTTTCTCTTTGAAAGAAGCGAGCAGACCACCGTCCGATGTATTGATTTTGCGTCCTGACAGCAGCTCGTCAAAACTATCTATCGGTCTCCTGTTTAGATTGTCTGTCTTGCCCCGAGCCAGCACTTTTTAAAGAAGTTGTTTTTGCTGATGGCAAAACTCACATCAGGTGAGGCCTGCCCAGAGAGATAGCTCACCGTATACACACACACATGCGCACACACACGCACACACACGCACACACTCACACACACACACGTGCACGCACACACACGCACACACACACACACACACACACACACACATACATACCCCCTCTCTCTCACATACACACACACACACGCTCACCACCTACACACACACACACACACACATACACACTCAGACCTGCCCAGAGAGATAGCTCACCGTATACACACACACACGCGCACACACACGCACACACACACGCACACACTCACACACACACACACGCGCGCGCACACACACACACACGCACACACGCACACACACACACACACACACACACACACACACACATACATACCCCCTCTCTCTCACATACACACACACACACGCTCACCACCTACACACACACACACACACATACACACTCAGACCTGCCCAGAGAGATAGCTCACCGTATACACACACACGCGCGCACACACACGCACACACACACACACACGCACACACACACACACACACACACACACACACACACATACATACCCCCTCTCTCTCACATACACACACACACACGCTCACCACCTACACTACACACACACACACACACACACATACACACTCAGACCTGCCCAGAGAGATAGCTCACCGTATACACACACACACACACACACGCACACACACACACACGCGCACACACACACACACACACACACACACACACAAACACGTACATACCCCCTCTCTCTCACATACACACACACACACGCTCACCACCTACACTACACACACACACACATACACACTCAGACCTGCCCAGAGAGATAGCTCACCGTATATACACACACACACACACACACGCACACGCACACGCACACACAAACACATACATACCCCCTCTCTCTCAAATACACACACACACACGCTCACCACCTACACTACACACACACACACACACATACACACTCAGACCTGCCCAGAGAGATAGCTCACCATATACACACACACACACACGCATACACACACACTTAAACACACACATACCCTCTCTCTCTCACACATACAGTACTGTTACGAACCCATGAAACAATAAAATGGGAACACAACATAAGAAATACCCCAGGAGACGGAAATGCAACTGTAGTCGAGCTTTTTTTAATTTCAGGTGTTCTTGAAACAGAAAGGCGTCAATAACGGCCAATGCACAACAGAAAAGGCTTAGAATACCAGCAATGCAAAACAATGAGTTGCGCAAACAGAAAGGCGTCAATAACGGCCGATGTATAAAAAGCAC
>CM050203.1:12037500-12040000 GCA_027475355.1 Coilia nasus | reverse complement strand
TTGACGCTCAGAGGGGGTCTCGCCTGGGGAGTAATTCACTGTAGAACCACCACTGCTCCCACAGACAGGAACTACCATGAAGTATCTTGCTCCTTTTATCTACAATCTTTGGTTATACTCTAAGAGACACATTGCTGAGTAGCTGCCATGTTTTGCTAATTTATTTGAGCTTTCTGGGATCAGTTTCTCACAGATGCTTTCTCTCATTCAAATCCAACTCATTCAGTTAATTACATTAACAATCATTTGTTTAGGCTACTGATAAGACTCATCCGGGGTCACATTAACATAAGTAGCCTACTGGGAGATCATTGCTGTATAGCCAGGATATGGCATAAATGGCATGGTATAAATGAGCATTTAATGGTTAAAAACCCACTTAGTGAAAGCTCATGTACCATACGCGTGTGAAGGTTGTCATTCATCCAAGTCATAGTCATAAATGCTAAGGCAATTTGGACGTCTAATTGTGGCTTAAAGATGTTTCACCTTTCATCCAAAAGACTTCTTCAGAACAGAAAGTGAAACGTCTTCAAGCACATTTCAATTGAACTCTCATAATTTTCTTTTGGTAATAATGAATACTTGCAGTCTTGTGCCCAAAATACAGCTTACTTTTGATCTACAGTGGTCTTTTCTTTAATAGGTCTTGAGCTGAAAGATAATTCAGGGTGTGTGCGCAGGTCTTGAAAATTTTAAAAAGTTTGGATTTTTCAAAAACTTTGTGTTACAGACTTTGAAAAGTCTGGAATATTGTGTGAAAGTCTTAATAAAGTATGGGAAAAGGTTTCTGTCATAGTCAAATTTTAGAGTGTGTTCAAAGACACATAATCTAATCTAAAATAAGGAAGTGCATAAGGAAAGCCCATTAAAATAAAAAGCTTGATATAATTTTGCTTACCGGTCACATGTACTGCATTGATTAATTCATACATTTACTAAAATGAACTTTTTTACTAAACAGACCAGATAAAATCTCGACCAAAGGAGTAGGCAGTCACATATTCACCTTATTCTGGAAGAGACCACGGGCGTCAAAACATTCTTCCGGTTGGTTCAGTATTTCCGGTTGAACAACGCTGTCTATTGCAGTCGATAACATTGGCACAGTAGTACAAAGATGTCGAGCTTGAATTGTTCGGTGAGGAGACTACCATTAACTACATAAAAAACATGGCTGTACTTGGAACAACCCTGTTATTGTCCACGGGGACAGGGCATAATGTTGTTTGGCCGGTTTATAATCTGTTGTCCGCCATCCAGCGATGAGGAAGTTATTTTTATCCCCGGTGCGGGTCTATCTCCACTAATGCAACTGATGTTACTTGAAATCTAGCGATCTAAAACATCGGCAGATATATCTAGTATTTAAGTAAGCTATGAAATCAGACTACTGCTCCACGCTTCTACATGTAATGTTTCTGAAGGTCACCAAACACAATATTAAACATTGTAACATTTTCCTGTGGGAACTCGGCTTGAGCCAGAGCCAGAGTGGTACGCAAACCAGGACCGAGCCGAATGTACAAGCGTTCAGAGCAGAATATCGTCCTATTTCATAGGATCTGCACACAAAACAATTATATTAACACGTGAGAATGATGGCACAAGAAATGTTGCGATGAGAGGAGGGTGCAACGAGTGGTGAGTGGCTTGCTGTCAGCACAGACTGGTAGCAAGTGGTGTATGTGTATGAAATAGCACAGCAGACTCTTTCGTTTTTTAGCATCTCAATCAGCATTGCCAAATGTGAAATTATTGTATTCATGGCTTGCAGAAGCTAAATGGAAAATGTTGCTGGAAAGCAGTAGCTTTCGGTCTAGGGAAGTTACAAATACAATGTCCATTTCCATGAATGTGTCTTTTTTTCTGACAAATCGCCGCCTGCCTCAGCCCACCGCTACATCATCCAGTCACTCAGTGGAAGTACAATCTCTCCATCCGACCTTATAATCTTGTTTTTGTGTCTTTTTAAGTTAGCTTATCCATCTAAATTTGCAGGGTTTTCTGACGTAGCTGACTACATATGTATAGGATGTCTATGGCTGTGGCAAGCCGGCCGGAAGTTGTAAACCAACGCGGAAGATTTTCACCTTTGAAAATGGGCGTGTCAGAATAAGGTGAATAAAAGAGTGTAAAGTCAAGGTCTTGGGGAAATATTATGGGTTTTCAAAAAGTCTGTAAACAGTCTGGAATTATTATTGCGAAAAAGAGCAAGCACTCTGTAAATGGTTGTGTATGTGTCAGGAATAAAAACATGTTGCTGCAGCAGTAGTGTTGCTGATGGTGAGCACCGACTGAGCTGAGAGGGGTATCCATGACTTTTGGAAGAAAAAATGATTGACTGTATTTTGCATTCAGGCAGTGTGAATGTCTGCACAGTTTGGCTCTGCCTCAGACATCAGTGTATGGTGTGAAAGTAGATGTGGTGTGTGTACGTGTGTGTGTGTATGTGTGTGTGTGTGTGTGTGTGTGTTTATGTGTGTGTGTGTGGGTGTGT
>CM050203.1:12030000-12035000 GCA_027475355.1 Coilia nasus | reverse complement strand
GTGCCTGGCAAATGCCAGAGATCTTCTGAAAGCTTTCATTTCCCTTCACACGCACACACATGCACATACACACACACACACACACACACACACACACTAACATGCACAAACACACATGCACACACACACATGCGCGCACACGCACACACTCACATGCACATACACACACACACACACACACTAACATGCACAAACACACATGCACACACACACATGCGCGCACACACACACACTCACATGCACAAACACACATATGCACACACCTACATAGACACACACACACACACACTTTGAAAGAAAGTATGCTCTCTTAGCTCCAGATGCTTTAGTACATTTTTATGTTTGTGTGTGTGTGTGTGTGTGTGTGTGTGTGTGTGTGTGTGTGTGTGTGTGTGTGTGTGTCTTCCACTTTAAAGCTATGAAGTTGGCATGTGTAAAAACCTATAAACCCTGGTGTAGCAGGATGACTGGCAACGGAGCCGACAAGAGACAGTATTCCCAACAAAAAGCTTTTCTTTAATTTTTTTTCCTTCCTTTTTTTTTTCTATTTTCATAAAAAGTGCAAATATATACAGTGCAGGAAAATGGCTAAACTGACAAAAAGAAACAGGCAAAACTCACAAAATGAAAAAGGCAAAAGTGCCAGACTATATCTCTCTAGACTCTGAACACAAATGGATGCACCAGCATGAATCGCAACCTTCACCTACCATACTCTCCCCATAACTGAGGCTCTGAGCCTTTTACAAGGTTCAACCCCTCCCACAGGTAAGCCCCATTCACCAAATAAATCAATCAACTAACAATAATAACATAAGCACAAAATAACAAACCAAAGAAATACAAACAAAATACACAAACACCCAAAACCATTTTCATTAACCAAAACCCCTTCTAAACACATTAAAATACATTACCGGTAAAACACCCCCGTTAAGAATAGTGTGCTCCACTAACCCGCGGGAACCCCTGCATATTAGTGACTGTGGACCATTCCCTCGTCTTGCCCAACGAGGAAGAAACTGGAAGACTGGTAAGTTTAACTGCGGATATATTGTACATGGTTTTTCACTAAATAAAAGGATTTAAACTAACCAGTTTGTAAGTGGTGATAATTTGTCCTTAGAGATCGCTAAAACAGATGAAAGTTGATGAATGTGTAACGGTATGAGAATCACGTTTTGAAACGCGGTGGATATGGAACATTGTAACAGATAAAAATGCCGGTAGGCCTTTCCCTGCACTCTTAGCTACAATGCATGGTACAAAGTTATGGCAAATGGTGGTAAATGACGATGAACAATGAACCAGAAACATTTAAACAGCACATTACGGATGCATAGAAAATTACCCAGTCGGCGTCAGTGCAGCATGGTGGAAACGCCGGCATAAATGCTGCCTGCCCGCCATTGGCTGCGTGAGCGTCACAGTTCAGTCTGTGACATTTCCCCCCCCTTCTGAAGATGCCCCCTGTGGCACCCTAGAAAGGAAGTCGGCAGTAGTATTCAGTTTACCAGACCTATACAGTACTTCAAAGTCAAATGGCTGTACAGCAAGGAACCACCTTGTGATTCTTGAGTTCGTGTCCCTCATGCGTCCTAACCAAGACAATGCCCTATGGTCAGTCTCTAGCACAAATTTCCTCCCCAACAAATAGTATTTAAAAGAGTCCAATGCCCACTTAATAGCGAGACATTCTTTTTCAACGGTGGAGTAGTTACACTCCCTCGGCAGTAGTTTGCGGCTGATGTATGCCACAGGTCGCAAATGTCCATCGTCCTCCTGCAGCAACACTGCACCAAGGCCGCGCTCTGAGGCATCAGTTTGCACGGTGAAGGTCTTGTTAAAATCAGGGCTGAGCAGCACCGGCTCCCTACACAAGGAGCCCTTCAAGCCCTGAAATGCTGCCTCACACTCCTCAGTCCATGCAACCTTATTAGGCTGACTTTTGCGCGTGAGCTCGGTTAGTGGGACTGCTCGCTCTGAAAAATTGGAGATAAAGCGTCTATACCACCCAACCAAGCCCAGGAAAGAGCGCACCTGTTTCTTGGTAGTGGGGCGCTCACAAGCCTTGATGGCCTCAACTTTCCCCACTTGGGGCCGAATGACACCCCGGCCCAACATGTAGCCAAGGTACGCAGTCTCCTCCTTGGCCAGCGTGCACTTCTCAGGGTGAATGGTCAGGCCCGCCTCCTTCACCAAGGAGAGGACATGTTGCAGGTGTTGCAGATGGTCCTCCCACGTGGAGCTGTATACGCAAATGTCATCGAGGTAGGCGGCGGCAAAGCCCTCCGTCCCTCTGAGGAGCCTGTCCATCAACCTCTGGAACGTTGCAGGTGCACCATGTAATCCAAAGGGAAGCACAGTGAATTGGTAGTGGCCAAAAGGTGTCCTGAAGGCTGTCAGCTCCTTGCTGTCCTCAGCCAGCGGCACTTGCCAATACCCTTTGCAAAGGTCTATGGTGGTCAAGAACTTGGCCTTGCCGAGGCGCTCGACAAGGTCATCAACTCTCGGCATGGGGTAAGGGTCGAACTTTGACTGGGCATTGACCTTCCTACAATCCAGACAGAATCTCAGGTGGCCGTCCTTCTTAGGGACGAGGATGATGGGGCTGTTCCACTCACTGGAGGAGGGTTCAATCACCCCCAGCTCCAACATCATGTCCAGCTCGTCTTTCAGCACGGCCAACAGGCTCTCTGGAACGCGGTAGCATGGTTGCCTCACCGGCTGCTGGTCCTTCAAGGTGATACGGTGCTCTACCATCTCCGTCCGTCCTGGCTGCTCCACGAAGAGACCCTCGGGCAGGATGGCGGTCAGTTCCCGCTGATGGTCCTCGGACAGGTGGCTCAGGTCCAGCGTAGCTCCTTCACCCCAGCATGGTAGGTATTGCTCTCTGCACTCCTCCTCTTCCTCAATGGCACGGATGAGCAGGGCAGACACCTCTGGCTGTTGCTCCTGACGTTCAGTCCACTTCTTCAGCATATTGACGTGGTACACCTGGTGTTTCTTGCGATGGTCTGGCATGTGTACTTCATACGTCACCCGTCCCATCTGCCTGGTAACAGCATATGGCCCCTGCCACTTTGCCAGCAGTTTGTTGTCGGAGCTGGGCAGCAGTAGCAGGACCTTGTCACCAGCCTGGAAACAGCGTGTTCTGGCAGAACGGTCATACCATGTCTTCTGTCTCTCTTGCGCCCTCTGCAGGTTCTCCTGTGCCAGGGCAGATGCAGAAGCCAGTTTCTCCCTCATCTTCAGCACATAAGATATGATGTTGGTTCCATCAGACGTCTCACCCTCCCAAGTCTCCTTCAGCACATCAAGTGGACCTCGAACTTGGTGTGCGTACAGGAGCTCAAAAGGGGAAAATCCTGTTGATGCCTGGGGGACCTCTCTGTAGGCAAAGAGCAAATAGGGTAACCACTGGTCCCAGTCCTTGCCCGACTCCTCCACAAACTTCCGGAGCATGTTGAGGAGGGTTTGGTTGAACCGTTCAACGAGTCCGTCGGTCTGTGGATGGTAAGGAGTGGTTCTGATACGCCGAATGCCTAAGAGATCATAAACCTGCCTGAGGGTTTTACTCATGAAATTGGGGCCCTGATCAGTAAGAACTTCACGGGGTATCCCTACTCTAGAGAAGAGCTGCAGCATGGCTGTTGCAACTCGCTTGGCAGTAACATCTCTCAGGGGGAAGGCTTCAGGGTATCTTGTGGCATAATCACATATTACCAGGATAAATCTATTTCCTGACTTGCTCTTTTCAAGGGGGCCTACCACATCAACTGCAATTCTGTCAAATGGCGTGTCAATAACAGGTAAGGGAATCATGGGGGCACGGGCCAAGTTCTTACCTCCTGACAGTTGACACTGAGGACAAGACTTGCAAAATTCCTTCACATCAGAAAACAACCCTGGCCAATAAAAACGCTTGCCAATTCTCTGCAATGTTTTCATATAGGCCAAGTGTCCAGCCCAAGGTATACTGTGACCAATTTCTAGTATCTGCTTACGGTACTTCTTGGGGATTACAAGCTGCATTCCCTCCTCACTTTGCCTGTACAGTAGCTCATTTTGCAAAATGTAGCCCTCCTTCCCCAACACAGGAACATAACCAACACCATCTTCAGCTTTCTTAAAACTCTGTTTCAGGGTGGGGTCTGCACGCTGTTCTTCTGCCAAATTACCATTAAACTCACAATCAGTCAGTTCAGGGGGGTCAATATTCTCTACCTGCATTTCATTTTGCTTCACTGTGTTTTCAATCATCTGCCGGCGCCCATCACACCTCTCCTGTCTACTCAATGTGGGGTCAACAGGAACATCCTCCCCAAAGTATGGCAACTCGGTCAACGCTGCTTGCTGCTCCCTAGCCTGCGCTCTTGTCACAACACCACACCAAGCAGTCTTGGTCACAAGCTCAGTTAAGACTGGTAGATCCTGACCTAGCAACACAGGATATGGCAGTTTAGACACTAGTCCTACCCTTAGCAAGTATGTCTGCCCCTGCGCTCTGACATACACATCAGCTATGTCATGCTCGCTCTTATCTCCATGCACACACAAGATGGTCAACTTGTCAGTGCAATTGCGGAACTCTAGGGGGACTAGGTCAGCCTGCACTAGTGTCTGTGAACATCCAGTATCTAATAAAGCTTGGACAGATTTACCATTTAACTCAATGTTGGTAACAGGGTCTCTGCTCTTCAGGGTGTTTGAAGAAGGGGTGGGATGGGGGACATAGCATAAATGGCTGTACTTTGATTTCCTCAAGGGGCAAGCAGGGCTCTTATGTCCTTCCTGGCCACAGTTATAACAAGAAACACTCTGGGGTCTGACACGGTCTGTGGGGGGTGGTGGTGGGGCTCTACTATGGCTATGACTATTGGCAGTACCAGAACCAACTCCCTTCCCAAAACCAACAGACTTACCCCGGGTGCTCTGCTCCAGCACCCCAGCATAGCGGTAGCCTCGGGGACCTCTGTGCGCAGCCACGTAGCTCTCCA
>CM050203.1:12020000-12022500 GCA_027475355.1 Coilia nasus | reverse complement strand
TCATAGGCCTGAATCTGATTGAGAAGCCCATGGCTTTGGGCAATGCCCAGCGGCATAGCCAGAAATCATAACACATAGGTTATTTTTATTACTAAAACTGTCAATCAAATTTATACAGCTTTCTGATTGGGTGAGCCTGATTGACAAGTGGGTGGGCACAGACCCACCCCAGCCCACCCGTGGATACGCCTACTGTATTCCATTGACCCTAACAGCTTCTTCACTGAGATCCATTATAAGCACTGGACAGTTTAGTTTTATGGCATCCACTGCTTTCCCCACACACACACACATCACAGCCTCTTCTAAAATAACTCCACACACACACACAAACCACAGCTTCTTCTAAAATAACTCCACACACACACACAAATCACAGCTTCTTCTAAAATAACTCCACACACACACCACATCGCACATCACATGAGGAAGAACACACTTCATCCTTAATCACTCTACTGCAGCTGGCATCCATGAAGTATCACTAAGACAGACAGGTCTTCTTACAGACACAAACACACACACACACACACACTACTGCAGCTGGCATCCATGAAGGGTCACTAAGAGAGACAGGTCTTCCCACAAACACACACACACACACACACACACACACACACACACACACACACACACACACACACACACACACACACACACATACACTACTGCAGCTGGTATCCATGAAGTGTCACTAAGAGAGACAGGTCTTCCCACAGACACAAACACACACACACACACACACACACACACACACACACACACACACACACTACTGCAGCTGGCATATATATAGGGTGATGTACTAGTGTCACTGAGTAAGACAGGTCTTCACCTGGTTCAGTCTGTGTTTCAGGCACGCACACACACACACACACACACACACACACAAACACACACACACACACACACACACACACACACACACACACACACACACACACACACACACAAAATAAAGGGCAATCTTAGCAATATCATTTTTAGCTTTTTTCTAAACACTAATGAAATTGGATATATGGTTTGGTCTTAATTCTCCTCCTCAGATTTCAACTTGGACCTTCCCCTGGGGTCGCTCTGGGTGAGGCTCCCTGGAGCAGAATAGTGGCGCAGTGACTCAGGATTTATGTTATCTGTGTTAGCGTAAGCAAGTCTATTATCAGCCAGATGGTGAGAAAAAAAATTGGATGCGAAATCAGTTTACGTAAAATAAAAGTTAAGAGTTCACTTATTCAAACCAAAAGTTTGTGGGAGCTGAATTGGTCTATTTACACTGTGATAACTTCTGCTGACAACACCAGGTGAAGCATTGTTTTAAGTGGGACAGCAGACAAGTGGTTGATAACAGGTGATATGCCAATAATAATGGGATCTCTTCTGCTGTGTAACTTACAGACCTATTACTGATGAAGTACAATTCTGCTGTGGCTGAGATTGTACTGATGCACAACTGTGACCAATAAACCAATAAATAAATTTGACCATTACGCTCCTGAGATTCTACAGATGCGCTCCTGAGACGAATGAGGCAACCCTAACACACTCACACACTCCGGAAACACAGCAGTACCGACGCACTCACAAGACGCATGATTCCATTCCAACACTCCTGAGGTTCTACAGACACACTACTGAGACAAATGAGGCAAGCCTAACATTCTTCCTAACCCTAACATCCCAACTCTAACACTCCTGGGAGTGTACAGACAGGGTTTAAATTGGGCCTGAGCCCTCCGCAGCTCAGCTCCGCCTCCTCACCTCAGCAATACAGCCAGCCGGAGCAGAGCTCCCTCTGCTACAGTATTTATAGTAATACAATAGAGTGAGATATTGACCACTGTGAGTGAAGAAGGGCTCCCCCTCCTTACCAAAGCCAGCTTAACCACTATAGCAGACACACTACTGAGGGGAATGAGGCAACCCGAACATCCTTACACACTCTAGAGACACAGTTGTAGCGACACACTCCTGAGACGAATGATTGTACCGCAACACTCCTGAGATTCGATGACCAACACAGTCCTGAGACGAATGATTGTACCGTAACACTCACACATTCGCACTCGCGTGTGTGTGTGAGATTCTACCGACCAACACACTCCTGAGACAAATGGTTGTACCGTAACACTCCTGAGATTCTATGACCAACACACTCCTGAGACGAATGATTGTACCGCAACACTCCTGAGATTTTACCGACCAACACACTCATGACACAAATGATTGTACCGTAACACTCCTGAGGGTCTACCGACCAACACACTCCTGAGACGAATGATTGTACCGTAACACTCATGCACTCGCACGCATGTGTGTGTGAGATTCTACCGACCAACACACTCCTCAGACAAATGATTGTACCGTAACACTCCTGAGGGTCTACCGACCAACACACTTCTGAGACAAATGATTGTACTGTAACATGTATGTGACATGACTCTTCCGTCCTACAGGGCAGAGCTGCTACTGCGTCTCTTTCCAGAACACACGCCTCATCTGG
>CM050203.1:12000000-12007500 GCA_027475355.1 Coilia nasus | reverse complement strand
AGTCTTGGTTCATTGCGATAAGCCAAGAGGTATAGGGATGGTTATTTGACTTAGGTGTGTGTTTCAAATATGAGGGCCCCACATCTATATTTCGCCTAGGGCCCCCACGTGGCTAAATCCGCCTCTGCTTTGCTTTCATGGTGTCTGTGAACAATAGGAACTTTCCAAGTCACAATGAAGATATTCCAACATAAAACTCTCATGTGATTTGCTGTTGGAATGTGGGGAAAACATGGTCGGCAATGACAGCAATGTTGAAAACATATGAATGAATCCTATGCTTGCATATGCTTGAGAAGGGAAGGGAGGAGGAGGGTTTGTTGGTACTGTTGGATATTAACAGTCATTCCACAACATTGCTCCTGCCACCTCTGAAGAACTTGCCAAAGTCACCCAGGACTTAGCAGTGCTGAGGAGGCTGGAGCGTACACCATTGTTTGCTGTTTGTTGTTTACTGGGCTGTTTATTACAGATTGTACTCCTCCCCCCGCTTAATCTGATTTATGCCGTTAATCAGTCCACCATTATGCAACAGCGTGGAGAAACAGCAGCCCTGGGCTAATAATTTTAGAGTTAGCCTCCGCTAATGTATGCTAATGATCGCTATATCGTCTCATATCACAGACCTGCTGCTGAACTAACGGCCTCCTCTCTATATATGCTCCGCTGCATACTGTAGCTGTGCCAATATGCAGATGGAATTTCAACACAACTACGTGCTTCAGCATTTCTGCGTCCTTCACAGTGCTTTGCCATATACTGCATGTGTCCTTTAGAGTGTTTTGGCATATATAATAATAATAATAATAATAATAATAATAATAATAATAATAATAGTCTTTACTTGTATAGCACAATTCATACATACAAGATGCAGCTCAAAGTGCTTTACAGTTTGGCAAGGTCACCACAAGACAACATTTCTTGCAGTCCAGTGGCGCCGGAGTGTAATGACGCAATGCCCCGTTAATGCAGGCTCTTGCGTGATGCAATAATGCAATGTCACAACGACGCAATGCCCCATTTATGCAGGCTCTTGCGTGGCATAATAATGCACTGTCACAACAACACAATGCCCTAGTGATGCGCACTCTTAACAGTCCTTGTAGTCCAGAGGCGCTAGAACGATGCAACGCCCTGTTGATGTGTGCTCTTGCGTAAACACAGGTCAACATATATATATACATATATGTGTCCTTCTGAGTGTTGTGCATATATGTGTCCTTCAAAGTGCTTTGCCATATATGTGTTCTTCTGAGTCTTTAGGCATGTTTGTGTCCTTTAAAGTGCTTTGACATACCTTTGCGTCCTTTTAAGAGTGATTTGGCATATCTGTGTCCTTGAGATGTTTTGGCTTGTGGGTCTGTGACCTTCAAAAGCAGGGCAGACTAGAAGTAGCTTCACGGATGCAATGATGGATGGCACAACGCTGTGCTTGGAGCAACGGCCAGCATGCCAAAGCTAAAGTATGAAGGGCGCTGGAGTGATGGGCCAGGCATGGGTCCAGACAGCAGCCCAGTGGGTTTGGCAAGGGCAGGACTCCAGCCTATAGTGTGTGTGTGTGTGTGTGTGTATCTGTGTGTGTGTCTGTGTGTGTGTGTGTGTCTGTCTGTCTGTCCTTCTCTCTGTCCCTGTGTTTGTGTGTGTGTGTAGTCCATAGTATGGAACAATAATAAAAAAAGGGTTCTGCACTTGGCAGAGACAGATTACATGGTGGGGGATAGAGAGAAAGAAGAGAGAGAGAGAGAGAGAGAGAGAGAAAGAGAGAGAGAGAGAGAGAGACTCTTTGGGACACTCACATGCTTAGTCTCCACCATACAGGCCCAGTGGAATGTTTGCAACGAGACAGGAAGTGAGACGGTGAGCATGTGGTGGTACAGGAGGCTAATTAGTTTGGAGATGAAAGTGGTAATTAAGGAAGCACTTGGGAATGTGAGCAGTTAGGTACTGTGTGTGGTAGAAGGCTGATGCGTTTGGCAGAAAGCAGGATTCTAAATGGACTGTTAGGCAGTGTGTGTGTGTGTGTGCTACCTGAGAAGTCTGGCCGCTGCTGAGGTTTTTGCTGCCAGCAGTGCTCCATGATGTCGATCATGTCATGACACTCCAGGGGCTTGTCGTCCGGGATCCGCTCCTTGCTCGGTCGTTTCCCTGACGACACACGAATGATGACTTCTGTCATGTTGGCCCCTGGAGGGAGAGAGAGAGGAAGGGAAGGGGGTAGGGCAGGAAGAAAGAGAGAGAGAGAGAGGGAGAAAAAGAGAGAGGGAGATAAAGAGAAATGGAGAGAGAGAGAGAGAGGTAGAGAGAGGGAGAACAGGAGATAGACAGAGGGACAGGAAGAGAAAAAAAAGAGAACAATAAAAACACTTCGGGAAGATTTCAAGAGTGTGACAGTGACAGTGTCACTTCAGCTGAGTGTGTTGACTGAATGGCCGCTAAACTAGTGTCACCATTACATGTCCCAGTGCTAAACCAGTGCAGTATAATCTCACCATTACATGTCCCAGTGCTAAACCAGTGTGGTACAATCTCACCATTACATGTTTCAGTGCTAAACCAGTGCAGTATAATCTCACCATTACATGTTTCAGTGCTAAACCAGTGCAGTACAATCTCACCATTACATGTCCCAGTGCTAAACCAGTGTGGTACAATCTCACCATTACATGTTTCAGTGCTAAACCAGTGCAGTATAATCTCACCATTACATGTTTCAGTGCTAAACCAGTGCAGTACAATCTCACCATTACATGTCCCAGTGCTAAACCAGTGTGGTATAATCTCACCATTACATGTTTCAGTGCTAAACCAGTGCAGTACAATCTCACCATTACATGTTTCAGTGCTAAACCAGTGCAGTATAATCTCACCATTACATGTTTCAGTGCTAAACCAGTGTGGTACAATCTCACCATTACATGTCCAAGTGCCAAACCAGTGCAGTACAATCTCACCATTACATGTCCCAGTGCTAAACCAGTGCAGTATAACCTCACCATTACATGTCCCAGTGCTAAACCAGTGCAGTACAATCTCACCATTACATGTCCCAGTGCTAAACCAGTGTGGTACAATCTCACCATTACATGTCCCAGTGCTAAACCAGTGTGGTACAATCTCACCATTACATGTTTCAGTGCTAAACCAGTGCAGTATAATCTCACCATTACATGTTTCAGTGCTAAACCAGTGCAGTATAATCTCACCATTACATGTTTCAGTGCTAAACCAGTGCAGTACAATCTCACCATTACATGTCCCAGTGCTAAACCAGTGTGGTACAATCTCACCATTACATGTCCCAGTGCTAAACCAGTGTGGTATAATCTCACCATTACATGTTTCAGTGCTAAACCAGTGTGGTATAAACTCACCATTACATGTTTTAGTGCTAAACCAGTACAGCAAAGACTCACCAGCATATGGCTTCTTTTGTGTCAGGATCTCCCACATGACTATAGCCAGACTGTGGAGGACAGGAAGTTATGACGTTTTGCATATTATATAATATTAAACACTGCATTAGACATAACATACTGTATGAAGACTACATAAAGACATTATAACATTAGAGTGCACTGACTAGTTGATAATTGCGTTACACAAACAGCTTAAGCGTGCATGTCTGCAGAGTGTGTGGGTGATACAGACATTAAACACTGTGTGACTGCTGAGAGTGTTTGACATGTGTTTAAGTGTAAATGTATTTAACCATATGAGTGTGTGTTTAATACAGGTTTTCTCCATCATTATAAATATTTAACCCTGCGAATGTGTGTATTTGACCCTGTAAGTGTGTGTTTTTAACCCTGTGAGTTCACCTGCCCCTGCCTCGCCTCTCACCTGTAGACGTCGTACTTGGTTGTGGGGGGTTCGGGGTTCTGGCTGAAGGCCTCTGGGGGTACGTAGTTGATGTTCCCTCGGGCTGTCAGGTGCTCCATGAACGACGTGCCAGAAAACTCCTCCCACCTCACCAGACCGAAGTCAGAAACCTCCAGAGACAAAATGGTGACAGGCATTTATATAACAAAACTCAACAGGGACAATAATAAACAAACTATACTGGTTGCTTTTTTTCTATGAGTGTGCTGCAGTTCTGCTTGTGCCTATAGGCGAGGGATTGACAGGCAGGTCTAATCTCTTCACCGATAGTTCATTACTTAGGCACGTTTGTCAGGTTGTGTTACATTTTAAGACCTGCTTTTTTGAAAATAACCCCCATAAATGGTGATTATTGGCAATTTCTGAGTTTAAAATATGGACCGATTGAGACTTAAAAATAAGCCTTAGGGGGTAGTGTTTACACAGTGAGAAAATGACCAGCAGAAGTCTGAAGTCTTGATGATCTGTCTTGTCATCTTTCACAAACTTACTGTCCTCATCTCTCATTCTGTTCACAATATTCTCTTACACTTTTACTGTCCTGTCTTCCTAAATACAGCAATCTCTCACCCTAATTGTCCTGTTTTTCTAAATACAATAATATCTCATCTCCACTATACTGCCTGTTATTTTGTACACAATATCGCACCCTCACTATCCTGTCCTGTCACTCTGCATAATCTAATCTTTTACCTGCCTTGTCCTTTCCTGTTGTTCTGTATACAATAATCTCCTCTCAAATCATCTCTCAAAGCCTTACTGCCCTGCCCTCTTCAACGTAGCCTCTTAGCGCAGCACCGTATCGCCGGCGCTACGACTCACTGTGACTGAAAAAAATGTAACTACAACATTACAACATTACTACGACATGACATTGAGTCTTTAGTAACACATTACAACCTGGTCATTGCCATTCTGGTAACAACAAAGTTATAACAGGGGGTGCGTCTTAAAGGGTTAATACAATAATCGGTAACAGTTTTTTTCACACTACCTTTTTTAGTGTATCTACATGTAGCAACATGTAATATTACTATATATACTTGCACTGTACATACCTAACACCAGCCCTAACTCTAATCTGAACCCAATGGTACAGTGTAAGTAGATAATGTTACACACTTTGTTACACTATACCTAATTAATGTAACAGGGACAGACTGTATATGTAATATAAATAAAGTGTAACTCGATAATCTCATCCCTCACTGTCCTGCTGTATAGCATAACCTCTAGCAGTCTCACTGTCCTGCTGTATAGCATAACCTCTAGCAGTCTCACTGTCCTGCTGTATAGCATAACCTCTAACAGTCTCACTGTCCTGCTGTATAGCATAACCTCTAACAGTCTCACTGTCCTGCTGTATAGCATAACCTCTAACAGTCTCACTGTCCTGCTGTATAGCATAACCTCTAACAGTCTCACTGTCCTGCTGTATAGCATAACCTCTAACAGTCTCACTGTCCTGCTGTATAGCATAACCTCTAACAGTCTCACTGTCCTGCTGTATAGCATAACCTCTAACAGCCTCACTGTGCTGTTCTACTGTCCTGTCCTGTCTTTAGACTCTTGTGTGCCTTCAGCCCTTTGTGAGGTCACTTCCTGTACCTTCACGTGCAGATGTGCATCCAGCAGGATGTTGGCGGGCTTCAGGTTGAGGTGGAGGAGGGGCGGAGCCATGCTGTGCAGGAAGTTCATCCCCATGACGACCTCGTGGATCATCTGGAACTTCTTGGGCCACATGAGCGTGTGGCTGGCCAGCAGCGCGTCCAGAGAGCCCTTGCTCATGAACTCCATCACAAGCGCCGGGGGGTCCTTGCACACTCCGTAGACGGACGTGACGTAGTTAAACTTCACCTTCCCCAGTTTGGAGACATCCTCCACCAGCTCTCTGTAAGGGAGAGTGGACAGCATTCGGTTAGCCTTTATTTATTTTACTGTCCCTGTTACAGTGTGTGTACATCACAAGGTACAGTGTAACACAGTGTGTAACAACATGTCACATTATGTACTTACACTGTACCTCAGGGTTAGGGTTGGCCTTGTTACAGTGTGTGTACATCACAAGGTACAGTGTAACACAGTGTGTAACAACATGTCACATTATGTACTTACACTGTACCTCAGGGTTAGGGTTGGCCTTGGGTTTAGTATTAGTTCATGTACGGTTTAAGTACACAAGGGTACATGCTGTTACATGTAGACCATTAAAATAAAGTCTTATCCAGCATTTTTATATGGAGCTTTTTCAGTCAGTAGAGCACCCAAAGCACTTTACAGTACAGCTTCACATTCACCCGTTCACACACACACACACACACACACACACACACACTGATGGATGAAAGCTGCCATGCAAGGCTCTACCCAGCTCATCAGGGGCAGTATGGAGACATAGAAACAGTGTCTTGCTCAAAGACACTTCGACCTAGTTAGGGGGAGTGAGATTTGAAGCAGCCACCCTCCCATTTCTGGCAAAAACCCTCCTTTACTTCCTAAACCACTGTCGTCCCAGAGCTGAAAAGCCCAGCTGAAGTTTAATGAGTGCATCTCAGGTCTGTGAAATTGCAGCCACACTGGGCTGCCACTCAAGCCTGCTCAACTCGTTGCACCAGCCCTTAGCGTTTAGAATGTATCCCTCTCAGATCGTCAGTGAGAACGCTTACTGGGTTTAGAATTGTGTACTTTACATTGTGTACAAGGATGAGAGCCCTTAGCGTTTAGAATGTATCCCTCTGAGACGTCAGTGAGAATGTTTACTGGGTTTAGAATTGTGTACTTCACATTGTGTACGAGGATGAGAAACTTCGGTGGGTTAGTGGGTTGAGGTTAGGGGTTAGGGATAGGGATAGACAGTCAGTAGGCTGGGGATAGGGTTAGGGAGTTAGTGTTAAGAGTTAGGGATTGGTAGCAATTAGTGGGTTAGTGTTAGTGTTAGGAGGCCAGTCTTAGGGTCGTCATTCACACCAAACACTGTCCGTATACAGCACGTGCCCGTTTTCTGTCCGTATTTGTTTAGAATGCATGTTAACAAATTAGACTATTCACACCGCACACGTGATTCTGCGTATTCTGCCACACATACAAACATATTGTACACGGTTACATGCTGTACATGGTCAAGTTGGTGTGAATGAGCCCTTAGAGTTAGGGGGTTAGGAGTTAGGAGTTTAGTGTAAGGTGTTAGGGTTATTGTTAGAGGTTAGGAGGCTAGTCTTAGGGTTAGGGAATTAGGAGTTAGGGGTTTAGTGTAAGGTGTTAGGGTTAGTGTTAGAGGTTAGGAAGCTAGTCTTAGGGTTAGGGGATTAGGAGTTAGGGGTTTAGTGTAAGGTGTTAGGGTTAGTGTTAGTGTTAGGGGTTAGGAGGCTAGTCTTAGGGTTAGGGAGTTAGGAGTTGAGGGTTTAGTGTAAGGTGCTAGGGTTAGTGTTAGGATTAGGGGGTTAGTTTTAGGGTTAGGGTTGGTTGGCTAGGAATAGGGCCAGTGGGTTAGTGGTTTAACATGCGGGCAGGTTTAACATGTAGCACAGCAGGACTGTTGAGGTGCACTGAGGTGTTGGTTTCTGAATAAAAGGAAGTTCATTTCCTGCAGCTGAAATAAAGCCAGAATCTGTCTCTACA
>CM050203.1:11987500-11992500 GCA_027475355.1 Coilia nasus | reverse complement strand
CACACCCACACATGCACTCAGATAAATGCCCTCATATACACGCACAAACACAAACAGACACGAACGAATACCATACATACAAACATGGACTACACACATGCACATGTACATGCACACATGCACACATGCACACATGCACATGCACATGGACTACTCACATGCACATGTACAGAAATGCAGTGTGTGTGTGTGTGTGTGTGTGTGTGTGTGTGTGTGTGTTAGCTGAGCAGCTGGCACCTTTCCTGTCTGTCAGAGCGGAGTGGTCCGATTCCTTCAGCAGGGGTCCAAATGAGATGTGGTTCCGTGGATGACCCAGACCCCCCGACCCACCTGAGGCTCCACGATGCTCTGGACACAGCTGGGACAGAGACATACAGGAGGCTTCTTTAAATGACTGTGTGTGTGTGTGTGTGTGTGTGTGTGTGTCTGTGCGAGGCTGGAAACTCTCTAGGTGTGTACTTCACAATGGGTGAACACTTTGTTCGAGCTTTAAACTTAATAGCTTTATTGGTTCTGCTGACTAGTTGCTAAAATATATATCGTCGATGGAAACCGAAGCCTTAAGAAAGTTGCCTGACAGAGTACTGGAGTGAAATACAATAATGAGTGGAGGCACTACGGCAGTGCTAACTGGACAGCACTGAGCCATACTGTAGATGTAAGAACGAATTAGAAAAAACTTAACACAATGTTCATTCGCCTCATATATGACTTAAAATGTATATAAATTTGCAGAATTCATCTATGTCATTTACAGTTCATATGGATCACAATCTTTACAATAACGAAACAATTGTATTTCACCACACCTTACCATCTACAGGACAATGGCTGGATTTCCCAAATGCAGTTAGGGTCTTAACGCTAAGAGCTTCTTAAGACCCTTCTTAGATAGCGCTAAGAGCTTCTTTACTGCGTTTGGGAAACCCGGCCATTAACATTCACCAAACTTTCAATCAGGACGCCATGGTCCAGACAGAGCCCAGCAGGAGGTCCCAGAGTGCTGAGTGCTGACTGTAGTGGTTAGGGCATTAATGCTAATTTGCTAATTCCCCCTGACCTCAGCACTGCCTTTCAACCTGTTCATCATGGCACTTCGGCTGACAGACAGGTCGGGAAACTGGGTGCACATTTCTGACTCGGCAATTAAAGTAGGGGGTCACCTCATATTTGTCCGGTGTGCTTTTTGCTGAAGTTTGTTGTCTGGCTATATACTCGGTGTCAGCAGGTGGGTGGGGTGGGATTGGGGGTTTAACGAGGCTTGGGTCACGGGTAGCGTGTCTATTCTGTTCTCTGGCTATATTCGGTTTCGGTGGGGGGGGGGGGGTTAAGGTGGTGTGGTGGGAGGGGGACCTCTGTTCTCTCCTTGCACCCGCTGCTGCTGGGCTGCATTGTCTGCAAATATAACAATAGGGCACCCCAATAACACCAACCCCCCCCCCCCGCTGGTGACACACAGCGGTGCGTGTGTTAAAGTGAAGGGGCTAGATGACACCCATATACCACATTGCTGTCCCTCTAAAGCCAGTAGCTGCACATCACTCAGTACCCCGCAGCTACACTCATACAGGAACATAACGGAACAAACACTACCCACAGATCAAGCTCAGAGACCTGCAGCTAAACTTACTCACACTACCCACAAATCAAACCCAAAGACAGACTCTGACAGGCTGTCCCTCAGTCCTGCTGAATGTCATAAGTGTCAAAACCACAAATACACAGATACATATAGAAAAGTAAAAAAAAAAATCAATTTCTTTTTCAAACTCTTTCTGTAAAGAAACTTGTTTTTGGAATCTACAACACATTTTTTTTTTACAAAATGTAACATTATGTACTTACACTTCACACTTGGTTAGAGTTAAGGTTAGTGTTAGGTATGTACAGTGTAAGTACATAATATTACATGTTGTTACATATAGATACACAAAAAAAACATAAATTAAAGTGTTACCTAAATATGTGACAAGTGTGTGAGTGTGTGTGTGTGTGTGTGTCTGTGTCTGTGTGTGTACCTTGTGAGTGTAAGTGTGTGTGTGTGTGTGTGTGTGTGTGTGTGTGTGTGTGTGCATGTGTGTGAGCGAGCATCTCACTGTGTCACAGCGGGAGCGGTTCTTCACACACACAACCAGGCGGCAGTGCAGGTAAGTCTGTGGGTAGCTCATCATGGGCAGCAGACTGACCGTCAGGCTGGCAGCGAGACGGGAACCGGACCTCTGGGAGGTTCTGAGAGTGGTACCGGACCCAGGGGGGGACCCAGGGGGGGTTTTGACAGTGGTACCGGATCTATGGGAGCTCCTGCTGGAACGAAGTGCTGCTCCTTTGGGTCTCCTACCCGACCTGCGAATCCCACCAGAACACAACAGAATATCACAGCCTCTTAGTGGTCACCGTACCGCTGGTGGTACGACTTGCCATGAATGAAAAAAAAACGTAACTACAACATTACAACATTACTATGACATTACAGAGAGTCTTTAGTAACACATTACAACTTGGTCATCGCCATTATGGTAACAATAAACCTATAACAGGGAAGTTGCGGTCTAGTGGGCAGTTGTGGTCTAGTGGTGAGGGACTTGGTCTTAGGATCGGAGAGTCGCAGATTCGAATCCCACCCTACCCATGGCGGAAACGCCCTTGAGCAAGGCATCTAACCCCATGCTGCTCCAGGGACTGTAACTGAAACCCTGTACCTAAATAATTGTAAGTTGCGCTGGAGAACAGCATCAGCTAAGTGTAATGTAAGAACAGGGGATGTCTCTTAAGGGGTTTAAACATCACAAATCCCAAGAAAGAGTACATCTTACACTAACAGTACCACCACACAACAGCACATCTAATCCGTGTCCTGCCCTCTTGGCTTACAGTGGACAGGACATAAAAGGGGAGATTACACAAAGATAAACATGTATTACATTAAGTCAACAATCATTTCATTATCTGTGGAGCAAATCAAAAGTGTGGTGGTAGTCAGCAGGGTGAAAAGGAGAATAGTGCAGAGGGGAAGGGGAAATTGGGAAAAGGTCTGCAGCCAGCCTGGAAGGGTCAGGCCAGAGCAGAGAGTAAGAGAGAGTAAGCCCCAGGCTGGCATGGTTTTAACTCCTGCCCTGCAGACAGAAGCGCACCTCTGGATGAGCTGAAGAGAATGAACCCTGTGCTTGCTGGGTGCAACTTTTTAAAGCATGCCCAGGCTGACTGATGACTCATCCGTCTCACAGTGTTAAAGCCGAGCGAGACAGGAGGAAACAAATAAACAGACAGACACACACACACACACACACTCACACACACACAGACACACTCAGGCACACATGCACTCTCACACACACACACACACACACACACACATAGACACACACATAGACACACACACACACACCACCACACACACAGACACACACATACACACACACACTCAGGCACACACGCACGCTCACATACACGCACGCACTCACATTACACACACAGACACACGCACACTCACACACACACACACACACACACACACTCTCACTCACTCACATCACACACACACACACACACACACACACACACACACACACACACACACACACACACACACACACACGCACAGTGTCAGAGCCGGAGGAGAAAGAAGGGAATAGTGGCTGCTGAAGGTGGTGGAGTGAAACTGACATCAGTCAGCTCAGAGCAGACGGAATTTGGTCTGTGAACCACGTGCACACACTCACACACATTCGTAAACACACACACACACACACACACACACACACACACACACACACACACAGGTACACGCACTCACACACACAAACACACACACACATTGGTAAACACACACACAAATGCGCACACACACACACACACACACACGGGTACACGAACTCACTCACACACACACACACACACACACAGACACATATATGCGTGCACACGCATGTGCTTAAGGAGCACGTACTCATCTGGGGCGCTGCTTGAAAAGTCATTTATTCCCCAGCAGGCAGCAGCCCACTCTAGCCAGGCCTCGCTCCACTGGAGCTGATGGAGGAAGGCATTGGGCAGACCTGACAGCTGTGTGTGTGTGTGTGTGTGTGCAGTGGTTGTGTCTGTATGTGTGTGTGTGTGTGTGTGTGTGTGTGTGTGTGTGTGTGTGTCTGTATAATGTGTGTGTGTAGTGTCTGTACATGCGTGTGTGTGTGGAGGTTGCTGGCACATGTGTGTGTGTGCGTGTGCAGTGGTTGTGTCTGTGTGTGTGTGTGTGTGTGTGTGTGTGTCTGTGTGTGTGTGCATGTGTGTGCAGTGTTTGTGTGTGCATGTGTGTGTGTGTGTGTGTGTCTGGCACTGCTGGCACAATGAGAAAACCTGCCATCTGCAGGCTGGATGTTTGGGTGACCTTCCTGTGACCTGTTTGTAGGAGCCTGAGAGAGCGCGCGGGCAGCAGTGACCCCGCAAGCAGCGGACATCGGGCGTGACCGACCCCATACAGAACAGACCTTAGCTGTCAGTGACCCCATGCAGAACAGACCCCAGGAGTGACTGACCCCCATACAGAACTGACCTTGGAAGTGATTGACAATGGAGCAAGCGGAATTGGGACGTAACTGACCCCATAAAGAACTGACCTACAAAGGCAAAGTGCAGTAATTATGTGAAAATAAAAACTGAGAAAAATGCCTTTGAAGGTGTCACACTGCCCAGTCAAACATATTGGTATAATAGTGGTGAGGCTTTTATGGACTTTCTTAATGTAAGCGTAGCGTGAAGTTCTACCAGGAAGACGTAATGCGCGTCATCAGTTAGCTGTCGTCCAATCAGCACGTAACATCTGTCTTTAAATACGTCATCTTACCTACCTGCTTTGCTGCTCACAGGTGTATTCCGCTGTTCGCCCTCCTCCCACCCCAGCATCCATCCAAGGGTCCTGTCCGTGTCCAGTGGGTCCTGACGATGATGTCTAATCCGCCATGCCTCTCGATCGATCTTTTGATGTCTCTTCTACGTCTGCCTCTTCA
>CM050203.1:11967500-11982500 GCA_027475355.1 Coilia nasus | reverse complement strand
AATGGGCAAAAACTGTATAAAATCAAAACAAAAATCAAATTTATAAATTACATTTTCTTAGTTTTTGCATTTTGTGACCATGCCGTTTTTCCTGTGAACTGCTCATTTACTGATATATTAGGATAGTACGCCCGTTACATTTACTGCAAGGAATTCAGAAAGGTCTGCACACTTCAGAATCCATTTTTGACTGTTGATTTTATATTAACAGGCACAGCATAACATACCATTGTTCTAATCTGAGGAAGACCAACAATGGTCAAAAACGTTATTCTGTGCCTTGTTGTCCTGTACTGCCCTACAAAGCCAGAAGGCAGTAACTGCACATTTTGTCAACTAGAGTTTAGACTGGAAATTGAGTTTATAACCTTTTTGTTCTGGGACTAAATCTCTTGCATTTTCCTATTAAGAAAGTGCACAAAAGCATCACCACTTTTATACCCACATGTTTGACTGGGTAGTATGACACCTTTAAAGGCATTTCTGTCAGTTTCAATGTTCACATAGTTATTACACTTTGCCTTTGTATGGCAGTGCATCTGAAATTGGGATGTGTACAAAGTACAACTTAACCTATAGCATCTACAAACACATTAGGTGTGCTCATGATATTGGGTAACCCACCACATTACATCACATTATTTACTGACACACCAGGACAGTGAGCTCATTACCTTTACAAACACATTCAGTGAGTTTATGACATTGACTGAGCATTAGGAAAGTGTGCTGATTACCCATTGAGAAACACGCCAGGTGACAGCAGCCTCATCCGATGTTGAATGAGTGGCCTCTGTCCCTCATCCCGTGTTCCAGCTGTTCCTGTCTGCATCCTCTGCTCCATCGGTCTCCATGGTGTTCCGCCTGACCCAGTAGCTGTTCCTTTCTGCTGTGTTCCGCCTGACCCGGTAGCTGTTCCTTTCTGCTGTGTTCCGCCTGACCCGGTAGCTGTTCCTTCCTGCTGTGTTCTGCCTGACCCAGTAGCTGTTCCTTCCTGCTGTGTTCTGCCTGACCCAGTAGCTGTTCCTTCCTGCTGTGTTCTGCTTTCTGATGTTCTGCCCAACCCAGTAACTCTTTTGCTCTGTAATGTTTGGCCTGACGCAGTTACCCTCTGAGGTGTTTGGTCTGACCCACTAACTGCTTCTCTTAGCAATGTTGGGTCTGACGCAGTACCTAACGCCCTCTGCTCATACGTGGCCTGTGCAGACTGGTCCCTCCTACTCCTAATCCCATCTTCTGACTCTGACTGTGGTGAAAGAGACAGAGCTGGCTTCAGCGTCTGATCTTCTTTTTCCAACATCAGTGCCTGATGTTTCTCTGGCATTAGTGTCCGGTCTCCTCTCTCTCCCTGCAGTGGCTTTGAAACCCCCGAGTCCCTCTCCCCCTGGGTGACTGAGATGGACAGCAACCCCTCAGCAGATGTAGGTGACACACCCAGCAGGGCCTGTGTGCTTCCAACCCCAAGCCCTCCATGAGGTTCAGGGAGGTGAGAGGTCTGGCTGAGCCTCTGGAGGAGCAGGAGGATGAAGTCTGGGCGGCCATTTTGAAGCAGGAGGTGGCTGTGGTTATGGCTGGCACTGAGAGGGGAGGTACCGGTGACACGAACAGCATCCACAGTCGTGCTGACATGTGCATGAGGTGGGGGTGTGTGAGTCCTGTTGGTGTTTGACCTCCGATTAAACACGGGAGGAGTGGTGTGTGCTGAAGTGTGTTTCACCAAGAGGTGTGTCTGAGTGTGTGTCATGGGCTCCTGTATTGGATGGTCTGGGTGAGTATGTGTCGTGATGTTCTCTAGTGGAAGGTCGGGTTGAGGGTGTGTTGTGGAGAAAAGTAGTGGATGGTGCATTTGGGTGTGTGTTGCTGGCTCCTGTGATGGATGAGTGTGTGTTTTGGAGGTCTGTGGTGAGTGGTCTGACTGAGTGTGTGTCTTGCGGTTCTGTAGTGTGTGGTCTGTTTGAATGCCCCTCAGGGGCTCCTGTGATGGGTGGTGTGTTTGAATGTGTGTTGTAGAGAAATGTGGATCATGTGTATGAGTGTGTGGCGAGGAGTCTTTTAGTAGGAGACTGGTCTGAGTGTGTGTTGTGAGCTCCTGTTGTGTATGGTGTGTCTGAGTGTGTGTTGGGGGGTTCTGTAGTTGATGGTCTATTTGAGTGTGTGTTGTGGAATCCTGTAGTGTATGGTTTGTGTGAGTGTGTGATCTGATGTCCTGTGTTTGATGGTCTGTCTGTGTGTGTAGAGTATGTTGTAGTGTAGGATGTGTGTGAGTGTGTGGAGTTTGCTGAAGAGTTTGTTGTGTTTGAGTGTGTGTTGTGGCATCCTGTAATGTATGATTTGTTTGAGTGTGTGGTTTGATGTTGTGTGTTTGATGGTCTGTTGTAGTGTGTATAGTATGTTGGAGAGTATGAGTATGAGAGAGTGTGGTAGAGTGTGTGGTAAGAGTGTGTGTTGTGGCGTCCTGGAGTGGGTGTTCTGTTTGTGTGTGTGCTGAGGAATGTTTCAGTGGGTGATTGGTGTGAGTGTGTGTTGGGGTGTCCTGTATTGAATGGTGTGTTTGAGTGTGTGTTGAGGGATGTTTCAGTGGGTGATTGGCGTGAGTGTGTGTTGGGGTATCTAGTAGTGGATGGTGTGTTTCAGTGGTTATGGAGTTAATTAGTGAGAGGTTTGTTTGAGTGTGTGTTGTGTGTGTTGTGGTGTCCTGCAGTGGGTGTTCTGTTTGTGTGTGTGTTGAGGAATGTTTTAGTGGCTGACTGACATGAGCGTGTGTTGGGGTGCCCTGTAGTGATGTTGGGGTGTCCTGTAGTGAATGGTGTGTTTGAGTGTGTGTTGAGGAATGTGTCAGTGGGTGATTGGTGTGAGTGTGTGTTGGGGTATCTTGTGATGAATGGTGTGTTTCAGTGGTTATGGAGTTAATTAGTGAGAGGTTTGTTTGAGTGTGTGTTGGGGTGTCCTGTAGTAAATGGTGTATTTGAGTTTGTGTTGGGGTATCTAGTAGTGAATGGTGTGTTTCAGTGGTTGTGGAGCTAAGTAGTGAGAGGTTTGTTTGAGTGTGTGTTGTGTGTCTTGTGGTGTCCTGCAGTGGGTGTTCTGTTTGTGTGTGTGCTGAGGAATGTTTTAGTGGGTGATTGGCATGTGTGTGTGTTGGGGTATTCTGTAGTAAATGGTGTGTTTGAGTGTGTGGTGTGGTGTCCTGCAGTGGGTGTTCTGGTTGAGTGTGTGCTGAGGAATGTTTTAGTGGGTGATGGGCATGAGTGTGTGTTGGGGTATGCTCTAGTGAATGGTGTGTTTGAGTGTGTGTTGTGCTGTCCTGCAGTGGGTGTTCCGGTTGTGTGTGTGCTGAGGAATGTTTTAGTGGGTGACTGACATGAGTGTGTGTTGGGGTGTCCTTTAGTGAATGGTGTGCTTCAGTAGTTGTGGAGTTTAGTAAGAGGTTTGTTTGAGTGTGTGTTGTGAAGTCCTGTAATACATGATTTGTTTGAGTGTGTGTTGTGTGTGTTGTGGCGTCCTGCAGTGGGTGTTCTGTTTGTGAGTGTGTTGAGGAATGTTTTAGTGGGGTATTGGTATGAGTGTGTTTTGGGGTGTGTAGTGAATGATGTGTTTGAGTGTGTGTTGGAGCATCCAGTATGGATTGGTGTGTTTGAGTGTGTGTTGAGGGATGTTGTAGTAGGTGACTGGCTTGAATGTGTGTCTGGGGCTCATTTAGTAAGCGATTTATCTGACTGTCTCTCAGGAAGTCCTGCAGTGGATGAATTGGTTGAGTGTGTCCTGTGGGGTTGTCTAGTAGATGGATTGGTTGAGTGTGTGTTGCGGAGTCGTCGAGTAGATGGATTGGTTGAGTGTGTGTTGTGGAGTGATCTAGTAGATGGATTGGTTGAGTGTGTGTCGTGTGGTCATGTAGTGGATGGTCTGCTTCATTGTGTGGTGGAGGCTTTTGTAGTGAATGGTTTGGTTGAGTGTGTGTCGAGTGAGTCGAGGAATATTTTAGTAGGAGACTAATTTGAGTGTGTGTTGTGGAGACATGCAGTGTGTGGTCTTTTTCGGTGTGGGATTTGATGTCCTGTGGTTGATGGTCATGTAGTGGGGGCTTCTGCAGCAAATGGTATGTATGAGTGAGTGTAGGGAAATCTTTTAGTAGGCGACTGGTTTCAGTGTGTGTTATTAGGTCATGTAGTGGATTGTGTGTTTGCGTGTGTGTTGTGGGCTTCTTTAGTGTTTGACTAGGTGTCGGGGAATCCTTCAGTGTGTGACTGGTTAGAGTGTGTGTTATCAAGGCATGCAGGAGATTTGTTTGTGAGTGCGTTTTAGAGTCCTGCGGTGCATTATTTGCTTTAGTGTGTATTTTGGAGTCCTGTAGTGTACTGTGTGTTTGAGTGCCTGGTGAGGGCTGCTGCAGAGTGTGTGTACTGTGTGTAGGGGTTAGTGTTGAGGACTCTTCCAGTGGGTGATTGGTCTGAGTGTGTGTTACGGCATCCTGCTGTGGATGGTTTGGTTGAGTGTGTGTTAGGGGCTTTTGTACTGGTTGGTGTGTATGAGTAAGTGTTGGGGAGTCTTTTAGCGAGGGTCTGGTTTGAGTTTGTGTAATCAAAACCTGCAGTAGATGAATTGTTGGAGTATGAGCTGAAGAGTGCCTGCATTGGGTTTGTGCTGTGGTGTCCTGTAGTGAGTGATTTGTTTTAGTGTGTGGTGAGGTGTCCTGTAGTGGACTGTTAGTTTGAGTGTGTGCTCTGGAGTCCTGCACTGGATGGTTTGTTTGAGTGTGTGTTGCCATGTCCTGTAGTCGACTGTTTGCTCGAGTGTGTGTGTGTGAGTCCTGTAGCACTGAGTCTTTGGGATGGTGCTGTGTCTGGGTGTGAGCTATTTGGTGCTTCTCAGCTGATTGTTCAGCCTCCAATCCAGATGTGGGATCTCCATCATGTGCATTGTTCGTCAGAAGATCTCTGTCACAAGGAGCTGAGCTGTTCATTATAGACTCTTCTTTGGTGTGAGAGTGATTCTTTATTAGGGCCTTAGCATGCAAAGATGAGCTATTCATTTGGGACACTTCTGTGGTGTGGGAGTAAAGCTTCATGAGCTCTACAGCATGAGGAGTTGAGCTATTCCTTATGGACTCTTCTGTGGTATAAAATAAGTTCATAGGGGAAGATGAGCTGTTCTCTAGGGACTCTCCTGTTCCTGTGGTGTGGAAGTGATTCTTTATGAGGACCTTAGCATGTGAAAAAGAGCTGTTCATTTGAGAGTTTTTGGTGGTGTGGGAGTAATTCTTTATAAACTCCACAGTGGGTTGAGATAAGCTGTTCTTTGGGGGCTGTTCTGCGGTGTGAGAGGAATTCTTGAGCAGGGCCTTGGCATGTGGAGTTGGGCTGTTTTTAGAGTACTCCTCTGTGGTGCGTGAGTAGTTCTTTATAAGCTCTATAACATGAGGGGATGAGCTGTTCTTTTGGGGCTCTTCAGCATAGAGAAATGAACTGTTCTTCCCTTTACCCATGGGGATGTCAAAGGTCACGTGACCTGAAAGTGACAAAGGTGTCGTTTGACCACCCTGCGCTGCAGTGTAAGGGGTCATTTGTGTCGAAGAGTGGCGTAGATATGCAGGCTTATGACGGGTAACTCGTATAAGGGAGAGGTTTAGGTACGCAGGGGGGTCTGTCAGAGTCGGAGGTGGGAGGAGAGGAAGGGCTGATGGAGCTGTGGATGCAGAGTGCACAGGTGATGTGGAGGCAGAGGATGGCATGGAGAATGGGTTTTTACCCGCCACTTGACCAGCACCTGTACTAATGAGCGTCTGTGTGGAGGACAGAGAGGTGCGCTTACTCTCTGGTGACACAGGAGGACTCAAGCTCTGCCCTGTCAGGAAGTTGTTGACAGCAGAAAACGGTGACCCCTGCGCCCTAAAAGCTGTTTGGTTTGGTGTCAGAGAGGACGAGGGATGCCTCTCCAGGGTGTTTGGCCTGTTAATTAACCTCCCAGGATGCATCTGTGTCAAGTGCTCTCCAACATCAGTTATAGTGGCAGCGGGCGTGACAGAAACCTCATTAGATTTAACGAGCCCCAAAAAGGCCAACAGGGAGCTCGTAGGGACCGGCAGGGTGAGCTGGGGGTGGTGTCTTTCTCCCTCTGCGGTTGTGTCCGTGGCAGGAGGTGAACTAATGATTGGAGGACTGATCACTAAGCTAATCACACCCTGCCTCCCAGGAGGCATCTTCGGGGGACTGAGGGAGGCTGATGTCTCATATAAGGGTACAGCTGTTGGTCTAGAATGGAGTTTTTCCAGAATTCTAGAATGGAGTGGAGTAGCTCCATGGGTCAAGCCCCTGCTAGGGGTGAGCAGTGCAGTGGTCACTTCAGATGCACCTGCGATGGTGGTGGCTAAGGGCATTGGAGGGATTGTCACGGCGGTGGTGCAGTGCACCTGGGACGAGATGTTGCCAGAGGGACTGATGATGTCACCAATGCTGCCACTGCTGCTGGTGTGGAACCCCATCGGGAAGGGCCAAGCCATTTGTCTCCGTGGTGATGAGGATGTCAGGGAGGCGTGGCTACAGTCTGACAGCGTGGATGAGTGCTCTATGCTCTGCCCTCTATCAGCGTCTGACCCAAGGCCAGCTGAACTCTGGGTAACACTCTGCGATGTAACTTCCTCTGCCTGGACCTTAAATTGAAACTTTTCGCCAGTAAAGGAAGGCCGTGTGTGATTGTCGCTCTGACCCGGGGCCTCAATCAGTGGGACCTTCCCACGGTCAGAGTGAACTGTTGCCCCTTGATTGCCTCTGTGTGTGGAGATTTGACCTTGGCCAAGCGGCTCATCAAAGGAGCGGTGTTGTGAACCTGCAGAGGTGGGCCGGTGTGTTAAAGGGCTCTCTGCTCTGAATGCAGACAACCCGCTGAAGACAAATGGGGTGTTCAAAGCCACTTTTAGAGTCTCCACTGCTGGCTTTGAACTGCTCGGCTGTGGCTTTTCTGTGCTGCTGGTTTGGCCTTTGTGATCCCTCTCTAGCTTTTTAGTTGTGTTCCATGTCTCTGGTATCTGTGTTGTGTTCTGTGTCTGTAGTATCTGTGCTGTGTTCTGTGTCTGTAGTATCTGTGCTGCGGTGTTCTCTGTCTCTAGTATCTGTGTTGTGTTCTCCGTCTGTAGTATCTGTGTTGTGTTCTGTGTCTGTAGTATCTGTGTTGTGTTCTCCGTCTGTAGTATCTGTGTTGTGTTCTGTGTCTGTAGTATCTGTGCTGTGTTCTCTGTCTGTAGTATCTTTGGTGTGATGTTTGTTGTGTTCTGTGTCTGTAGTATCTGTGCTGTGTTCTGTGTCTGTAGTATCTGTGTTGTGTTCTGTGTCTGTAGTATCTGTGCTGTGTTCTCCGTCTGTAGTATCTGTGTTGTGTTCTGTGTCTGTAGTATCTGTGTTGTGTTCTGTGTCTGTAGTATCTGTGTTGTGTTCTGTGTCTGTAGTATCTGTGTTCTGTTCTGTGTCTGTAGTATCTGTGTTGTGTTCTGTGTCTGTAGTATCTGTGCTGTGTTCTGTGTCTGTAGTATCTGTGCTGTGTTCTGTGTCTGTAGTATCTGTGCTGCGGTGTTCTCTGTCTCTAGTATCTGTGTTGTGTTCTCCGTCTGTAGTATCTGTGTTGTGTTCTGTGTCTGTAGTATCTGTGCTGTGTTCTCCGTCTGTAGTATCTGTGTTGTGTTCTGTGTCTGTAGTATCTGTGTTGTGTTCTGTGTCTGTAGTATCTGTGTTCTGTTCTGTGTCTGTAGTATCTGTGTTGTGTTCTGTGTCTGTAGTATCTGTGCTGTGTTCTGTGTCTGTAGTATCTGTGCTGTGTTCTGTGTCTGTAGTATCTGTGTTGTGTTCTGTGTCTGTAGTATCTGTGTTGTGTTCTGTGTCTGTAGTATCTGTGCTGCGGTGTTCTCTGTCGTTGGTATCTTTGTTGTGTTCTGTGTGTCCAATATTTGCGCTGCTGTGTTTTTTGTATCTGACATTGCTGCTGTAATCTGTGTCTCTAATGTATGTGTTGGGTTCTCTGCCTCTAGTATCAGTGCTGTGATCTGTGTCTGTGATGTCTGTACGATAGGGATGTCAGTCTCTGACATGTCTGTTGTGATTTCGGTCTCTGAAATCTCTGTTGTGTTCTCCATCTTTAGTATCTGTGATGTGTTCTGGGTCTCCAGTACTAGCGCTGTCTCTGATACCTCTGCTGTAATCTCTGTCTCTGATACCTCTGCTGTAATCTGTGTCTCTAGTGTATGCGCTAGATTCTCTGTCTCTGTTCTCTGTGTTGGGTTGTCTGCCTTTGGTATCTGTGACACGCTGTCTGTCTGTGCTATCAATGCTGCGCTCTCTGTCACTGCTCCAACAGAGCCAATAGCAGCTGAATGTGTATGTGATATACATGTATGTTTACCACAAGATGTGCTTGTTGAGGAGGCGATGATCATTTGCAGAGGATTATACAAATTAGTTTGAGTGTTTGGAGTAGATTTCATTTCATGTCTTTCAGCCAACAGTTTTAAAGATGTGTGCTCTGCACTCCTTGTAGTTAGTGGATTTAGTTTGGGCAGAGGGATGGGATTTGGCACAGTAGCTGCAAGCGCTGTCTTTTGTCTGACTCCACTTGAGTTACTCTGACTATCTAATTTGCTGTTTGTTCCGTCTCCGGCGGATGCAGCATGTTCCAGGGAGCCATCTGTCTTGAGCGAAGCCGTGAGATTTAGTGCTTTGCGAAGCGAGACTTGGACAGAGAGTGCCGGCTGTGTTTCGCTGAGTCTTATCTGCGAGTCAGTCTGTGACGGAGCTACACCGACACTTAAGTTCTGCTTCTGTGAGGTCGATAAGGACACCGTCATGGCCCCTGGGGGCCTGGGTGAGCTACGGACGTGTAGGAGAGGAACCTGCCAGTCAATAATGCTCCGCTCCTCAGAGTCCGCGCCCTGGAGACTGTTGTCATGGGATACGGGTGCAGCTGATGACTTTCTGTGCGCGGAGTTCTGCGGGCTGACTGACGGCGTGTGGCTGGACAGGTCTGACGGATCGGTGCCGTGTCCTAACGCGCGAGTGCTGTGATGTGTTGATCTGGAACTTTCCGGGGCTTTAGAAGTTGCGGGGTCACTCGTGCTGTTTGTGCTTTTCTCTAATGTTGCCACCCTGTCAAACAAGAGAAATTCTGCTCCTCTCAATTGGCCATTCTGCCGGTCCACAACAACAATCCCTTTTTCATTCACATCTCCTCCTTGTTCCACAAAAGCACCATTTATGACTTCTGTGCTCTCGCTGGGAGTCGGATGAGCGTTAGATATAAGGGGAATTGGATTTGCGCCCGGAAGAGTAATAGACTCATGCAGGCTTTGATGGGGGCCATTAGGTGGGGAGTGTAGCGTTGCGCTCCCACCACTGCCTGCAGATAGATGGGCCTGTGGTGGTGTGGAGATATCCATCACCATCTCAAAAGGGGAGGGGGAGGAAGAGGAGGAGTTGGTTAAGGAAGAGGTGGTGGAGGATGGGGAAGAAGGGGAAGAGGAGGAGGGCACAGCCTCCTCATGTGGTGGTGTGGAAACATCCATTAAAACCTCAGAGGGGGAGGAGGAGGAGGAAGAGGAAGAGGGGCTGGATTTGGCTAGGGAGGAGGAGGAGGGGGAGGAAGGGGCAGAGGAGGAGGGCACAGCCTCCTCATGTGGTGGCGTGGAAACATCCATTACGACCTCGGAGGGCGAGGAGGAGGAAGAGGAGGTGGAGTTGGCTAGGGAGGAGGTGGGGGAGAAAGAGGAGGAGGAGGTGGAGGGGGAGGAAGGGGCAGAGGAGGAGGGAACAGCTTCCTCATGTGGTGATATGGAAACATCCATCACGATCTCGGAGGAGGAAGAAGGCAATGAAGAGGAGGTGGAGGTGGAGGTGGAGGTAGAGGTGGAGGAAGAGGAAGTGAAGGATGGGGAGGAGGGTGAGGAGGAGTTTGAGCGGGAAAGGGAGGAAGACGAGGAAGGCACAATTTTCTCATCAGCGGAAATCAATGGCCAGTCTGCCTCTGCGGAAGCCTCCGTGCCTGAGGGCCTCGCTGCAATATTAGCAGGTGCGGTCTTTAAAGCCGGCTGTTCCTCTTTGTCAGCTGAACTCGTTAGCTTCAGGGTTCGACCCAAAGCTGCATTTGACCCTGGGCTTTGACCCAAAGCTGCGTCTGACCCTGGGCTTTGTCCCAAAGCTGCATCTGACTCGCCTCGGCTGCTGTCACCGTCACATCCCTCCTGCCGTGCGAGAGCCTCTCCTCTCCCCGGGGTGTCTCCGTGGCCAGGCCCTGTCTGGGGCCCAGCTCCAGGGGAGGCTGTTGTCGCACTCTGGTGGCCAGGGCCGGTGTCCCCGGCGTGGGGAGGCTGTGTCACCGATGCTGCTGGCTCTGCTCCACCACACTCTGGGCGACTACCACGGGAGTCACTCCTGGACGCGTGCACTGGAGGAAAAACCATATGTCAGAGTAAGGCCATAGACTGTATATGAGTGAGGCATATGCTACACCTTTGTGGGTCATAATGAAAATGCACACAGCGCAAAGGAGCAGAGAAGTGCTTTGGCAAACAACATGATAAAAATACACAAACAGTCCTTTGGCTTTAGTAAGTGTTTCTGCACACAACACAATAAAAATGCACAAACAAAGTAACCTTAGTATGTAATGCAGTACAGAGCACAGTAAAATTCACAAACAGATTGGCTTAACAAAGTATTGCTTCACAGAACACAATTAAAATGCACAAAGAGCTGTCGCCTTATTTATCATACGCCCACTGCAAATTTCCAGCACTAATGGTGGCAATTTAAAAAGCCCTGGTGCTCTGCAGTGTATTCTATGTGTAAAATAATGTGGTAAAAAGCGTGTTTGTAAACCCAGCGATCTGCAGAACAGATAATTTAAGTGGGTGCTGGGGAGTTTGGCCTCAGTCCTAGTTGCGGTTTCCCACTGCAGTCTGCCAAACTCCTGCATTAACCCAAACAATTACGGCAAGAAAACACCAATTAAGGAGGTCCGGCCTGCTGTAATGGAAACAACAAACTAATAAAGCAGAAATGACCTCAGGCATCCGAGGCTGAACACACACACACACACACACACACACACACACACACACACACAATCAGAGGCTTCGAAGAGGAGTGGGAGTGACGTACCTGTGAGCCAGGAGCAGAGCAGCAGAACACACAGCCGTTGACTCATGATGAGGACCCGCCACACCGCTACGTGATGCCTAGCCACTGCAACACACTCACGCTCTGACAAACATACACACACTCACACACACACGCACGCACACGGATGCACGCACACATACACACACACGCACACGCACACACTCACGCACGTGCACACACACACATGCACGCTGACACGGATGCATGCACACACACACACATACACACACACGCACGCACACACACACACACAGAGCTCAGGTCAGCTCACACACTCACAGACAACCTGAAATTGCATCCAGCTAAAACACACCTTTGTAGAATCACTGTCAGACACTTCACTACATACACACATTTCCAGAAACAGGTACACTGTTCAGATGACACAGTTGGAGAACCAGAGTCACATTGTCAAACAAACACACACTAACAGACAAAAACATCTTGCCATCTGCCTGTAACACACACACACACACACACACACACACACACACACACACACACACACACACACACAATGTCATAGCATCCAACACACTAAGAGAATGATCAGTGTCATACCCTCCGACACACACACAGTCAACGAACCATCCAACTTAAGCACCCACTGAGAAACACCATCATACCGTGCAGCTGTAACACCCACTGGGAGAAACGATGTCATATCGCCCAAATCCCACACACACTGAGAAGCCTGCTTCTGTGTCGGCCTGTTTATACATGGATTACGTCACTGACTCACTGACAGGCATTACACACATAAATACACACACATGCACAAACACACACACCCACGCACAAACACACACACACACACACACACACACACACACGCACACACACAAAGTAAGCACAGATGGCCGTGGACATCTTCAGTCAGCGCAGTGGGAAGGACGTTACTCGTATTGCTCTCAATCTGAGCCTGTGTGTTCCGCAGAGCTGGAGGATGACAGATTCTCCCTCTTGTCCTTTCCAGACAGTGACAGAGGCCTGGTACACACACACACACACACACACACACACACACACACACACTGAGGGCCCTTAGCTCAGCCTTGCACACATTAGTCATCACCAGACAGGACAGGACAGGACAGGACAGGCAACATCACCCCATTCATTAACCTTCCAATAACACCCCACTGATTCATACGACAGCTTCACCTTTTGTCCAAAAGATACACAACATCATCGCTGTGGTCCACTCCATTCACAATATCACCTTGGACCACTACATTCACAATGACCTCTAGCTTGTGTTTTTATTTCGCGAGCTCAGGCGTGGGATTGATTACACACAGAAAACAGAAATGAAAAAAGTCTCAGGTCTCATCTGAAGATCTGTTTATTGGTTTATTCTTTCAACAAATGGACAGAAAGTCATCAAGAATCTCTGCAGCAACGAGAAAGGTTACACTCATGGCTGAGAGGATTTCTAGAGCAGAATGACATCAATCACTGCGATACAGAATGAAATCTATCACTGCGGTACAGAATGAAGTCTATCACAGAATGAAAGGCGTCTGCGGCAGCTGCGTTTTGATCTTGACCTTGTTTTGCTCCATCTGAAGATAAATCAGTAGAACCCGAGGACCCGGTCAGGTGAGGGCCTACTGAGTCTGCCCCTGGGTCCAATTGGATGTACCTTAGAGTCCTCTCAGAACCGGCCAACACTTTAGAGTCTGCTCAGACCACTGGCCAACAGTTAAGAATCCGCTCAGAACACGGCAACGCTGCAGGATGTGACTGGACCCACTCCTAAAGTCCACTCAGTACCAGATCTCAGAACACTGCAGTAGAGATGAGACTGGGCCCAGTGGAGTGGTAGAAATAGGCAGTAGGGATGGACTCTGCTGGGTCACTCAGGTTTGATACTGCAGTGGAGATACGACTAGACCCATACAGTACATGAGCGGTAAAGTGGGAGAGATGTGTGATAGAGATGGGCTCTGCCGGGGGTCGGCTCAGCTGATGAGCTTCATGCAGGAATGGAGGATCTCCAGTCCATGGAGCTCTCGCAGTCTTATCATGTGCCTGAGGTGATGACAGGAGGGAGAGAGGGGAGGAGGGAGAGAGAGAGTGGAGGGAGTGATGAGAGGAAAGCAGAGAGGAGAGGAGAGAGGGGAGGAGGGGAGAAGGGGAGGGGAGAGAGAGACCAGAGAGGAGGAAGGGAGAAGGGGCGGGGGGCAGAGGAGAGGAGGGAAGAGAGTAGAGAGAAGGGAGAGGAGAGAGAAGGGAGGGCAGGAGAGAGGAGAGGAGGACAGGTGGAGAGAGCAGAGGAGAAAGAGGGGAGAAGGGGAAGGGAGAGAGAGACAGGAGAGGAGAATGGGAGAAGAGAGAGGGGGGAGGGCAAGAGGAGAGAGGAGAGCAGAGAAGAGGAGGGGAGAAAGTGGAGAAGGGAAGGGGAGAGAGGGACAGGAGAGGAGAATGGGAGAGAAGAGAGAGGGGGGAGGGGACGAGGAGAAGGGAGAGTGAGGAGGAGAAACAGGAGACAGAGAGGAGAGAGGAGAAAAAGAGAGAGGAGAGAGGGGAGAAAGAGGAGATGTGGGGCATTCAAACACCAAATAAGCCAATTTCCACACGATCCAGCAGCAAAATGCTCAATTTGTATTGGAGTAATAGACTTTTGTCCAATCACCCAGGGGGAGGGCAGGCAGGGGCAGGGGTGGTGACTCTGAGAGGGCTTTAAGAGGTGCCTCATGAATAAATTGAGACTTAATGATCGCTGATCTACATGCTTGTCTGAAGCCAGGAAAACTCATTCCAGAACACTCTGGGAGGCATGCAGCCAGAACCCACCTCTACCCTACTCTGCTCTTGTAAAAATACCATGAAAAACAGGCCTCATCTCAAGCTGCATCTGCACACAGACCTGTTGCTGTGTGTGTGTGTGTGTGTGTGTGTGTGTGTGTGTGTGTGTGTGTATGTGCAGTGTGTGTGCAGTGTGTGTGTGCGGTGTGCCCCTGGTAAAACTACACATGTTGGGCACAAATTCCCCCACTAAGATAAGAACCAGACAAGACAAATTGTCTTCCCCACTAATGTAACAGTGTTTTCTTGGTTATTTTGTTGTTACTGATAAAAAAAAAAGTAGCAAAACATTGCTTTACTGACAGGTTAGGGATAAGAATGGGTTTGGTCTGGGCACAGTTTAGCAGTCTTTATTTATATTATAATGGGTGTGTGTGTGTGTGTGTGTGTGTGGTATGTGTGCAGTGTGTGTGAGTGTGTGTGTGTGTGTGTGCCATGCATGTGTGTTTGTGTATGTGTGCACAAAGTGTGTGTGTGGTGTGTGTGGTGTGTGTGTGTGTGTGTGCTGTGCACTTGTGAGTGTGTGTGTGTGTGTCTATGTGTGTGCTGTGCATGTGTGTTTGTGTGTGTGTGTGTGCATACCGGGGCTCAGCCTGGCAGAGCCTGGCGAGGGCGATGGCTGCGTTGCGCTGCAGGGCATCTGCGCTGTCGTCTGCGGCTGCGTGGCGGAGGAGTGTGAGGACGCAGTCGGTCTCCAGGAGCCCGCAGGCCACGCCGGGCACACACACACACTGGCCCACACACAGCGCAGCGTTCCCCGCCACACACTCCTCTCCCTCACACATCAGACGCCTCAGCACCTGCAGCTCTACACACACACACACACACACATAGACAGATGCACGCATACACACACACACACCCACACACATATGCATGTACACAACATACCCATCAATCCAAAGACACACTGTACCCATGGGATACATAAACACTAGCACAAACACACAGACATTTAGAGGAAAGAGTGAGTGAGGCCCTTGATCAGTCACGACGTACAGCCAGTCATCTATTGAAGACTCACTGTTGTTCA
>CM050203.1:11957500-11960000 GCA_027475355.1 Coilia nasus | reverse complement strand
GCCTCTGCCTAATGCATCAGCATCTCTGGCTCTGACTCGTGTGTCTCTGTCTAATGCATCAGCAGCTCTCAATTTGAAGGGCACTTAGATTAGCCGTCAGTCTGGACCTCTGCGCTTCACTCTCACTGACTGTGAGAGGGAGTATCCAGTCCAACTTCTCCAATTCCTCAAACTCTCTAAATGCTGATGGATTGTCCAGTGCTAGTTTCTGTAACGGGCTCACTTTTCAGGGTCAACTAGGCAACACAGTCAAATGCAGCACTCTTTGAACTAGTGGAATGTAAATAAAACAAAATAAAACACCTTCTACGGCTACTGCATGCAAAAGAAGGGTAAAATTAAGCTTCAGCACAGTCCTATATACAAGCTCAGATTTAATTACCACTCCAGGCTGCAGCTGCTCTGGGTTGGAGAGGGAGGGAGGGAGGGAGAGAGGCAAGCACACACTCACACACTCCATTCGATACACGGCCACACTGCTCCACCAGCATCACTGCTTTAATCGTAGTTCGTTAGTTAGTTCGTTAGCTAGTTTTATTTTCCCCTTGGGGAACCTCCAGTCCCTGTACATTTTCACACACACACTCATACTGATATATGTGGATGGTTATCTGTGTGTTATGCATGTGGGAAGAAACAAGGAGGGGTGTGACAGTGGCTGATGAGGTAATGGAGGGTTTTTGGAATCTGGGGATTGCTGGTTTAAATCCCACTCCTCCTGACTAGGTCAAAGTGTTCCACTGTTCCTGTTCCTGACACCCAAACTGCTCCTGATGAGCTGGGTAGCACCTTGCAGGGCAGCTTTCCGCCATTGGTGTGTGAGTGTGTGTATGTGTGTGTGAATGGGTCAATGTGAGGCATTACTGTTAAGTGCTTTGAAGAAAGGCTCTACACACACACACACAGACACAGACAAACACACACACGCACACACACACATATATATATATATACACGCATATATATATGCGTGTATATGCGTGTATATATGTATGTGTGTGTGTGTGTGTGTGTGTTTGTCTGTGTCTGTGTGTGTGTGTGTAGAGCCTTTCTTCATATATATATATATATATGCGGTCCATTTATTTCCCATATAAAAGTGTTGGGTACATAGGGAGAAACAGGAAGGGTAAATGATATCCTGAGGCACATCTGCATGCACAGCAGGCTTTGGCTATAGATAAGGGAAGGGTTCCTCCTCACCAGTCTGCAGAACACACTCTGGCCAAAAATACAACTTACCATGGCAACAAGGAAGGCTTCCCAGCATTCCTGGCTGCCGGCGACGCTTTTGCGAATGTCTCCGTCGTGAATGAGGTGCCCAACGACCGACGTGTAGAGGGACAGGCTGCTCCGCTCCTGCCCACCCACGCTCCTCTGAAAGGCCCAATCAGAACGCTATTACTTCCTCTGTTGAGCACTGAGCAGCACATTGCCATTGGATCAATGGAAAATAAGAGTTCAACCACAGCACGCACATCCAAGATTTGCACTGGGAGCAGGACTAAAGGACAGTCAAAGAAAAAGTCAGCTTCCACCTGATTTTTGCTCCCAATATTTTTTTATTTTTTTTAACTTGACGTTTCGGGCTTACTCCCGTCTGAGGAAGGGTGAGTAAGCCCAAAATGTCACGGTGAAAAAATAAAAAATATTGGAAGCAAAAAATCTGGTGGAAGCGGACTTTTTTCTTTTTGTACATTTTTTAATGGAAAAAGACTCACCAGCATGCGAGTGAATGGAGAGAGGATGGGGCACAAGTCTGCTCCTATCTGCTGCCTGAACCTGGCAGAGGAGGACACAGCACAGCTGAATACACGAACACATTCTTTCACACTGCTTTGAATCTTACATCCCACTCACACCAGCAAGCCCCTGGGTCAAGTGTGTGTGTGTGTGTGTGTGTGTGTGTGTGTGTGTGTGTGTGTGTGTGTGTGTGTGTGTGTGTGTGTGTGTCCGCCTTGCTTTAGAGCTCAGCTGTTAGACAGATGCAGGCTACTGCTAAGATTATGTTGGCTGCGGTAGAAGCCATTCTTATATTTAAGTTGATTTAGAGACCCCTGCTGGCGAAACATTGACCTTGTGGCCTTGGCCTTTATAGAGCACAGTTCACAAAGGGTTAAAATGATCACCTGCCTGAGCCTAATCAGCCTGGTGTATTTGGAAGGTCTTGGAAATGTATGTTTGGTCAAGAAAAGGTTGGTTTGGAAAGTGGATTGTGTTGTGAAAAGTTGAAAAGAGATGCCAGCAGGCAGATGTTTTTTCAATGTTTTTGTTGTTTAATCAAGTTTAGTGAATCATTTGTGATTCGTGGACATTCCTTATTTAACTGAAGATTTTTAAGTTCTGTGGAAGAAAACTAATTAGTGAGGAAACGCAGGACATATTACCTGAAAAAGAACCATTTAAGTTAGCTGCAGCACATAATGGAAAGCCTGGGGTTTTTAACGTAAGTGCAATGAAATTAACAGTCTAAATTGAAGCTGGCCAAGATTAAAAGAAA
>CM050203.1:11937500-11945000 GCA_027475355.1 Coilia nasus | reverse complement strand
TTAGAGTATCATCTTGTGATTATTTTAATATTAAAGCCTTTGTCATAGGAAACACATCTGAGAGCATTCCCTTTATGTTCTTTTTTAACGTGGGCACAGGAGTATTATGGGATGCGTGGGGGCCTGGTATAAATATTGATTGAAATGCAGTAATAATTCAATAACACATACAGTAAATGTGTTAAAACAGTGTGTGGGAGGAGTATTTTAAACTATAAAATGAAATGTTTTCTATATGCTATATTGTTATATAGCTGGTTTCTCTGTATTTAATGGTAAGAATACTGCTGAGTTGAACACAGTATTTATTGGTGCATTGAGTTTGCTGTTTAGTAGGCCTGTGACGCCTCTCAGTAGCTCTGGTGCTGTGGATGGCTTCCTCTGTTTTGATCTGATCTGTAAATGAGATCCGATTTGTTTTTAAACGAATAACCAATTACCACATGTCTGCTACAGATTGCATGGCAAGGAGCCAACGATATGATCTGCTTTGGGCATTTGTGCACAGAAAAAGTGATTTCATTATTACACACACACACACACACACGCACACACACACACACACACACACACACACACACACAGGCATGAGTCTCACTGTGGTGCAGTAATTGGGCAGCATTAAGTACTGAGATTGCCACTGCATCACTGCACACCCTACCATGGCTCAGGGCCCCCATCTCTACATCTCACACACCAATAACGCAGCTTAGCGCAACCTCTGCTCAAGGCCAGCAATACACAGTTGTGCAGCTCACTAGCAAGCATGTTCTAATAAGTAATAAGTGTTATTTAGTAAGAGTCTGACTAATCTCCAACCATAATGAGGGCAGTTCAGTAAGACTGCGACTCTGGAGAGTCAACTGCTGGAGTGAAATTCCTTGTGTATGTAAGCATACTTGGCCAATAAATCTGATTCAGATTGTAATCTGTGACCAGAATGAGCATGTTGTTTAATGGGAGTCTGACTTGATGATGTGTGTTCAGAATTCAGCATTCATTCACAATGAGAGGAGCCTCTGTTCTCTACTAAGGACCATCCCATCGTATTACTGCTACGGCTACTGTCATGGTAACCACACTTGAGGATTTAAGGGAGTGTGTGGCTATTTATATTTGCTGACACCAGAGCGTATTACTTCCCTTCAAAAGAGAGTGTACCGCTTGCTGCTAGAAGAGAAAACAACAAACAACTCAATGTCATCAGCACACACACACACACATACACACAAATACACAGACATAAACAGACACACAACAGCCGCCCCCACAACCTCCCCACACACACACACACACCACACACAAACACATATTTTGTGACTGGCAGAGAAGTCTAGGCCAAAAAAAAAGACATTGAAAAGAAATGAAAAAAACAGAAAAAGATGAAAATCAGTGTGTGACCGTGATGAAGAGGAACCTGTTTGATAACACTCCTGCTGACATCTAGCCCTTCCAAAACCCTTTGCCAAGCCAATACAGGTTTCTACCAAAATGACCCAGAATAAAACTGCTGCACCAATATATAAAGGTCATAAATAAAGGAATAAAGGTCAGCTCATACCAAAGACTTTCAACGAGCCACAGAGGTGTTATAACACACCATGTCACAGCTGGGCTCTCTGTGTAGATGACAGCCCAAAAGGTCTGCTTCCCAGACTGGGCCTGCTGGTCTCTGTGTGTGTGTGTATGGGGTGCGTTCGTAAAACTACCACCCCGAGTGCTCGGAGCACACTTTGACATTTTAAACCATCCGTAAATTCTTTTTTAAGTATTTGTTTGGGATTTTTGTGCCTTTATGGTGATAGAACAGTGGAGATATTGACAGGAAGTGAGTTGGAGAGAGAGATGGGGTAGGGTTGGGAAATGACCCAGGCCAGACGCCAAACCTGGGTCCCCATGGGAGTTTGGTACCATTTATGGTACGGGTGCTCTACGCACTGCACCACAGCACCCCCAATCGCCTGTAAATTCAGAATGATTATGGAACTACTGTTCATTTATTCAGTGTCACACTCAGACACCGGTCAGAGCATACTCCAGCCACGCCAACCGAGAAGAGAGAGCAGCAGAGTGTGACATCACACTAACTGGTTGCATCACTGGTTCATCCAGTTGTATGACAGATGCTAGCACATGCTAAAAATTTGATGTCTTTAGTCTGACAGCAGTAGAATGGTATCATTATTTGCAGTCAAAAGAAGAAGGAACACATGGGTTTTCAGTTCCTAAAGCTGAGGCTAACACCTCTGTGTGATATTAAACCTTAGCCCTGCCCACCGGTCACTCAACAGTAGCTGTCAGAGCGTGTTCCTCCTCGCTCATATGCTGGGCATATGGCTGTGCGAAAGCCGAGAGAACAGGACTGAAGATGTAGAAGAAAAAAAAGCTACGATGTGAAAACATATTCTGATTGAGGGTGATTGCACCACCATCAATCTTGCCACTCACGCCAACCAAGTGTGTCCCCCACAGCTGTCAGAAACTCCACTCTGCTCAGGAAGACAGTGCTGACAGGAAGACAGTGCTGACAGGAAGTCAGTGCTGACAGGAAGTGAGTGGCGGTGACAGGCAGTCAAAGATGGCCACGTTTAGATCCTCCCACCACAAAGCACATCCGGTCCCCCTGGACCCTCCGCTGTTCAGCTCAATACAACACACACGTCCGCCCCACCACCATTTGCCCCAACATACCGTATGCCCAAAGCAACCCAAATGCTCCCAGTTAAGTATTTATGTCGGGAAGGGCGCGAGGACCTTTGTCCTGCCCTAGGGGGCTTCCTGTGAGCACACTCTCTCCTTGTTAGTGTGGCCCTTGCTTTGCTCTGAGAGAGGGAAAGGGAGAGAGAAAGAGAGAGAGAGAGAGAGTGGGAGGAAAAGGGAGAGAGAGAAAGGGAAAGAGAGGGACAGAGAGACAGAGAGAGAAAAAGTCTGACCACACACTCTCTCCTCCGCATATCACAGGTGCTCTCAGCAGGACACCAGTGCACACAAATGTAGGAAACATTCATGCACATGGACAGACAAACAGACAGACAGCTCTGGCTACACATTCCAATCAATCCTATCCTATCAGAAAGGGCCGCTGTGTCATAAGGGAACCCGATCTCAGCCTATCAGCAACGGCTGCCAGATTGTAGCCTACCAATGGGATTCACTTGCAGTGAGAGTCTGAGACCATGAACAGCTTCATCATCAGCCACTTCATCACCTTTTCATGAGATGAGCCCAGCACAGTGCAACATGGAGACCCTCCCCCCTTGCTCATCTGCAGCATCAGACTGGATGTGTGTGTGTCAATCACTGTGTGCACATGGACGAGTTGAATCCGATTGGAAATGGATTGGGATCGTATCGAATTCATGTGCACAAGCTAAAGATCGTATAGGGATTGGTTTCGCAAATCCGATTGCAACCCCTGGCTTAAGCCGATGTTAATCCGCTTGGTGCCGCCTTGTGCACGGGATCGGATCGATTTCACGTGCTGCGCATGCACTGGAATTTTCTACTGGGATTTCACCCGGAAGTGGAAGCAGGCGCCGACGCTGTCATAAAAAGTGAATAAAAATAAAACGCTGTTTGTTCGTTCATACGGACTTCCAAACAAAGGAGAATGCACAACATGTATGCAAATGCTGCTCTGTCAACCTCCTCGAACGCCATTCTTTGTTTGTATGCCACCAGATAGTTTGTTTGTTTTTCATTTTAGCAGCCGTCAACCGGAAGTAGTTCTACCACCACTTGTTGAAAGGAATACAGCGCCACCTAGCGTAGCAGAAACGGCCAGATCTCTGACCATTATCCAATTACACGAACTCCATGTGCACTTGGATTTTGGGACAGACCACCCGTTGGGTAGCAACACCAAATCCAATCCCAATCCAATCCGGTCCTACCATGTGTAGGTAGTGATATATATATTGATATAGAGAGAGTGTGTGTGTGTATGTGTGTGTGTGTGTGTGTGTGTGTGTGTTGAGTGAGTGCCAGTGTTGTTGTGTTTGCTCCTGCGAATCGAGTGTGTGTGCAGCAATGTTGTGGTGTGTGCCCCCTTGAGCAGGTCTCCCAGTGTAGTGCACACACTGATACAGCAACCAGCAGACACACACACACAGTATCCAGCACACACACACCAGCCAGCAGACAGAAGCACACACAGCAGCCAGCAGACACACACACACACATCATCCAGCACACACATTATCCAGCAGACACATACAAAGCAGCCATCCAACACACATACATCAAAGTACAGCACTGCACACACACACACACACACACACACACACACACACACACACACACTGACACCTACTATCTGATACACACACACACACACACACAGTATACACACATACTCACACCCCCCGACACACACACTAGGCACAGCACACACGACACACACATCATCTAGCCCACACACACAAACAGCGCCGGCACACATGGCACTTCACGCTCCCATAGTGACGTATGTGATATAAGCCAATATGATCAGGGCTATTAGGCTCACAGCACAGGGGCAAATTAGTCAAGCAGTCAAGAAGGGCAACATCAAAGGACCGACGTGCACACACACACGCCTTCAAGACGGATGGCGAAGAGAGCACACACACACACACACACACACACACCTTAAAGAAAGCAAGAGAGAGCACACACACACACTTTAAGGAAGGAGAGCGAACACTCACACACCCACCGTAAAGAAAGAGGGAGAGAGAGAGAGCATACACACACCTTAAAGAAGGAGGAAGACACACACACACACACAAACCTTAAAATAGTATGGCGGAAAGAGTGCACACACACACCTTAAAGAAGGAGGAAGACACACACACACACACAAACCTTAAAATAGTATGGCGGAAAGAGTGCACACACACACCTTAAAGAAGGAGAAAGACACACACACACACACCTTAAAATAGTATGGCGGAAAGAGCGCACACACACACACCTTTAAGAAGGAGGAAGAGAGAGCACACACACACCTTAAAGAAGGAGCAAGACAGCACACACATACACACACACACACACATACACACACACACACACACCTTAAGGAAGGAGAGAGACAGTGTGCATGCACACACACACACACTTTAAGGAAGTAGAGAGACAGCACCCGGGTACTTGACATGACGTGTGATTTTAATGTAACATGGTGCATATACCTACCAAAATGTGTTTTTTATTATTTAAATAAAATGTAAATAAGGCAAATTACAGTATATTACAGCACATTTAGTTTGGAATAAAAAACTATTTTTTTCTTCATATTTATTTAAAGGTTTTTATGCCAAATGTCCTGCGGTGTGACTGTAACATGAATGCGACATGAAATATTAACAGCAATAAAATAAACCGGCAACATTTAGGATAATTCATAAAAGCTTTGGCATAATTTTACAATTATTAACTTATTAAAAAAACATTTTTAACATGAAAAAACATTTTACAGCAATATTTACAGCAAGTTAAATCTTGTAACATAAATGCAGTCCTGCGGCGTGACATGTAAATTAAATTTTTGAGCGGGCAGTTGCATGGACAACTATAGGGGTCTTCAGTACAGCCCCCTACCAGGAAGTAAGTCAGTCATTAGAGACTGCTGTGAAAGTTAAAAGGTGAGTATTAATCTCTTTATATTTGCACAGTTTTTGATGTTTATGTTAGACAATGTTTGGGTCCATTTATGATGTCCTGTGGTGTGACGGCTCTAATTGAAGGAAAAAAGTGGGTTTTTTTTAAAAAATCACATATCAAAGTTATAAACAATATCATTATTAAGTTAGCGTGCTAGCTCCAAGGTCAGTCATGTATAGAAAGGGATTAAATTGGCCACAATGCTGTTAATGTCCTGTGGTGTGACATTCATGTCCTGCAGTGTGACATGTTTTATGCAACGTATTGCTAGATCTTTACCTGTTTTTTTTCTAAATGTATGAAGTATTTGCATCCATGTTTATTCTATATAGATGGCCAACAATCACTAATATTTTATGAATAAAAATATTTTATAAATAAAAATAGTTTTTTAGAAATGAGCAAAGAAAGGACAAAATGGTACCGGGAGGGGATAAATCAGGATGAAGCCAGGCGTGAGGAGATCCTTAGCGAGAGAAGAAGAAAGTAAAGAAATTGATATAGGGAAAGGGAGCTAGTAAGGGAGTTTGAATCTGATAAAAAGAGACATCTGGTGTGAATTAATCAATAGCCCTGTTGTTCACTTTATGATGTCCAGATGAAAGAACGTGAAAATTTCATGCAACATAGACCAAATAACAGACCAATGACTAATGTTTACTGAATGCATAACGAAACGTTATAAGTTATGCCCCATGTCTTCGTTCAGTATGCTGTATCAGTGGTGTATGCTGTATCAATTTTTCTGTCTTTATCCTACTGACAGCACTTGTTGACCTCAAACAGGGCTATTGTTTGATTTACACCAAACTTCTCCTTTAATAGTCAGACAATACAACTTGCCTTGATTATGTGTAACAGTGTTTTGTTTTATTAACAGATATCAAGAAAAGAAAGTTAAATGTATGGTTCAACGTGGAGATAAAAATGCTTTCCAGTGGCCTGAGAAGGATGACTGCATTTACTACTCCCAAAGTGACATGGTTGGGGCAATTTCGGAGCCTGAGCCCTATAGCCTGGGTGTGCCCATACTGCCTGTGGCGTTGCATTTACATTCCGCGCGCAAGTCAGTCTGGCCAAGCTGCCTATCTAAACCATTTCTGCTCAGTCCTCAGATAGGGGGCCAACGAAAATCGAGCATTTCAAAAGGCAATGACGCGGTAGTTTGGCGACCGGAAATCTATCTCAAGTCACTGTCTACATGGCGAACGTGGAGCAACTGTAAGATTTCAATGCAGCTGTAGCTGCTGTTTTGGACAAATTCAAAGGGAAGTTCTCTCTGAAAATAGAGCAAAGGGCAGCCCTTGAAGCATTTGTTGCGGTAAAGGACGTTTTTGCAATGCTACCGACCGGCTTCGGTAAAAGTTTAATTTATAAGTTAGCCCCGCTGGTAGCCAAGTCCATTGGGCTTTGCGCGGACGCTGTTGTTGGTCATGTCGCCTTTGATCGCACTGATTCGTTTTTTTCGAATATCAATATTGAATGACCAACACCAGCCACTCTCATGTTCACCTCACAAGTCTGACAAAAATCCTTTAACGCCATTGCTATATGACTACAGATTACTACTACTTTTTCTTTGGATCAAGCAGTTTCTTTCGCTACGTACTGTATACATCAGAGGACATGAGGGTGTGATTGGTTGAAGCTTCGTCCAGTAGCAAACAGAGGCATTTGAAAGAGGTGGGTTAAGCCCGCCTTCTGAGAAATGGGTTTACAACACAGCTTGGCCAGACCAATGCTCTCAGAGCATTGACAAGTCACGATAGCCAGGCTATGAGCCCTATGGGAGAGCTGCAAAATTAGCTGACCTGGACTGGCTCATGTTTAACCTGTAATTTCCAAAATCATTTCAAC
>CM050203.1:11920000-11930000 GCA_027475355.1 Coilia nasus | reverse complement strand
TTCGATATCAAACCCTTTTTATAATATGTATTTTCTTGATGATATGTCTGTATAGCGTATTATATGAAGACTTTCCCCTTCTTGATTTTTTTCTTGACATTTTTTCTTGAAAACTGTCTTCTTGAAAAATGTTCTTGGTTATTCTTGTGGCTTGGCTTGTTTATTACTTTTTTAGGGAGCACTTATACGTGAACTTGGGGAGGTTGTTGTTTTGGCCTTGCATCTGTGATATACATTCTTTATATACTGTTTCATATCTCATGGTTGTTTATTTAGTATTACGGCATCAGCTTATGCTTTGCAATGAAATGAGATAATGTAATGTACATGCTATTCACACTAATCTAGAGGCACAACAACTTGGTGTATGTGGACATCGCTGATAGGCTAACACTATCTACGCCTGGATTGGGTGGTTGTGAACAGTCTGCTCTTTAAATTCTATTTACTCCCCCCCCCCCCCCCCCCCCCCCCCCCCCCCTTGTTCACTCTGTTTGACCTGACGAAGACCGTAAAGGTCGAAACGTTGTTAAAATAAAATCACTGGGAGCATCAGTAGCAGTGTGCGGGTAATCCTTTTTGTTAATTTGTGGAACTTTTTACCCTGCACCTGCAGATTTTGGATGTGCGCGTACTCTTAACTTCCACACACACAGATACACACACACGATACACACACGATACATACACATGATACACAACACACACAAATCACTTTTAGACACATTTGTACTTATGCTTTCACACTCCTCTCATTGCACTGTGGGAGAGAATGCTGTTAGGCACACACACACACACACCCTTACACACACGCGATACACAGCACACACAAATCACTTACACACACATTTGCATGTATGCTTTTACATTCCTCTCACTACACTGTGAGAGAGAAAACGATTAGACACACACACACACTACACAAAGCACACACACGTGCATATACGCCTTCACGCTACTCTCATTACACTGCAGGAGAGAGCAAAATTACACACACACACACACACACACAATACACAGCACATGCAATACACGTACACACACTAATGACTCGCACACACATGCACATTGGCCTTCTCTCATTAGACTGTGGGGCAGGACATCATTAGAGCAGCCATTTTAGCCACTGTGCCCAATGCCTGTCACTGCCCACACTAATACGCAGCGCACTCTAACACACACACACACACACACACACACACACAAGAGACACAGCACACACTAATTCACAGCGCACACTAAGACACACACACACACACACAGGAGACACAGCACACCCTAATACACAGCGCACACTAACACACCCACACACACACACAGATTACACAGCGCACACTAAGACACACACACAATACACAGCACACACTAATACACAGCACACACTAATACAGACACACGCACACACGACAGACAGCACACACTAATCACCCACAAGAACCACAGTTACAAATACAAGCAAAACTCTCTCAGGGTCACACACACACCTCTTTCAAGGTCATAGGATGCCATTAGAGCAGCCATAGCTATTTAGCCACTGTGTCAAATGCCTGTCACTGCCACAGACACTACCAGACACACTAATCACTCATACATCACACAGCACACACTAATACACACAAACACACAGACACACATACACACAATATACAGCACACACTAATCACCCAAATAACCCACAAACACAAACAAACCTCTGTCAGACTCATAGACACACACACACCTTTCTCTCTCTGCATTACACACACACACACACCTCTCACTCTGAGCACCACACACACACAGACCTCTCACTCTGAGTGCCACACACACACTGCCCTGAGTGCCTACCTTTAAAGCCCACTCACAGTCACTGATGGCCTCCGTGTACCTCTGCAATCTGATGAGCGCCTGCACCATGAAGACAGGAGAGAACAACCAGTCTTTCTCACACACATATACACACAGAGTCTTTTCCACACACATACACACACACACAGTCTGTCACACACATACGGCACACACAGACTTTCTCACATACACACACTCTTTCTCTCTCACCCACATACACACAAAGAGCTGTGTGTGTGATTGTTTGTGTGTTTGTGTGTGTATCTGTGTGTGTTTGTGTGTGTGTGTGTGTGTGTGTGTGAGACACACTGAGCCCTGTTGGTGTATAGCCCTGTATGTGTGTGTGTGTGTGTGTGTGTGTGTGTGTGTGTGTGTGTGTGTGTGTGTGTGTGTGTGACGTCACCTGAGCCCTGTTGGTGTATAGCTCCTGCATGTCCCTGAGCTGCTCCAGGCCCTGTGTGTAGAGGAGCACGGCGCTCTCGTAGTCCCCCTCGGCAAACGCAGCGTTGCCTCTGGCCTTCAGCGCTGTGGGCAGCACACTCACAGTCAGCTGATGGACACGCTATTTCAGGGGGGGTTAGCTGGAGCTGCATTTGCGTCCTCTATTGTAAGTCACTTTGGATACAAGTGTCTGCTAAGTGTATTGTGCATTTGTGGCCTAGTGGTTAGAGAGTTGGTTCTGGGATCGGAAGGTTGCAGGTTCGAATCCCGAATCAATGTGAGTGGAGGAGTACATAACCAGTGCACTCCTGCACCCTCGCCCATGGCTGAAGTGCCCTTAAACAAGGCATCTAACCCCATACTGCTGCAGGGGGGACTGTCCCTGTACCTAAATAAATTGTAAGTTGCTCTGGATAAGAGCGTCAGCTAAATGTAATGTAATGGGTATGCTACAAAGGTGGTTAGGTGACGAAGCTGGTTTACTTTACCCTGAGGTAGTCGTAAATCTGTTAGTAGAAGAGCCTAGGGCTTATTTCTATTAACTAAACAAACGCCAGTGGGCTCTTCCTGTATCAGGTTAACTAATTCACTACCTCTTAAGCACCTTTGTAGTACAACCCACAGCATGCTTTAGCAGAGGCATCCATTCCTACCCACCTTTGGCCTTCTCTTCCTTAACCTTTCTCCTCTTGCTCCTCTCCTCTGCGTCCTTCTCAAGTATCCTCATGAACGCCTCTAGCACACAGAGGTGTAACCGTTAGCCAGGTGGAGAAAGACATACACTAATCATTTGTAGGATGTCGTATGTGCACAAAGCATCCTTCAGATAGTATGTAAGATGTATATGCATACCAAGCATCTTTCAGATAGTATAAGATATATGTGCACTTAGCAGTACATCCTTCTAATATATATATGCGCACCAAGCATCCTTGTAATAGTATATAAGATATCATATGTGCACTTAGCAGTACATCCTTGTAATAGTATGTAGGACATCACATGTGCACTAAGCAGTACATCCTTCTAATAGTATATAAGACATCACATGTGCACTAAGCAGTACATCCTTCTAATAGTATATAAGATATCATGTGTGCACTTAGCAGTACATCCTTCTAATAGTATATAAGATATCATGTGTGCACTTAGCAGTACATCCTTGTAATAGTATATAACATATCATGTGTGCACTTAGCAGTACATCCTTGTAATAGTATGTAGGACATCACATGTGCACTAAGCAGTACATCCTTCTAATAGCATGTAGGACATCACATGTGCACTAAGCAGTACATCCTTCTGATAGCACGTAGGACATTATATGTGCCCGAAGCAATACAGTGGCTACTCATGTCATTCCAGGTGATAACAGGTTTATGACGCACGCTGTACCTTGGCTGGTTCCTGGATCACCAGAGACACCCTAGATCACCCAACAAAACACTCAGTGTTACCTCAAATGCAGAAAACAACATGTTAATAGTGAAATACTGTGTGTAGCTGTACTACACTGCAGCTTACACTAAGCCCCTTACAAACTGCACACACCTGTCAATATGTAGCAGCTGTTAGAACGACATTTTTAATAAAACCTTGAAACTGCCAATGTATTGCATTGTGTTTTAATAACTGTTGAACAGCATTAAAAAAACTTGAGTGAAGTATAAGGAAACAATTTTATTTAGTCTACAATCTGTCACAATACACGATATGCTCAAATGGAACTGCCAAAACAAAAAATAAATGTACTTTGATGACTGACTGTATCAGTAGGCCTACTGCAATGTTGGTATTTCTTCAAGAAAATTCAAAACACTGTGTCGACTTGGTATTGTTTACAGTTTCAAGTGCAAGCAAAAGAAACCCATCACTTACCGTCCCACGAGTCGGTGATTCGGTAGCTGGAGGGGTTGAGTTAATTACTGTCCGGTTGACGGCTCCCTTCTGACGCCCCGTACGTTTGGAGGCCTCCAGCCAGCTGTCAGCGCGCTCCATAGCTTTCACCTGACTACTCGTGTCAGCCGATGACAGCTCTTTCACCAGCTTGCCTTAAAGCAGAAAGCCCACATATAAACACACATAAACAATCAATCACAAAACAAGTACATGCACACACACACACACACACACACACACACACACACACACAGCTTGCTTGCGGTTTTGAGGCATGGCAAGGCAGGTTTATTTGTATGGCACATTTTATACATAGACGTCAGTTCAATGTGCCTAACAAAAATAAATGCAAAGAACAGTAAATAGGAAAAGGTAAAAGCATAAAAGATTACAAATAAAATAAAGATAAAATAAGCACAATAATTAAAAACTAAATGAATAACAGGATAAAACTAAGATAGATATTAAGTAACTAAATGACAGTGAGCATATACAGAATATAAAAAGAAAGACTCAAAAACACATAGTAATTAAATGAATTATTAGCAGAAAGCATCTGAGAACAGATTGGAAACTGTCAACAGTCGGAGCATCTTTGATGTCTTATGGGAGTTGGTTCTACAGCTGAGCTAGTCTGGTAAACCAGCCCCTCGTACTTCATTTCATTTTGTACAGAGGGTCTAGAACAGAGACCGTCAGAAACGATTTGTTGGAGGTGTGGACTCTGCTGAAGTTTAAAAAAGTGCCTCTGCCTTTACCCAATCGCTAACGCCTGGTCGTCACGTATGCAATTAGCCTACCTACGCACTACAATTCAAATGTAGCACACAAGGTCAACGAACACACCCTCTGTTCCCTGATTGGATCGGTCTTGCTGGGACTTGCTAAATGACCCTCAAGAGATTCCGGTCCTGACCGGACAAAATGAAATTAAGTACGAGGGGCGGGTTTACCAGGCTACAGCTGAGCTGCTGCCTTACCACATTTCCTTTTGAGGGCAGGTTTTACCAAAAAAAATTCTGTTGTGATCTGAGAGACCCAGTTTGTGCATACTTGAAACACATCAGATAAGAACAGTAATTACCCTAGGTCCTGTCCTATTTAATGTTTTAAAAACAAGAAGCAAAGCCAAAGCCAATACTGGGAGTCAGTCCGGGGACCTTACATTTGAAGTAGGCTAATGTGGTCAGCTTTTTTTTTTTTTTTTGTAAGATAGAACGTGGCCCTTTAGCCAGAGTAGGCCTACTATTGGCAAAAGCCATTTAACCATTACATCATTATATTATTTAATATCTAATTGTCAGAGCACATACTTCATCTACATTGGAATGTCGTTTCCCTGCTGTTATCCTCTATTCCCCCTGAAACAGCTGTGGCAACATTTAGTTGCTTGGAGGTGCTGAACACAACGTACTTATCTCATCCACATTTTTCAGGAAATCATCGAAGTCTTCGCTGTCTTCCATCGTGGATGAAGGGCAGGAATGTCTGTTTTGCTGTAAAAAAAAATACTTTCCTGTTGACAAACTAAGCGCAGCCCGCAGTACAACAAAGTAAGTGCGTCGCCAAGCTGTAACCATGGAGATGAACAGGAAGTTCACTCATGCGCATTGACGCCGGTAAGGGAAGACGAGTATCAGGGTACAAGTCAGGGTTGTGCAGTGTTATCTGTGAAATAATTTACACAAGTTGTTCGTTACATTTTAAGATGCAATTGGGAAGTACTGGGTTTTTACTGGAGGTTTGTGAGAGTAACCTCAAGTTTTGTCGCTGACAATACACTCACGTTTGCTCATGTTTAATCCGCTACAAAAGAATTAGGCCTAACTGATAACGAGCTCTGATAACATGCTGACTTTTATCGCTATCAGCAATAGTCCACATGCTGTCATTGACAGACACATAAGCCTGCCTTTACAAGTGCAGAAACCTACTTCAAACTATCGTCACTGGCATAATGAAGGCATAATTGAAATGTTTATGATCGCACCTGAAAGATCAAATGTGTGGGCGATCTATGCAGAAAGGGATTGAGGTAATCATATCAGACTTGATTTAATTCATTTCTCGTCTTAAAGGTGTAATTATGTTCATGCATTTGAATAAAATAGCCTACGGCTTTGGAATTTGACGTATGGTTCCTATTAGAAACTGTCAGTCAGTTTTAGCGCATTCTGGCATTGACCCAAAGTGCTTAAAAATCTCTTCGAGTTACTATGCTTTTGGTCCAAATTGGTACAATTTTACCGTAACAGTAGGTAGTCTCGTCCTGTTTTAAAATCCTAGTTGATGTGGAGGACTCCTAAGCACACTTAATCCAATCTTTACTGAGACTAGTCTTTACTAAGACTATGCGGGTATCTAAGCACCTCTGGCTTTTGTGTTGCGCTTAGCAATAAACTGAATCTCCTTAATATGAGGTTGACGGATGACAAATTGCCTTGGCCTAAGTTTCGAATGGAAAACACATACCAACAGTGCCCCCCTCTGGCTGTTTGAAGCAGTATAGAAAATATAAAGTATGTTGAAAAAGTCTTTTTTTTCTGAAGGGTATCACTGCGACAGGTGGTTATCCTCGTGGCAGAATAAATAATCTTACATATCTGAGGGCACAGTGGTTAGAGCACCCGACCATGAACTGGCATTTGCCCATGGGCACCCAGGTTTGAACCCGGGTTCAGTCATTTCCCAACCCTACCCAATCTCTCTCTCCCACTTACTTCCTGTCACAATCTTCACTGTCCTGTCCCAATAAAGCCATAAAAGGCCAAAAAAAAGTTTAAGAAATAATGATAATTTTACATATGTGACAACACATTGTTTTTAATCTATTAAAAGGTGTTATATATCACAATTACCACAGTTTTACACCAAAAAGGTTTGGCCATCTCAGTGCTAAAAGTAGGCTACAGGAGGCAGGAGGGAAGTGGTATGTCTGCATCCCGCTGCAGCTCTCTGATGCCAAAGTCTGTGTGGTGCTACCACAGGGGTACAGTGGACCAATAGAATGGAGGAGGAGAAGCGGGTGTTTGACTGCTAAACACAGATGCCAACAGTCTTTCTCCAGCATAACTTACTCTCTGTTTATGTCTACCTCAGTTGAAGTACTGACTATTTTCAGCCAGTAGGTAGCAATTTTGTCCTACTGTGCACAGGGCTATCTCTAATTACAAACAACTCTGACTGTACATGCCTCACGGAAACCAAGAGGAGGAAAGACCATAAAAAGAATAGGAAATACCATAGGAAATTTCTTTTTTTTTTTTTAATAAAACGCCCTTCACTTATGTCCTGCTAATTTAAATAAGATTTATTTTTTATTTACATACTTATTTTTGTCTAGTTAGATTCTTTTACGTTTCTCTAGTTATCTGGAGTGCATCGCAGAGTTAGTCAAGAAATTAAAAAGTAGTGTTTTGAAATCTCTGTCCTGCACATATAAGATGACAACAAAGACCCCTTTAATCCTGCTTCTGAGGAGGGGAAAGGGGTGTGTGTAGGGTGTTTCTCAGGAAGGCAATGGGGTGTGTGTAATAATAAAAAGATAATAATAGTAATAATCTTTACTTGTATTGTCACATTTCATGCAAAGGCTGTAGTTGAGTGTGCTTCAACAATGGCAAATGAACACAGGACTGAGATACACTTGGCAAGCTTTGTTATAGTCCAGTAGCACCAGAGAAATCCACCAGGGCGCTCTGGAGAGCTCCACTAATGTCCCCCATGGTTCCTTGGGGATCTCAACTGCAGGCTGATAGAGAAAAGTCTCTGAATGCTCAAGAAGGGGAGTTCCTCTGTCGGGGTTGGTAAGGGCAAGGTCTCTGAGTGCCTAAAAGCGCTCTCTGCCTGAAAGTGTAGGGTGTCCTCTTTCAGGGCGTCATTGGAAAGATCACCATCCTCTCCCAGTGTCTCCTCCTCCAGCTCCTTCATAAGTCTCAGAGTGTGTGTGTGTGTGTGTCACACACCCTTCCTTTCCCTCGTCCCAGTGTGAAGCATCCCCTCTGGACAGCAGCTCCTCAGTGCCATGGACACGTCCCACACTGCCGCCCCCTCCTACCTGGCCTGGTCCATCTTCAACACCTTCTGCTGCTGTCTCCCTCTTGGTATCGCTGCCATCATCTACTCCTCACGGGTAAGTGTGTGTCTGTATGTGTGTGTGTGTGTGTGTGTGTTCTGCTGCTGTCTCCCTCTCGGCATCGCTGCCATCATCTACTGCTCACGGGTAAGTGTGTGTGTGTGTGTGTCTGTGTGTGTGTGTGTGTGTGTATTTTCTGCTGCTGTCATCATCTAATCCTCACGGGTGAGTGTGTGTGTGTGTGTGTGTGTGTATGTGTGCGTGTGTCAGGGATGGAAATTCACACCAGCCAAATGCTGGTAGAATATGAAAGTTGCGGGTATATTTTGGACACAAAACAATAATTTATTATTGAGTGGCTGGTGAATTTTACCATCTATCTGTCAGTGGCTGGTAAAAGTTCCCAGTTTGCAAAGTGTGCGTCCTGCTGCTGCTTTTCTCTAAGCATCACTGCTTCTATCAGTTGTGATGAGTGATGAGTGTCCATGAGTGTAGTTGTGTGTTTGCGTATGTGTGTGTGTGTGTGTGTGTGTGTGTGTGTGTGTGTGTGTGTGTGCGTTTCTAGTTTAAATTGCACATTTGGTGTCTGGTGAAACACAATTTCAGTCCTCTGTGTAATGCCTGTTACATAGTGAATTGACAATAAAGTACACTTTGACTTTGACTTTAACTTTGATTGGGTACATTCCTCTAACGCCCCTGCACTCTAACCAGTTGACCACTGCTTTATAGCTCCTATAGAAACAGAACTAGGTGCTTTTTGTTAATGTACTGGTTCTACACTAATGATATTTGGCAACAGTCCACTGTGAAAAAGATGTCAAAATAGTGTTCATCTAAAGAAAAAAGCCTGTTGACTGGCTGTACTTGACTGTGTTTGACCAGTTGACTGGCTGTACTTGACTGTGTTTGACCAGTTGACTGGCTGCCTGTACTTGACTGTGTTTGACCTGTTGACTGGCTGTGCGTGTCTAACTGTGCTTGACCTGTTGACTGGCTGTGCGTGTCTAATTGTGCTGCACCTGTGCTTGTGCTCGTGAAGGTGAACAGCGCCAACCAGGCCGGGGACCGAGCGCGAGCAGAGAGTGCATCAAACACCACCAAGAAGCTGAACATCGCCGGCCTCGTCTGCGGCATCATCCTCATCATCGTCGTTATTCTGCTGAGGGTGTATGGCGGGGCATAACGTAGCATCGGGTGGGGCGCACGAGGGCACCTGGGGACGACAGGACAGTGTCCCACATGCCACACAGTTACGAGATGGCTCTGCATTCACATGACTTCAACAGAAAGAAATATCACAGCACATTTTTGAGTGGCTGATTGTGGTGGATGAGGGAATGTTGTACTGCCTGCCAATCCTATGACCTGCATCTGACCCAGAGTACACCTGACCATGGGTTCAGTAGTGTCCTAACCTTTTAGCCCTATTGTTTTGCTCAGTTGTAAGTGGCCTTGGATAAAAGTGTCTGCTAAGTGTAATTTAATGTAATGTAATGCAATGTTATGTAGATGTAGTGCAATGTAATGTAAGCGTCTGCTAAGTGTAATGTAATGTAAGATGCACTCACAAACATGTGCAAACACACACACCCACCCACACACACACACCTGCTAAGTGAGATAGAACAGACCCTGTACTTGTGGCCCTAACTCAGAACTCTGGGAATAAGACGAAGCAGATTCTGTGTTTGCTTAATGTCATTGTCCATGCTTCTGTGCTAGTTTGTTTATGCTGCACATCCAAAAACCAAAGTT
>CM050203.1:11900000-11902500 GCA_027475355.1 Coilia nasus | reverse complement strand
TCCCGTGTGCCAGTCCAGCTGGGCTCCCAGGACAGGCACGCTGAGACCAGAACCTCCCGGGTCGGGGTACTCCATGCCCGGCAGTGCTGGCAGGCTTTGGTCTGAACCAGGCAGCTGGATCTCCCCTGCAGGATGATAAGCATCATTGCACCTCTTGAGTGCTAAGTACATCTGAGCGCTGTTAGAGCCTACCTTAGCAACAGAGCTAACTATGACCTGGTGATGTGTCTACTGCCCAGCTGAGAGGCAGACAGAGGGGGGAAAGTCATTGGGGGTGCAGTGCCCCATTTCAGAAAGGGAAATTGTGTAAACTGCTGTGTGGTGTTGTTTAGAGCTGGTAGGTATTTAAAATTTCTGTAAACTGCTGTGTGGTGTTGTAAAGTGCTATAAACTGCTTTTAGGTGTTGTAAAGTGCTGTGAGGTGTTGTAAAGTGCCTAAAATTGCTGTGTGGTGTTGTAAAGTGCTGTAAACCACTGTTAGGTGTTGTAAAGTGCTATTAGGTATTTTAAAGTGCCTAAAGTTGTTGTGTGGTGTTGTAAAGTGCTGTAAACTGCTGTTAGGTGTTGCAAAGTGTTGTTAGGTGTTGTAAAGTGCTGTTAGGTATTTTAAAGTTCTGTAAACTGCTGTTGTAAAGTGCTGTAAACAGCTGTTAGGTGTTGTAAAGTGTTGTTAGGTGTTGTAAAGTGCTGTTAGGTATTTTAAAGTTCTGTAAACTGCTGTATGGTGTTGTAAAGTGCTGTACAGTCCCTGCAGCGCGTGTGTTGCTAGGCTACACACCGATGCTGCCTCCGTCTTGAGCGACGGCGAGCGCCCAGGTGTGTGTGGCCTCCAGGCGGGCGAAGAGCTGCAGGCTGCAGTGCAGACTGCTCCTCCAGGCCTGCTCCAGGTGCACGGCGGCCTCCCTGACGCGCCCCACCTCCCGCTGCAGGCCCCGCGGCCCCGCCTGGCCCCCCGCACACACCCCCTGCAGCAGCTGCACCGCACACAGCCCTGCTCCCAGAGCCTGGGCCTCCAGCAGGGCCTGGAACCCCCCCGCATGGGGCACCAGCTTACCCCCCCGCATGCTGGCCCCACCCACCCGCACCATCCGCCCGCTCAGGGGCTCGATGAAGGACTCGCCCAGCAGCACGCCCCCTACTGGCAGCACAGCAACTGCGGAAGGGACAGAATGCACACACACATGCAGATGCACATTAGCAGACACACACATACACAGTTGCAGACACACACACACACATGCACATTAGTAGAGACACACATATACACATACACAGCTGGGGAAGGACAGTACACACACACACACACACACACACATACACACATATGCACACACATACACACACACACATGCACATTAGCAGACACAAATACATACACAGTTGCAGACACACACACATACACATTAGCAGACACACATGTACACACACACACATATTACCAGCTGGGGCAAAACACACATGATGCTGGGGTTCTCTCATATTCTCTGTATGGCCATACTGACCTGTGCTGAGCTGGATTATACATTATACCCAATTCATTAACATACTTCCCTGCGGTCGTACTGTTCCATGCTGTAGAGGGACTCTCCAAGGTTCTCTAAAGTTCTCTAATGTTTATCAGGCTTTTTAATGTTCTCTAAGGCCCTCTGAGGTTTCCTGCGGTCATACTGACCTGTGCTGTAGAGGGGTTCTCTGAGGATCTCTAACGTTCTCTCATCGTCCCTGCGGGTGTACTGACCTGTGGTGGGGTGCAGGGTGACCCCGGTGATGAGGGCCAGGCTGCCGGTGCGGGGGTCGAGCATGGGCGCCCCCTGCTGGATGGGCTGGGGCAGGCGGGTGATGGGGCAGGTGTGGACGCCCCCTAGTGGGTACACCAGCCCCGTGTGGGGGTGTATGGTCACGGCCAGGATGGGCACCAGCACCCCCGTGTCCCGGTCGCACATGGGCCCCCCCAGAACCAGCCGCTGGCCCGCTCGCAGCCCCCGCAGGCCACACCCCGCCACTGGCTCCCCGGGACGGGTCATGGGGTACGGCACGAACGGCAGCAGAGGCCCCTCCCACTTCCCAGCATCCCCTAGGAGCACACACACACACAGTCACACTTTCACACACTCACAAAGACACACACATGCATATACACACATATAGTATATTTTTACACACATACTCATACACACACACGATGTCTTCGACGTGGATGGTTGTGGTAAACACACACACACACACTTAAATTTTCTGCTCACACGCTTTATCCCACACACGCTCTCTCTCTCACCGAGGCATGCGTCTGCGGTGAAGACGAGGGTGGAGGTGTGTGTGTCGAAGGCGATGTTGCCTGCGGCGGGGAGCAGACGGCCGGTGTGGGGGTGCAGGAAGAAGTCTGGGGGGGCGGCCATGGTGTGTCCGTTGGAGAGCAGCATGAGGACGCCGGGGTTGGGCACAATCAGCCCCGTCACCGAGTCCAGGTGCACCGCACCACTCGCCCGTATGCTACCGTCAG
>CM050203.1:11895000-11897500 GCA_027475355.1 Coilia nasus | reverse complement strand
GCTGGCACTGGAGCTCCTGCAGGAGTGTGTGTAGCTGCGCCTCCAGGAGCTGGCGCAGCCTCTCGGCCAGGCCGCGCCTCCTCGCCACCTCCCTCTCCACCTCCCGCTGCAGACGCCCCCCGCACGGCTCAGTTTGTCCCACGCCGCCATCCGTACCCACCCGCCCCTCCACACAGCCGCCCACAGCCAGGCCCTGCACCTTACACACCACCACCTGGTACAGCTCCTTCACCTGAGATACACAGACAGAGACACAGACACACACACACACATGCACTCAGCACATACACAAAAACGCTCACACATGCATACACACACACACACATACGCATGCATATACACACTCACACACATGCACTCCACACACACACATACAAACATGCATACAAACACACACATACACACATATACACTCAACACACACACACACACACGGACACACACACACACATCACCAATAGTATTCTGTTGTGGGATCAGGTGGGACAACAGTGGAACAGCACAAACACAACACAGGAGAACACCACAAAGAAGAACACAAGATGACAACACTTCCAACACTGCAGGAGAACAGCACACTTTCCCACAGGACAGCACAGCAAACAGGAACAGTAACAACTATAAGGTATAATGCATTCAATGTTTTAGTTACACAACTCTGTTACATCAATTAGGTGTAACAAAGTGTGTAACAAAGGTTTAGGCTTAGTGTTAGGTATGTACTGTACAGTGTAAGTACATAATATTGCGTGTTGTTACATGTCGATAAACTAAAAAAACAATTGTTAAATAAAGTGTTACCAATGTTTTTGTTTGAAATACAGAAATCTTATAATTTTCTCTTATTCTATGTTGCAACTCAGGTCAGCTGTAGCAACACTTTAGAACAGACATGGAGAACATTCCAGTCACATGGATGCAGACTGCATTGCTGCACTCAAAAGGACATGGACAAAGCGAGTGTTTCTGTACTCAAAAGGATGTAGACAGAGACTGCATCCCTAAACTGTAAAGGACATACTGTACATAGAGGCTGCATTCCCAATCTCTAAAGGACATGTATGAAGACAGCATTCCTGAACTGTAGTAATAGACATACTGGACATGAAGACTGCATTCCTGTACTCCGACATGGACAGAGACAGCATTCCCGTTCTCTGACACTGGACATGGGCTAGCAGTTAAGGAGTCGGACTTGCAGCCAAAGGGTCACAGGTTCAAGTCCGACAGGTGGGTGGGGGGACTGAATCCATCCCTGTGACTGAGGTACCCTGAGCATGGCACTGTCCTAACACACTGAGCATGGCACTGTCCTAACACACTGCTCTCCAGACACAATTGTTATGGCTGTCCCCTGCTCACACATGTGAGGGCTTAAATGCAGAGGTTGAATTTCATTGTGTGCACTGTGATTACAATGGCAAATGGGAATCCCTTCACATAGACAGAGACTGCGTTCCTGGACTCCGACAAAGACTCCGAAGGTCGTCACCTTGACTCCCAGGGGGGCTCTGAGTTTCACCTGTATTACCTGTATAGTTTCACCTGTGCTACCTGTCCTTTCAACTCTTAAGTGGCCTCCCTTGTGTCCCTGAGCTGTGACATGAATAGGCAGGTCATGTCCCTTGTCTGCCTGAGCTGTGACATGAATAGGCAGGTCATGGAGTGACTGCAGCCGGTACGTAGAGGGGACTTCCAGACCAGACGGGTGAACACACACACACACACACACACACACACACACACACACACACACAGATCCGGTTGAACTCTGAGGGCTGGATCAAGCTCACAATTAGCTATTGTACTAATAATTACTGTTAGTGCTGTCGCTTTGGGCCACAGCTTATATCTGTGTGTGTGTATGTGTGTGTGTGAGTGTTTAGATGTGTGTGCACAGGTGTCTGTGTGTGTACAAGAGAGCAAGAGAGAGAGTGTGAGTGAGTGTGTCAGTGAGTCTGTGTGTGTGTGTGTGTGTGTGTGTGTGTGTGTGTGTGTGTGTGTGTGTGTGTGTGTGTGTGTGTGTGTGTGTGTGTGTGTGAGTGAAAGTGTGTGTGTGTTCTAACCTCTCCTCTAAGCTGTGCCAGGCGTGCGGTGACAGACACACTGTGTCTCAGCAGGATGTCATAAAAGGTGCTGGTGCTGAAGGCCTCCAGATCCACCTGCTCCTCGTAGTCCCAGAACTCATCTACACACACACACACACACACACACACACACACACACACACCGCACACATACACACCACACACATACACACACACACACACACACACACACATACACAACACACACACACACATGTTACACACACATACACAACACACACATACATACACACGCGTACACACACACACATACACACATACAAACACACACAAACACCCGCGTGCACACACACAAACATACACAACACACACACACGTTACACACACATACACAACACACAAAAACACATGTGCACACACACACACACAAACACTTTCACAGACACACAAAC
>CM050203.1:11887500-11890000 GCA_027475355.1 Coilia nasus | reverse complement strand
ACTGTTTTTGTTTTTCAGATGAGCCAGGCATAGGTGGAGTGCTGTTGCTATGGCATCATCAGTGGAGCGCTTGGGGCGATAGGCAAACTGGTATGGGTCCAGAGTAGTGGGAAGGCTGGCTGTTATGTGAGCTTTGACCAACCTTTCAAAGCACTTCATCCTTATTGGAGTGAGTGCTATGGGTCTGTAGTCGTTTAGTGATGTAGCTGGGGATGTTTTTGGTAGTGGTACGATGGTGGTAGCTTTGAAGCTTTCTGGTATGCTGGCTTGGCTCAGAGAGATGTTGAAAATATCTGTGAGGACATCCGTAAACAACGGGAAAACTGAAATGTAGAGAAAATAGAGGAAATAGAGAAAAGTCAGTATAGGAGTACAGGAATAACAGGATATAGTGGGCAAAATGACAGCATAGTGTAATTAGTTCATATAAATAAATAAATAAATAAATAAATAAATAAATAAATAAATAAATAAATAAATAAATAAATTTATAAATTTGAGCAATAACGTCGGTGTGTCATCAGTGATGAAATAGAAATAAGTGTGACCTCGGTAAAGATGAGAAGTGTTGCGGTCGTGGGCACACACACAATAAAATGACAAAGTACGTAGTACCACGACAGTATAGTACAAAGACATCATTTCAGCAATGAATGAAAGTAGAGGAGGTGACAGAATTCATCGCTAAGCTTGGTGGAGCTGGAAACGCAAATAATCAATACAGGAAAGGAGAACTGATAACACGGTGATCTGTAAACATGATTGTCTGTGAGTGACAGTCATAAAGGAAGAGGTACGCTGTGAAATGTGACACATTGTAGTCATCGAGTGTGTGTGTGTGTGTGTGTGTGTGTGTGTGTGTGTGTGTGTGTGTGTGTGTGTGTGTGTGTGTGTGTAAGTGTGTGTGTGTGTGTGTGTGTGTGTGTGTGTGTGTCGGTGTGTCATCAATTATGAAATAGAAAAAAGTGTGACCTCAGTAGAGATTGAAGTGTTGTGGTAGTGGGCACACACACACACACACACACACACACACACACACACACGTGAGAACTTTTATAGCACAGCAAAACAAAAGTACTAGTGCAACATTCGGTCACTGCTATCCACACACACACACACACACACACACGTGAGACCTTTTATAGCACAGCAAAACAAAAGTACTAGTGCAACATTCGGTCACTGCTATCCACACACACACACACACACACACACACACACACACGTGAGACCTTTTATAGCACAGCAAAACAAAAGTACTAGTGCAACATTCGGTCACTGCTATCCACACACACACACACACACACACACACACACACACACACACACACACACGTGAGAACTTTTATAGCACAGCAAAACAAAAGTACTAGTGCAACATTCGGTCACTGCTATCCACACACACACACACACACACACACACACACACACACACAAATACCTTGTGCCATAGCCACACACACACACACAACACCTTGTGCCATAGTCCACTAAGCTTCTGATCAGTGGTTCAATGGCCTACAATTCAACAAAGGTTAGAAAACACAGAGGCTGACCAATTAGGTTTGGGTACTGAATGGAGAACAGACCAATCAAGTGCAAGTGCTGAGAGGAGAACAAAATGACAGAGAGGACAAAAGGGGTGGAGTCTTAGGTGTGTTCTGAGTGACTGTGCAGTTTGTGTGTGTGTTTGTGTGTTTGTGTGTGTGTGTGTGTGTGTGTGTGTACCTGTGTGTGTGTGTGTGCATGTGTGTGTGTATGAACTGGCTGGCTCCCGTCATCTTGTGTGTGTGTGTGGGTGGGTGTGGGAGTGTGGGTGTGAGTGTATTTGTGCTTGTGTAGGTGTGTGTGTGTACTTGTGTGTGTGTGTGTGTGTGTGTGTGTGTGTGTGTTTCAGACCTGCGTGAACTGGCTGGCTCCCGTCGTCCTGTGTGTCGGTGTGCGTGTGTGTGTCCAGGGACTCTGAGGAAGAGTTGAGTGTGTCTGCGGCCTCGTCCAGGAGCAGAGAGGTGACCTCGGGGGGCACAGCGTTGAACAGGCCGAAGAAACCTGCCTCTGCACAAAGCACAGATACAAGACACGCTCACACACCACTCACAAATACACACATACACACACACACACACACACACACACAAAAACACACACACACACACTGTGCGACACCACACACACACAGATGTATACACACACACTGTTTGACACACCACACACACACACACACACACACAAACACACACACACTGTGTGACACCACACACACACAGATATATACACACACACTGTATGACACACACACACACACACACACACTCACACTCACACACACACTCTGTGACACACCACCCACACAGCACACACACCAACACACATACACACACTCACACACACAGACATATACACACAGCAGTCCAAAACAACAGTAGAACACATGAAGAGTACACACACACACACACAGAGCACAGACAGAGAGAGAGAGAGAGAGAGAGAGAGAGAGAGA
>CM050203.1:11870000-11877500 GCA_027475355.1 Coilia nasus | reverse complement strand
ACCTGAGACCAGGAGAGCTCACCTAAAGACCAGGTGCACTCCAGAACCACCTGAGACCAGGAGAGCTCACCTAGAGACCAGGTGCACTCCAGAACCACCTGAGACCAGGAGAGCTCACCTAGAGACCAGGTGCACTCCAGAACCACCAGGTGCACAGAAGAGACTCAGTGAAACTCACCTGAATCCCACAGCTAACACTGACCCCATATATATATCCAGCTGTCTGTATAAATGCCTTCTAGATGTTTGTAAGTAGTTAAGATTTTAGAAAACATTCTGCCTTCCACAAAAATCAATGGGAGCTAAGGCGTAAGTTCTGCCAGGAAGAATTGATCTGTCTTATAAGCTCACTCTTTGCCCTGCTTAACCAATCAAATCTTTCCCCGTAGTCCTCTGAGGGTTTTCCCTCACTACGTCAGTAGTCTCCAGCGGCAGGATATGTGAACTGTCCATTGGGGCATTTCCAATGAAGACAGGGGCCTGCACAAAAGAGAATTACTTTAATATTGTTTTTTGTCAGCACTTCTATGATATGCATTGTCTTGTATTACTTCACACAATCTGCACATTTACATTTATATTTACATTTAAAGGTTTCATTGCATCGTTTTTTCATCAATTTTGCGGTGGTCTCTAGAATGCCCTATAAGCCGGGTGGTCTCTAGAATGCCCTATAAGCCGGTTTTAGTGAAAAAAATGCTTTAGTGCTCCTGTTACACACTCTTCTAGTTTGGTGGAGGAGATGGAGCAGGGAGAATGACAGGTTCCCAGCTATGGTAGTCACAGGCTAAAATTAGTCAAAGCCCATTCGGTCAAAGCACACCAAATAGAAAATTTAAACATTCTAAACACATACTTATCTATATTTTCCTATAAATGTGTTCTGCAACGAGACTCCTCCAGTAATTACAACTGTGGCATTTTTTATTTAATAAACTTACGTCACTTTGTTGGCCTTTTCCTTATTCGCTTGTTTTTCGCCTATTTTCTTTCATTGACTAATGGAGGCAATCAGGATAGAAGAACATTTTCACATGCAACACGCCTATGCAACTCGGAGTAATCTGTCCTATTTCAAAAAGACCAAGTACTAAACAGTTTTTCGCAGAATGAGCTCTTTAACTTTATCTTGCCTATCCAGTCATTCTGGTAGAAGTCACAGGACACCTATACTACATAGGACACCTTTAATGGAAGACGGACATAAACCAGAACAATTTGCCCCAAAAATGCCAAACCACTAATGTCCATACACAGCTGTGCAATAAAGGATCTATGCATGCAATATATCAGTCTCCTCAGCATAGGAGGTGAACACGAGGTGAGGTGAATGAGATGTGTTCTCAGTTACGTAAAACCTACAGAATGAAGTGTAGTCTCAGTTTGACATTATCGGGCATTCCCTCAGTGTAAAATGTAGGGGAATGACACGTTTGAGCTAGTGATAGGAACAGCTTGTTCCCAAACACACACACACACACACACACACACACACACACACACACACACACACACACACACACAGACATCAGCAAGTAATCTCGCCAGGACCAGATATCCTGCTGTTTCCAACAAGGCACACACTGTTGGGAACACACAGAGATACAGTCAGCAGTACACGTTAGCTTGCACGTGTGTGTGTGTGTGTGTGTGTGTGTGTGTGTGTGTGTGTGTGTGTGTGTGTGTGTGTGTGTGTGTGTGTGTGTGTGTGTGTGTGTGTGACAGTGTGCAATAGCTGCTTGCATTTTATTAGCTGCTCATTAGTACTTCATGTACTTCATCCTGAGCTCTAGCAATACTTCCAGGTTTGAATGGATGTGTGTATGAGTTTGCATGTGTTTGCATAAGTTTGCTGGAGTTTCTGCGACGTTGCGTGTGTTTGCAAAGGTTTGAGTGAGTTTGTCTGAGTCTGAGTAATTTTGAGTGAGTTTGTGGGACTTTGCATAAGTTTGAGTGACTTTGTGTGAGTTTGAGTGAGTTTGATTGGGTTTTATGGGTTTGGGTGAGTTCAACTGCATTTTCATGAGTTTGTGTGAGTCTGAATTAGTTTCAGGAAGGTCTGAATGAGTTTGCTTCTGTTTGCATTAGTTTCCATGGGCTGGAATGAGTTTCAGTAAGTTACAATGAGATTGAGTGAGCTTGCATGTGTTTTCATCTGTTTTAATGAGTTTGAGTGAATTTCTGTAAGTTTGCACCTATGTGCATGGGTTTGAGTGAGTTTCTGCATGTGTTTCAGTGGGACTGCACCTGTGTCGGTGTATTTGAGTGAGTGTTGGGTTTGAGTGAGTGTTGGTGTTCAGTGTTGGGTTTCAGTGAGTTTGCATGTGTCTGCATGTGTTTCAGTGGGACTGCACCTGTGTCGGTGTATTTGAGTGAGTGTTGGGTTTGAGTGAGTGTTGGTGTTCAGTGTTGGGTTTGAGTGAGTTTGCACATGTCTGCATGTGTTTCAGTGGGACTGCACCTGTGTCTGTTTATTTGAGTGAGTGTTGGGTTTGAGTGAGTGTTGGGTTTGAGTGTTGGGTTTGAGTGAGTTTGCACATGTCTGCATGTGTTTCAGTGGGGCTGCACCTGTGTCTGTGTATTTGAGTGAGTGTTGGGTTTGAGTGAGTGTTGGTGTTCAGTGTTGGGTTTCAGTGAGTTTGCATGTGTCTGCATGTGTTTCAGTGGGACTGCACCTGTGTCTGTTTATTTGAGTGAGTGTTGGGTTTGAGTGAGTGTTGGGTTTGAGTGTTGGGTTTGAGTGAGTTTGCACATGTCTGCATGTGTTTCAGTAGGACTGCACCTGTGTTGGTGTATTTGAGTGAATGTTGGGTTTGAGTGAGTGTTGGTGTTCAGTGTTGGGTTTCAGTGAGTTTGCACATGTCTGCATGTGTTTCAGTGGGACTGCACCTGTGTCTGTTTATTTGAGTGAGTGTTGGGTTTGAGTGAGAGCTGGGTTTGAGTGTTGGGTTTGAGTGAGTTTGCACCTATGTGCATGGGTTTGAGTGAGTTTGCACACGTCTGCATGTGTTTCAGTGGGACTGCACCTGTGTCTGTGTATTTGAGTGAGTGTTGGGTTTGAGTGAGTGTTGGGTTTGAGTGTTGGGTTTGAGTGAGTTTGCACACGTCTGCATGTGTTTCAGTGGGACTGCACATGTGTCGGTGTATTTGAGTGAGTGTTGGGTTTGAGTGAGTGTTGGTGTTCAGTGTTGGGTTTCAGTGAGTTTGCATGTGTCTGCATGTGTTTCAGTGGGGCTGCACTTGTGTCTGTTTATTTGAGTGAGTGTTGGGTTTGAGTGAGTGTTGGGTTTGAGTGTTGGGTTTGAGTGAGTTTGCACGTGTCTGCATGTGTTTCAGTGGGACTGCACCTGTGTCTGTCTATTTGAGTGAGTGTTGATAAAACGCCTCTAATACAGACGCAGCGCGGGAGCCGAAGGTCCAGAGGTCTGCACTCACCTGGCTCAGGATGTGGAGTGTGTGTGTGTGTGTGTGTGTGTGTGTGTGTGTGTGTGTGTGTGTGTGTGTGTAGGTGTAGGTGTGTGTGTGTGTGTGTGTGTGTGTGTGTGTGTGTGTGTGTGTGTGTGTGTAGGTGTGTGTGTGTGTGTGTGTGTGTGTAGGTGTAGGTGTGTGTGTGTGTGTGTGTGTGTGTGTGTGTGTGTGTGTGTCTGCATGTCTGTGTGTGTCTGTGTGTATAGGTGTAGGTGTGTATGTGTGTGTGTGTGTAGGTGTGTGTGTGTGTGTGTGTGTGTGTGTGTGTGTAGGTGTAGATGTGTGTGTGTGTGTGTGTGTGTGTGTGTGTGTGTGTGTGTGTCTGCATGTCTGTGTGTGTCTGTGTGTGTAGGTGTAGGTGTGTGAGCGTATGTGGATGTTCTGCCCAAGTTCACTGAGTTAATAACCTTTAGCATAGAGCCCATGTAGGTGCTGCAGTGGTGGACTCTACCCACCAGCTTACATAACTAAAACGGGGAGACCTTTCCCCCACATTAGGCTCAGAAACACCAGCAGCATCTTTCAGAACCTGTCTCACTGCAGCCTATCTCACTGCAACCTGTCTCACTGCGGTCAGTATACTTATATCATGTCTCACTGCAGTCAGTATCTTCACAATCTGTCTCACTGCAGTCAGTATCTTTACAACGTGTCACTCCAGTCAATATCTTTACAATCTGTCTCTGCAACCTGTCTCACTGCAGCCTGTCACTCTACAACCTGTCTCAGTGTAAATTGTCTCACTGTGGCCTGTCTACCTACAACCCTACAGCATGTCTTACTCTGGCCTTTCTCCCTGCAACCTGTCTCACTGTAAACTGTCTCACTGCACCAAGTCTTCCTGCTAAATATGTTCCCTACAGTGTGAGTGTCTACAGCCTGTCTCACTACAGCTTGTCTGTCTACCACCTATCTCACTGTCACCTGTCTCGCTCTACCCAGTATCCCTGGTGAATATCTCCCCTATGTGGCTCTTTGCACCCTGTCTGTCTACCACCTGTCTGTCTACCACCTGTCTCCGTACAAGCTGTCTGTCTACCACCTGTCTCCGTACAAGCTGTCTGTCTACCACCTGTCTCTCTGCTGCCTGTGTCCCCAATAAATATCTTCCCACAACCGCATGGGTCCCTGACCTACAAACCTTTGGACTCAACAAACACAGCGCCCACCCTGCAAAATTACTGCCTTATACGTACACACTGCTGCACACACACACATGCACCTACACAAACACACACATACACACATGCACCTACACAAACACACACAACACACACACACACACACACACACACACATGCACCTACACAAACACACACAACACACACACACACACACACACACACACACACACACACATGCACCTACACAAACACACACAACACACACACACACACACACACATGCACCTACACAAACACACACAACACACACACACACACACACACACATGCACCTACACAAACACACACAACACACACACACACATGCACCTACACAAACACACACAAAACACACACAACACACACACACACACACACACACATGCACCTACACAAACACACACAACACACACACACACACACACACACATGCACCTACACAAACACACACAACACACACACACACACACACACACACACACACACATGCACCTACACAAACACACACAACACACACACACACACACACACATGCACCTACACAAACACACACAACACACACACACACACACACACACACACATGCACCTACACAAACACACACAACACACACACAAACACACACATGCACCTACACAAACACACACACACACACACACACACATGCACCTACACAAACACACACAACACACACACACACACACACATGCATGCACCTACACAAACACACACAACACACACACACACACACATGCACCTACACAAACACACACAACACACACACACACACACACATGCACCTACACAAACACACACAACACACACACACAAACACACACATACACACATGCACCTACACAAACACACACAACACACACACACACACACACATGCACCTACACAAAGACACACAACACACACACACACACACATGCACCTACACAAACACACACAACCCACACACACACACACACAAACACACACATACACACATGCACCTACACAAACACACACAACACACACACACACACACATGCACCTACACAAACACACACAACACACACACACACATGCACCTACACAAACACACACAACACACACACAAACACACACATGCACCTACACAAACACACACACACACACACACACACATGCACCTACACAAACACACACAACACACACACACACACATGCACCTACACAAACACACACAACACACACACACACACAAACATGCACCTACACAACCACACACACACACACACATGCACCTACACAACCACATACAACACACACATGCACATACACAAACACACACACACAACACACACACACACATACCCTCCACACACCCCACATTGCACACAAATCCACTTCTACACAAACACTCGCACACACAAACACAGACAACACACAACACACACACACAAACTCGACATTGCACATCAACCCACTTGCGCACAGACACTTCCGCACACAAACACACACAGCACACACACACACACACACACACACACACACAGACTTTAGCCATGAGGGATTTAGAATTTTATACAATTTATGAATGACGTGTTGGGTGTGAATTGTGAGGTGTTTTATGTAATTTAAGAATGATGGGTTGGGTGGGAATTGTGAGGTGTTTTATGTAATTTAAGAATGATGGGTTGGGTGGGAGTTGTGAGGTGTTTTATGTAATTTAAGAATGATGGGTTGGGTGGGAGTTGTCAGGTATTTTATGTAATGTATGAATGACAAGCCAGCAGTCAGTGCATGACACATGACCAGTGCAGTCTGCAAATGTTTTGCACATCAACGCTGAGGACAGTAGCGGATGTTTAGAAAAGGGCCTGAACTGTGTGTGTGTGTGTGTGTGTGTGTGTGTGTGTGTGTGTGTGTGTGTGTGTGTGTGTGTGTGTGTGTGTGTGTGTGTGTGTGTGTGTGTGTGTGGCCTTGATCACAGTGACGTCAGCAGGCCAACCTCTCACCTAAATTTCAGTGGCAAGGACTCAACCTGGCACGTGTTCCATACACAGAATGGCACACAGACACACACACACACACACACACACACACACACACACACACACACACACACACACACACACACACACATATATATACATGAACACAGTTACACACACACACACACACACACACACACACACACACACACACACACACACATATATACATGAACACAGTTACACACACACACACACATATATACATGAACACAGTTACACACACACACACACACACACACACACACACACACACACACACACATAGATAGATAAAACATCACTTACAAAACAGACAAGGGGCAGGAACAATTATTATTTATTTACAGTATTATGTATTATTATATATGTATATAATATATACCTGATACCTATGATATATACCTGTCTGTGCAATTTGAACGAATTATGTGAATTACATGCACACTCAGAGGTGGGTCATCTCTCTGTCCAGACAGGAGGGGGCCAAGATACATTGGCACTGTAGCATTCTGAGAAGGTGGTTTGTGTAACAACAACAAGAAATAAGAGAAAGTCCACAGCAGAGATGGGACAGTGAGTTTGACCTCAATCTCTGAATCTCGCAGGATTCTTGTGGAGGTCAGACGACATCAGCCCTGTAAGATGGCCCCTCCTCACAGGAGCACTGGAGGATGCAGCTGGAGGAATGTTATCATGCTGACCCTCCACGTGTGTGTGTGTGTGAGTGTGTGTGTGTGTGTGTGTTGACGGAGGCAGGGGCAGGAGGGTCACAGATAAGCAGCCTTTATAAACAGGAGTGGAAGACAGGAGACTGACACACACTCTCTGCACAGGTGAGGGCGAGCCGTGTGTAGCCATACAGAAAC
>CM050203.1:11842500-11867500 GCA_027475355.1 Coilia nasus | reverse complement strand
CGCGACATGGAGGGCCAGTTCAGCCAGCTGGAGCGAGGGGGGCAGAGTGGGGGGCAGGGGGGCGAGGAGATGCCCCCCCTCAGGGAGGACTTCCTGGGGGAGGACTTTACCTCCCGTCTGCGCAGTCTGCTGCAGGAGATCATGCAGACTCTTAACTACTAACGACCTCCTTATGAACTTAACACACACACACACACACACACACACACACACACACACGTGTGTGCTCACATACACACGGACACACACACACACACCTCTGGACGCACACCTGCACTCCCTCCTACAGGAGATCATGCAGACACTACTCCTTAGGGACTACACGCACACACACACACATGCATTCATTCAAGACTCATGCAGACTCGAAACTAACTCCTCATGAATTTAACATGCGCACACACACCCACACACACACACATACACTCATCAATGCACTTGTATATATTGAGGGCGTGCAGACATGGTAGAGCTAAATGCTGTTAGATGTACTATAATCTATGTTTCTACTGTACTTTAAGGAAGCTTAAAATTTTGTTTTGTTTTTGCTGCTGTTTAGGTTAGTTTTCTTTTTTTCTGCTGCTGCTGTGAATTTGTGTACAGGATTTTATGTGTGTATATATGTGTGTGAGAGATATATATAGAGAAAAATATATTATTTAATATCACGGAAATGTTGAAATATTGACTGTAAATAATACAATTTCTAAAAAGATGTAGGTTTCCATGTGTTTACTTTCTGTTCTCTAAAACATTTCAAATTCCACAACCATTTGCCATAACATAGAAAACATTTATTGAGTTGCACAAACTCATTATTATAAAACTATTGATTTATTTTCAGGCAATATACAGAGCAGCATAAATTTAAATGCTATTGTGAGTAAAAAAAAAAACAACACGCACAAATATTGAAGTAGTGCATAAATACACGCAAGAAAGCAAAACCTTGTTCATCTCGCTCATCTTAGCGAGAATCATTCACAGATCTACCAGCACCAGAGGATGCAATCTCCTAAACACAAGCCCTCACAAACATGGAGAGTCTGAGCTAAAGTAGCGGATACAAATGGGCAGTCCACATACCACAAGGCACTAAAGTAAGCGATATAAAGAGCAGTCCGTGTATAGCGGCGCCTTCATGCATAAGGAGTCGTAGGGGTACATGCAGTTAGCGTAGGAAGGCAGACAGGGGAGGTAACAGAGCGCAGATCACACAAGTCAGTCCTGGTTCCTGGGATACACTCATCAAGGTGCTGATTGGCTGTTTATAGCTGTCAGTCAAATCCCTGGACCAATCCGCCTCCCCAGTAGTACTTCTTGAGGGTGAACCAGCCCGCGAGCACCAGGAGCACCGCCCCCGCCGTGGCAAATATCACCCCCACCGCCACCCCCACCACGTCCGTCTTAGCCTCACCTGATGAAGCCTCCACACCTTTGGGATATGCGAACACACACACATGCACATAAACACACACACACACGAACACACGGTTTTTTTTTGGAACGGACTGTAGAAGAGTATGTGACTACAATAGTGTGTAATGTGTTGTAAAACAGCTCCTAACTAGACGGGTGTGTGATGTGTTCTAGAAGATTGCATGTGTAGATGTGTGTGTAATGTGTTGTAAAAGAGCTCCTAACTAGATGTGTGTGTGATGTGTTCTAGAACCCAGAGAGGTGTGTAGATGTGTGTGTAATGTGTTGTAAAAGAGCTCCTAACTAGATGTGTGTGTGATGTGTTCTAGAACCCAGAGAGGTGTGTAGATGTGTGTGTAATGTCTTCTAAAAGAGCTCCTAACTAGACGGGTGTGTGATGTGTTCTAGAAGAGTGTGTGTGTAGATGTGTGTGTAATGTGTTCTAAAAGAGCTCCTAAGTAGATGTGTGTGTGATGTGTTCTAGAACGCAGAGGGGTGTGTAGATGTGTGTGTGATGTGTTCTAGAACCCAGAGGGGTGTGTAGATGTGCGTGTGATGTGTTCTAAAAGATGTGTGTGTGTGATGTGTTCTAGAACCCAGAGGGGTGTGTAGATGTGTGTGTGATGTGTTCTAGAACACAGAGGGGTGTGTAGATGTGTGTGTGTGATGTGTTCTAGAACCCAGAGGGGTGTTTAGATGTGTGTGTGTGATGTGTTCTAGAACCCAGAGGGGTGTGTAGATGTGTGTGTGTGATGTGTTCTAGAACCCAGAGGGGTGTGTACTCACCATAGGGTAAAGCAGCAGGACTACTGGCTGCACAGAGGACACAGACACAAAGACAAGGCGTATATTAGGGTAACTGTAACATATAAGTGTTGATTAAAATGCAGTAATAATTCAATTATACATACAGTAAATGTATTAAAACATGTGTGGGTGGGGGGTGGGGGGGGTATTTTAAGGCTTAAACTATAAATTAAAATTATTTCTATATGGTCTCGCTATATCACGGATTTTCACCTATCGCAGGGGGTTCTGGAACTGAACTACCACGAAAGACAGGGGATCACTGTATACTTTAAAATATCTGGATTCTAGTGATTATCATAATGCTGTAGTAGAATATCTATAGCCTGGTAAACCAGCCCGTCGTACTTCATTTCATTTTGTACAGAGGGTCTGGACCAGACACCGTGAGACACAATTTCTTCCTGGAGGTGTGGACTCCGCTGAAACTTAAAACAAGTGCCTCTGCCTTTACCCAGTCGCTAACGTCTGGTCGTCGCGTATGCAATTAGCCTACCTATGCACTACAATTCAAATGTAGCACACAAGGTCAATGTCACTGCTACCAAAGACACCCTCTGTTCGCTGATTGGATCAATCTTGCTGGGGCCGACTAAATGACCCTGAAGAGATTCCGGTCCAGACCCTCTGTACAAAATGAAATGAAGTACGAGGGGCGGGTTTACCAGGCTAGAATATCTATTAATCTACCAGCAACACATGTACGTTATAGTGTGTGTAGTGGGCACTGGATGTGTAAAATGTAATACTACTCAAGGGGGCGCTGTGGGAGCTCTTGTATGCTTGCGCTAACATTTCTGTACGAAGGGGAACTAAAAGTTATTTACGTCTCAATTTTGGCTCATGTCCTGATGTAAGAATCAATTCACTATAATTTTTTTGTAATTACAGTACTTCTCGTGACCTGTGCATTCAGATCAAGTACAAATGTTAAAGCAAATTAACACGAAGAGATTGACCAAGTGGCATTTAGATGGGGGACTATATTCCGCGGAGGCACAGGCAAAGCACTAGGCAGTACATTGATTCGAGTGAATTGATTCACTTTTGCCACAGTGTGCTAGTTGGCAACACTAGATTACAGAGACTATGCTAAGCTAAGCTAAGGTCAGTGCTGCCAGATTCTAGAAAATGCTTCTGGCCACTAATCCAACTCTAGAGACTGCTTGGACAGACTCAATTTCACCTGGGGGTGGCGTATTCCTTTAAGGAGGGACCAGTTGCCAGGAACTATATTGTGCTTACATAGGTGCACTAGTTCTCTAGAGGAACTAAACGTGTCTTACTCTCGGTCTTGGTGTAGATGGGTCCCATGGTGACGGTGGCAGATTCCGTGGACTCGGTACCGAATGGGGCTACGTCCCTCTTCCGGCGAACGCCGCTGTTGCTATTGTTACACATCTGCAGACACACACACACACACACACACACACACATACAATCATGTCTATCCTTATGGGGTACTTCCATTGATTCCCATTATTATATAACTAAAAAATGCTAAACTGTGCCCATACCAAACCCATTCCTAACCTGTCAGTAAAGCCATGTTTGGGCACTTTTCGTTTTATCAGCAACAACAAAATAAGCAAGAAAAACACAGTTTGATTACTGGGGAACACAACATTGTCTGGTTTTCCTATCGTAGTGGGGAAATGTGTGCCCCACATGTGTAGCTTTACCAGGGCACACACACGCAAACACAACAAAGATTAGGAGCATGGAGGCGAGTACATGAGCACACCATGTTCACTAATCCTTATTACACACAGTCAGTACAGCAACACTGCTTGTGTTCTCACATGTGCTTAGTGAAAGAGCAGGGCATCTCCAGTGGATCACTGCCAACATCAGAGCCACATTAGGGTTACATCAGGGCCACATCAGGGCTACATCAGGGCTACATCAGGGCCACATTACACATCAGGGCTACATCAGGGCCACATCAGGTTTACAGCAGGGCTACATGAGGGCTACAGCAGGGCCACATCGGGGCTACATCAGGGCCACATCAGGACTACAGCAGGACTACATCAGAGCTACTTCAGGGCTGCATCAGGGCCACATCACACATCAGGGCTACAGGAGGACTACATCAGGACTACATCAGGAGCATATGAAGGCTACAGCAGGGCCACATTAGGCCTACTTCAGGGCTACAGCAGGGCCACATCAAGACCATTACAGGGCTACATCAGAGCCACAACAGGACTACAGCAGGGCTACATCAGGACCACAGCAAAGCTACATCAGGGTGACAAAGCTACATCAGCGCTTGGGCAGCTGTGGCCTAGTGGTTAGGGAGTTGGTCTGGCAATCGGAAGGTTGCTGGTTCGAATCCCACCCTACCCATGGTTAAGATGCCCTTGAGCAAGGCATCTAACCCCGCACTGCTCCAGGGACTGTAACTGAAACCCTGTAAATATCTGTAAGTCGCTCTGGATAAGAGCGTCAGCTAAGTGTAATGTAATGTAATGTAATGTAATGTGACATTGGGGCAACATCAGAGCCACATCAGGTCTACTTCAGGGCTATATCAGGGCCACATCACACATCAGGGCTACAGCAGTACTACATCAGGACTACATTAGGAGCATATGAAGGCTACAGCAGGGCCACATTAGGCCTACTTTGGGGCTACAGCATTGCCACATCAGGGCCACAACAGGGCCATGTAAGGGCCAAATCAGGGCTATATCAGGGCTACATCAGGGCCACAGCAGGACTACATCAGGGCTACAGCAGGACTACATCAGCACCACATCAGAGCCACATCAGGACCACATCAGGGCCACATCAGGACCACATCAGTGCTACAGCATTACCACATCAGGCCTACAGCAGGGCTACGTCAGAGCCACATCAGGGTTACATCAGGGCTATATCAGAACCACATCAGGGCCACATCAAGGCAACAACAAGGCCGCATCAGGGCCATGTAAGGGACACATCAGGGCCACATCAGGGCCACATCAGTGCTACAGCAGGACTACATCAGGACCACATCAGGACTACTTCAGGGCTACTTCAGGGCTATAGCAGGGACACATCAGGGCTACAGTAGGACCACATCAGCGTTACACCAATGCTACATCAGGGCCATGTGAGGGCCTTGTCAGGGCCATGTAAGGGCCAGATGAGTGCAGAGCTGCAGTGTGACCTACGTTGATGATCTCCTGGCACTTGCTGGGCATCAGAGCCACATGAGGGCTACAGCAGGACCACATCAGCGCTACACCAATGCTACATCAGGGCCATGTGAGGGCCATGTGAGGGCCATGTGAGGGCCAGATGAGTGCAGAGCTGCAGTGTGACCTACGTTGATGATCTCCTGGCACTTGCTGGGCTCACACAGACGCAGGATGCAGTGCACGTAGATGCTCGACTTGTCCTGGTCGCGGTGCTGCACGAAGCGAAACGCCTCGAAGGAGAACCGCGAGTTCGTTGCTTCGCCGTTCAGGATTATAGTGGTCCTGTCGTAGATGTCACACCTGAAACAACACACACACAAACACACACATTTAGATTTATATTTATATTTATTTATGACATATACACAAACATACACACACACTGAACATATATTCACAAAAACACACAGAGGACCAAAGTGTGCTGCATCGTGTGTGTGTGGAAAGGGAGAAGCCAAAGTGTGGTGTGTGTGTGTGTGTGTGGTGTGTGTGTGTGTTTATGTGTGTGTGTGCGTGTGTGGAGAGGCAGAGGCCAAAGCTTGAAGCTGTGTGTGTGTGTAGATGGTGTAGATGGAGAGGGAGAGGACAAACTCGAAGCCAAACTCAGAGCATGGTGGTGTGTGTGTGTGTGTGTTTGTGTGTGTGTGTGTTTGTGTGTGTGTGTGTGTGTGTGTGTGTGTGGAGAGAGGGAGAGTACAGTACCCGATGAAGAAGTTGTGTCTCACGGTGTTGGGCTGGCTGTAGGCGGTGGGCGTGGCAAAGCAGTGATCCAGCAGCAGGTGAAAGCTGAGGAGGCAGGAAGAGTGTGTGTAGGTCATAGAAGCTTAGGGGGAACACACACACACACACACACACACATACAGGAGGAGCGTTCAGGTCAGAGGAGCTTATGGGAAACACACACACACACAGGAAGAGTGTGTCAATCAGAATAGCACAAGAGGAACACACACACACACACACACACACACACACACACACACACACACACACACACAAGAAGAGAGGGCAGGTCAGGAAAGCTTAGGGGAGCATACACAATCTCATAAAACCATGACACACACAAACACACTACACATACACACACATGGAGCATATGGGTGGAACAGGGCAACAAAGTCTTCCTAATTTCAAGTCATCCATCCAACTATCTATCTATCTATCTATCTATCTATCTATCTATCTATCTATCTATCTATCTATCTATCTATCTATCTATCTATCTATCTATCTATCTATCTATCTATCTATCTATCTATCTATCTATCTATCTATCTATAATGTTGACTGTGTGTGTGGAGATGCAGTGTCCTCTTACTTTCCTGTGAGGTTGATGGCCTTCACCTCCACATAGACCGGTGTCCGCAATTCCAGACCTGACGGGGGCACCACCAGTGGATAGTCAAAATCGCTGTCCTAAAACAGACATCAGTAATCAAACCCACTGTCCTAAAACAGACATTGATAATCAAACCAACTGTCTTAGAACAGACATTAATAATCAATCCTGCCATCCTAAAACAGACATTAATAATCAAACCCTCTGTCCTAGAAGAGACATTAATAATCAAACCCACTGTCCTAAAGCAGGCATTTATAATCAAACCCATCGTCCCAAAACAGACATTAAATTAAAACCCACTGTGCTAAAACACACATTAAAAATCAAACCCTCCGTCCTAAAAAGACATCAATAATTAAATCCGCTGTCCTGAAACAGACATCAATAATTAAACAGCAGCAGTCATAAAGACATCAAAAATCAAACCCACTGTTCGAAAACAGACATTACTAATCAAACCCTCCGTCCTAAAACAGGCATTAATAATCAAACCCGCCCTCCTAAAACAGACATTAATAATCAAATCTGCTGTCCTAAAACAAACATTAATAAGCAAACCTACTTAAAAAGCAGCAGTCAAACAGGCATCAATAAGCAAACCCACTGTTCTACAACAAACATTGCACACTATTGAAGTCACTAAAACAAGCATCAGTCATCAAACCCGCTGTCTTAAAACAGCAGCAGTCAAACAGTCACTGTCGATACCTCATCTGTTTCACCTATCCAATCAGGTCTGCACATGTGCAAACGGTCATTGCCTGCCTGATCTGTACCAGACAAGGCGCGTTAAAATGCCTGACAGCAAAGCAGAACACCTGGCAGTTTATTTTCAGTTCAGAGTCTGTTTATAAGGCTACATAGGAACCCATAATCAAACCCACTGTACCAAAACAGCTGCAGTCAAACAGACGTCAATAATCAACCCCACAAAAGCAGTAGCAACCGAACAGACATCAATAATGAAACCCACAGAAGCAGTAGCAACCAAACAGACATGAATGATAACACCACTTAAGCAATGGTAGCCAAACAGACATCAAGCATTAAGTCAATCTGGTCAAAAATCAATTAGCTACACATCACAAGTATCTCATCCCAAAAGCAAAGAAGCTTCATAGTCATGTTTGTGTCAGCTACAGTGGCAATGGCAGGGCTGCCTGTGTGTGTGTGTGTGTGTGTGTGTGTGTGTGTGTGTGTGTGTGTGTGTGTGTGTGTGTGTGTGTGTGTGTGTGTGTGTGTGTGTGTGTGTGTGTGTGTGTGTGAGTGTGTATCTTTGTGTGTGTGTGTGTGTGTGTGTGTGTGTGTGTGTGTGTGTGTGTGTGTGTGTGTGTGTGTGTGTGTGTGTTTGTGCGTGTAAATGTGTTAAATGGGCATAAATGTGACTCACATTGTAGAGGTTCATACGCAGTGTGTCGATGAAGGTGCCATTGTTGTCACTTGTGGCCACTGACACAGAGGACCTGTTACAGAGAAGCAAGACCTTACACTTCCAGGCTACACTTTATTCTACTGGTGTGTGAGACCTAGGTTAGTGTGTGTGTGTATGTGTGTGTTGTTGATGAGGTACTCCAGGGGGTATCGGCAGGAGAAGTGGTAGTAGAGGTCGGTGGAGTAGGTTAGTGTGTGTGTGTGTGTGTGTGTGTGTGTGTGTGTGTGTGTGTGTGTGTGTGTGTGTGTGTGTGTGTGTGTGTGTGTGTGTGTGTGTGTGTGTGTGAGACTCACGCCATGATCTGTGTGTTGTTGATGAGGTACTCCAGGGGGTATCGGCAGGAGAAGTGGTAGTAGAGGTCTGTGGAGTAGCTGATGATGCCCTCGTTGGAGCGTGGCGTGTCGATGAAGCCCGTGATCACCACAGACTGGATGCTGGAGAAGTGGCTGAACGCACTGTTCTGGTCAGGCACCTCATCCACTATCTACACACACACACACACACACACACACACACACACACACACACACACACACACACACACAGATTATCATCCACGGTCTACACATACAGACACATTGACAATATGTCCACAATCTACACACACACATACAACATTGTTCACAATCTACACACACACACACACACACACATACAAAGCCATACCATACCCATATCATACACAGTCTATACACATAGGCACACATACAACACTGACCACCATCTACACACACACACGCACACACACACACACACATACAAAGCCATACCATACCCATATCATACACGGTCTATACACATAGGCACACATACAACACTGACCACCATCTACACACACACACACACACACACACACATACAAAGCCATACCATACCATATCCATATCATACACGGTCTATACAAATAGGCACACATACAACATTGTCCACAGTCTACACACAGAGACAGATTATCATCCACGGTCTACACACACACACACACACACACACTCACACATACACACACACACACATACACACACACACACACACACACACACACACACATACACACACACCTGTAGGCTCTGTCTGCAAGGGTTGTTGTCGCTGTGGTTGACGTGCAGCTGGTAGCGGATGACAGGTGGGTCGACGCTGGTGTCGATGGTGCCCTGGCATTTCGTGTTGTTGTGCTCCCCGTTCAGCGCCAGCTGGTTCGGGTTGAAACCGGCCCACGTGGCCGTGCACAGGTTCACCTCCAGCAGGATGTCGCTGGTACCACAGTCCACACTCAGGTCATTGTTGACTAGTGGGGAGAAGACACTCTTTTGATTATTACATTACATTACACTTAGCAGTGTATATATACTATTAATTACACTATGGTACCACACTCCACACTCAGGTCATTGTTGTCTAGTGGGGAGAAGACAGTCTATTGATTATTACATTAAATTACATTGTATTACACTTAGCAGTGTGCGTGTACTACTATTAACACTGTGGTACCACAGTCCACATTCAGCTCATTGTTGTCTGATGGAGGACAGAAGAGAAGAGATACTCTTACACTTAGTGTGAATACACTGCTAATTACAGTGTGGTACTACAGTCCACACTCAGGTCATTGTTGTCTGACAGAAGAAAGAAGAGAGAACCTATTGATGTTTACATTGCATTACATTACACTTAGCAGATGCTTTTATCCAAAGGAAGTTACAACAGAGGACACAACTCAGGCTATACATTTACAGAAAGTATCAAAAGGTAGCAAAGTACAGGACACTGCTGGTAAGTGGAGGTTATTAGGTTGTTAGGATGGGAAATGCTCACAGAAAAGAACAGTCTATAATATTACTATTACTATTGAGTATATACTATTAATTATACTGGGCATTGTTGTCTGGTGGAGGAGAGAAGATTATACTACTGACTTTACTATCGAGCCACTCCAATGTTCAGGTCAAATAGTTTTGAAAAATAATCTATGAAAAAGTATAATAGCCACTGTCAATGGCAACGAGCTTTGCGCTTCTTTCATATCACTCCGCAGGTAGTCCGTTCACTTATAGTAAGAGAATGTCCCCGTTAGACAACAATGACCTGAGTATGGTCTGGTAAAATATACTCATTAGTATAATTTATAGCATGCATAGTATATATATATATATATATGTCAGAGATGAAACTACAACAGCACTGCATCAGACAGGTGCTCTGTGACTGCCATTATGGCACTGTATGAGTCAGTATGAGGCTAATCCCAATGCTGTCTGTGGCTCTAGGACACTATGACCCACTATGGCAGCTCATCTTTACCTGGGACAGGCCACCATCCCTACCTGGGAGACATCCTACCTGAAATGTATTCTACCTGGGACATATCCCTACCTGAAATGTATCCTACCTGGGACATATCCCTACCTGGGATGTATGCTACCTGGGACATATCTCTAGCTGGGATGTATCCGACCTGGGACGTATCCTACCTGACACGTATCCCTACCTGGGACATATCCTTATCTGGGATGTATCTAACATATCCTATCTGGCACACGCCACCATCCCTAGCTGAGATGTATCCCTAGCTGGGATGTATCCCTACCTGGCATGTATCCTTCCTGAGACGTATCCCTACCTGGGATGTATCATACCTAAGATGTACCCGACCTGGGATGTACCTCTAACTGGGATGTATCCTACCTGTTATGTATGCTACCTGGTATGTATCCTACCTAAGACATATCCAACCTGGGATGTATCTCTTCCTGGGATGTATTCCTACCTTGGACCATCCTACCTGGGATGTATCCTTACCTGGGACACGCTGGTACTCTGCGGAGCAATTGTAGGAGAGAACCGGATGCAGGGCAATGGATATCAGGACACAGCAGAGGAACAACATCTCAACACCCAGCCTGAAGTCGAACACACACACACACACACACACACATACACACACACACACACACACACACACACACACACACACACACACACACACACACACACACACACACACACACACTCAGGAGAATTAGAGCACAGTGATTCATCAGCCTGAGGTTAACAGACAACAGTCAACAAACAGGAAAATCCAAAGTCTGGTGAAGCTTCGGGCAGAGGTGGACACCTGGGCTTCAGAACGTAAAAGTGCTCTCATGTATCGTCCTTTCGTGTATCCGCCGTACTTGCACACTTAAAACAGCTCATTTCTCTAATCACATTGTCTACCTGAAGAGTTACACTAAATAAGCTGGAACCAGAAACATTAGTTTTGTATAGCTGTGTATTAGCTGTGTATAAAACTATTTTCAAATTTAATACTACTACAAACTTTAATTCCTTAGTCATTTTTTCCTGAAAATATAACTTTAAACATCCAAAAAGATGAATTTGAGTCACAACAAATTCTCTTTTAAATGTGAGAGACCTAAAAAATGAAAATATAAAATAATATAATGATAATATACTCTGGTAGCACTTTATAATAACTACTTTCTAATAAGCATTTATTTTGCATTTCTTAACTCTTAACACTTTGTTCATCATTTGGTAACCATTGCTTTTACATCAGTAAATCATTTCTAAGCATATTGACACACATCTGTCTGGATGTTGTTTTGGCTGACTGGTTGTCTTCATGCTATCTGCGATCAATCTCTCAGCCTGCTGCCTTTCTGTCTGTCTATCATCTTCTCTGTCTTCTTCTGTCTTCTCTGCTTTAACATTTGTAGATGTGTTTAGAAACTTCTACTGATTGGTAATCAAATGATGAACAAAGTGTTAAGTAAGAGTTAGTAAATGCAAAATAAATGCTTATTAGGAAGTGGTTATTATAAAGTGCTGCCTTTACTTTAACAGTAAGTGGTCTTTAATTTAGGAGAGGTGTAAGTGTTTGAAGTGAGAAAGTAAGTGTCCTACCTTCAACTCCGATCCAACCAGCGCCAGTGTCCTCTCAGGCCGACACGCAGCAGACTGAGATCCCTTGGTGTGTCAATTCCCTTTGGTAAGCCTGCGTGAGTGTGTGTGTGTGTGTTTGTGTGGGTTTGTGTGTGTGTGCATGCGTGTGAAAATATAGGTGGTGTCTTATGTAAGGAGAGAGGGATGGAGAGAGTATCATATAGACTCCTCCGTGCTGTCTCTTTTCCCTCTCTCTATCTCTCTCTGTCTCTGTCTCTCCCTCTCTCTCTCACACAGACACACACACACACACACACACACCTCTGTACTGTCCCTTGCCTTGGAGGCACCTCACAAATTACCTCCTGTACACCCTACCTCTCATTCTTTCTTTCTCTCGCGCGCTCTCTCTCTCTCCCACACACACACACATACACTCTCTCTCTCTCTTCCCCCCTCTCTCTCTCTCTCTCTCTCAATGGGACTCTGTGATTTAAACCGGGTTATAATAGCTCTTGAAGTGTACAGTTTCAGGATCATACTCCTGCAGTTTTGATGTGGTGAGTGACGGATGTCCATTTTTGCCATGTAATGAGCTCCTGCGGAACGCCCACAGTTGACAATTGTCTTTTTGTGTTGATGTGTTGATGTGTTGTTTATATGACTCACAGAGAGGAATAGCTCTTTTTTTATGATGATACCTTGAATCTATCTCAACTCACCAGACATCCTAACCTGCAGAAACACAGGCATGTCATCCCCAGCACACACCACACCCATGCCAACCACACAGCTTGCCAGTAACCATGCCAACCAGAGTGTTTGCCATGATGCCGGCCAAAGACTGCATCACCACTAGAGTGACACACTGCATACATCATTCTCATGTGGGTACAGTCTTCTCTCCTTCCTTGCGTCCTTCCCTCCTAGCATAAGCAAGTCTATTATCGACGGTGATGAGAGACCTTTGGATGTGAAATCAGTTTAAAACAAGTGCAATCAGAGATGGCAACCTGGTCCCCCATGTGGACAGACAGGGTCATTGTGAGCGGACAGACACACAGACAGACAGGCAGACAGACAGACACACACACACACACACACATGCAATATCTGGTCAATTGCCTCCGGGGGACCAGGTAATAAACGTTACAAGTTTGTTTACTCAATCCAAAGCTTTACAGAAAGTGAATTTGTCTATTTTCACAGGGATAACTTCTTTTTCACCGGGTAAAGCCTCTTCTTCAGTGGAGCAGCTAGAGACACTATGCCGAGGATCAGTTTTGCTACCTTCTTTAATTCTTACTGCAAGACTAAAAACACTGTTGGTGATAACCACACGTACAGTGACTATGTTGTCCTAACTTAACGTGTCAACACGGCGCTAGATAAACTCAACCCGAGATGAGCTTGAGAGCTTGTTAGAGGGATGTTCGCATGGTAATTACAAAGCCACAGCACTATGTAAATGAATCTCGGGGGTTTCGTTGTGTGTAACTGAATCGCAAGGTGTACAGCTATAGACACTTGTTTAAGCACATTAACGCATGACACTAACACACACAACCACACACACACACACACACACATACTAAATGTGCCTCGTGAATAGTGACACCCGATAACCTCTTGCCACAGGGCACAGCACACACGGCACCAAAAATAGCCTTTGTGCGCCTAGCTTGTACGCTAGCCCTGCGCGCCATTGTGTCCTGATGAGCTGCAGGTGTTGGGCAGCAGCGCTACAGGCCGCTGCTTAGCGGCGCAGAAAGGCCATTGTCAGACGCAGATTACCCCGTGAGAGCAAGACGGCCGGTTTCTGCCAAAGGGCCCTGAGAGGGAAACATGTCAGACATTTTATACGGAGATGCGTCACTCTGCGCTCCTGGCTCCTCTTGTTTCGCTGGGCTTTTCTCAGGAAGTGGTGTGGAGAGCGACGTCCCTTAATCGCAATCTCAGATGGCATAAATCCCTCTGTGTGTGTCTGATGGCCATTGGCAAGTACACATGAATTGCATAGTGGCATTAATCCCTGTGTGTGTGTGTGTGTGTGTGTGTGTGTGTGTGTGTGTGTGTGTGTGTGTGTGTGTGTGTGTGTGTGTGTGTGTGTGTGTGTGTGTGTGTGTGTGTGTGTATCTGATGGCCAATGGCAAGTACACATGAATTGCATAGTGGTATTAATCCCTGTGTGTGTGTGTGTGTGTGTGTGTGTGTGTGTGTGTGTGTGTGTGTGTGTGTGTGTGTGTATCTGATTGCCAATGGCAAGTACACATGAATTGCATAGTGGCATTAATCCCTGTGTGTGTGTGTGTGTGTGTGTGTGTGTGTGTGTGTGTGTGTGTGTGTGTGTGTATGTGTGTAAAATGTGGGACCCGAGTGCACTCTAGGAAACCCTCTCAGAAGGGAACAGTACACATAGAAATGCACAGAGGATACACACACAGGCAGAGGGGAACAGTAGACTTTACACAGGACACACACACACACACACACAGGATGTCTGTCCCACACGTAGAATAACTGCTGTGTCTCTTGTGTAAACACACAACATTGTTTATTTTCTTTAGGTGACTGAAGTTCATGTGAACTCCTGAAGTCCCCCATGTCCCAACCCTGAGGTAAGTAAGCCTGAACAATATGCTGGTTTCACACTGGCTACAAATGCAGTTTAAACCTCACCAAAACCATTTTCAGAGGAAGGGCTGAGGTGTTTACCAAATAAATTGGTTCAACACTGGCTAGGAACATAGACTTGACCAATGGAAAGCAGAAACCACTAAAAGATTTCAATGCAGGCAGGTAGGCAGGCATAATGCACGGTTTACACTAGATTGACACTGAACAAACATGATGTGCACCAAATTAGCACTAAGCTATTTTAAAGCTTCATGTACACTGGATTTACACTGATCAATCATAATGCACGCTCTACACTAAATTTACAAGGATACAGCATAAAGCCTGACTATATTATGTGAACTCTAATCAAGCGTAACACACAATGTACTCTAGGTTAACACTGGATGATGTGAAGTATATTTACACTGGCTGGAAACAGAGACTTAATAACAAGTCCTTGTGACTGAGGCATGAGGTGTGAGGCATGAACTGTACTAAACAGCACTGGTTAGTAACACGAGGCCCTGGCGCACCCATTGTGGTCTTACAGCGAGTGCATAAGGTCCTGGGCTGAGAGGAAGCACGTTTTTGTGTGACAGGCAGGAGTACAGTGGGGCGCGGAATAAACAGCAATATCTGCTTTGTGTTTCTGAACTGTATCCTTTCTCATGCGGCAACAATGGCGCGCGTAAGATGAGCCGCGCACTAGTGGCATTTAACGTCGTTTAAGACACTTCTTTAATTTCGAAAGGAGATACGTTGGGAAGAAAGAGGCCGTGGCATTGTTGTTTTGTGCCGTGATTCATCGGCCCTCACCCCGGGGCGTGTCTCACTCACGCACGCACACTAGACACTGATGGCCGTTTTAACGGGGTCTCCTCCACTCCCCGTCCCAACGCACCTGACAATGACCTCCTCACAGAGACACAGGAATGGGCTTTAAAGGAGAACTTCGGTGTAAAATGAAAATTGGCACGTTAAAACATCATACCGAGTTGGTATGTGTACTGAGGAGCAAAATTGATTTAGCCTGTTGCATTCAGAGTTTAACTATATTTTATCGTTTGTCCCAGAAGGCTAACAATGGAAGTGGTAGGTGCCCTTAGACGAAGCATGACGACCACGCTATTTTTAAACCATTAAAACAGCTCGAAGAAACTCCACACTCAAACGGTAGTAAAACAAAGCCTCTGACATTCAAAACAAAGCACTGAGAATATTGCAAATGTACACAACGTTTATTTTAAAAACTGTTCTTACATGCAGTAGTTTGCAGTTGTTTCTCGTCGCCGCCATGATGAAAGTCCAAACGAGTCGATTGTACTACCTCTCCTCCTATTCTTCCTGCTGGTTCGTGTTCGTTAATCAACTTGTGCAGACTTTCATCATGGTGGCGACGAGAAACTACAGCAAGGTACTGCCTATCAAAACTATTTTATTAATAAATGTTGTGCACACTTACAAAGTTCTCAGTGCCTCGTTTTTAATGTCAGGGCCTTTGTTGTACTACAGATGGAGTGTGGAGTTTCTTCGAGCTGTTTTAATGGTCTAAAAATAGCGTAGTCTTCATGCTTCGTCTAAGGGCACCTACCACTTCCATTGTTAGCCTTCTGGGACAAACAATAAAAAATAGCTAAACTCTGAATGCAACAGGATAAATCAATTTTACTCCTCAGTACACATACCAACTCGGTATGATGTTTTACCATGCCAATTTTCATTTTACACCGAAGTTCTGCTTTAATGGGACTCTGGAAGAGAGGGATTAAATGGTACAAGTGTTTACCTACAGCGGCTTTTGTCAATGACGGAGTGTCCCACTGAATTACATTACATTATCGTTTACTGTTATGGTTGACCAGTGAGTCACCCCAGGCTCGAGTAGCCTAAATACACAAAATGAAGGTGGAGGGAGAACAGGATACTGGATGGAAATCACATTTTAAAACCTGAATCATACCTGTGTCGTGTTTGCTCTGTGCGTCTTTAAGGCAAGCACGACTAGAACTCTAAACATACCACACGGTAATAATCAGAAGTCTTGTATGATTCTCCAAAAACCCCTGAAAGAAACGGTGTGTTACTGACCTCTAGTGGACAAGAGATGTATGTGCATGCAAAGGTACCACAGTCAATGGGAGACAGTAGGGGTTTGGTGCCATTCAGTGGACTGTGTAACACTTTGATTATCGAAGCATTTATTACAAACAACAGGCTTTTGTTGTGAAAAAATGCCAAGCGCTTACACATCCTGTAATGACTTATGTCTGAAGTCAGGATCTAAAGTCAAGGAAATGTGTATAATTAATTTCTCTCTGCACCTTAAAGATATACAGTAAATACATACCAAACATTAAAGAAATTAAATACAAGGCAAAGGCAAAAAATACTTACTCTTGTTAAAGGCGAAAATACTCACTGTACCTTAAAGGCAAATAGTAGGACACTCGCCCACCCTACCTGTAATATACCCAGCCCTAGTGTTAGAATAGAATAGAATAGAATAGAATAGAATAGAATAGAATAGAATAGAATAGAATAGAATAGAATAGAATAGAGTGGGCCCAAATGTATTCCGTGACCAGCCTGGCATAGCCCAGCACAGGGGCCTGAGTGGGTGGATGATGAGGTCACTGGCCGGGCAGACATGGGAAGCGCGGCACAGATAAAGGAGGAGGACTACAGGGAAGGGGGCTGTAGGGAAGAGAGCTGTAGGGAAGAGAGCTGTAGGGAAGGGGGCTGTAGGGAAGAGGGCTGTAGGGAAGGGGGCTGTGGGGAAGGGGGCTGTGGGGAAGGGGGCTATAGGGAAGGGGGCTGTGGGGAAGGGGGCTGTGGGGAAGGGGGCTGTAGGGAAGAGGGCTGTGGGGAAGGGGGCTGTGGGGAAGAGGGCTGTGGGGAAGGGGGCTGTGGGGAAGGGGGCTGTAGGGAAGAGGGCTGTGGGGAAGGGGGCTGTAGGGAAGGGGGCTGTGGGGAAGGGGGCTGTGGGGAAGAGGGCTGTAGGGAAGGGGGCTGTGGGGAAGGGGGCTGTGGGGAAGAGGGCTGTGGGGAAGGTGGCTGTAGGGAAGGGGGCTGTAGGGGAGAGAGCTGTAGGGAAGGGGGCTGTGGGGAAGGGGGCTGTCGCCAGCCCCAGCAAGGGCCACAGGAAACTTAGCATTCCGCCCAGAGGCTCATCCAGGCTGGACACTCTCCAGGCAGCAGCACAAACACACATGCACACACGCACACACACACACACCTCTCACACCAGACAGCATAAACATACCCACACACACACACACACACACACACACACACACACACACACACACACACACTTCTCTCATGGCATCCGTCTAGGCAGCAGCACAAACACACATACAAACACACACACACACACACACACACACACACACACACACACACACACACACATACACACACACTTCTCTCATGGCATCCCTCCAGGCAGCAGCACAAACACACACACACACACACACTCCTCTCACCACAGAGACCTGTTATGAAACTCATCCTAATTAGTTTGCAGAGCTGTGCGCTGTCTGAGGAGACACTTCAACATCTTGCTCGAAAAACTTCAACACGATGGCTGCTGTGAAACTCTGTTTTATACAGTAGAGTAGATGTGTTTTATACTTCACGCCTGTGTAAAGTGCCTATAAAACTGTATCTGTGAATGAGCTGATTCTCAATTATGTGACTTAAAATTACAACTAGCCAAATCTAGATGTTGAGTATCAGCCTAAAATTGACACAGCGTTTCATTTTTTGGTGACATCCTCACACCTCACGTGTTGTTGCTGTTATTACCTGGTCCCCCGGAGGGGACTGACCAGATATTGCAATAATCCTGTCTATAGTCCCGTCCGTCTGTCTGTCTGTCTGTCTGTCTGTCTGTCTGTCCGCCTGCAATGACCCTGTCCGTCCACATGGGGGACCAGGTTGCCATCTCTGATTGCACTTGTTGGTTTATTTTTATCAACTGGTAAGCTAACTACAGTTGGGAACGATTCTAGACAAAAACTGTTTCCCCCACCCTCAAGTACATCATCAAGGACAGCTCCTATCCTGGCTTTGATGTGTTTGACCCAGGGGGTCAGGATTTGGCTGGTTAGCAAGGCACTTCCTCATCACCATTTCCCAGAAATGTCATCATAACCACCCCCATTTCCCTCACGCTGATTGGTGGGCGTTCCACTCTCATCTCATGCACAAGGGTGTCCCCGAAGTACGTCACCGTCCATTCTTGAACATTACATTAAGCTTACATTACACTTACTGTATCCAGAGTGACTCCCGGTTATTGTTATTAACAGGGTTTCAGTTGCAGTCCCTGGAGCAGTGTGGGGTTAGGTGCCTTGCTCAAGGGCATGTCAGCCATGGTTAGAGTGGCACTCAAACCTGCAACTCTCCGATCCCAAGACCAACTCCCTAACCACTAGACCACAGCTGCACCACATCTAAGCTTTCTGCTCTATCTCATGTCAATCAGTAATGTGGCACTCAACTGGCTAAGTACAATGCCACAGAAAATAAGGGCTCATTCACACCAAACACTCTGCATATTCAGCGCGTGCCCGTTTTCTGTCCGTATTCGTTTAGAATGCATGTTAACAAATTAGACTGTTCACACCGCACGCGTGATCTGTATACGGATACGCGCTGTACACGCTCAAGTCGGTGTGAATCAGCCCTAAGCCCCATGAAACTCCATTTTAAAACTTGAAAAATGTGTTCAATTTTGGCTAAATTCACTGAATGGGGAGAGGATGTCCTCCCTTTCGCCAGTTATTATACAGTAATACCTCCATGGTTTGACCTGTTGGCCTGCTGTGTGACCTGTTGCCCTCAGGGAGGCGCTACAGGTGCATTCAATTAAGGACTAACAGACTCAAGAACAGTTTATTCCCAAAAACCATAACCACTATGAACTTACACATGCACTGACCCCTCATCACCCCAAGCCTTCCTTCTATCCATCTACTGTGCAATATTCAACATTTAATGTTATTAATAATGCTGTGCAATATAATTACTCACATATCCACTCCAATATCCACTACTCATTGCATATGAGCATCATTACTGTGCAATATTTAATAATGTGCAATAAGCAAAAAAGGCCTAGTGGTCTGATATCCCATTAGTCTGACCATATATGTCATGTCATGGCTAAAAATTGTACACATCTTGTGTTTAATTATTTGTATTATACAATTTTTGTTATGTTTATATTGTTATGTTTGCTATGTTTATATTGCTATGTGTATATTGTTATGTTAAGAGTTATTATAAGTTGTTTAGTGTAACGCTGTGGGCCTAGGTACTTGCAAATCCTGTGTATGAATTATACATACAGTTTTGACAATTTTGACACACACACACCCACACACACGTATACAAACATCGGTTTAACGGCGGTAGAAAAAACATCCACCAGCAATCGTTGAATATCACGTCTGAGTCCACCAAAACTTCAACTGGAAACGTCTACAACAGCTTCCGGAACAGGCGCCAAGCTTAGCTGTCCGTCAAACATAAATTAGCCAATGGGAATGAACCCATGAAAATCCCACCCACCAGTCACGGTTGTGTCAAAACCGCAAGCAAAAACTCAGGGAGCGCAAACGAGAAGGCTGGAATCGTAACCAAAGAAAATCACATGAAACAAAACTGAGAAGATGCGGAAGAAAAACAAAATGTTTCCAAAGACGCAAAAACAGATATTTTACACAGTTGCACAAATAATTTGATTGCAAATTTCTTTATTTTATTTTTTTACTTTTTTTGTTAGGTTTTTTTATTTGATATTTTGATTTATACTTGTTTGCTTGATGTTGTAAAATTATTCTTTGTATTTTTGACACAAAATGGATTCTATACAATGTCCTGGTTGGTGACCACATTTTGTGTGTGTGTGTTGACAGGCCTACTTGGTCAATGCATGTGATTCACTGTTTGAACATGATCTTGTGTGATCTCCCATAGCGGCTTAGGAGAGGAACTTTTGAATGTCCCTGGTCACACTTCATACCGTTGCTCATTTTGGCAGAGCTATGATGGGCTATCCTACAGGTACATTTAAGGGTTATAAAAAGGTTAGGAGGCTCAAAAGCCCTGGAGACAGCAGAGAACTGTTTTTGCTTTTGGGCTCATCTGTGTTAATCTATTCCTGTTCTCAAACATGTTACTGTGGTGGCGATTTGTTTCGGTCAGGCGCCTGCAAACAGTTGTCTAATTGGGTCTTATTCACACACAACATCTGCATCCCATACAAGCCTTTCCAGTTGCCCACACCACCCCGTCACGCAGCCCCCTGCCGTACGCTGATTGGACCACAGCTCCGTTAGTTCTGTTTGTTGCGAGTCTGAACACTAGACGGAGTTTCGGGGCTGAATACCGCGATTATGCCTATTCTTAGTGTTATAGTGATGGCTTGATTACTTTCCAGGGGGCTGAAAATGTGAAGAGATGGACTTCATGACGATATTTGGAGCTATTTTGGTCGTTTTCTGGCACACGGGCTCCGCATCGAAACTCTTCAGTGGTGAGTATGAAGGGTTCTCGTAGGTGGGAGAAAGAGCCTCCCCTACTCCAGCTAATATGAATAACAGCACAGACGCTTTGTGAAAGCCAAGTTTAACTAACATATTGCACGTAAACAAGCTATTCTGTTTCGAAGCAAATTCAAGTTTAAAAACTTGCTGGCTGGTCAAGGATTCCTAAATCAATGAATTCTGGAGTCTGCCCCCTCACTCGGCTCCAGTGTGTCCCATATTAGTCCCCGAGTTTGAGGAATCGCGACATTGTTGCTGCGAACATCCTGTCCAATTCCTGGCAGGGCTAGTGGGCAAAATTACGCTGGTTTCTCCGTATGGTAACTTTAACTGGCAATTCTCACGGGCACGGTTCGTTTAAAAACTACTGCTAGTGGTGTCTTTTTACTTTTGCAACACTAGGCACTGCGATGTTCTGCAGATTTGTGCATGCAGTGGAAATTAAATTAGTTTTCCTCTGCCTACCCACAGTCATGTGATACTCCTGGCAGACAGGATGCATGTCTGATGGACTATATGTTGTGTTCAGATATAGCGTCCTTAGGCTTCGGGTAGATACTGCTCTGTGTTTTACTACACGGAATGCCTGCACTTTACCTTTGAAAGTTAGAATCTGTGATTTGATTTGAATCCAGATATTTGACTAGTGTTTGGGAAAAGCCTTAATTCTCAGCCTCTTGCAGCTATTGGGGACACATTAAGACATTTCAATGACTGCCTAGGGCACAACTACACACATTCACAACTCACATGTGGCCATGGTAGCGCTCACAAAAACCTATGTGGAGCTGACTGTGGAAAAGATTGATTGATTGATTGATTGATTGATTGATTGATTGATTGATTGATTGATTGATTGATTGATTGATCGATTGATATGTAGGCACTAGAACAGGTAAAGCATCCCCATTAAGACCAGGTAATGCCACCACCTCTTATACCTAACCTTACCTCCATTTAGCATCTAAAGTCAGGTAAGAACACTGTCGTTATGACCAGGTAGTAACACCTTCATTAAAGGAGAACTTCGGTGTAAAATAAAAATTGGCATGTTAAAACATCATACCGAGTTGGTATGTGTACTGAGGAGCAAAATTGATTTAGCCTGTTGCATTCAGAGTTTAACTATTTTTTATAGTTTGACCCAGAAGGCTAACAATGGAAGTGGTAGGTGCCCTTAGACGAAGCATGACGACTACGCTATTTTTAAACCATTAAAACAGCTCGAAGAAACTCCACATTCCATTGGTAGTACAACAAAGGCTCTGGCATTCAAAACGAACCACTGAGAATATTGTAAATGTACACAACGTTTATTTAAAAAGCTGTTCTTACATGCAGTCGTTTGCAGTTGTTTCTCATTGCCGCCATGATGAAAGTCCAAACAAGTTGATTGTACTACCTCTCCCCCTATTCTTCCTGCTGGTTCGTGTTCGTCAATCGACCTGTGCAGACTTTCATCATGGCGGCGACGAGAAACTACAGAAAGGTACTGCTTGTCAAAACTGTTTTATTAATAAATGTTGTGTACACTTACAAAGTTCTCAGTGCCTCGTTTTTAATGTCAGGGCCTTTGTTGTACTACCGATGGAGTGTGGAGTTTCTTCGAGCTGTTTTAATGGTTTAAAAATAGCGTAGCCGTCATGTTTCGTCTAAGGGCACCTACCACTTCCATTGTTAGCCTTCTTGGACAAACGATAAAAAATAGTTAAACTCTGAATGCAACAGGCTAAATCTATTTTGCTCCTCCGTACACATAACAACTGGGTATGATGTTTTAACATGCCAATTTTCATTTTACACCGAAGTTCTCCTTTAAGACTAGATTATGCCTCCATTAAGACCAGGTAACACCACCACTAATAGGACTGCATCTAAGGCAGGTAATAACACCTCCACCAAGACTGCATCTAAGACCAAGTAACTCCACTTGAAAAACATTGCAGTAGAACAATGCGACTGGGCTTGCTTGTCTGCTTTCAGTTTCGCGCATTGGGCGTCACAAGCATTTCATTCACTGATTAATACACAGATGCAAAAAATGCCTGCCAGTGCGACCTCTCCGCTCTTTGAGTCTGGCAGGCGTTGATTGAAAAGAGTGGACAATTTGTGCTCACCACGTTATTCCTTGCAGCAATTTTTGACGCAGCCCTATTCAGTAATAATAAAAACAAATAGAGTTGTTAATGAAATTTGTTTGGATTTTTTAACCTGGGCACAGTGCATGTTTACCCTGGCACATCAGATGCCTGGGTAGATAGTGGCTGGCGACAGGCTACTGAGATCAGGTAATAACACCTCCACCAAGACTGCATCCAAGTAACTCAACCACCACTACCAGGTAACATCACCTCCACTAAGGCCAAATAACATCACCTCCACTAAGGCCAAATAACATCACCTCCACTAAGGCCAGTCCCCATCACCTCCACTAAGGCCAGGTAACATCACCTCCACTAAGGCCAGTCCCCATCACCTCCACTAAGGCCAGGTAACATCACCTCCACTAAGGCCAGGTAACATCACCTCCACTAAGGCCAGTCCCCATCACCTTCACTAAGGCCAGGTAACATCACCTCCACTAAGGCCAGGTAACATCACCACCACTAAGGCCAGGTAACATCACCTCCACTAAGGCCAGGTAACATCACCTACACTAAGGCCAGGTAACATCACCTCCACTAAGGCCAGGTAACATCACCTCCACTAAGGCCAGGTAACATCACCTACACTAAGGCCAGTCCTCAGCACCTCCACTAAGGCCAGGTAACATCACTCCACTAAGGCCAGGTAACATCACCTCCACTAAGGCCAGGTAAAGTCACCTCCACTAAGGCCAGGTAACATCACCTCCACTAAGGCCAGTCCTCAGCACCTCCACTAAGGCCAGGTAACATCACCTCCACTAAGGACGGGTAACATCACCTCCACTAAGGCCAGTCCCCAGCACCTCCACTAAGGCCAGGTAACATCACCTCCACTAAGGACGGGTAACATCACCACCATTAAGCTAACCAGGTAACATCACCTCCACTAAGGCCAGTCCCCAGCACCTCCACTAAGGACGGGTAACATCACCGCCATTAAGGTAACCAGGTAACATCACCGCCATTAAGGTAACCAGGTAACAGGGGCATTACAAGGCATATGGTTGTAGAGGGGCCACGTTATTAATAGAGTTGTTTGTGAAATTTGTTTGGATTTCTTGTTTAACTGGTGAAGGTGCATGTTTGCCTGGGTAAATGGTGTGTGGGGATGCCCCTGCCAGGTAACCCCAGTGTCCTGTCTTGTGGGCTGCGCTTTCTGCAGGCCAGCGCATCTGTCGGCGGGGTACGGAGCGGCCATGCTACCGGCTGGCGCACATCCCGGACCCGCGGCAGCGCGTGAGCTACGAGGCGGCGCGGGAGGCGTGTCGGGGCGATGGCGGCGAGCTGCTGAGTGTTGAGACAGAGGACGAGCAGCGCTTGGTCGAGCGCTTCCTGCACGAGCTCACCGGAGACTTCTGGATCGGCCTCCGACGAAGCCTTCGACACAGGGAGCCCGGCGTCAGCTGCTCCTCCCTCTACTACTGGCTCGACCGCAGCAAGGCCACGTACAGGTACACACACACACACACATACACACACACACACACACACAGGGAGCCCGGCGTCAGCTGCTCCTCACTCTACTACTGGATTGACCGCAGCAAGGCCACATACAGGTACACACACACACACACACACACACACACACACACACACACACACACACA